>OY856410.1:1383512990-1384135073 GCA_963693085.1 Alisma plantago-aquatica | reverse complement strand
ATTAACTCTCAACTTAAGAAACCTCCTTATGAACTCATTTTAACAAGAAACCTAGAGTTGACTACTTTCATACTTTTGGTACACCTTGCTATATCTTGAACACAAAATATGATATAGATATGAATTGATTCCTCAAGGTGTGAAGGTTGCTCTTAGGCAATTGGAGTTACTTCAAAGCATGAAGGCTTCTCCTAGTGATGCATTGTTTATTTTTCATTTGCACAGGCTACTTTATATTGATTTTTTATGCACTTTTGGGTTAAATATCATATTAATGGTGTATGATTTACTTTTACTAGCTCATGATACTTATTTGCATCAAATAAGCATAATTTTAATGTTCCTGAATTATTTAGTATATTTCCAGAGCTTATGTTCAGATTTTATGCATTTCAGGTGAATGTACAAGAATCTAACTAGCTCAGTACTGTTGACTTTGGAGTCAGTGGTATCGACACATACTCAGTTTGGAATAGAAAGGATCAAGAAGACTCAGGAGTACCGACATGCAAGTTGATACTACCGACAACGTTACATCATTTTGATCAAGAATTATCGAAGAAACTCGATACTATCGACATATTTGTCGGTAGTAGTGATAAGTTGATAGGTGATCGCACAATTAGAGGAGTCGGTAGTACCGACATGTCGGGATCAAATAGATCTGAAGACTTTGTTTAATCTGATGGCTGAGGTTTTAACTCACCCTAAGTCATGCCTAGGGAAGTGCAGCCAGACTGAGGGATCTCATTTTTTTCATTGTTGTTGGTTATCTAAGCAACGAGTTTCAATCAAATTAATGATATTTTACCCGATTCAACCAAAATCCACAAGTATACGGAGGTAGTATAGTCAGGATCGAACACAAGGAGCTTTAGTAAACAACTGAACGCAACAGTCCTAATTTTCAGCAATCTAGATCGGTTTTAAAAGAAGTTGGTTGTTTAATTTCTAAGACAAGGAAATGTATAAGAGCTAAATTTATACAAGTAGAAGAGATTAACAAAAGGTTTCTAGTCAATTGATTAACGATCTTGGACAGTAGGAATTTCATTCTCATGCCATAGCACTTAGGGAACTAAGCAATCTAAACATACACAAGTTCTTATCTCAAAGGATTGATGTGTTGCATTTCATCTCCCGATATACGGGCAACGATCGCAACTTAAAACAACATTCTCATGTCTGAATTTCGTTTTAGATCACAAGCAAACCCTCAACTCATTTCCAACTACTCTCATGGATTAGAAAGAGTTGTTATGAAAGATACCTCCACACATTCATACTTATTTTCTCAAATCAAGCACAAATGCAGAAAACATGCACATAAAGTGGCCAACATCATATGCAAGAAGAAGGAAACCGGTATTTTCATAAATAGAGACAAGAAACATAGGTATTTAGTATGAGATCACATAGTTCCACACATGCTACGGCATGGGAGCTACTCTCCCATGCCCAAGAAGGAGAAAACTACTCGTCCATATCTACACCTTGCACAATTTCAGCAGAAAATGAAGTTCTCAACATGAGTAAGAGAAGAAAAGACAAACAGAACCAAGATGTAACCAAGAGAAGAGGGAATTTCGGCTGAAGAATGAAATTCCTCTTCTAAAACTCCTCCGAAACGTACTAGCTTCTCGCCAAAGAAACTCCTCGGAGCTGGGGAAGCTTTGTTGCACCTTGGAACTGCAAATGAGAAAGGAGAAGAAGAGAAATGGTCTTCCTTCTCAAGAATATCCTTGGATCTCTTCAAATTCGCCTCCTCCCTGGTCTCCTCTGCCTCTGGGACGAGCAAAGAGTCTCAAATGACCAGTGGTAACTGTCCCAACACTCCCCTCCTCGTTTTTGGCTCGAATTCTCTATTTTCAAATTTCTGAAACTGCCGGCTGAACGGCGTGCAAGGTGTTTGCATGCCGTGCACTTAACAAAGGACGGCAGTTACCTGTGCAGTGTACGCCGTGCACGGAGCATGTGCATGCTGTACGACTATCCAGAAACATTTACTGAACTTCTGCGCTCCATGTGAACGCCGTGCAACGCCTTTGCACGCCGTTCATTTCTTTATGCATTCTACAGGAAAGTTGTGCGTCGTGCACCATGAGTGTGCACGCCGTACAACAATGCGTCAGGGTAAGCAGTAATCTTTCTGGAATGTTGCACGCCGTTCAACAGGTTTGAACGTCGTGCACTTTACTGTTTCTGCACAAATAAACATTGGAATGAGTGATTTCCATGGAAAAATTGCAAGGCAAGATATGGCAAAGTATTTTAACGAAATGATGGCAAAAGTAATATGAAAAGAGACTAAGTCTTGTCAAAATGAATAAAATTTGTGTGTGAAAACATGTGAAAAGATGATATATAATTCACACAACAATTGTATAATAGCCGAGAGTGAGACGAGGGGATAGCGAAGAATAAGGCCACATTCCAGACGATCTGAGCACTTTAAATGGACAGATTTGACCCCTAAGGTAGAAAATCGTCCCGTGCATGAGAAGGGATTGTTTGATCCATCTACTTCAGGGGTTCTTCATGTTCTCCATATTTTTTCCTTTCTCTTCCTATTTTTGACTATGGAAACCATGAGGGGTTAATCCCCACGTTCCTTAGGACCCAGGAGTAGCCCGGTTATGCATTGTAATTGATTGTTATGCATTAATTCATCAATTTTTCTTAATTTCTAGATTTATTTCTATGAGAATGAATGAACTATCCATGCTTGATCACCATAGGTAGTAATTGGACCTTTAATTGCTTGAAAAGGAAAATTAATGGTCGGAACTTCATACAAATACACATTCTACAAAGCCCTTTGAGAAAAATGGCTTACAAACATGCAGATATTATCCACATCAGTCGATAAAGCACCTATCTAATAACACAAGTGATACAAGAGTGGGTTTGGTATTAGATTAGGTAGTGAATTACGTCGTGAGAATGGGTAATTCTCACTACATGCTCTTAATCTAGGGTTAGGAGAATTTTTTATTAATGTATTGACATTAAATTGTTAACCGTGGTGAAACCACTATTCTAAGGAATTCACTAAGACTGAGAACAACAACCAATAATTTATATTTATTTTATATTTTAGACAGTTAACCAATCAATCAAGTTTCTTGGGCCTAATATGATCGCATTATAGTTAGTACTAGTCATTGAAGTTACGTTTCTTTGAGTTTGACATTCGGGCCTCATTGGCCTATATTACTCTAATTGGGTACACTTGTGTTTTAAGCATATAAAGAATTCCTATCAAGTTTTTGGTGTTGTTTCTGAGGAAACTGTAACTTCAACACTACGAGTGTTGTAATCGACCACTCCAGGCCAAATTTTTATTTTCTTCCATTAAAGCTGACTTTCAAATATCCTTTTGTATTTACAATTAGTACCATGGTCTCATAGTGATTTTTGATATTTTCAGGTACTAATGCATGGTGCACACCTGAGCCCACGACTACAGAGAGTCAACCCCACTAGGGTTTGGTCAAGTAGAGCTCCAACATAGAGGATGAGTGTACGGTGCATCCGTTGATAGATTTAATCAAACTCCACCACCTATACCTCCACAAGAGGAACCTCCACCTCCACCAGAGGAACCTGAGCCATCAGGAATGGGTGACCTAGTAAAATAATAGATAATCTGGGAAAGGAACAAGGCATCTTCATCAACGGCTCAACAAGGGCCAATCAAGAGACAAGCCATCAATGTTGGAAACTATAAGATTGATCTAGGGTTGGTGTCATTAGTCAAATCACATGTTTTCATGGCCACAACTCTAAAGATCTGATGACACATATCAATAATTTCATGGAAAGTTGTGATATGATCAAGATAGATAGGGTGTCAGCGATTGTCATATACCTGAAGCTCTTTCCATCGTCATTGGTGTACGATGCCAAGTCTTGGTTTCATAACCTTGTTGATGAATGCATTAAAACTTGGGAACAAATGATTGATGCTTTCTTAGAGTGGTACTTCCCACCCAAAAGACAAATGACCTGGTCAATAGGGATAGGAACTCAAGCAGGGGGTCTGAGCTACTGGCGGTGCCTTCGCCCCTCTACTTGTTTGTCCACTCAAGCGGTGCTTGAGCATGTAGGGGATACAGAGGTGGTTGGAAGAGGTAGTGCGGTTCCCTACTCCCTCTATGCCCCACCCTGCACTCTCTAGGGCCCTCTTGTTCCCGGTGGTGGTTCTTTTGGGGTTTTGGCTCCCTTCCTAGAGGCCACCTAGGTGGTGTACACTACATGTTCAAAGGATTTCCTTTGTGTGTTTTTTCTTGCTTCTTTTCCTCCAGTCTTGTTGTGTTGTTGAGTGTAGGCATGTGTCTTGTTGTTGTTCACCGTAGTATAGTTTTGTTTGGTGTTGTGTTGTGTTTGTTGCTTTCGATCGAGCTCTCTTCCTTTCAGGAAATCTTATGTTGTCTTCACGATGATGATCTCTGTTGGTGGCTATGCAAACTCCCCTTCATATATACTCATAGGTTCATGCATATTGATGGCTTCCTTCCCAGATAGGTGCTTTATACAGCCACTACAAGAGTTGGTTGGCGCTGAAATTTACTATCACATCCCAATCTAAGACTTGTACTATGTGTTTCCATTAAAGGAGTTGTTGCTTGGTTATTTGAGGAGAGTCTTCTATCTTGTAGATGTCGTATGGCTTGCTTTCAATGTTATGGAGCTATTTTTTTTTAAAGCTAATGAGTCATATTCTAAGTCATGGGAGAGATTCCAGCTAATGTTGCAGAAGGTCCCTCACCATGGCATCGACTTGTTAGGTCAGGTAAAGATTTTCTAATATGGTGTGAACAAGGGTGAAAGGACCACGCTTGATAGTGCAAGAGTGGGTTTCTCCCTCAACAACAATCCCGCTCACTGACATGAAATCTTAGAGAGCATGTCTAAGAATCAGATATGAGGAGAAGAGAGAGCACCCTGCTACCCTTAAAAGCATTGGGGAGTCCAAGGTTATTTCGGCACTGAATGAGAAGTTGAACTTAACTGCTAAGAATTTGTGTGCTAAACATGGAAATTCTTCAAAAGGGGAAGATGAGGAGTGCAAGTTCGCGTGACAACAACAACAATACATGAATAATGACTACTCTTAGAGGAAGGATCCTAAGTTCTCCTGGAAGGATTCCAACAATTTCTAGCAAGACCCGTCCCAAGCACAACAGACTAAGCCACAACATGTTGGTGGTCAACAATAGGATTGGGGTCCCAGTATCAAAGAGAACTTCAGAACCAAGGAGCATAGATTTGCAGTATAGAAACATAGATTTCTCAAATTGCAGTGGAAGTGGCTTCCTTAAAGAAGCCAAGACAGAAGGGGTTTCTGGAAAACATTGATGTACCTACTGGAAATCATCAGGTTAAGGCAATATTACTTCACAGTGGTAGAAAATTGCTAAATGACAAATCATCTATTTCAGATGCAAGAGAGGACACATGTGATAAAGACAAGCCAGTGACTATAGATACAGTGGAACCAGATATTATAGAAGAGGAAAAGACATATGAGGAAGAGGTTTATGAGATAGAGGTGACAAGAAAATGTATATATATATATCCCACGTCATAAAAGGAAAGTGGTAAAGTTGTTTCCCTTTCCAAACAGTCTAAAAGCAACTAAGGCAGATCAACAATTTCATAAATTTCTTGATAGCTTTAGAAAATTGCATGTCAATATTCCCTTGATTGATGCAATTGAGCAGATCCCTTCATACAGAAAATTTCTAAAGGATCTGATTAACAAGAAGATGAGGATAGATGATTCTGAGGTGGTAATTCTAAAGGAGCAAGTCAGTGCCTCTTTATTCTGGGCACATTACCACCAAAAAGATAGGATCCAGGCTATTTTAATATATCATGTTTTATTGGGAGGATGAGATTTGGAGAGGCCTTATGCGACTCAGGGGCTAGCATCAATCTTATGCCCTTGACCAGTTTGAAGAAGCTAGGTCTACATGTGTCCAGAAAGAGCAATATGCATATTCAGCTGGTGGACAACTTAGTGGTAAGGCCTTACGGTATTTGCAAGGATGTTTTTGTTAAGGTAGACAAGTTTGTATTTCCAACAGAATTTGTTGTCATGGAGATGCAAGATGGTCAAGGAAACGAGCTATTATTGGGGAGTCCATTCCAAGACATAGTTTATATGATTCTGGAAATGGGTAGAGGAAGACTGACATTGAACAACAGAGAAGAGTGATTCTAAATTTTGATGCTCGAACCTACATTGTAACGAAACTGCCTCCCAGTAACCCGCAATTAAGGGAGACCAGAAGGTCAGATCCATTATCCTAATTAATAGGATCAAAGGTTCGACAAATAATCAACAACAACTATTAAATTCTACCAACTATACGGAAATATGGTAAAAATAAAAACTTTGCATACCTTTTGAAAACTTAGATCTCTAAACTTCTATCCACATATGAATTCTACTCTAACTAATCCTCCTTGTATTTTAATTCATGTATTTCACAGTATGACAATTTACTGTTTGTCCTTTTGGCTTTATACCTAAAACACCGACAAACAAAACGTCGGTCAGCATAAAGCTGGTATGTGGGGGATTACAAAAATTGTGCAACTATGATAGTAATATAATCAACCAATTATCATTTAACATCCAAGATTACGTTTTAAGCAATACTACTCAATCCTTACCTATACCCTATCTCTGTGTTGTCCCTGCAGTGGACATGGATACTACCTCTCTCATATGGTAGATCCTTACCCCCATGTCCCTACCTTATAGGTAGCCAATACTTAGGGTTATAGAGTCACATGGCCCTACCCAAAGGTAGTCCAATCCCTGACTCAAGGTGACTTGATGGTCCTACCCCATTGGTAGCCATGTACTAAGTCATCCAATGACCTGATGGACCTACCCCATAGGTAGCCATATACTAGGTCAGTCTATCAAGCTACAGAGGGGACTAGGATCTGAGTTAGTAGGCACATATCTTAGGTGATAGTCATATCCACATTATAGTTTGCATGAATTAAATTCATCGAATAGTTTAATTCAAGCCGCGATAGAAACATCGATAAAATCCTCAGAAAACTAATTCGGAATAGTCATAAGCGTAACCACATACCTGTCAGGCTGATTTGAGATAGAATAATGCATGCAAGTAAGAAATCCAGGCAAGCAAGCACACATATTAAGATCCTGAAATAATTATACAATTTTCCTTTATTACTCATGTCATCAACATCTATTAAACCTAGCTCGCTTCCTAGGGTTTCTAGTCCACTTTTAGGGCTTCCATTTGTCTTTTACTATTTTAAACCCTAATTATCTCATCCATTCTTCTCGTAAGATATTAAGGTTACCTTTAACAACATATAACCCTGATATCAGAAAAGGCATAATTAACCATCAATTAAGCCCATTAAGCCTCTTTTACATCAAAGCTACCATTTTTATCCTTTTAATCCATGACAAGATCATTATGCTTATTTATCATCAATTCGCAGTTCATTATGGTCTAATTCACATATAAACTCTACTTGTCATTAATTCTACCTTTATCCATTAGAAAACCCTAATTATTACATTAAGGGTATTTATCCACAATTAGGAACCTTTAAACTTAAAATATCTTATAATTATCATATCTCAACTTCAATCATGAAATTGATCAATTAAAGCCATTATGAGTCACATTTACTAATATTAGGGTTTCAAGGCCCATTAAAGCATATTTATGCACATGAAACTCTAAATTAAACCAATTGCGTGTAAAGTTCATCCTTTTTGTTTTCAATATACCTTTTTACAATTAACATGTTACTATCAACTATAATCATCCATTAAACCATACTAGATACATTAATCATCTCTAAATAGGATTTATTAATCTTTAATTCATCAAAGTTGATAAATCCAACTAATTGTCGAATTACAAGAGGAATCGGGGTCTAAATCTATTTGTAATAGATTCCTCGCATTTTTCTGAGCAACTTTCATATATAACTTATTTTAATCGAAGTATCATAGCACTTTCTATAATTATTTCAAGAATTATTATGTTTTGGCCAACCAAAAAGTGCCACGTCAGGATCAGATTAGCTTACCAAAATTCGGCTAAAAAAGTCGTAGTTGCCCGAGCCCTGAACGCACAGGCCAGGGTAAAACAGTCATTTGACTCTATTCTTCTCCTTCCTCGCGTAGGGTAGCCCCCTTCTTGGTGAGCGATCCAGCGCCCGTACGTGCTGAACTCTGTCGGCTCCTGCTACCCAGCGGCGAGGCGTCCTTTCTTGAAGCAGCTAGTCAGTTCCAACTCTATTCTCCTCCATGGATCCTCCCTTAAAATTTTTCCCCATCGAGCACGTCCTCTTACGAGGAAGTCTGCACCCTCCGATGCTTGAGACTCTGCCTTTGTAGCTTGCTGCGGCCGATGGTGCAGCGCTAGGCTCAATCCCTCGCCACCGCCCTGTTAAGCACAACTGACGCCCACGGTTCCTCCTCCCTCCAAGCATGTTGCATCCGCATTGAACTCTAGTTTCTCAAGCATTGCACGATGTTAGTCGGTGGCATGCAGCAACTGTGCACGGCTGTCGTGGATGTTGGCCTTGGGATCGGTGGAGGCGAGTTGAGAACATCGGCTGAGGTCGGGGGATCTGGTTGTAGGTGGAACCATAGTCTTCTGTCTGAACCAGTGCAAGAGGTTGATCCCTCATGTCCTCCACTCCTCCATCACTGGTCCAATCCCCCCTACATGTTTCTTGTAGATCCCTTCATAGACTCCCTGTTTGGTTATATATATAAATGTATCTTAGAAGAAACCCTAATGGGTCATATGGAGGAGGGAAAGGGAGAGGGAGAACGGCTCATGAAAGGGAGTCTAGGTTTCTTGCCTCATACTCAACGTAGGGAGAGGCAACACTGCCATATTCCCCTTTCCTTAACTTCTCTTCTTGTTTCCTTGATCCACTCTCCATTGTGTACGAGAAACATCTGTTATTATCTTTATATAGAGATTAAAAAGATGCCTTTTCTATTCAACAAAAACTAACACCCAATAAAAAGGCATGGCCCTTTTTAGGGAGTATATCCCTTTATAATTATGCTTCCTTATAACAAATAGTATTTCTTTTGATAATACCAAAAGGTCATTAATTATGTATTACATTATCCTCTTATTTTGCATTATTGGCATTTTCCCTTTCCTCTTTCTTCATTGGGGCTCCTTGGACCCTAAGAAACTCTAATATTTCGAAATTCCTTTATAAGGATACTTATTATCCTTCTAGATGCATCTATATTCATTATTTCTCATTATCTTGTTTATTTCTTATTAAAATATCTCTTTTTGAGGATTTCTCTTTATCTTTCTTGTTATTTTCTTCATTGGCATTCTATTTAACATTAGGAATCCTTTGGAAACGAAAATCCACCAAGGATAATTTAATTATGCCTCCTTCCACTTAGTTTCCACATTTTATCATTGTTTTTTTGGTGAACCATGCGCCATTAGCTATTTTTGTATTACTTTGGGATGTTATGTACAGAGAATCTTGGTCCCAAGATAGGATCAAGAAAAGAAAAAGAAAAACTATATAGAACCAGGAATAACAACTGTAGAAGAAAAAAAAACATGTACAGGACCAAGACCTTCAGCCCGAAGACCATGACAAAACGTCCAAAAACAAGAAATTGAATACCAGCAAAGCCCCTCCATTCATTCAGTGCCAAACCATCAGTAGACGATCAGCAGAAAGGAACCAAAAGGAACCAGACTGAACAGCAAACCGGACAAGCTACAGCCTCGTCCCAAACCACTGTAAAAGGACCAGAAAGAAACCATCCACAGCTCCAGAACCAAACTCTAAGAAGAAGAAAATTAATCAATAAAAGCATCTGCATCTTTTTTAATCAATCTCCACAGAGACTCTTCATTTCTGTCAGTCCCTTCATGAAACCTTCGATTCCTTTCTCTCCAAATCCACAGCAAGGTAGTCAGAACAATTGTATGGCTCTTCTTGTCTCTAAAGCTCAGAACATTGTCCATCGTGAAGGGAGAACCAGAACCCCTACCAGGAAAAGCCAACTTCCAAATATTAATAGCAAAACTACAAGACCACATGCAGTGGTATGTATCTTCCTCACTTGCCCTACACAAAATACAGTAGGATGGAAGTTGTATGCCCATATTCTTGAGAAAATCAGCTGTAGGGAGATGACCGTGCCCTACTTTCCATGTGTGAATCTGACATCTTTTAGGAGCTTTAAAACGCCAAATCCACTTGAAAAAAGGATTAGGAAACATCACCTTCAACCTATAGTAGTCCCAAAATCTTCTCATGTTAATATTGTGTTTGCCATTAAACAAGATCACGTCATTTCCACCATGGGGCTTCTTTAAAGTATGAACCAAGGCATTCAGCTCACTATGGCATCTGGATTCAGAGATATCCCAACAGCCTTTATTAATCAAACAGCTAACCTTACTGTCTCTAGGAATACCAGTTCGAATAATACTATTACGTCCAAGGCATTCTATCAGAAACTCACAATTGGGCAACCAAGGATCCTTCCACACGAAAGTACCAACACCATCTCCAATAGAAAAGCAAATCTTATCTTTAAGAGTATCCCTTTCTTTTATAACTCTATTGAAAAGCCAAGAAAAAGAGTTATTCTCCTTGATTTCCCAAAAAGACCACCTTCTAAGGTATTTCTCATGAATCCACCTGATCCACAGAGATTCCTTTCTATTAGCAACATTCCAAGCGTGAAAAAGAAGAGATGCTTTACAGATATCTCTAATGGATCTAATACCCAAACCACCCTCATCTTTTGGTTTGGTTACCTTGTCCCACCTAACAAGATGAGCTCCAGAATTCTTCTCATAGTGCGTCCAAATGAAATCTCTACAGAGTTTCTCCAAATCTTCAATAACAGAACAAGGCAGAGGAAAAGTCGTGGACCAATAGAGGTGCATTGAGTACAAGGTGGAATTAACAAGCTCAATCCTACCAGCCATAGAAAGCATCTTCGATTTCCATCCCTCCAATCTTTTCTTAGTTTTATCAATCAGAGGCTTACAATGCTCTCTCGTGAGCCTACCTTGAAACAAAGGAATGCCAAGATAATTACTAGAACCAACTCTACTAGGGATACCCAGAATCTCATAAATAGAAGCACTATCAGCTTCGGAACTCAGAATGATGGAACTTTTATCAGTATTAATCTTCAGACCAGTGATGTCATAAAAAATATCCAGGATTTTAACAAGATTTTTAGCGTTTTCCTCATTTGCCTCAATAAACACCATGAGATCATCAGCAAAAATTAGATGAGAAACACTCAGATTATCAGAAGCCTTCAAAGGAACAATCTCTCCTTTATCCACAGCACTCTGCATCAATTGAGAAAAGCATTGCATAACAATAACAAACAAGTAAGGGGCAATGGGATCACCTTGCCTCACCCCATTACTAGGTTTAAAAGAACTAGAAGGCTCCCCATTAATTAAAATCTCATAAGAGCTCGTATAGAAAACCTCCTTGAGCCACACAATCCAACAAAAAGGGAACTTCATAACCTCCATAATTCTGAATAAGGCATCCCAAGACACTGAATCATACGCCTTTGAAATATCTAACTTGAGGCACATTCTGCGCTTTGAGTCTTTTTTGTTAAAATCATGAATGAGTTCATTTGAAAGGAGGATGGCATCTCTCACACTTCTTCCTTTCACAAAAGCATGCTGATTAAAACTGATAACATTGTCCATAACAAACTGAAGTCTGTTGTACATCATCTTAGTAATGATCTTCAAAACTACATTACAGAGTGAAATGGGTCTCCAATTCTTTAGCTTATCTTTGTCCCCTCCTTTAGGAATGAGATTAATAAAAGTGTGATTGGTTTCTCTAAGCAACCTCCCTATTCTAAAAAAATGAAGAACAACAAGACAAACATCACCTTTAATAAGAGACCAGCTAGACTTGAAGAAATTTCCATTGTACCCGTCAAGACCAGGACACTTATCAATATTGAGGGCAAGAACCACCTCTTCAACCTCCTTCACAGTGAAGCACCTATCCAGAGCCATGCAATTGACATCGTTCAAAGTTTTAAAACCCAGCTCATCAATAAGAGAAAGATTGCTGATGTGGCCATTATTGAACAATCTCATATAAAAATCACAAATAAAGTTATTAATAAGCAGCTGATCAGAACATGATTTCCCATCAATCTCCAAGGACCTGATATGATTGATGTGTCTACGAATTTTAATAGAAGAATAAAAGAACTTGGGGTTGTCATCACCTTCTTTCAACCATTGGATGCAAGATTTCTGTCTAAAAAGAGACTCCTCCAACTTCCTAGCTTTAGTAAGCTCCATCCTACATCTACGGGCCTCCATTTGATAATCAATATTGGAAGGACAGTTGTCCAGCTTGCATTGAGCTTCGTAGGCTTCTTTCTCACAGCAATGAAGATTATCAGTTAAATTCCCAACCTTATTCTTATTCCACCTCGACAAGGCACCTCTCAAATTTCTCATTTTATCATAAAGAAGAAACATAGGAAAGTCGTCTGCCTTAGTGCACCAATTAATTGTAACAACATCATTATAATCATCCTTCTTGGTCCAAGCATTGATAAAATGAAAAGGAGCTCTAATAATCCTTTTTTCCCCAATCTGCAAATTAAGGATCTTATGATCACTAATCGTATTAGTGATAAGATAGCCCGTGAAATTCTGGAAAAGATTCATGAAACCAATGTTGTGTAGAATCCTATCGATCTTAGAAGTAATAAAATGTTCACCCTCCTGATGATTATCCCAAGAAAATAAGGGCCCATTAAGACTAAGATCGACAAGACTACAATTGAGAACACAATCATTAAACTCCCTCATAGATCTTTTCGAAGGAGGATCCCTACCAATCTTCTCATCTTCCCTTCTAACAGCATTGAAATCTCCCATTATAATCCACGGGTGCTTCATGGTTATATGGATATCATTAATTCTTTCCCAAAGAGCACTTCTATCAGAATCAGGATTATGTCCATAAACAGCAGTAATGAAGAAGAAAACATCATTGAGATCAACTCTACAATGAACCAACTGATCAGTTTCTACAATCTTGGTAACATAACAAGTATTAGAATCCCACAACAAAACAACTCTCCCCAACAAATGAGAATTATGATTAGAAACCCAGTTGTAATCCGAAAAAAAAGCGATTAAGCAGCCTTCTAATCTTGCCTTCTCTTACTTTAGTCTCAACTAAAATAGCTATATGGGGTTTGATCCTCCTTATTTCTTCCTAGATCTTCGGGGCTTTGAGATTAAGACCCCTCACATTCCAGGATATGATATTAAGAAAGTCGTCAGTCATTAGAAACAGCTTTACCCAGTACTTCACTGGTTTGATGCACATTCCTTTAACCTGCTTCACCTGAATTCTCAACCATACTTGCAAATAATGAAAACTTGTTTGGTGTAAGCTGAATATTTTTTGCAGAAGAAACATGTTTAGATGCAACCCGAGGGGGAGACTTCGACTTACGCTTCTGTTGTTCCCATTCAGGGGATTGAGTAGGTGTAATGCCTGGTGAGGAAGTACTATTAACTGACATGACTCGAATAGGATTCCTTTCAACTTGAGGTCCCGCAGACTCAGTAGAGTTTAGATCAGAAATTTCTTCAAACGGCTGCTCTATACCAGAAACATCTTCACTAGCATCGCAGAAAACCTCCAACTCCTCGCCTATCTTATCAGTGACCTTCTTGGGAATCCAAACTGATTTGCTTCTCAGCCTTACCTCTATCACATTCTTCTTAGATAAATGCATATCACACAGAACAGGTTCATGCCCAAAATTCCCACAAGAATCACACTTCTCCGGTTCCCATTCATATTCAAAAGATATGTTGTCTAGGTGACCATCTTCACACTGGATTTCCAGAGTTTTTGGAAACTTGAAGTCTACTAAAATGAGGACCTGCATCCTCGCATATTCTAGCCTCACAAAATCTGCAGTAAGCTTATCAACTCTCAATGGCTTGCCAAGAACAGATCTGATGTAATTAAACATCTCTTCATCCCATAACTCCAATGGCAGATCATGAATCTTCAGCCATATAGGGATTTCAGTCAACTTAAGCTTCTCCAGTGGATCGCCTCTCTCCCACTTCTTAATGACCATAGGTTTGCCAGCTACAAACCAGGGGCCTCCTTCAACTGCAGTATTTAAATCCTCCTCATTCAAAAACAAAACAATGAAGAAACCCTTGCCTCTTGATTTAACCTCTATCAAACCCTTGACATTCCAAATCTGAGCAAAATGTCGCACTAGCACAGTCCAGTTTGGAATTAGTCTGACGACATACCCATCCGCCGCCAGGTTCCATTTCTTGAGATTTCTTTCAACAATATGCTTGGGATAGATAAGCTTGCCTTCAACTAGATTCACATTCAACTTCGACAGCTTGCCCACAACATTCGGCTTCTTGGAAGACACAAGATCCACCTAAGATTTGGGCGCCGGCGCAACCTGGACCTTCATAGTAGTAGGAGCGTTCCTCTTCAACCAGCTCTCTGAGGACTCCACTAGCCCCGTCGTTCCTTTGTGACTCCCTTCTCCATTCACCGGCCTCGGATTAGCAGTCAATCGAGAAATCGATGCATTCTCCTCTCCGATCACCTGAGTGTTCTCCTCCTCCGTCGCCAGAGCGAGAGTCGCGGACATCGCGTGCTTTTTTTCTATATGTTACATTTTATCATTGTTTTCAATTTCTTTCTTAATAAATAAATACTTAATTGATATTTTCTTTTATTTTTACATAATCTTTGCAACTTTGGACACATTGGGACCCAAGGAACCCAAAAGGCACAAAATCCACCTTTGGATTAAATTTTTTTGCCTTCTAGAGGTTTCTACATTTTTCTTTTCTCCATTTCTTATTTATAATGGAGTTTATTTTGTATTTTCCTTGTTATTGGGCCCAATATCCGATAAATCTCACAAAACAACCAACAAGGCTATTGTAGACAAAATCCATTTATTCAAAACAAATTATATCATTATTTGTTCAAATATCTTTAATATGAGAAATTACACTTCTCACCAATTGAACCCAAAAGTTGGGGTTGTAACATACACAGACTGCCAAAGCTAAAGCACAGTCTCACATGTTGCAGCAGGTCCAAGAAAATGTGTCATTATATATGGGGAAGTCATTTCTTTAGGTGGCTCATGTGATGACACAAGTCCACAAAGGCACATTGGCAGTGGACATCTTGGACAACACAAAGGAGATATCTTTAATAAAGGCGGTTCAACATCCTCATAATAAAGAATAGGACTATTGTCCAGCAATAATTGAGGAGGCATCCTCTACCTCTCTTGTTCAAGCATATCCGCAACTGCCTTTAAAGACATGTCTCATGATTCCAATAGATGAGTATACCAGATACTGTTCTTTGGAGGAATTTGGCATGCTTCTCAAGACCTTACCATGCTACTACACCATACATTTTGAGGATTTGGGACCACCTCCACTACCATTGGTCCCTTCTTTATTGAGTCCCCAAATTTCGAGCTGAAGCCATTGCCACCTCACTTGAAGTACATTTTCTTGGCAGCATAGAGAAACTTCCAGTCATAATCTCAGGTTCAATAAGCATTCAAGAAGAGAAGCAACTACTTGGGGTTTTAAAAAACCACCGTGTAGTGTTCGACTAGTCCTTGGCAGACATAAAAGAGATCTCCCCTAGTTTCTATCAACACAAGATCAGACTGGAGGAAGGAGCCAAAGCTATAGTGCAACCTCAATGTCGACTCAACCCCATCATGACTGAGGTAGTGAAAAAAGAGGTAGTGAAACTTTTATCTGTAGGTATTATATATGCTATCTCTGATTCAAACTAGGTTAGTCCAACCCAGGTGGTTCATAAGGGGGGGGGGGTTAACGGTCACTACTAACTCCAATGATAAGCTGATTTCCACTAGATTAGTGATTGGGTGGCGTGTTTGCATAGACTATCTCCACGCTAAAAGATCATTTTCCACTCCCTTTTATCAACCAGATTTTAGAGCGGCTCACCAATTGCTCTCATTTTTGTTTCCTTGGCAATTATTAGGGATGCAATCATATTTCCATAGAGCCACATGATCAAGGGAAGTGAACCTTCACTTGTCCTTATGGCACATTTGTGTATCACAGTATGTTGTTCGGTCTTTGCAATGCACCGACCACTTTCCTTGCATGCTTGCCATTTTTTCTGATATGGTAGAGCAATGTCTGGAAGTGTTTATGGATGCTTTTTCAATGTATGGGGAGTCCTTTGATGATTGCCTTGACAATCTAGATAAGGTATTGCAAAGATGTGAGGACACTTACCTTGTTCTGAATTGGGAAAAGTGTCACATGATGGTGAGTGAAGGAATTGTCCTAGGACACAAGGTGTCCAATAAAGGAATGGAGGTAGACCCATTCATAATAGAGGTGATATCCAAAATATCTCCACCGTCATCTGTGAAGGGGGTAAGGAGCTTTTTAGGACATGCCAAATTTTACCGCCACTTTTATCAAAGATTTTTCTTAAAATTGATAAACTGCTCTTTGAATTATTAGAAAAGGATGTTGAATCTAAGTTTGACGAGCGATGTTTGAAATCTTTTGAGGTATTGAAGGAGAAGTTGGTCTCCACACCCATTGTCTAGGCTCCAGATTGGAGTCAATCTTTTGGATGTGTGACACATCAGATTGTGCAATATAGGTTCTTCTAAGACAACATCGAAATAAGGTACCCTTTATTATCTATTATGCATCTAAGACTTTAAATGATGCCCAACTAAATTATACAACAACTAAAAGGAATTTTTGGCGGTTGTTTTTGCTTTTCAGAAATTCCATCAATATTTGATTGGGGCCAAGGTTATAGTGTGGACCGATCATGTAGCTATCAAATACCTACTACAAAAAAAAAGATGCCAAGCCAATGTTGATTAGGTGGATCTCATTATTGTAGGAATTTGATATAGAAATTAAGGACAAATCTGGAATTGAGAATATGGTGGTAGATCATCTCTCTAGACTTGAACGGGTGGATGAAAATGATGTTGACATACCTATTGTGGAAGAGTTTCCTAACGAGCAATGCTTTGCTATGAAAAGCAAATACCCATAGTTTGCAAACATTGTGAACTATTTGGCATGTGGAGAGCTGCCAGGAGATTGAGGATATCAAGAGAAGAAAATATTCTTCCACTCCTTAAGGTATTATATATGGGACAATCCCATTTTGATCAGGTAGTGTAGAGATGATATTCTGAGAAAATGTGTGCTAGATTATGAATTTTAGAGTATTTTGGCACATTGACATTCTTTATCTATAGGAGGTTGTCATGCTAGTTCTAGAACCGCGGCTAAAGTTTTAGAATGTGGTTTTTATTAGCCAATGATTTTTAAGGATGCATACAATTATGTTTGTCATTGTGATGCTTGTCAAAGTGCAGGTAATATCTCAAAAAAGACATCAAATGCCTTTGAATGTTTTTTAGGAAATAGAGGTGTTTGACTTATGGGGCATAGACTTCATGGGTCCTTTTGTGTCTTCAAATTCTAATATTTATATATTACTTGATGTGGAATATGTATCTAAGTGGGTGGAAGAAATTCCAACCCACACCAATGATGCCCAGGTGGTATGTAGATTTGTGAAGGAACTCATCTAGGCTTGGGGTGCTCATGTTAATGATTAGTGATGGTGGTTCGCATTTCACCAATAGAAAATTTGGGGAACTTTTGAGCAAATATGGAGTGAAACATAGGGTAGGTACTCCATATCACCCCCAAACCCAAGGACAAGTTAAAGTGTCTAATAGGTAGATCAAGAAGATTTTAGAAAAGACAGTTTCAACCAACATGACTAATTGGAGCATGTTGCTCAATGATGCTCTTTGGGAGTATAGGACTGCCTATAAAACACCTATAGTTACTACTCCTTTTAGGTTGGTTTATGGGAGGGCTTGTCATCTACCTGTAGAACTAGAGCATAAGGCTAAGTGGGCTATGAGAAAATTAAACTACAATTTGGAAATGTAGGAAAAAGGAGATTGTTAGAGTTGAATGAATTGGATGAACTTAGGTTTGATGCATATGAGATCTCAAGAATTTATAAGGAGATGACTAAGAAAAATCATGATCGCCATATTTTCCATAGGGTATTCACTCCAGGGTAGAAGGTCCTTCTATTAAATTCTAGGTTGAAATTACATCCCGGTAAGTTGAGCTCTAGATAGAGTGGACTCTTTTAGGTGATTAAAGAATTCCCCCATGGAGCTCTAGAGATTAGAAATGGGGTTGAGCCATTTCTTGTCAATGGACCTTGGCTTAAGCGCTACTTTGGGGGAGATGTGATTAGGAAGGAGGATGAGTTGAAGCTTATTGAGCTTCACTGATCTCATGGGCTTAGGATCGTTGAGCCTATGACGTAAAACAAGGGCGCTTTTTAGGAGGCAACCCAATCATCTTTTATGTTCTGTACATTCCAATTTGTAGTTTTATAGATGTAATTTCTACTTTTATTTATTTTGATATAAAAAAGGTACCTTGATCCATTTTTGTGTGGTGTACAGGCTGAATATCAGTCGGCACTACTAAAATTATGTCAGTACTACCGACAAGGTTACAGTGAAAAATATGGAGTCGACTGTAAAAGTTGGTACTACCGACGGCTATCTCAGTAGTACCAACAACATCACGAAGAATTTTTGTAAAAATTGGCAACATAACTCAGTACTACTGACTACTAATTTGGTAGCACTGAGTTTCTTCTGAGAAAAGGGTAGAGTCACTGATAAGGACTCAGTACTACCAACACCTCATTAGTAATATCGACGAAAAGCGCGCTCCAGGTTCAAAACATCGAGTTCCTGCTCGAAAGTATCAACGAAATTTGAATGAATCAGTATTACCGATAGATAGGAAATACTACTGACAACTGATGTCAGCAATCCATGGGAGGACCGTCAAGAGATTGAGACCTTATGCATCTAATGATCGGTGATACTGATCCATGGACATGTTGGTACTACCGATGACGGGTTGGTACTACCAATACAAAACAATCTACATCGACAAAATTAGAAAATTGAGACCGTTGGTACCACTGATCACATAGATTCACAATGAAAAGTCACTACTGCCGATACTACATTGGTAGTATCAACACAATGGCAGAGAGGAAGGCACATCTATAAAAGGAAGAACTTGTGAATCATTTCTCTTCACACCTTCCCTACTCCTCCTTTGAGCAAGTGTGTACAAGACTCTCTGGGTGTTCAAACTCTACACCGAGCTCTCTTTTCTTAACCTCTTTCTTATTTCAAGGATGGCTCCAAGGCGAGAGTCTTTTTCATTGGTGGGGGTTCCAAACTTGGTTCCCAAACCAGGCCAAATAGCCCATCCCAATGTTGACATCAAGAAGATTTGTGAGGAGCTACAAAAGAGGGAGATCCGTGCAACACATTACAATGACTGTGAGTTCATTGCCTCCATTGGCTTCACCGATAACATGCACAAAGTTTGTTAGTGTTAAGGGCTGGTAGGCACCCATCCCTTCTTCAGTGCCTGGCTTACATACCCAGATCTTGTCTTTGAGTTCCTGGCATCACTGGAGGTCTGCATCATCCCTGAGCATGGGAATGAATGGAGGGGTGGTTGCATCAGTTTCTTCCTCTACAACACCAACTACACACTGATGTTGCATCAATTCATTGCCATATATGTATGGCCAACAATAGGAGACCGCTACTACCCGGACAACTTCAACTTCAAGGAGGCATGGGAGTTATTGTTGGAGCTGCCAGAAGGCCAACACATCAATTGGCATACCAACTCCATCATCGGCATTGAGCATCCCTTTGCTCGCATACTCCATCACCTCATCACCAACACCCTTCTTGTCAGGGCCAATCAAGGGTGGGGGAAAACCTAGCAGGTTGACCTCTACTTTCTTTACAAGTTGTTGGAGCTAGGGAGCAGGAGTTTGAAATTTGGCATCTTCTTCCTTCAGTACATGATGGAGTTAAGCGCTAGGTGTAGAGGAAACCTCCAATTCACTTTGGAGGGTTGATCACACCAATATCTCTCCATCTCAACCTCAAACTCTCTGCCGCCAAACCGTTGAAGTCTGCCTCAAAGCTTGATCTTAAGCATTTCAAGAAAGTCAGCCTCGTCAACACAAGCATGAATAATGTATACGCATGTTGTATAGTATGCACGTAGTATAAGGAAAGGGTGTTTCCAGATGCCATCTTCGACATGTAGGGAATCCACCTCATGTAGTGGCATGTGGATAGTTTGTTAGATGAGGAGGAAGAAGAAGAAGTTGTAGTAGAATACCAGCAACATGATCATGAGGAAGAATAAAAGGAGGAGGAGGAGGGACCAACCATCCCAGTCTCGCGGAGGTCGGTTCCACGCAAGCATCCACGACATTATTCTACCTCCACTTCTTTTTCCCCATCGCAAATGCAATAGGATGACCCATATTCTATGACGGGGATGTAGGGGATGCTACAGGAAATACAACAAGGATAGCAACAACAATCAGAGACCTTGGCGGGCATCCACGACGTGCAGGGATGGTTGTATCACAATCATTAGGCGATATTTGAGAATGAGAAACGTCTCTTGGCCAACCAAGAGAACATGAACATGTACTTGCAAAGGATGGAGGGTACCAGTAGTCATTCTTTGACCACTATTGGATCCAGGGTTACTTTGGTGGTTATCCACAACCCCCACCAATGCCACAACAACCGCCAAGTTTCCAAGGGACGTTCTACCCCTTTGATCCCACCCTGCCACATCCTACACCACCACCCATGTGATCTGGTACCATTGTTCCACATCTTAAGTTCAAATTTTGATTATGTGGACATAGTCAAGTTCAAGCTTAGGGGGGTAGTTGGAACAATTTCTATCCTTAGTTTTATTTTCATTAGTTTTTATTTCATTAGTTTTTATTTACTTTTTTAGTTTTGTTTTTTAAAGTTGTAGGATCCACATCTATCTAGTATAAAAGTGGAATTTAAATTCATGATTCATGCCAATGTTATATGCTCTTGTTTGTGTGCAATGGATAAAAAATTAAAAAAATTTTGGATTAGTTGCAAATGTCTTCTTGAGTTGCACCACTTAGAGGAAGTGTATGGACAAGGCAGCTTAAGGACATTTAATATGAATAGACATCTTAATTATTCATGAAATGTGGTTGAAGATGGTATTTGAGATTAAATTGATAAAATAGTGAACACAACCTTAATTTGAAGTTTAAGAAAGAAACCCTAAGGTTACCTTGTTCACTAGTCATTAGAGAGGGACATATCATAATTTCATGAAAGGCTTTGCCTCTTAATTATGTGATTCCACCCATTCTCCACTCATTATTGAATCACCACCTTAAGATGAATAAGAACTCCAAATCATTTCCACTTGTTTACATTGCATGGCATGATAGGTTACATAATAGTTAGTTTTCTTTGATTGCATTAGTAGAGAAAATATAGAAAAAAAGGTGTGAGTATGCATCAACAATTTTTGTGCATATCATTTTAGTTGCATAAGCAATCATATGTAGAGTATATGCATTCCATATCATTCATTTCTATATCATGGGGATATCATTCTCCTTTGAAATTTGAGTGCGGGGATACACATCCAAACCCTCAAAAGAAAAAAAAATGAATGATATGTTGGAAAGCCCAAGCATAACGGTCATCATGCTAAGAATAATGGGCTAATGAAAAAAAGGTTTCTTAATGTTTCAAAGTTAAGAGGGAGAAAGGATGCCCTTGACTCTTCACAAAAAGATGGAACAACCACATGATGTACTCTTTTGTTCCTTTAATTCATTCTCATTTATTTGATGAGATCTTTGTACATGCATCATACCACCAATGAAAGTAAGCATTAGGATTCATGGATTTTTTCATTCTTTTCACCATACAGGTCCATCATGTTTTATTTTTGCATGAATGATTCTGATGTACTTGTGATTTTTCAATTGCCACCCATTTCATACCATCCATTGCTCTTATTGGTAGGCTACTTATATGATTTTTCTCCTCATCATTTTTTTACACAAAGAATTACTTCTAAGTAGATTGGTAGTTAGGAAAGAGCAATATAGATTAAGGAATAACATAATGCACCAAGAAATTGTCTGATTGATTTTGATGTTAACAACTCTCTTGATAGTGTTCATTGATCTAAGGAAGGACATCTTTTATGAATGTTTTGTTCACTTAAGAGCAGTTAATTGTTCAGTGATTAATGAAGGCCAGTTTGGGACTTCCAAGTGGGGATAGTTGAGAAATGATATTCATTTATTATGTCCTTTTGCTGACTTGTCTCAAATAGATCTGAGAGTGTTTTGCTCGAGGACGAGCAACATTTAAGCTTAGGGAAGTTTTATGCACTGTTTATTTGTCATTTTCGCAGGCTATTTTATACTTTTTTGTGCACTTTTTGGTTAAATATCATATTAATTGTGCATGATTAACTTTTACTAGTCTATAATACTTATCTTCATCAAATAAGCATAATTTTAATGTTCTCGAATGATTTAGTATATTTCCAGAGCTTATGTTCGGATTTTATGCATTTTAGGTGAATGTACAAGAATCTACACATCTCAGTACTACCGACTTTGGAGTTGGTGGTACTGACACATGCTCAATTTGGAACAAAAAGGATCGAGAAGACTCGGTAGTACCAACATGCAAATCAATACTACCAACAACATTTTAGCATTTTGATCAAGAATTATCGAAGCAACTCAGTACTATCTACGGACATGTCATTCGTACAGACAACTTAACAGGAGGCCACACAATTAGAGGAGTTGGTAGTACCAACATTCTGTCAGTAGTATCGACATGTCAGGATCAGGAAGATCTGAATACTTTGTTTAATCCAGCAGCTGATGTTTTAACTCACCCTAAGTCATACATATGACTTAGGGGAAGTGCAAACAGACTAAGGAATCTCATTTTTTTCCATTATACAACGTCTGAGAGTGAGAGGAGGAGATAGCAAAGAATAAGGCCACGTTCCAGACAACCTGAGCACTTTCAGTGGATGGATTTGCAGTTAGAAGGTAGCAAATCAGCACGTGCATGAGAAGGGATCGTTTGAACCATCTACTTCAGGGGTTCTTCATGTTCTCCATGCTTTTTCCTTTCTCTTCAATGTTTTTGACTATGGAAACCATGAGGGGCTAATCCCCACCTTCCTTGGGACCCGGGAGTAGCTCAGTTATGCATTGTAATTGACTGTTATGCATTAATTCATTAGTTTTTCTTAATTTATGGATTTATTTCTTTGAGATTGAATGAACTATCCATGCTTGATCATGATAGGTAGTAATTGGAACTTTAATTGCTTGAAAAAGGAAAATTAATAGTTGGAACTTCATATAAATACACCTTCTACAAAGCCCTTTGGAAAGGTGGCATAGAAACGTGAGAAGATTACCTAGAGTAGTTGATAAAGCACCTATCTAATAACACAAGCAATACGAGAGTGGGGTTGGTATTAGACTAGGTATTGAACTATGTTGTGAGAATGGGTAATTCTGGATACAATCTCTTAATCCAGGGTTAGGAGAAATTTTTATTAATGTATTGATATTAAATTGCAATGTTAAGTGTGGTGAAACTGCTATCCTAAGGAATTCTCTAAAACTGAGAACAACAACCAATAATTTAGATTTATTTTTTGTTTTAGAAAATTAACCAATCAATCAATTTTCTTGGGCCTAAGTTGATCGCATTACACTTAGTACTAGTCTCTGAAGTTACATTTCCCTGAGTTCGACATCTGGGCCTCATTGGCCTGTATTACTTTGATAGTGTACACTTGCATTTTAAGCGTATAGAAATACCTATAACCTAGGCGATTGGAGCTACTTCATGCGTGAAGGCTGCTCCTAGGCGTTTGGAGCTACTTCAAGGTGTGAAGGTTGCTCTTATATGATTAGAGCTACTTCAATGTGTGAAGGTTGCTCCTAGGCAATTGGAGCTACTTCAAGGCGTGAAGGTTGCACCTAGGCAATTTGAGCTACTTCAAAGTTTGAAGGCTGCTCCAAGGTGAGCAACGCTACTTCAAAAAGGTGAAGGTTGCGTCAAGGTGGTGGAGGTGGATCGTCATCTTCAAAAAGGTGAAGGTTGTGTCCTGGTAAAGAAGAAGTTGAGGTGAAATGATTGTATTTTATTGTAATTCCTTGAGAGGTAATAAAATTGATCATTTGTAAATCTCAATTGGAAACAATTGTGTAGTGGACTGACGTCCTTTGATTCGAAGGGTGGAATCACTCTAAATTGTGAGTCTCTTCCTTGTGTACCTCTCCTTCTCGCAATTTAAGTTTTAAATTAATTTTCAAATTATCAAAAGCTCTATTCACCCCTCTAGTTCTTTCAGATCATTCTTAAATTAAAAATTGTTCTTCACATGTGTAATATTTGCAATCTATTCCCTCTTTCGAGTATCAATCGCCATACTTGAACCCATTTATTCCAAATTGATCTTTTTGTTCCTAACTACCTCGGTTAGACCTTCAACCCACTGGTACTCTCAATTTGACTACAATTAATTTGGAATCAATGGAGAAAAATCATCATATTAAAATAAATTAATATTAGAATTAATTATGAGAGTAATTTAATTAGATATGTAATATTCATAGATTATGGTGCTAGTATTTTTAAAGTTATAATCAAATAGGAATTAAAATCGTGTTAAAATCTCATAAAAAGTGGATTTTCCATTTAAAAGTTAAAATAGGAAGGAATATGTAAATATGATATTAACTATAGTTATTAGGTTGATATCTTAGGAAATGAAGTAATCTCCCCTCCCTCTCATGCAAATCCCGGAGCTCCCCCCTCAATGTAACGCCGCTGATGTTGGCCATTACAAAGTTATTGACGACTCCCCTTCCCCCAATAAATCAGACCCCTTTCCTCCTAATGAATCAACTTTAGGCAAGAGGACCCTTTATGCATCCTATACAAACAACTCCATGCCATGGAACTAGGGCGCTTCCAACCTGAAACTTTTTAACTGAAGCCTTACCCAGCCATATCTAGAAACCTGGAACCCATCCTCCACTAGACATCATCTCCCCAATGAGAATCACCACCTCTAAAATCTCAAAAAGGGATCCAAGGAACCCTGATCCCTGGGTCACCTCCTTCACCGCCAGTGACCAATCCTCTATAGATTGGTCTCATTAGTTTTGACTCTTCACTGACGATCTAAAGATGAAAGGTCACCGCCCTGATCCACACCCCAAACCTGACATGCTTCTTCCGCATGCAACTCGTCAAATGATTGGTAGGCAAAGCACTTGACCTGCTATACAACAAATCCGCCATCCCTAGCCTTGCAATCCTCCCACCAGAGCTCCTCCCACCTGCAACCTGACTACAACGCCACTACAAATTATCCTCCTCGCCTAGGTTTACTCTTGAAACCCAGCCACTTATTGTAGTTCCTAGCGGCAACCCAACAATCACCAAACGCCTCAGGTGACGCCAACCATCCCAGATCCCGCCACTGGCATGCTTTAGTTTCCAAGAAAAAAACAAAATGATGTTGCTTGACCATGTTGCTTCCACGACAGCTTCTGAGGCTGAGCTCGACTCCAGCAACTGCCGAGGAACCCCGGTGGCCACAGAATGAAGCCTAGAACGCCTTGCCTTCCTCCAGTTCCACTGTTGCTTATTGCCACTATTGTTTTATCCCAACCACCGCAGACTGAACACATCTCGTCAGAACCCTAGCACCGCCCAAAGAAGAAGACTCTGTAGAAAGATACACCACTACCACCTCACATTCCTTCAATGAGAATTATAGAAGCTGAAGAAACAAGGATACCTCCATCCCTCTTTTCCTTGTTACCCCGTAGTAAGGCTGGATGGGCACTGCGAGTACCAACAGTGAGAGTAGTAAGGTCTTGCGGCCTGCTGATACCTCCCCAAATAAAACTATCGACCAAGGTATATCTAGAAAGTCTCCTTAGATCATAACATAGAATTTTGATCAATCTTCTTGCTCAGATCTCAAGATCTCGCTCATATCTCAAGCTCAGAGCTATTGCATGCAAGATCATATAACGTGAATGAACTACATGTCAGCAGCTTCATTGCTTCTTGTATGTTCTAAAATCAGTAAGAGACAATATGTAAGCAATGCATTACCTAACGAAATTAATGTTAGTAGATTCAATACAAATAAGTGTATCAGTTTGATATGTGTATAATAGTATATTAGTAAAATGAGAAGTTCTGAAAATTTAATATGCCTGCCTTCGATGTTTCGGATCTTAGGAAAACAAAATAGATATTGATACTTATATTATCCTTGATAATAAACATCGACTATTTAGGCTTCAGATTCGTTTACCTAACCTATGATACATATAGAGATGTATAAACATATAGATCTTGTACTAAATTACGTAATGAGGAAGTTTGAAATTTTGCAGCTGTATATTCTTAATGCTAAACCTTAGATCATATAATAATATGAATTACTAGGATGTGAAACTTGACCATGATGATAGTCAACCCATTATAGTTATTGTAAACACATACATATTTAGTGATATATATATATATATATATATATATATATATATATATATATATATATATATATAGAGAGAGAGAGAGAGAGAGAGTCAGGCTAGAATACACTCGAGTGTACAGATCACGTCGTACACCCCAATGGTGTTTGCCTATCTAGACCATGTTTTTCCGAAATCTAATCCATTGATGTTCATGGTTACAATAATAATAGGTCATATACAAAATTTGAACTCATTTGGATGAGTGTAAGTCACTCATCCAAGGACAACAAAATCGACGCACAAAACTAATTTGAAATATATGATTTTTTCCTCGCTTAGATGCACGACCTATAAGTGTCCAAATGAGCTAAAATTTATTATATAGTATGTTCTTATGATAATTAAGAAGATCAACAGTTTAGATTTTTCAAAAATTTACTGCATCTTCAAAAATTATTGAGGTGTATGGTGCCTCCGGTACACTCAAGTGTACACTAGCCTGACTCTCTCTCTCTCTCTCTCTCTCTCTCTATATATATATATATATATATATATATATATATATATTTGTGTGTGTGTGCGTGTGTGTGTATGTATGTATATATATATATATATATATATATATATATATATATATATATATATATATATATATATATATATATATATATATATAGAGAGAGAGAGAGAGAGAGAGAGAGAGTCAGGCTAGAATACACTCGAGTGTACAGATCACGCCGTACACCTCAATGGTGTTTGCCTATCTAGACCATGTTTTTTCAAAATATAATCCATTGATCTTCATGGTTACAATAATAATAGGTCACATACAAAATTTGAACTCATTTGGATGAGTGTAAGTCACTCATCCAAGGACAACAAAATTGACGCACAAAATTAATTTGAAATACATGATTTTTGCATCCTTTATATGCACGACCTATAAATGTCCAAATGAGCTAAAATTTATTATATAGTATGTTCTTATGATAATTAAGAAGATCAACGGTTTAGATTTTTAAAAAATTTACTACATCTTCGAAAATGACTGAGGTGTACGGTGCCTCCGGTACACTCGAGTGTATACTAGCCTGACTCTCTCTCTCTCTCTCTCTCTCTCTCTCTCTCTCTCTATATATATATATATATATATATATATATATATATATATATATATGTATGTATGCATGTATATACATATATATGTATATATATGTATATATATGTATATATATGTATATATATGTATATAAATATATATATATATGTATATATATGTATATATATATGTATATATATATATAGAGAGTCAGGCTACAATACACTCGAGTGTATTCAGAGCAGAATACACTCAAGTAGTGTTTCATGATGCAATATTTTTTTCAAAAATCTAATCTGTTGATCTTCTTAAACATCTTGTGAATAGCTCATATGCAAAATTTGAGCACATTTGGACATTTATAGGTCATGTTATAAAGACCGCAAAAATTATGCATTTCTAATTAGTTTCGTGCGTCGATTTTGTTTCCCTTGGATGAGTGACTTACACTCATCCAAATGGGCTCAAAATTTGTATGTAGCCTATTTATAGTATGACGGTGAAGATCAATGGTTTACATTTTGCAAAAAATAGTCTTGATATGCAAGCACACTTGAGTGTATTCGTGTGATCTGTACACTCAAGTGTATTCTAGCCTGGCTCTCTCTCTCTCTCTCTCTATATATATATATATATATATATATATATATATATATATATATTAGCATATTAGTAGAAAGGAAGTTTTGAAACATTTAAGTAGTTGGATACTAATTATACCTCTACTATTAAACATGATGATGTATGTAGACATAGATATGTGACCTAAAAAGTAAATTTATAGGTATCATTTATCAAATGATGGTGTTCTATAAAAATTAAGATCGTAGAAAATATGCACAATAGTGATATCTTAAAAAATACAACATGGAGCAATGAAGCATTTTGATATAGATTGAAATATGAGGAACTTTACTCAAACCTATTAATATGGGTCCTAAGAGAAAGACTATGATAAGGAATATAATTGTATGGAATTGATTATAAATGATTTTGATTTCACATTATAATATTAGATGATGTCTTATTCCGAAGAGTACTTCTTCCTATTCATTATTGTTGGTGATATTTTCTTTTATTTATGTTCACTTGTATTAGCTAGTTTGGGCTTACTCTCCTCAACCCCATTAGCATTAGTCTAAGTTATGTAATTTGGGTCTCCAACATATCTTACCTTGAGACAAGGCTATATATATGACACTCTTTATAACCCAGATTTTGACAATGGGAATTTCTGTTCACATGGTATCAAGAGTAGTCATCTAGTTTCTAAAAGGAAGACTCCTTTTCTCTCCTTCTTCCTTTCTCCTCTTCTTCTTCCCTGCCTCCTCCTCCACACCCTCACCCTATGATCTCTAGTGCCTGCCCACCACTGACCCGTGCCAGTGCACCCCCACTGCCCAACCTCCAGCCATCACCCACATGTGATGCTCCACTGCCTGAGGCACTTGCATCATGCAACCACTAGCCACATGGATGGCACCCACATGTTAGCACTCTGTCGCGCATTGCAGCCCATGGGGCAATCGCCTAAATCAGCCATCGTTGCAGCCCTCTGGTTGGGTGGTGATTTCCAAAGACATGTCTTTGATATCTTTATATCTGAGGGTATCTATTCCCATTTTCCTGATCTTAGATAGGGGAGTCGTAGGTTATTGTCCCCTTTTGAGTTGCACCACTGGCTCCTTGATTGAGTACTTTCTAATGTAGCAACCTCTATGAGAATTTGACTAGTACTCCACCCTTCTATGTTACCCACCGAATCTGAGTGGTGGCGTGTTGATCTTGGCACGGTAGAGATTTGTTTCTAAAAACAAGGTTGTAGAGAATTTGGATTCTTACTTTGATTTTTGTTTCCTCCTCATGTGTTTTTCCTACATAGGTAGGTTCCAATAGTTGTTTGGAATATATTATCTTCTTCCTACCATAGTGTTTCATTCTTGTGATAGTGCTTACATCTTTGCTTCTTTTAGGCTACAACTGTGCTTCTTTTCGACCTTATTTTCTCTCACTGTGCATCCGACCAGTTTTCTCATAACCACTATTATTCTGTCGGTGTGCTACTATGTTACATTTCTCCATTGTTGTTCTACTAGTGTAACTACTTTGATATATTTCTCCATTGTCATCCTACTGGTGTGACTTTTTCATCCTGTCTGAAGACATGACTGGATGGGAAAATTCACCTCAGACCATTGTCTATAATGATAGTCCTCTCTCCATAATTAAATTGAATGGATATTTAATTACACACTCTAGATAAATTCTATCAAAACAATACTAGACTCCAGAGACAAGGTAAAATTGGTTGAAAACACTATTGAGACAACCTCTGAATAGAAACGGGACAATAGCCAAGTCAAAAGTTGGCTACAGAACAACATGGAACCTTCGATTGCCTACAACTATATGTTTTAAGAACTGGGAAGGAAGTGTGGGATGTTGTCCATCAACACTACACACACAAAAAGATCACATTGAGGCTTTATAAAATTTGGGATTGATTATTTGGTGAAAATCAGGGTGATATGACCCTTGGTGAATATTTTGATTCTATTTCCATATAATCTTAGCATCTAGATATTTTAAGCTTGTCCCTTCTGAGGATCAAACCAAAGAGTGGGGCATTTTTGTCACAACCAAATTTCTCAGTGGTCTTCATCCAGCCTATGCTCCAATCTGCATCATTATCTTGGCCAATGACTCCTTTACCACTCTAGAAGATGTCTTCTCTCATCTCTAGTAGTTTGATGTCCTCTAGTTGACATCTACTCCATCATATTTCCAACTTGTGGTTGTTGTCATTGCATGTGGATGACGATGTGGCCGTGGGGGACATCCCCTTAGACTACAATGCACTTTCTACAACAAGTGAGGCCATCTGGAAGAAAAAGTGCCATTGTAATATACTAAAACCTAGGATCTCTCCCTATTCCATGATTAGGAAATTAGTATTCTTAGATCTTTAAATTTGACCAAATAAGGATAGATTTACTGCTTAATATATATAGTTAATGCATGTAACATGGCTATTCCAATGGTAACTCTAATACATATAAGCATGAAACATTATTTTCTATAATCAGCAACACATACTATCATAATAACATGAATATGTGCTAACATCTAAGTAAGCTCATGAAATATGTCACACATATTTTCTTTGGCAACTAATATTCATATAATGTCTACATAAGAGGTATAGTGTGCTTCATAGATAACTAGAATAATAATTGATCCATAAATATGAATAATGTACTATTATCTAAAAGAGTATTAAACTAATGGGCTTAATATGTTACATAAACAAAATATGAAAATATGTGCATAATAATATAAGGAAACCATTTTAATAAGAATGTGAAGGTGATGGGATTCTAAATAATAAATAAGGATTGTAAAAATGTAATGTTATAATACTATAATGATAATGAGCCAAAAATCCTAATTGTATTTGAAATCCTAAAAGAAAATTAGAAAACAAAAATATAATGGTAAAAGTGTGTTCCTTAGGTTACAATTAGCTTGGGTATTAAATTTCACTTTATTTGAACCATCATAACTACCTTATTTTCATTAAGAAAGGAAAATTGGAGATTAGGATAAAAATGTTAAATTAATTTTAAATGTCTCCAAAAGTGCAAAATGATGCTAAAAATGGATTCTGCATGTTCCATTTAGTCTAGCATCCTAATTTGGTATTTATTGAATATGGTTTGAACCCTAAAATAAAAGAGGAAAGAAAATACACTCTAAACCTTGATAATCTAATTATTTAATCAATGTGATGTGTATCCCTAAAGTTTGAGGATTTATTTCTATCACAGGCTTCTTTTTCCACCCTTTCATTTCTAGCATGCCATCTAACATCCACATTTTGTTTTTCTCGATCTAGCGGCCTTCAATTCATCATCTACCTCTGAGTGGTTTCCCTTTTCAGAGACAAAAACATTCCAATTCTTCTGCTTCCCTTTTCTCCTTCATCTCTCCATATTTCATTTTGATTCTTTCTCATATGGCTTCCTTACATTTTTTTGCCTTTGTGGACCCTAACTTTTCTAGGGTTTTGTCATCTCCACACCCATTTGACGAGGGTTCATTGTTCATCTTGGACCATTGCTTCATTGACCCCTCATAGGTATGAATAGATCTTCCCACACCTACGAGGAATCCTTAGAATCTATCCCCAACCCTCCTTTGCACCACTTTTGTCCAGCAACCATATTCCCCTACCATCGGTGGCCTGTGCTAGGTCTTGGCGTTATCCAATGAGGATCTCACCACAGCTCTGCCTGGAGGAGGCTCATAATCTCTCGTGTATACCTTGTGAAGTTGCTGACTCGGTCAATTTTGCTCCTAGGCAAGCAATGTTCATTTCCCACTTTGGATTGATGTTATTGTTTCATGACCAATACTAGACCATTGAACCACCTTCCCACCCATTTTTGTTGTGGTTATCTCTATCTTGTGATAACGAACTAGTCTTAATTGGTGATTCTATTACTTTTCAGTCTTGATAGTCCTACACTCTCCTCATCCCTTCTAGCCATGATGGATGACCTGGTTAGAGCTTTAGAGCATCATAGGGTTTGTATCCTATCTTGTTAAGATCGGAAATCCATGAACAAGTCATAGGAATCCTCAGTTGGGACCAAAAGGAAGTTTTTTCATGTGTTACTTTCTTGCCATAAGCCTCTAGTACAGGTGTTTCACAGGATGAGTCAATGCAAGAGGAGGAAGATGATTGCCATTGTTTTTACCCCTTCGCCTTGAATTCCATTTGATTTGCATCGTGCCTCTAAGGGTATTTTTGTCTCTTTCACATCTGGTTATTCCGTTGGCTGCACAAGTGACTCTGTAGGGCTCATGACATGTGGCTAGCCACCAGTGTACTATCTTAGCGTGGGACCACTCATGAGAAGGTTGTTTTAATTTCTCATTAATAGCTTTTACATTTTTCTGATTGGTTAGATCTTCTAAAAGTAATAACTAATAATCTAAAAGTCAAGAAAATAAAGTAAAATATCCTATGAACGCATTAAAATATAACCTAAAGTGTGGCATGATTTTGATAACCTAATACACTAATGATAAAAAGGCAATTTGTAGGGTTTGAGTAATTAATGTGAAATTAACCCTAATTTCTTATATTCCTTTAATAGGTGGTTTGTGACCCTAGCTTGGATCTAGGGTTGGCTTGGACATGTGTAGACTTGATCTGTGGTATATTGCATGCCCTTATTCATATTAATAAATTAATCTAATTTCTCTCTCTTTTGATGTATGTTGCATCCCCTTTATCAAATTGAGCAATTGATTCTATTTTTTTCTTTTTTGACCCCTCTTTGAAGTATCTTATTATTGAAATGTCCCTTCTTGACTAGATGACCTATTTGGATCTAATCTAAATGGATTTTTCCTTGATCCATGTTGGACTATAAAATCACACTTTGCTTCATGATGGAACCCTAATTGTGGTATTGAACTTAGTTGTTCCTTTGTTGAGATGGAACCCTGATTTACCCACTTTTGTGGTGGACGTTTTACATAGTCCATTTATTTGATGGAAATCTCATTAATTCTATTATGTGACTATACTTCCAGTTTCATTTTTCATGCTTTTTGATTCAGTAGCCCTAGGGATGTATAAGTGCTTTGGTCTTATTGGGTTATGTGACCTTTATTTTTGGTATGGAGGTTATGTACCCCATACCCTGGGTTATGTGCCCATGTTATTTTGGTATGGAGGTTATGTGCCCCATACTTGGGTTTTGTGCCCACTTTATATTGGGAGTTTGGTTATGTGGCTTATTGTACCAGCTCTTAAGGTCATGTGACTTAGTTATTTATATTTCACTAGTACTATCTATATCTTACATGCATGCATGTTGATATTATTGTTGATGGGTTATGTGCTCTAATTCTTTATGTGCACCTTTTATTTTTTTTAATGGCAAGTGCAACTCTTGAATAACATTTTATTGAAATGTATTTCCTTTTGATATCCACTTGGATGGTACTTTCCCTCTTGGATGGGAAGCCTTGTTATATTTGATGTACTTTTTCCTAATGTTTCTCAATTCCCAATTAATATGCACATACTGGCTTTTACATTTACAACTTTCATTTTGCCTTCTATTGTGGGGCATGCTTCCGACCCCTAGGTGAAGGACTTGGATGACATGACATGAAGATGTGGACCTAGATTAAGGAGTTGACTTGTGGGAGATAGACTTGAGATAGTTCAATATATCCCTCTAGTTAGATCTTGATGTTGTTGCTTTCATGCAAGTCCATTTATGGGTGATTGTTTTACAATCTTGTATAAATTGAATAAAGGCATGATTTATTATTCTATTGCTACACTTTGGTTTTTTGTATACCATAATTTGACAAATGAAAAGTTTACACCTATTCCAGCATGCTTGTTAGTGTGTTTGGATTAGATGGATTTATTCCTCAAATTAAGTAGGGAGTGGATCCCTCTCAGGTCTCACTCCTTACAAGATGGTATCAGAGCCATGGTAGTCAAATTCTAACTATTTTAGTTTTGTCTCCTTAATTAGAACCCTTGCCTTACATAGTCACCCTCTACGTGAGATATTTACCCTAGAATTGATCTATGTTATGTATGAGATGATGAAAGGTTGATTTAGAATCATATGAGGTACACATAAGAATCATGATTAGAAAAACTTAATCTGGTGAGTATTTAGGTAGTCTTACCCTACCATATAAGTTGGTGACAAAGCACTTTGGGTGCTAAGATCTAACTTTAGGGTAGATTTTGGGATGAGGATGAAAAAATAGTCCATAAGGAGATGATATATGGAATACCTTGTGACTTGGTTCTCTTAATTGATTTTGGACCCATATTTTGTTTTATGTTGAACAAATTTCATCGCCAAAAATTAGTTTTCATTATACTAGTATATGTACAAAAGAATGTTTTGTAGATCTTATAATTATTTCTCAAATTGAGTCACAAGAAAGAGATGAATGAAGTTTTTGTAGAGAAACCCTAGGATTTGTTAAAGTTGAACCCTAAACCCTAGCTTTGAGTTAAAGGAATGACTACAAAATGTATCTTGTACTAATGGTTTAGCTGACCCACCCTTTTATCTGCCATAAGTTGTATAAAGTTTTACCAAGTGACTTATTATATGCTTACGTGAATCTTTAGGGTTGTTAGGTTAGAAACATAAGGACCTAAAAATTCAACCCTCGGTGGTTATAACATGTTAGCTTGATGCATGATCTATGAACAACATAAACACCCAAAATGTTCACAAGTAAAGATGCATATGTCGCCCTCATACCTTAGTGATGTTTAGTTTGGATTATTAGGCTAAACCTTTTAAGGGTTGGAGATTTATTATTTGGTTGCAGAAGGATGGCTTGATTTCATGGACGAAATCATGTTTAAGGGGTGGAGTATTGTAACATACCAAAACCTAGGATCTCACCCTATTCCATGACTAGGAAACTAGTGCTCTTAGATCTTTGAACTTGACCAAACAAGGATAGAGTTACACCTTAATGTATATAATTAATGCATGTAACATGGTTAATATAATGGTATCTCTAATATATATAAGCTTTAAAATAAATAAAAATACATTTCATGGCATAATGTTATATAATAATTAACATGTATTGTCATAATAACATGAATATGGGCCAACATGTAAGTAAGCTCTTAAAATATGTCACATATATTTTCTTTTTTAGCTAATATTAACAAAATGGTTAAATAATAGGTATAGTGTGCTTAATACATGAAATAAAATAATAATTGATGTTTCCATATCCATAAATATGAATAATGTAACATTATCTAATAATGTAACACATTTTTCTTATTTAATATGTTAAATAAGAAAAATATGGAAATTCGTGCATAATAGTATAAGAAAACTCTTTTGATAACAATGTGAAGGTAATGGAACAAAAAATTGAGAATGTTAATAATGTAATGTTATAATAATATAATGGTAATGAACCAAAAATCCTAATTGTATTAGAACTCATAAAAGGAAATTCCAAAGCCCAAATATAATGATAAAAACGTGTTTTGTGGTTCCTAATTAGCTTGGGTGCCAACTTTCACCTTATTGAATGACCATAATTACCCTAATTTCATTAAGAAAGGAAAATAGGAGATAGACCAAAAATATTAAGTATATTATTAATGTCTTCAATAGAGCAAACTGATTTTAAAACGTATTCTACATGTCCTATTTAGTCAAGGATCCTAATATGGTATTAATTGAACATGGTTGGACCCTCAAATAAAATAGGAAAGAAAATACCCTCTAAAAATGCTCTATAATCCAATTATTTAATCAACGTGACATGTTCCCCTAACGTTCAAGGATTTATCTCTGTCACACGATTTTTTCCTTTCCTTTCTAGTATGCCATCTGACGGCCATGTTTTATTTTATCCCAGTCTAAAGGCCTTCAATTCATCATCTATCTCTGTGTAGTTTCCCTTTTTAGAGACAACAACAACCTCATTCTTATACTTCCTTTTTCCCCTCATCTCTCCATATTTCTCTACGATTCTTTCTCTTATGGCTTCCTTCCATCTTTTTATCTTTGTGGAACCTAACTTTTCTAGGGTTTTGTCGTCTCCACAACCCAATCAACGAGGGGTTTTCTCCACTTCCCTTGTTTATCTATTCGTGTTGGACCATAAATTCTTCAAACCCTCACAGGTATAAATAAATCTCCCTACACCTTTAAGGAAGCCCTAGAATCTATCCCTAACCCTCCTTTTCACCACTTTTGTCCCGCATCCATATTCCCCTACCACTGGTGGCATGTGCTAGGTCTCGAAGTTCTCTGATAAGGATTTCATTGTAGCTCCACCTAGAGGAGGCTCATAATCTCTCGTGTATACCTTTTGAAGCTACTGACTCGGTCAATTTGGCTCTCAGGAAAGCATTTTTTTCCCTCTTTGGATTGATGTTATTGCTTCCTGACCAATATTGTACCATCGAACCACCTTCCTACCCATTTTCATTGTGGTTATCTTTGTCTCATGATGACAAACTAATCTTAATAAGATCTTTTGTTGCTTTTTGGTCTTGACCGTCCTGCTCTCCTCATTCCCTCCAGTCATGACATTTGACTTGGTTGGAGCTTTGGGGCATCACAAGGTTTGTGTTGTATCTTTTTGAGATTGACAACCCATGAACGAGCCATATGAATCCTCAATTGGGACTGAAAGGAAGTTGGTTGGTGAGTTACTTTCTTTCCGTCAACCTCTGGTATAGGTGTTTCACAAGGTGAGTCGATGTGAGAGGAGGAAGATGATTGCCTCTATTTTGACCCATTTGCCCCGACTTCCAATTGTTTTGCAACACACCTCTATGGGTATTTTTGTCTTTTTCACTCATGGTTATCATGTTGGATGCACGAGTGACTGTGCAAGGCTCATGACATGTGGTCATCCACTAGTGGACTATCTCAATGTGGGACCACTTATGGAAGGATGGTTTACTTTCTGATTAATCACTTTTACATTTTTCTGATTAGTTAGATTTTCTAAATTTCATGACTAATAATCCAAAAGTCATAAAAATAAAGTAAAATATAATGTGAACTCAGAAAAATATAACCTACAATGTGGCATGGCTTTGATAACCTAATACACTAATGATGGAAAGGAGAATTTTAAGGTTTGAGTAATTAATGTGAAATTCACCCCTTCTAATATGCCTTTAATAGGTGGCTTGTGACCCTGGATTGGACCTATCATTGACTTGAACACATGTACACTCAATCTGAGGTATGTTGCATACCCTTATTCACATTGAGAAATTAATCTAATTTCTCTCTCTCTTAATGTATGTTGCATCCCCTTGATCAAATCTAGTAATTGGTTGTATTTTCTCTCTCTTGGGCATCTTTGAAGTATCTTATTATTGAAGTTTCTCTTCTTGACTAGATGACCTATCTTGGTTTAATATTAATGACTTTGAATTCTTGATCCAGGTTGTAATATGAAATCATACTTTGCTTTATGATGAAACCCTAATTGTGGTATTGAACTAAGGTATTCCTTTGTTGAGATGGAACCCTGATTTACCAACTTTTATGGTAGATGTTTTACATAGTCCATTTATGTGATAGAATTTTGTGACTATACTTTTATTTACATTTTGCATGCTTTGTGATTGAGTAAACCTAGAAATGTATAAGTGCATTAGTTTTATGGGGTTATGTGCCCTTTAATTATGGGATGGAGGTTATGTGCATGTGTTATTTTTGGATGGAGATAATGTGCCCCATACCTTGGATTTATGCCCACTTTATATGGGAGTTTGGTTATGTGCCTTACTCTAACAAGTTTTAAGGTTATAAGCCTTAGTCGCCATTGTTATTTATATTTCACTACTGCTATGTATATCTCGCATGCATGCAGGTTGATATTATTATTGATGGTTTATGTGTCCTAATTCTTTATGTGTGCTTTTGTGTCATCTCTAATTTGTTCTTAATGGCAAGTGAAACTCATCTTATTGAAATTCATTTCCTTTTGATATCCACTTGGGTGGTACTTTTCCTCTTGGAGGGGAAGCCTTTTTTATTTAATGTCCTTTTTCTTAATTTGGTTCAATTCCCAATTAATATGCACATGACGACTCTTATGCTAACAACTCCCATTTTGTCTTATCTTATGGGGAATGCTTCCAACCCCTAGGTGAAGGACTTGGAGGACATGACATGCAGACATGAGTTCTGGCTTAAGGAGTTGACTCATGGGAGATAGACTTGAGATAGTTTAAGATGTCCCTCTAATTAGATCCCCATGTTGTTGCTTTCATGTAATCCCCTTTATGAGGGATTCTTTTGTAATCTTGCATAAATTGAATAAAGTCATGATTTATTATCTTGTTTCTACACTTTGGTCTTTTCATATAACATTATTTGAGATATGAAACATTTACGTATGTTCCAAGATGATTTCTAGTGTGTTTGGATTAGATGGATTTATTCCTCAAATTAAGTAGGATTGGATCCCTTCTCGGGTCCCACTCCATACATCAAAGACAGTCCTCCCTATGGGCCAGGTCGTAACAATGGGCTTGTCCATGTTTTCCAATGCTCATAAAATCAATCTATTATCATATCTTCTGTTGAGTATGATCAATTTCTATAAGCCTCTCAATAGGCTTCTCCATAATCCATGGGATCTAGGGATTCTGTGACCATACAATATGTTGTTACATCTTTGGTGCACCTAGCCTCCAACCAAGGTAGTTTTGAGACCTCCATGTTGGCATTCAGCACTCTGGATTGTTGACTCTAGGACCACCCAACATATGACTGGTATGAGACACCTTCTTTCCTCCACCGAACCTCATATTCCTACCTCATCTATCACTTTGGAAGAGGGGACCATTATAATTGTTCAACAATGTGGTGGTTTTAATGTCTCTCCTAGTCTCAATCTCTGATATGTTCATTATATTCCACATTTTTCCTTCAATTTGATGTTCGTCTCTAAGTTAGTTGGTGTCTTTACTTGCAATATCACCTTTGGTAGTCATGGTTTTGTGATGCAGGATTCTCAAACTTTTCAAATAATTGGTTCAGGTTCTAAGGCCAGTAACCTTTATTACTTTGTTGATGTCATTTCATCTTCTATTCTTCTTGGGGAGCACACCTCTTCAGCTAACCCACATTACAATCATCCCTCTCTTGAGAAGTTTAAGCACCTCAAGCCCTCTCTATTTAGTTTAAAAAGTATTCCATGTGACTCATATGTGTTTGGGAAGCATCAAAGTAGTTTGTTTTCCCTAGAAAAACTAGTCTTTGTTTTAAAGATACCTTTGATGTTATTCATGGTGACATTTGTGGTCCCTTTCAAACCAAAAATTTTGATGGATTTTGTGATTCCATTACATATGTTGATGAATTCGCTCGCATTATGTGGTTATATCTATTAAATCTCGTGAATAAATGGTCAATGTTTTTCAAAATCTTCATAAAATGATTTCAAGCACAATTTAATAAATTTGTTAAAATATTTGGACCGATAATGCTTTGGAACATATTTAAACTCAGGGTGTCTTCCCTTTTCTCTAGAACTGGAATCATCCTTCAACATTTGCCACAATAAAATGGGTGGTAGAACATAAAAATTGTCATTTACCTAATATCTCTCATGTTCTTATGTTTCATGGCAAAATATCTAAAATTTATTGGTCTAAAAATATTATCATATCATGATACATTATCCATCAACAACAATCTTCTGTTTTTCATAACAAGACCCCCCCTTTTTTAGTTTTTTTCCACAAAAATGGCTTTCCATGTTCCTTTGTGTGTTTGGGTGTACGGATTTTGTGCATAATTTTGATCCAAAAGTGGATAAACTTGATCTCGCTCCATTAAAAAAAAGTCCTTACCTATTCCACCTTTTAGAAAGTTTGTTGCTATTATAGTCCAAGAAATTATCACATCTATGTCTCTAATGATGCTACCTTTCATGAATCTAAAATGTTTTTTTATTCTGCACCAATATCCTCTCCGCCTCAACCTCAACCTCAAACTAAATTTGTTGAGCTTAATCTTTCTGACCCAGTAGATCATGAACCCATCCCACATCCTCCTATCATGACTCCTCCTACGACACAGGACCCAAAACTAGTGTTCATGCCTGAGGATTTAGATCATCCCATGACTCTCTGGAAAGGTATATGCTCTTACACTCTTCCCCAACCTATATCTCATACATATTGTCTATTCAAGCTTTTCCATACCACTAAATCCATTCTCCAATAGCTCGACTCCATCCATATTCCTAAAAACACCATGAGGCCCTTCAGCACCCTGGTTGGAAAGCTACAATGCTCAAGTAAATGACAACATTGCATGAGAATGAGACATGGGGTCTTGTCCCTCCTCTACTGAACAAAAATATTGGTGACTGTCAGTGGGTCTTCTTTATCAAATATAAATCATATGGATCAGTGGAATGACATAAAGTTCATCTTTTCGCCAAAGGATTCACCCAAATATATGGCATGGATTTCTTTAAAACCTTCTCACCAGTCACCCACATTGCTTCTGTCAAGATTGTAGTCTCCCTTGCCAGTCCCATAGACATTAAATGCCTTCCTTCGTGGTGATTTAGAGGAGGAAATGTATAAGAAACAACCCCATGATTTTGTACCGAGGGGGAGTCTTCTCAAATATTTTGTCATCTCAAATGCTCTTTGTATGGTCTCAAGCAATCACCATGGGCATAGTTTACAAAACTCAATGGCATTCTTGATAGCCTCGGTTTGTCCATATCATCTAATCATCATAGTTTATTTTAAAATCTTCTCAAGCTGCAACCATCATCCTAGTTGTCTATGTTTATGATATTCATTATCATTGGTAGTGATGGTCATGGGATTTCAGCACTTAAACAAGCACTCCAATAACATTTTCATACCAAGGATCTCAGAGAACTTCACTACTTCTTGGATATAGAGGTGGCACATTCTTGTCAAGGCAACTATTTATCTCGACGAGAGTATGTCCATGACCTCTTAATGGAATTTGGTATGCTAAAATCTAAGCATGTCTTTTCTACCATGAACTATCACAACAAAATTCTATCTGAGGGGGAGTCTATTTCTGATCCAAAATAGTATCAACGTGCGGCTGGAAAACTCATCTATCTTACAATTAACCAACCATGTGTTGCATTTTCTATTAGTGTTTTTAGTCAATACATGGCTAAACCTCTTGTTTTCCATTAGAGTTAGGTACAATACATTCTAAGCTATCTGAAAAGTGCACCACGCAGAGGTCTCCTCTTCAAGAAACCACAATCTCTAGATATCTCTTTGAACTAATATGCATATGCTGATTGGGATGGTGCTACAAATGATAGGAGATCTATTTTTGGTTTTTGCATTCTTTTGGGAGGTCATCTCATTAGTCGGAGGAGCAAGAAGCAGTTAGTTGTGGCTTGTTCTAGTACTGGTGTGGAATATCGTGCCATGGCACATGCCTAATGTGAAATTTAATGGGTAACATCTATTCTTCAAGAATAATATTTCTCTCTCTTCTCCAAAAACTCTCAAGTGCAATAATCAATCAACTATTCATGTCACTAACAATCTAGTTTGTTCATGAGCTTACCAAGCAAATTGAGGTTGGCTGTCACTTTGTGAGAGACAAATTTGTGATCATTACGCCATATTAGAAACTATAGAACAGACTGTTGATATCTCACCAAGCCTCTTCCACTTTCATCCTCCTCCTATATGTGTGGCAAGCTGGTAATGCATGATGTATACTCTCCAGTTTGATGGGGAGTGTTGGTGGTATTTTATGTTATTTATTTTCATTTGTGTTAGCTAGTTTGGGCATACTCTCCCCAGGTCCATTAGCATTAGTCTAGACTTATGTTATGTTGTGTCTCTAGTATATCATACCTCAAGATAAGGCTATATGTATGACACTCATTGTACCCATGATTCTGATAATTAGACTCTCTTCAAAATTACAACACAAATAAGTGCATAATTAGATCTACATATCTAATTGAGACCTAATTTAAATTATGATCTATATGTATGAGTGGTTTTGAAATACTTATACTTATGTTAGTGAATAGAAATTTTAGAAAGAGAATATGCATCTATTTTAGCTAAGATAGTCATTCAAGAAATAATGTAGATCAAAAAAAATCAATGGTGAAAGGAATAACTTGGATATGGACATAAAACCCTATATCATACCTTAGTAAAAAAACAAGTATGTGTAATGCTTAGTCCACCTCTAACTAAATAATTATATTTGTAATAATGGATGAACACACATGACCCTATATAGTACTCTAGATATATACGTACATTACCTACTCACAAGGATAATAATAGAAATTTCACGGATCATATTCACCTAATAAGATTATAAATCATAGAGAGAGAATACGATGAAAGCCCACAAAATAATGAGGTAGTTGTCTATATGATAAGACAAATTAACAAGTGGAATTGATTATATGTAGAATTCAACTAAAACCCTAGAAAGAGAGGTAATGAAAGAATCATACAATAGTAATAAATCTAGATGGGAGAGAAAACTCTAAATACAAAAAGATTGAATAAATAGTTGATTCCAAGCCATGTGATAACGACATTGTACTATACTTTGTAGATTCCTCTCTTTGGATCCTTTTTGTGATTGAGAAAACTATGGAGCCTTGAAAATTTGAGGTACAAGATTCTCAATTTCCTATTGGGTTATTTCTTTTCCCTCTTGAATTCCATGCATCTTGTTTGGTGGTGAACCCTAATCTATTTTATAAGCCACTCCTGCCTTTGAAGGTGAATATCCCTAAATCATAATTGTTGGATTTTGTTCAATATTAAGATAGCAATCGATTTGATCTAATGGAGTTTTAACTCCCTTTGGTCTTTGTCCCCTTAGATCTTTGTCTCACTTGAGGTAGGGTGTGTCCTGCCATCATGTGTACATGTTGTAATGTATTACTTGTCCCCCAGTAGACTAGTTAAAATAGAAATTAGGCTATTGTGTTGTTCTTTCAAAGATGATTGAACACATGTCACTTTAGACCATGAAAGAAATGATATGACAGTGTTTGATCCTAATATTTAATTTTGATCATTTTGTTGAAATTAATCTTGAATACTTGAGCATGGACAAATCTTGCATAATTGATAGCTACAAAATATTACAAAATTACCATCTTGAATTGTGAACACTAAAAACATTGATGCTTGTGATTTTTATTTTTCTGAACAAAGTCCACCAAATAGTCTCCTTCTATAATTTATCTTATACCTGAATCATGTTTGTATCTATTTTTAAAAATAGCTTAGTAATTGGATTTAGTACCAACATTTTTGACTCATGTTTTCTTTCTTGGGGTCCACATGTGGTTTTATTCTCTTTGTGAATTCATAGATAGGTGATTCAAACAAGACCTACAAGAGAGTCCATGGATTGTCCTCCGTCGAAAAGTATATAGATTCATCTATGTTTTAATACTAGTTTTTAGGTATAATCTTCCATGACTCTAATGTAAAGCATTAATGTACCCAGACTGGTTTATATATATTGTAATTTAAATCATACTGGAAAAAAGTTGGCCTAAAAGATCAAGTTTGTACACTACATCACTCATAGAATTCCCCATATGTCACAGTTCACCCAATCACTACCTTTTTGGCAACTCTTATGTAGAAAATGTTGGGCTAGTGGTCAATTAATGTACACAAAACAACATGTATTACTATAGTGACTTCAGGTTTAAGGATCACAATCACCATTGTCACGTTGAGATATGACTCCAACATGCAATTATGTGAATTACATGTGCCAATATCAAGATAGGTCTATCTATTACAACTTGTTCTCTAACAAGTACCCATGTATCCGAATTGATATCTAATATAATGACTAAAATGCATTCATCATTCACGATACATGCTATTGTTGTTTATTATTGTTTCCCTAATTATCCACAATAATAAACAAATATGGATATAATAAGAATGATTACTCTTATTCTACATATGATCTCATGTTTAGGTCCTCTACCCATACCATATGTCATCAAGTTAAAACATTCTTAGGACATTGTTAAGTTTATTCACTATATTAATATTGAAAGAAACATAATAAGTGTAATTGACTTCTATTAATAATTGAATCAAGTACAAAATATGTTGTTTACAATCATCACATGATGGTTTTCAGGGCATATAACCAACATGCTATTCTCCATGAACCTCAAGTCACCCAAGGAGTCTTGGTATAGAATGAAATCCTACATTTCGGTTGTGAACATAAATGTATATTTTTAGTTAGAGATTGTCCAATCCATTGTATCTAGGGGAAAATACACAAGGTACCAGACATTTACTAAAAAAAATCATTGATAAGGGCCTACCTACATCCAACATGATATGTCTAGGATTTGACATGTTGCGTTGATTGGCAGTTGCTTAGCAGAAAATGAAATTGGAACTTGTTAACCTGTGCCACGTCGTGTCACCGGTGTTGCACAATGAGTCTATTTTGTATCACACAATGTATCCACCCATTGACACTTCATCCATGTAATATTTGAGAATTTTTTAGCATTTTCTTCATTATTTAGTATTGTCATTGCATATTAATGGTCATTGATGTATTTATGCTGTATGAAACTTAGACTCTATATGAACCAACAATACTTTAGTGCAAGATGATATAAATATAAAACTCAAGATAATGCACACATGTATTGTGATACAATATCATGATAAGTGCATCAATCAATTGTATAGAAATATGGTAGAACATGCACTTATCATTGGTCATCTAAATTATAATATAGTTGGTTGTTGAACCTTGTTGTGTGTCTCTTTTCATGTGAATAATTATCCAACTTGTAAATATTTGCTATCATTAAAACCAGAATTGGATTTTTATTAAGATTTTAGATCAACAATTCATTCAATAATTTCCCATTGCATGCATTTCTTTTCATAATCTGATTGATTAAATGTACTAAGACAGTATTGGTTTCCCACATAAAGTCTAATAAAGTAGAAACAACACAAAAGGTAAAAATTATTGGCTAAATGTATCAATAAGGGTGATCTTTAAGCCTAGTAAAGGGGTGGGGTATTGTAACATACTGAAACCTAAAAATATTTATTAACAAATTCCTTTTTATTTCTTATCCTCTAGGATTTATTTTACTTCCCCTTGATCTAGATTAGGCGGTGATTGGGATAGATCTCATATAGCATATAATGCATACTATTATACATATAGTAATTTATATATATAATAATATATAGAATTGCGTATATTAGAAGTTGTTGGAACATGCCTAAATTGTCTAGGCATATACTAACTTAGTAGCTTCATAATTACATTTACCTCAAAATAGTTAACTCACTTAAGTGTAGTTAGTATTATTAGTATATATGTTTTATGCTTTATGTTTTATTGTGTGCTTTATACTTGTCTTGTCTTTAGATTTTCTTTTATCCCATATTGCCTAATTCTATTTTCACATTCTAATCACTCTATTTTCATTAAAAATACCAGTTTCGAGCTTATTATTCTTATTGCCTATGTGGATGATATAGTTATGGTATTGATTCTGAAGGTATTACAACTACTAAAAGATATCTAGAACAATAATTTGTTACTAAAGATCTTGGCAAACTCAAGTACTTCTTGGGAATTGAAGTTTCCAGATCTTTGTACGGTGTTTGTCTTTCACAACTCAAAATATGTTCTAGATCTATTGATAGAAACTGGAATACTTGGTAATAAACCTACTAGCACCCCTTTGGATCTCGATACCAATTGGGATTATGAATCTTCACCTCCCAATCTTAATAACCACCAATACAAATGATTGGTTGGTAAGCTTATCTATCTAACTCTGACTAGAGTTGATATTACTGATGTTGTTGGACTTATTAGTAGGTATTTGGATAAACCTCAAAAATATCATTGGGATGTTTACTATCATATCCTAAAATATCTGAAAATTTCTCTAGGGAAAGGATTACTGTGTCGTAAACATGGGCGCTACAAACTCACTTGATATTCCAATTTTGATTACATCAGTAGTTGATGTGATAGAAAATAACATCTGGCTCTATAGTCTTGTTGGAGAAAATCTATTACATGATGTAGTAAGAAGCAGACTGTGGTTGCTCGGTGTAGTGTTGAAGCAGAATACAGAGTTATGGATCATACTGCTTGTGAATTAATATGCGTCCAAGGACTTCTCAAGTAATTTGATACTTCTAACTCTAATCCTATTCTAATGCATTGTGATAATAAATCCACCATTTTTATTGCCAACCATTCAACCTTTCATGAGTGCACCAATCATATTGAGGTGGATTGCCTCCTTGTTTGTGAATATGTTCTCTCTGGAAGCATATGCACTCCTTATCTCTGGATCGAATATCAGGTTGTTGACATCTTCACCAAGATACTTCCCAAGACTTGCTTTACTACATTGGTGGACAATTTGGGCATGTTTGACATCTATGCTTCATCTTGAAGGGGAGTATTAGTATATATGCTTTATGCTTTATGTTTTATTGTGTGCTATAGACTTGTCTTGTCTTTAATTGTGTTTTATCCCATATTTCCTAATTCCATTTCTCACATACTCTTTTATCCTATAAAAGAGAGTGCATTTTATTTGTTTTAAGGATATCAAATAAATATTTTCTTGTTCAATATATACATTAACAATTAGCTTAAATGATGAAGATATAATTCTCTTTTTGTTTTAATGTACACTTAGAATGACATTTTTTATCCTAGCATAATGAAGTGTCTGGATTAGTTTAAAACCATAACGTATTATTTTATATATGTCAAAAAAAACTAGATGATTACAAATGTAAGAAATGGTTTATTATACTCTTTCTGTAAACCATAATATCTGAATTTATTGAGTCATTAAAATTATTGGAAAAAATCTATATGGATAGGAAATTATAAAGTATATAATTTGGACATATAATAGAGAATGACTTTTCTACCCATCTGAGGCTGCAAAATGATAATAATACCCCTAACTTATTTTATGGCCATAATTTATCCAAATTTGAAGTTAACATTTTCTAGTTTGGCACACTACTTTATCTATGCCATCTCAAAATTTTGTCTCACTTAGAGCTTCTTTCGATGACCCATTTAATCGATGGAAGTTACATAGTATAATTTACATAATAATACCACTCACTTGTCAACTAAAACCACAATAGATTAGTTCTTCTTATGTAATAGTGCTATTCTCCCTTTTACATGTGCCTCCTTGCCGCACCACATCTTTGCACCTGCTTGTGGAGTGCAAGCCACAAGGGCTAGAACTAGTGGTCATTATCTCTTCTCCAATAACACCTAGTCTCCTATATGCCCCTTCTTTTCCAAATGTATGGATCTTGCACCATTATTGTGCCTCCATGAACCCTAGTAGCTATATATCTCTCCCAATTGACATTGCATGGCCTGGACCACAAGACACCCTGCCAAATGTGATCAGTGGTTGGTGGCAAGGCTCTAAATCAACATAGAGCATGTTTACCTCTATTTCTTCACTCCTAGATCTTCCACCACCTACTTAAAATATGATAATATCTGATTTGTTGATATGTGTTCTCTTTCTCTCTTATTAGCTTCATCTTTTACCTCTTGCTTCTCCTTATTGCGACACCAAGTTAGGAGCTGGAGGAAAATTGCTTTGGCCAAAAGCATCTAGCACCTCATATAGAGCTAGCCAAGGTCTCAGTTTAGTGAGAGATTTCTTGAAGCTCTGAGTTGATGAGAGCCCTTATTTAGGTGGGCACCTATTGATATGAAAAGAGAAGCTCTGACCACGCCCGCTTCTGATGGCCTATAGTTGTCATGATGTATTCTTGTGAACGTCATATCATCCTCATGCTTTTGCTTAAGGAAGGTATGTTATTTCATCTCATTCATCATTCTTTCTTGTTCTTGTTAGTAACCATTGTTCTCCTGTATTCCTTCTATAGTGGGTTCCTGGTTCGAGGATAGGTGCTTCTTCTCTCACCTCACCTTGCCCCAATTTGCACATATTTAATTTTATTTGATATTCCAAGTGTTGATGAAGGTTCCTTAATTTTAGTGTCATTCTCGTGGTGGTTTCTGAATGTTGCTAAACAATCAACAATGGAGTACATCTGGCTTTTCTTCAACATATGGATCGGTCTTTCAGACTATCATGGACTTGGGATCTTGATAATGGCAACTTTTGTTTCTAGTCTTTTAAGGAAATCATCTTGGTTTGTGGCTACTTCCATGGGTAGCTCAAAATTCTTCATTTTTCCTGCTTCCACCATGTAGAGGTGTCTCTAATCATGTTGGAATCCAATTAAGGTGTCACGAAGATTGATAGATATCATGAAATCTAGTTTTGAGGGTCCTTATATTGAGTTTCCTTATGCACGTCTGGATGGTGATATGAGATTGTATGTAATGTCTATGTCCCTCGTAAGGTTTTGATCCAAGTGATCGTGTGTTCTATCTTTGTTCTCACAAGGTTTGGATTCACCAAACATGCATGTATCTTATGTTTTCACATTGTGGATTATTTTGCAATGTCACACTATGTGGAGATTTTCTAACCCCTTTCGTTATCTAATTTTCAGTAAAAAGATTTATTTTGTAAAAGTATATTAAATAGACTACTCATCAGAAACACATGATTTTATGTGTTCAGAAACCTAATATAGATTTACTGGATTGGGTTTAAAAGTCTAAATCCTAGGTTTTAATAAGATGATTTTTTGGGATTTATGGAAATAATGATATATTATGAACCCTAATGCTTAAATGCCATCTTTAGGTTTTGAAATTCACTAATCCCTGAGTGTAGGAGTTATGTTGGACTTTTGATCCTTAATTTGAGGTATGCATTATCCCCTATTATATTTGGGCATTTACATGACTATGAAATCAAATCTCACTAATGAGGCATTCTCTTGTCAAAACTCCTTTTAAGGCCATAATATCAATTACATGAATTGCAATTGTTTGAACATTTAAATTCATTTCTGATATTAAACTTATAATTCATTTCTAATATTATATCATTCTTATTGATTTGAGTTTATAAGCCTTATGCTATCATTGAATGTGTTGAATACTCTTAGAATGTGATATTGACTAAACAATATTGTCTTGCCACCCTAATATGCATGTATGATTTTTAGACTAGTTTATCTATCATAGATGCTTATGCATTCTCATTATGACTCATTCTCCATCTGAAGTGAGCTTTTTCCACCCTTATCATATATATATTGAACACATCTTCTACACCCTGGGTGTATCTTTTCCACCCACTTTGGGTCAATATCACATTAAGTTTGCCATTATTATAGGTATCCAAAACACTTGTAAATAATTAGAACTGTAAGAATTATTTTATTTATACTCTTTTTCTAAACCATGATATCTACATTTGTTGAATATGTTAAAAATTATTGGAAAGAAAATACAGAATTTAGCTTTTGGAAGAATAATAGATAATGAATTTCCTACCCATATGAGGCTCTAAAATGATACTAATACCCCTAACTTAGTTTTTTCTTAATTTATACAAAATTTTAAGTTAGCATTTTTTAGGTTTGGTACACTACTTCATCTACGCATTCATTAAAATTTGGTCTCATTTAGAGATTTTTCTGAAAGACATCCAATTGATGGATGTTATGTAGTATATGTACATAATAATATCATTCACATGTCAATTAAAACCATAATATATTAATTATTCTAATGTAATAGTGTCCTTCTCCCTTTCATGTTTCATCCTTGCCCCTGAGCATATGTGTCCTTATCCCTTTCATGTTTCATCCTTGCCGCTGAGCATATGTGTCCTTCTCCTTGGACCGACTAAAAAAAATAGTGTCCTTCTCCCTTTCATGTTTCATCCTTGCCCCTGAGCATATGTGTGTCGTGATGTGGCTTTTATTGCACTAATAAATCCACCTAGGGATGAAATACATAAGTTTTTACCAAAACCTTGTGCAATAGTACCACCCGCAAGTGGATGGGTCTTATCGCAGTATAGTTAAGGATAAAATCCCAAGGGACAACATTTTAAGAATCTTTCTAGTCAAATTTGGATCAACTAAGACTAATATTTAGAACAAGTGTTTATTTGGATTTAGTTAAACTAATTGCAAGGAAAGTAAAAGAGTAGGATTAAAACTAAGTTTAAATTAATGATGGGAATCACTGGGGTGGAATCAGGTTTCACCACCACTACTCATGCAAAAACATCCAAAACACATCCAGGAAAGATACAACTATCCCAATGGAGTAAGCAAACCATCTGTTAGGAAATAGAGTTTGCATAGTCTTGATATCTTGTTACCCACAGATCACACACTTACTACTCTGGAGATATCCCTTTAGAAGTTCTAGTCCATGCACCAACCATGTTAATCAATATTCAAATCCTAAGTATTGAAGTTCTCACAACAAAGGAATATAATAGTTCATGTAAGGACGGTAATCAATTTACAAAGCATGCATTAAATGATTAATAATGAAATGGAAAGTTATATACAAGCCATAGAATGTTATAAAATGGACATGTAAGCATGGGCAGCAGGGCTAGTCCCCGCACCCCAATGAAATGGAGTACTCACTCCTCATGATAGAAATAAAAAGAACAAGAGAGAGGGAAGATTTTTCCATGGCCATGATGAAGAAGATGGTCGTGGCTCGGTGGAGAAATAGTCTTCTACACGATGTCAGGGTAGATCTGGAAGAGGAGGGGAAGAACACCAAGATGGATAAGGATGATCTTCTCTTTCCTTCTTCCTTCTCTTCTCGTGTTCTCACTCACTGGAGATAGTGCGGTAGATGTCTGATGGTGGAGAGTGTTGCATATCTAAAATCTCGCCACTTTCATGGCTAGGAGATAGATCTTGATGGAGCGGAGATGGCAGGGTAGCAAGGACACCATAGAGACAATCTTTGGCGGCGGAGATCATCTTCCTTGCCTGGGAATAAAGCGGCAGCCTATTGGCGTGGATGGAGCAAAAGTAATCCCTCAAATGAAGGAAGGGGTCATCTATTTATATGTGCAGATCTGGAGAGAACCGACTTAGATGTCGTGATCACGACCTTCAGTAGTGGTCGCGGCGGTACTCCTTGGCACGGACGTGCTGGGGTATGCCCGACCATGTTGCGGTGTCATAGTCACGGCAAGTTTCATGGTCAAGGTGTATATCGTGGTCGTGGGATTTTATAGCGATCGAGACGGTTGTATTGGTCACGACCCTTATAACGATCGAGACCCTCATAGTGGTCACAAATGAGTGTAGCGATTTCTAACCTTGGCCTTGGCCCGACCATACTGGGGTACGCTCGACCGTGCTAGGGTGTCGAGGTTACGGCGGTGTGGCGATCACGATCCTTGGTCATGGCCATGACATCCTTTGGCATTATGGTCACGAACCTTTTGAAATAAACCCACCCCCACGGGGGGGCTATTGCTATGGGTCGATGGTCCTACGTTGATGAATCCTGTAACTGATGAGGATGCTTTTAGATGAAGGGACTGACCATCAAAAATAGGGTCCAAATTATCAAAAGTTTCTTGGGCCCACTAGTCAGTTAGCAGGACCACCGTCTCCTAATCTAGTACACATAGTACGATGCTTAAATCCTACAATGGATACACATGGATTTGATCAAAATCTTAAAAAATCATATGAAACTGAGGAAAATTGTATATGAGCAGATTCAGGGAGTATATGAGAGCTTTCACTCCAAAATTGGGCCAAAATTGGTGACTAAAACGAAGATGAATATGCATTCATCATGCCTTCTTGTGGAGCACAAGATGCAAGGGTTGTAATCATTGGTTGTTACCTCTTCTCTGGAGCACCTAATCTCCTCTATGCCCCTTTTTTTCAAATATGTGGATCTAGCATTGTGTTTGTGCCTCCATGAGCCCTAGCGACCCTTTTTCTCTGTGATGCATGCCGCACAGAGTGGACCATGATCCATCACTGCCAAGGGTGACTAGTGGTCGGTAGAAAGACTCTAGGCCACCATATAACATGTTTTCCTCTATTTATTTACTCCTACTTCCACCACCTACCTAAAAATCCCAATCTTTGATTTGTATCTAGACACCCTCTTTCTCTCTTATCAGCTTCATCTTCTACCACTTACTTCTCTTTTTTGTGCTACCAAGTCATAAGTTGGGAGGTAAAACTACTTTGGCCAAAAACATTTAGCCCCTCATGTAGATCTATACAAGTTCTCAGTTTAATGTGAGACGGTCTGGAGCTCAAAGTTGACAAGAGACTCTGACTAGGTGGACACATGTTGCTATAGAAAAAGTATCTCTGACCGCACCTTCCTCTGGTGACCTATATGTGTCATGATGTATTTTTTATGAACATCATATCCTCCTCATTCTTTTTCTTACGGAAGGCATGTTCATTCATCTCACCCATCATTCTTTTTTTTCTTGTGGGTGATTATTGTTCTCTTTTTTTTCTTCTATATCAGGTTCTTGGTTCGAGGATAGGTGCTTGGTCTCTCACCTCACTTGCCCCAATTTGCATGTCTTCTATTGTGTTTGAGGTTCCAAATGTAGATGAAGGTTCATTATCATGTGTGTCAATTTCATGGTGGTTTCTAGATTTTTGTTGGACAATTGAAATGGAGTAAATATGGTTTTACTATATTGTCTTGTCACATTTTCTTGTCTAACCCCCTGCCACATTATGATTAAATGTGCTAAAAGCTCTTAGAATATGATATTATCTAAACTATATTGTCTTGCCACCCTATTATGTGTGCACTATTTTTAGACTAGTTTATCTATTATAGATGCTTATACATTACCATATTTTCTTGTCTACCCTTATTATATAAATTAGGCACACCTTTTCCACCCAGGGTGTGTCTTGTCCGCACACTTTAGGTCAATGATCCAATGGTGTCTTGGCCCTACATAGGTATATCTAATTTACACTATACATACATGCAACTGTATTACTTGTAAAATTGTGTAATTTTTTATTGGTGAAATTATTATTGATCTCATTTTACTCTCTTTTATTTAAAATGCCTCATCCTTTCGATAAATATTACTTTTGAGCTTAACAACATGAAATTAGTCCCCTCTCATGGGAACACTCTATCCTACACTTGAAATCCTTATAATTCATGGATGTTTTATATTGTACATATATAACAATGTTTACTGATGCATACTATTTTTATCTATTTTTCTGGGTTGTTCCAAAAACCACCCATGAATAAGTTCTTTAAAGGACATCGACACTTGAAGACCATATGCATGAAGTTGAATACAAGGTTAGCTTGTAATAGATGTGTGAGACCCCTAACTTTTCTTAAATGGTTGAACATGATTAATTACAATAATTGAGTGCTTTAAACCTTAATATAATACTATGATATGTTTGGTATCAAATGACAAGAGTAAGTTATGCAATTTTATGCACATTTTGGACTTTTCTGCAATTTACCCAAATCATAGGTTTTACTTGCAATTTGTCACATGAATTATATTAATTAGATGTTTTCTTATCATTCTTGAGCTTTTTGAGCCATGGAGCGCTTATTTGAACCTTAGTTTGGAGGTGTTTCTTTCAAGGGCATTTTAGGGTTTACCCCTTTATGGATGAGCTACGTTTAGGAGCTATCAGCCAATAGTTTGTTTGATTGTCTTGGAAAACCAACAAACAATGTATAAGTAGGTCTCCATGGATGGTGGAGCAACTTCTTGGGTGGATTCTTGTATATCCATAATAGTTTAAGGCCATAGACACTTAGAGAGCTACTAGGACACCTCAATCTTTTCTTTTTGCTTATCCATAAGCCTTATATACTTATGCTTTAGCTAAAAAATAAAACCTTTAAACTCTTATCTATTACCTCCTCTCCATAACTTAGTCTTTCACCTTCTTGGGGATGGATAGAGTGCCCAAGGTAGAAGAAGATAGCCAACCTTCTTGTTGGAGCATCTAGGATTCAAATCTACCCTTATTATAGGGTTTGCAAAGCTTCCTTTTGGTGATCTTGACCTAATCTAGTAAGTATATCCTTCTCTCCTTCATTTATTTTGTTGTTCCTCTTCCTCCTACCTTCTTCCTGGATGAAACCTTGCATGGTAAAGTTTTCTCTAAAGCTCAAGGAACTTATCTTTCTTGATCCCTTCACCTAGGGTTTACTCCCTTTCTTAGAAGAGAAGCTTACTTGACCGAATTCAGACATAAATCTAGGATTCTTCCCCTTCTTTACTCGATTTTTCTTGCTTCTAGGACTCTGATCTTCTTCCTAGAGGTGATTTTATAATCCTCTTCACTTTTATTGCTTACTACAAGCTTGATTACTCATGTTCTTGCTCTAAAATGAAGATCTATGCATCTAAAAGCTATTCTTGTTTAGGATTTTGAATTTTATGGTGTTCCTGGATTAGTTTCCAGTTCTATATGAACCTAAAATCATGTGCACGACCTTCCTGATGTAGAGGAAGACTTGGTCGTCCTTTCTTACATACCAACCAATGGTGCTAAGTACCTTTCAAATGATGGCATATACTTAGTGTTTTAGACTGATTTTCAATTTTATACATGAACGGGTGCATGATCTTATATTAGAAGCGATGGAGATGCCTTTGTGGCAACTGATGGTTACCACCCATGGTGATAGCTGATAGTGTTAACCATTTGTCACACCTTAATTCAGTTCTAGACTCTTTTGGAAGCTCAATGATTGATGGTTTAGTGCCCTAAATATGATATGATCCAATGGCGATTTTAGCTCAACATCCAATGGTGTTCAGTGATGGTAGTATTGACCTCATCAGCTGATGGTGACATAATGTGTCACAACTAATGGTGGTTTAGGTTACCACACGATAGTGTAACTAGGTATCATGAGTTGCTTCAATTAAGCCCTAAACCAATGGTTTCTTGGTTCAATTGATTCAAGGGTTATATCTATACTCCAATTGACGATTTTGAATAATGAACCAGATCCACCAAATGAGATTAGATGCTACAAAATCCAATGTTTTAGAAGGAATCTTATAGTATAGTATGTTGGTTCTAATAATGAGAATTCAGTGGGTGATGCCCTTCATTTGTAGTCTTACCTTTGCCCTCGTATGAATATATTTCATAAATCACCATAATAAGTGGATGTGTAACTTTAATGGGATAAAGCTTGTTACACCTAACCCTAAGGTAGCAAAGTGATGGTGATTGATTGTAATCAGTCCTATTGAATGGTTAATAGAGTAATGGAGTGCTTTCTTATTGTTGTTTATGTTGGGTTTATAGGGAGATAGAGAAGGCAGAGGAAACAAAAATTTTCTTCTCCCCAACCCAGTCTAAAGGAATCACGTCAACGTCTATACAGTAGGAAGGATGGTTTGTAGAGGTGTACCTCGTCATGAGGCTTGCTCGGCGATGTTACCTCATGGCTTGTACGTTCTTCACCTCTAGTCTTGGACGGTGTCTGTGCAGCTCCTGGTCTCACCGGGACTGTCGGGATTGACAGCTGTCCTCCAAGCGGTAGAAGTCTCCTGCCTCTGAAGTAGTCCACACGGACCACCTGGAACTCCGATCTCCTTATCCCATAAGAAATCGGAAGGAGTCGCACCCTCTTGTCAGTGTACTAGTCACCGACACACTCTCCTGTCACCAGTCGCTTTTCTACAGTTGTCTTTCCCTTGTTGTGCCTCCCTTATCAGGTAGCACTTGCTTGGGCTCTCTCAGTTACCACAACCAGAGAGAATGACAACTTTGTAGAGCAACTGGTGTTCTGAGTTGTTATTGTTGAGAAGCCCCCAATACCCCTATATATAGGAGGGTCATGGGACAGGGTTCTCTACCCCGAGAAATGCGGGATTAAAGCAGGAGTAGAAGGGTTTGAGATTTTCCACAAAATAACCAATCTGCGCCAGCTGAACCGATCGGTTCACACCCTAAAATGATCGTTTCGGGCCCTGACCCAGTCGTTTGGGACATGAGCTGATCGTCTGGTGCTCTGAGCCGATCGGTTCATGCCTGAGCTGATCGGTTCGTGGTCCTGATCCAGCTCAAATTGACTTTCATATTTTTTTCTGATTAATCAAATATTAATCCTTGTCCAAATTGAATTGTACAAGTAAAACAAATTGTATTTGCAAAATATTCTTATGACTTTCCAAACAATCTCGGTTGGTCACATGAATCTACCAGTTTAACAATTGAGTCGGTCGTCTCATGACACATGAGTCGATCGTCTCATCAGTTGAGCCGATCGGTTCACCAACCTGAGCCAATCGGTTCATCCCTATGAGCCAATCGGTTGGGGCATCAGACTATGCAAATCAGTTAATCGCAACTTCAATCAATCTGATACTCCAATCAATCGGTCCAACACCTTGAACACTATGATACTGAGCTATCAATTGATTAAGTGTTTAATTGAACTACTAAACTCCTTTCGTAATCAATCTAAACATTATTTGTGGATAAACTCCTCTTCCATGTTAAATCCTATGTGTGTGACCCTACAGGTCCATTTCACATTGGTAGTGAAAGTCCATAACACTTATGACTTCACAAGCAAAGAGTGGTGCCTAGTCGCACATCAGTGCTACCCAAGTGAAATAGTAAGTTTGAGAACAACTTTCAATCCTACAATCCGTGAATGGTGTTATAGCGAATGTATAATTCCTTTGTCACTGATATCCCGAATGAACTCAAGGCATGGAAAAGTCATCTTGTCAACGTTCATTCACTTTCTTGATCTTAGAGTAGATTGGAGGAGATATGTATGACATCAATATCACATACTAATTCACACATGCATGCACGCCTATCTCAATCCTACTCATCAATTGGCCATGGATATCAAACTCCCTCAGGAGGGACAAATCCTATATCTATCACTCACCCCTCAAAAGCCCCATGTGTCAAAGCCACCCAATCATCACCTTTATAACAACTTATGTTTCAGGACTGCGTTTGATGATGTCAAAGTGTACCCAACAACATGTGTTGAGTGTAGTGATTTCAGGTCAAAGAATCACACTCACCGCCATCACTGTGAGAACTGACTATGACTACCATGTCATGGTTCCATGTGTCAAACTCACGGTGGGTTTGTCTGGTACACTTGTTCTCTAACAAGTACCTATGTCTTTGGTTTGATATCTCCATATCATGACTAATGAGATTCTGTCATCAACCAACACCACAATCTAGTCTTGTGTGTCATTGATGTCTATCTACCTTCCGCAATGACATCCGACTAGGGACATAGTAAGAATGTACAAACTCTTAGCATTTGTATGATCTCATCGTTCATGTCCTCAACCTGAAAGCATACGTCATTTAGTACTGTCATTCTCTAGACATTCAATTTGTTCTATCATTATCTCATATGACTGAACCAGAAAGAATTGGAAGCTTGCCTTTGATGCTTATCAAATCAATCTCAATGTATCCCACCAATCATCCCATGATTGTCTCTCAGGGCATACATACCAACAAACTCCCACTTGCACTATGAGCCAATCACCCTTGAATCATATTCATAGTGATCTTTAAACATGTCCCACATGTTACTATTCTCTAGCGCTAACATAGTGAGTTATGGCAACACCTTGCCAAAGTCGGTATTAATTGCATGTCTCTCATCTCTTCAATGTACGTCACACATATGAGATGGAGTTGTCGTAATATATGATCTAGTATTCCTTTGCTAACCTTTAGCCACGTTGCATGACCAAGCAATCCTAACTTGTCATCAATGACCGGAATAACTATAAGTTCATCTCTATGAACTCCTAGATCCATATTGTATCCACTGTTGTTCTCTAACACACGGATACTCGGAATTTCCTTTTAAAATAGCTTTCTTGGAACATTTCCATTAACAAACATTCACTTTTATATATATCTCATATATATATTGCGATTAATTTTCTGTCTTTTTCGGAAGTTCGCATCAGTGTAACTTTTACAGTGAATCATTCCTTATTTCCATAGAACTACAACTTCCCAAGTACTTGTCAAGTTCTCATGGTATTCCAGTAACCCTTACTAGAACTAGACAGACATCCACTCGTCATGTCCCACATATGAGTTATTAGGATGAGCACATCATATTGCCATGTCCTACATATAAGATGATGAATGCACTTTATTTTGATATGTCCATACATGCAAGATAATGGGATGATTACATACATTACAGATCCATATCTATTCTTGGTGTTCCCATTCTTCATAAGAATTGGACACTTGGCCTTGGGATACCAACTCCATGTAACATGGATAAGTTTTCTCCCACTGAATCTATGCACACTGAACCCTTCAATATAGATTGCCAATGTACGCTCTCTCTTTTCAGGTTAAGAGGTTTTCGAGAACTATATCTATAGATCTCTATTCCCATCACATAGGAAACATCTCTATCTTCCTTAAAGATAATTTCACCTTTGGATTTCCATTCTAGAACATTTCCATTTCACATCAACATGTGGAATATGAATACGCTCCCACTAAATCATAGATCTCTTCTTTATCTTTGACATATCAGCCAAACCCTTTGACTATATCATCAAAGTAAAGATCACAGTTCTGAGTTGCTTTTACTCAATCAATCACATTGATTAGTCCATTGTAACTTATAGACTTCATTTGCATTAATGGATTCATAAACCTTATAGGTTGTGTCACGTACACATCCTTGTCATATTCCTTATAGGAATGCGGTTTTAGTATCTGTATGCCAAATCTATTAGTCATTAAGTTGCAATTAACAAGCATCATCCTTCTCAAATGTTATCCATGTGTCTTAACATTTAAGACTCATTCACACTTATGGATTTCATCCCAATGGGTGCTACCATCAAGGTCATACCTTATGGTTCACATGGAAGTCATTTAGGATGTAATGGTCATAAACCATAACTCAAAATTTGGTTCATCATATTCATCTATATAGTTGACTCATCATATGACCAACTCATCACATAGATAATCGAGGTGCATCTGTCAAGGATATAAGAACTCACAACCCTTTGTGATTCTTAATGTCCTTTATTAGTATGGGGCATTCTTTATTTAAGAAGAAATTAGTTATTTGATAATCATCCTCTAACTCCTTAGAGTATGACTCCTTTTGATTTAGACATCACTATGCCTTAATCATGAGTTCACTATGATACACTATCATAATCACTCATAAGGTTCTCAAACATTTAGTTCAAGTATTTCATTCATTGATCCCATCAAGAATTAACACTTTACCAAATTTGTACTTCATCTATGATATTCTTGAACACTTAAAGATATTCATATTGGTATTTCTCTAAACATTGCTTGAAGTATTAGCATTAACTCTAATAGGTATGTAAATACATCACTTGCATTATACCTAATAGGATAATCATTCTCCCACTACCACTAGTGAAGATTGATTAATCATGTCTTAAGAGATTCATGTCTCTTACTGGTTCTCTAACCGAAAGAGTCTAGATTTATCCATCATATGGAAACTAGAAATGAATTTCTCATGATTTATGCTAATTTGATTGTTTGAGTTATCAATAACTTTTAGGTATCATTTTATCTTATGCATACCAAGTACCACAAGATAAATAAGGCATTTCCACAAAGATTGAAACATCAACTTTATTAATTGCTATCATTGTCATATAATATGCAAACATAATGTGTTTCTATCCATTGGCAAATATGAAATAGTAGTTCATAACTCTATTACATGCCTTCAAGGCTGAAAATAAACTAAAGTACTCCTATCTATGATGGAAACACTTGCCCCATGTATTGAGTGCTTTACACTTTATATCTTGGTATCATATACCTCAAAAAGTGTTACAAGATTATTTCATGACACCTTCAGGTGGAGACGTATGTCGCCTTCTTCTTCTTTAGTTCTTCCAGATAGAGTGGACAATTCCTTTTCCAATATCCTAGATTTTGACAATGGTGGCAATTGCCTCTCGTGGTCACGCCTCCCTTGGCCTTGAGAGTTGAAGACGACTTGGGCTACTGGATAGCATCAGAACCTTTCTTAGCCTTGCCCTTGCCCTTACGCTTGGACTTGCCTTTCTTGTTACTTATCATCATCATAGACTTAGGCTTGTCCTTCTTCATCTACGCCTCGGCTGTCCTCAACATGCCCAACAACTCTGTCAACGGCTTATCAAAATTGTTCATGTTGTAGTTCATCACAAACTGATTGTAGGATTCTGGCAATGATTGTAGTATCACGTCAGTAGCCAACTCTTGGCTCAGGGGAAATCCCAGTCTCATCAGGTTCTCCACATACCCAATCATCTTGAGCATGTGAGGACCAATTGGATCTCCTTCTGTCATGACACACTTGAACAGTGCCCTGGAGACATCATATCTCTCTTACCGTGCTTGATCTTCATACATGTTCTTGAGATGTTGAATCATCTCAATGAAAACCATGTTCTCATGTTGTCTCTGCAACTCGTGGTTCATGGAGCACAGCATCAAGCACTTTGCATCAATGACATCATCAAAATGCTTCTTGTAAGCATCCCTTTCTGCCTTTGGTGTCGTAGGAGCAGGTTCCTATGGAATTGGAGTATCCAGAACATAGAGCTTTCGCTCTTGAGTGAGAACAATTCTCAATGTCCTAAACTAGTCATGGAAGTTAGTCCCATTCAACTTGTCCTTTTCAAGGACCGATCACAATGAAAATTGATTGTTGTTTGTTGTCATTTGAACTACAAAAGGAAATATATGCAATTTAGTCCAAAACTCAATTTTGACTTATTTGATTGATTTGAAAAGTTGACGATATAATTAGGACTTTGATTAATTATCGCTCCCACTATTTGTTTTTCAAATTGATAGCCCTCACCATTAATTCAGAAGATTGTAGCGTACAATCTTCTAGTGGGTCAAGATCCATATTTCATCAAGTCATGAGTCAGCTTTGGCTGATCGCCCACAATCTTGACTATTTAGGTAGTCCATCATGCCAATTGCATCATATGCAACTCTTGATGAATGAACATGTACAACACCTTGCCATGGACATTTTGTGCCTCTGGGCTTAGACGCTCTAAGAATCACCAGTTAAGTCTAACCCAAAAACAGACACGGTAAACATGCACCCTACTTTGGCAGAACCTACATGTTTACCCTTCACACTTCCATGATATAGACGGCGCACCACGCTTTGGCGTAACCTACACTTAGTCGATCAAGTTTTTCATGTGTGCCACTAATGGAAGGCGTAAAAGACTTAATATTTAGATGAGGGATTTGGTTTTATAGGTACATATACATATCCAATCACCACAATATAGTAAGTATCATATACATGCTATATCCCACAGAAAAAATGCAAAATGATAAAAGCGATGATTATGGCCATCCTAATGTGATTCCTCGGGCCAAGAGGAATCACGGTCATCTAGGTCTACATCACATGCAACCTGTCCATGATGAAGTTCTATAGCTGTACGAGTTGCTCAACTCATCACATGAATGACCTACTCACCTTGGCTGGTCGTCTGGGTGCCACCAGTCGATCGGTTGGCTCCTCTAACCAATCGGTTCGCTTGGTCATCATGCATCTCTTCATGGCCGCCACTCGATCGTCTCGCTCCATGAACTGTTCGTCTGGATCACCAACCGATCGGTTCACTCCTTGAATCGATCGTCTCAGTTGTCGTCAGGTTGTCCTCCGTTCTTTGACATAACAGGAAATAAAAGATCTATCCTATTTTACATTTGAAAAGGGAAACCCCGAGTTACATTTAGGGGGAGCAAAGGTAGGACAGAAATCTCGAGTTATCTCGAGTTACATCAAGAATAAGAGATAGGGAATCGGTGCGCAGACCAAGATGCAAGTAACCACATGCAACCAAGCACACATATATAGGGTTTATTGGCCATAACCACACTATACATCCACCACAAAACTCGTTTAAGGGGTGACGTGCATCAAGTGCATTCATATTACATATCATATATTGGGATTTGTGAATTTAGGATTGGACATGCATAAAGCCAATTTTATTCACATCGTATGCAATAAATAAAGGTGACAAACCAAAATCAATCATATCGATAATCCTAAAGTATAGAGCAGTTGACCTGACTCTAATACCACTGTTGGGTTTATAGGGAGACAAAGAAGGCAGCGGAAACAAAAAAATTCTTCTCCCAAACCCAGTCTAAAGGAATCGCGTCAACGTCTATACAGTTGGAAGGATGGTTTGTAGAGGCGTACCTTGTCCCGAGGCTTGATCGACGACGTTACCTCACAGCTTGCATGGTCTTCACATCCGGTCTTGGACAGTGTATGTGCAGCTCCTGGTCTCACCGGGACTGTCGGGATTGACAGCTGTCCTCCAAGCGGCAGAAGTCTCCCGCCTCTGAAGTAGTCCGCACGGACCACTTGGAACTCCGATCTCTTTGTCCCACAAGGAATTGGATGGAGTCACACCCTCCTGTTGGCGTATGAGTCACTGACACACTCTCCTACCACCAATCACTTTTCTACATTTGTCTTTCCCTTGATGTGCCTCCCTTATCGGGTAGCACTTGCTCGGGCTCTCTCGCTTACCACAACCAGAGAGAATGAAAACTTTGCAGAGCAACTGGTGTTCTGAGTTGTTATTGTTGAGAAGCCCCCAATACCCCTATATATAGGAGGGTAATGGGATAGGGTTCTCTACCCCGGGCAATGCGGGATTAAAGCAAGAGTAGAAGGGTTTGAGATTTTCTACAAAACAACCAATATGCGCCAGCTGAACCGATCAGTTCATACCCTGAAATGATCGTTTCAGGCCCTAAGTCGATCGTTTGGGACCTGAGTCGATTGTCTGGTGCTCTGAGCTGACTGGTTCATGCCTGAGCCGATCGGTTCGTGGTCCTGATCCAACTCAAATTGACTTTCATATTTGTTTCCGATTAATCAAATATTAATCCTTGTCCAAATCGAATTTGTACAAGTGAAACAAATTGTATTTGCAAAATAGTCTTCTGACTTTCCAAACGATCTCGATTGGTCACATGAATCGACCGGTTCAACAATTGAGCCGATCGTCTCAGGACACATGATCCGATTGTCTCATCAGTTGAGCCGATCGGTTCACCAACCTGAGCCGATTGATTCATCCCTATGAGCCGATCGGTTGGGGCAGCAGACTGTGTAAATCAGTCAATCACAGTTTCAATCAATCTGATACTCCAATCAATCAGTTCAACACCTTGAACACTATGATATTGAGCTATCAATTGATTAAGTGTTTAATTGAAATACTAAACTCCTTTAGTAATCAATCTAAATATCATTTGTGGATAAACTCCTCTTCTAGGTTAAATCCTATGTGTGTGACCCTACAGGTCCATTTCACATTGGCAGTGAAAGTCCATAACACTTATTCCTTCACAAGCAAAGAGTGGTGTCTAGTCGCACATCAGTGCTACCCAAGTGAAATAGAAAGTTGGAGAACAACTTTCAATCCTACAATCTGTGAATGGTATTACAACGAATGTATAATTCCTTTTTCACTAATATCTCGAATGAACTCAAGGCATGGAACAGTCATCCTGTCAACGTTCATTCACTTTCTTGATCTCAGAGTAGATTAGAGGAGATATGTATGACATCAATATCACATACTGATTCACACATGTGTTCATGCCTGTCTCAATCCTACTCATCAAGTGGCCATGGATATCAAACTCCCTTAGGAGGGACAAATCCCATATCTATCACTCACCCCTCAAAAGCCCCATGTGTCAAAGCCACCCAATCATCACCTTTATAACAACCCATGTTTCAGGATTGCGTTTGATGATGTCAAAGTGTACCCAATGACATGTGTTGAGTGTAGTAATTTTAGGTCAAAGAATCACACTCACCACCATCACTGTGAGAACTGACTGTGACTACCATGTCATGGTTCCATGTGTCTAACTCACGGTGGGTCTGTCTGCCACACTTGTTCTCTAATAAGTACCTATGTGTTTGGTTTGATATCTCCATATCATGACTAATGAGATTCTGTCATCAACCAACACCACAATCTAGTCTTGTGTGTCATTGTTGTCTATCTACCTTCCACAATGACATCTGACTAGGGACATAATAAGAATGTACAAACTCTTAGCATCTGTATGATCTCATCGTTTAGGTCCTCAACCTGAAAGCATACGTCATTGAGTACTGTCATTCTCAAGACATTCAATCTATTCTATCATTATCTCATATGACTGAACCAGAAAGAATTGGAAGCTTGCCTTTGATGCTTATCAAATCAATCTCAATGTATCCCACCAATCATCCCATGATTGGCACTCAGGGCATACATACCAACAGTTGAAACCCTAGTATGTTATAAGTGATGGTTAAGTCTTGTGTTATGCATGGATTCATACCTGAGGAAGGTATGGAATGTGATGGTGATGCTTTATCTTATGCATCCACAATTGTATGAGGATGCCATGAGTTAGGGTTTGTGTATGAGTGTTGAACAATAGCTTCAATGTAATCTATATTCTTAAACTTAGCCCTAACAGAAATAGATGATAGTGGTTAGTTATGATATCCTTCCTTGAATGATTAACATAAGGATGGAACATTATTCTTAATGTTATTATAACTTTAATGTTAATTGGTGGCCATCATCACTTTGTTATTTACGTTTTCTTATTCTTAACTTGTACATTATAAGTGTGATGATGGCCAATTATACCTAGATTCCTTATATGTTGATATAATAAAGGAATGCTCTCAAATACTAAGGTAACCCTGCAATGTTATCCTGTGAACATGTTGTAGTTCTTTACTGCAATATTATGTTGAGCCTGTGTATAACATGAGTGGTGATGTTTGTTAAGCCTTGTTATAAGGCATGGAAAGATAATGATGATCTTGCAGGGAATGAATGATGGTGTTAATGACCTTTGGGCATGGTTGATCCTTGAATGAGGTGTAATCCTCTTATGTTGACAAGGGTTGATACCCTATTATATTGTGATATGGATTTATATCATGTGATAGTATGATGACAAGTGTAGTCTCATGAATGGCAAGTGAATAATACCATGTGATAATGAGATGAGGAACCATATGTCTCATACATTTTATATCTTCTAAAGTTTTTATATAGCAATGTTTGCTAGAGATGAATTAGGGTTTGTATGTCCAATTGTTTGATGCAACCTTAATCCATCCAATAGTCATAACTAATCAAGTGAAACCCTAATCATGCAGTTGCCTTGTACCATAGATCCATTCCAGTGTTAGAACTTGTTGGATGGTGAAACGAGCAATTCATGTGGAAACTCAGAGCGCATATTATTGAATATGTAGGGGTACAAGTTGAGTACCTTCTTGCGTCCACAATTGTAGGTTGTGAAGGATGGTTGCGGTCAAGCCTCGGATATCATGATATCGTGATGTGTGAAAGGAAACAATATAACTTAGGATTCCTCTTATATAACGGTCATGTGTGATATGTTCCCTAGAGTCATGACCTGTACCAAGGTGGGTCAGTTATAGGACTATATGTCGTTGTTTTGTAGTTTGACTATATGTCATTGTGTTGTCTCTTGTATTGATCGAGAGTTGTTGGTGAGATCATGGAGTCTGGCTCCTCCATAGATCTTGTATGGCATTGATTTTGATGCAGTAGTCAGTTGGAATTGGGTGGTACCACTCAAGTCCTCAAGATGTGATAAAAGATGTAATATAGTCGTGTAGCATATATGTTTAGGGTTGTACACAATGCTTCACATTGGATAATAACCCTTGTTTGTTCTCTTTACATAAATATGATGCTTAGTGCAATTAAGAAATAGTAGATATACTTATGTTGTGGATATGCTCATGTTATAGGTGTGTACATACAATAGTCATGTTCATGTTAATAAATATATTGCTACTGATGATTATGCAAATGATGATAGTTGTCAAATGCAGTTAGCTATGCTTAAACTGCTAGCCATGCCTCCATGTTAGAGGTGCTCATAATCATAGTCATGTTTTTCCAAATATTTTGGCTTTTGTAGTTATCTCTAATTATGATATGCACAACCTATTAGACATGCTAATACCGATAGCTATGCCTATGCTGCTAGACTGATTAATGAGGAAAGAGATGTTATGCTGCTAAACTTGTTTATGATGCTAGCCATGCTCTTGCCATTAGACTTCTCATATTGTTAGCAAGATAGATGTTGATAACCATGCCAATGATTATAGTTGTTACTTGTTCTTTTATGTATCTAATTAATCATGCCAGTAGTTATTGTTGGGAAATACGACATCAAGTAGGCAGTGGAAATGAAAAATTTACTGACATATTTCCCATAAACCTGTAGATCGCTTCAATAACTATGCAATGGGAAGGATGGTTTCATGAAGATATACCTATTCCTAGAGCATGTCTAGTGAAAATCCTCATTGATGTAGATGCACACTCTATTTTGGATGGTGTTTGTGCATCTCCTAGTTGCATTAGAACTCGTCTGACTGCTCCTCCCAAGACGGGAGACTCAGACAACTGTTGCAGGAGCTTCTCTGATCTCGCCACAGACTATGAATTGATGTTGCCCTCCTAACGGCATCCAAAGGACTCTTGCCTCTAGAGTAGTCCACACGGACCAACTAGAACTCTTATCATCCTACTAAACTGAACATGAAGGAGTTGTCCCTCCCGTTGGTGTACTAGTCACCAATCTGCTCTCTCACAACAATGATCTCAATTATTTCTCTCCCTTGGCTATCCCTCCCTAGTCGGGTAGGACTTTCCTGGGCTCTCTTGGTTACCACAACCAGAGAGGACAACGTTTATCAGATAAACTTATTCTCAATTGTTTGTGTTGTAATTTGAGAAGCCCCCAGTTCCCCTAAATTTATAGGTGGGGTTTGGGCCAGGCTCCTAGTCTGTGCGGGAGTGAAAGGGACTAGAAGATCTTGAATTTTCACAACAATTCTGGAAATCTCACAACCTACGACAGACCATATGGTCGTTTGGCATAGCCCAGATGGCCGTTTGGTTGTTTCCCAATTGTACACAAAATCGGCAACTCAATTCCCATCAATGTTGGACATTGATTTCCTTGCACAACAAGTAATGTACAAGCGAAACAAATTGGAAAATGTCTAGAACCTTCCCTCAACCGAATTGGACCATCTCACCCATGCAAGATGGTCATCTTGCTCACCTAGACGATCCCCGAGTCGAGCAAGCCAGTTGGGTCAGTTCGCTTCTTAGCCAATTTCAACTCAAATCAACCCTAAATCTCTAAATGCATGTCTCAACACTTGAGACTCCCGTTTGGCACTCTCTAGACTCCCATCTCAACACTTGAGATGGTCATTTGGTAGTGATGTCTAGTTGTTTGTTGTGTGAATCGATTACCTAAACATTTTAGCAATTAATTCAATTGTTATTCAAGATTCAACTCCTCTTCTAGATGAGTTCCTATGTGTGTGACCATATAGGTCCCATATTACGTTGGCGGTGAATGTTCATAACACTTTATGACATCACAAGAAATGAGCGGTGCCTAGTCATACATCATTACTACCTAAGTAAATGGAAAGTTGGAGAACAACTTCAACCTACAATCTATGTATGGTGTTACAGTGTTTGTATAGTTCCTTTGTCACTGATATCCAGATTGAACTAGAGACATGGAACAATCATCCTCATTATTATTCAATCTTGTTCCTCAAACCAGAGTAGACTATTTGAGATATATGTAAGCTCAACATATTGACTCACATGTGCATGCATGCATTTCTCAATCTCACTAATCAAGAGGCCTAGGATATCATACTCCCTTAGGAAGGAGAAATCCCATATCTATTACTCACAGTCAATCTCATGTGTCACAGTCACCCAATCATCACCTTTATAACAACCCATGTTTTAGGAATGCGTTTGATGATGCCAAAGCATACTCAATGACATGTAATGAGTGTAATGATTTTAGGTCTAAGAACCACAACCACCACCATCATTGTGAGAGTTGACTATGATTTCCATTATGATGGCAGCTTCGGCTGACCAAAGTTTTGTTTGTCGGCGTTTTAGGTACAATGAAAAGAACAAACAGTAAAGTGGCACATGTGATACTAAAAGAGAATTAAAGAACAAGGAGGAACTAGTTAAGAATAGTTCAGCTGAGGTTAGAAGTTTAGTTTGTTCCAAACTTTTCACAGGTATGCAAAGAAAAATTTTATTACCCTTTTAAGTATAGTCTGTTAGAATTTAATAATTGTTTATGGATATATGTCGAACCTTTGATCCGGGATTAATGGGTGCGGCTCAACCTCTTGGTCTCCCTTAATTGGGGGTTATCAGGAGGTGGGGTCGTAACAGCACATCAATCTATATATATACCTAAAGGCACAAATACAAATATACCCAAGAATAACCTAGACCAAAATCATAGAAAGAGATATGAGGTTGATTCTATATGTTGTCATTATTGTTTGCGCCTTGGTCACTATTCCTTTTCATGTCCTTATAAGAAAAAGGATGTCGAGTTAGTTTGGGTTCCAAAACCTCCAAACTAAATGAACGGAATTAAGTTGAGATATGACCAAGGACCTTATTTGCATATTTCTATGTCTATCTCAACTCAACATAGTGGCATAACAAATTAGTTCAAGTATCTAAAACATCTAACTGGGATATATATAATTCTTACTAAAAACAATTCTGAAATAATGCAGAACCATTCTCGGTCGAGAATCTGTCGACCGAGAACAACAGTCGGTCGAGAAATGATCAACCGATCTGGTCCCTGTTGTCAAAACTAAAATAAATCTGATGAATGTATATTCAATTGATCAAATTGCTATCTATTGATAATGACTTGCAAAACAAGTTGAAAACCATTTCTGAAAAACTTATAAATATAAATGAGATAAATTCAATTGATTCTCATATTTAACTTAATAAAAAGAAATTATTGTTCTTATTCACATGATTTTGCATCTCCTGATCTATTCATGTAAAAATCATGTGTTATGACATCTAGTTTAATGATCATGGTATTTCATGGAATTATCACTATATGCTCTATCATTACATCATTGATATGCTTTAACTATCTTATCATTCAGCTCATAAAGATGATAGAAAATGATTATTGTATGCATGGATCCTTGATGACACATTGGCAAGCAAAATGATTCATTTGTGATATGAAAAAGAACTTTAAGGCTTGCAACACATAAGATAAAAATTTCTCAATTAAGAACGTGAGATATTGCTTTCAAGGATATATATTTTCTTGGAGAATCTTACATGAAAACAAGGGTACAAGAAGAAATAGAATTTGATATTTATGTACCTACAACAAAGCTTATATAAATATTCTAGAAGAATTACGAACGGAAATATTCATATTGAGTATCACTCAAAATTGCCTCTTGGTTAAAATCAAGCTTGACCAAGGGGCGCTATGGTCGTAGTCAAAGTCGACCTAAAATAAGTTTGGCACAATACTTATTTGAATATCATTTTCTATATAAAAATTGTGATCAAAAGAACAATTAATTTATGATCACAAAATTGTCCAAATATTGGTAATAATAATCACAATATTACTCCCTTAGAAAATATATATATGCTCTACAAATTTAGTCTATCATTTACATTAAAAATCAGCTTAAAAATTCACTCACAGAAAGTCTGTCGGTCGACGAATTCTTCGACCGAAAACATCTCGGTCAGCCTATCTCTTTCGACCGACAGACCTCAAATAAAAATTACATCGGACACACTTCCGGTCGACAATTTTTCGACCGAGCCGATGTCGGTGGACAATTGTTCGACCGAGAATTGACCGTTGGGATATGACCATTGCAATCTGACCGTTTTATGACCGTTATCAATCGACCGTTGGGGGGCCGAGTGGCGCGTCTGGGATATGTCCGTTGCGGTCGATCGGTCGACAAATTGTCGACCGACCTGGTCACTGGATTGCTATAAAAAGGACCAAAAATGGGTCATTGTTTCACACTCTCATATTCTTACTTCCATAGCTTCTCTCTAGTGCATTCTTGTGCAATTCTTTAGCTTCTTCATCCCCAAGACTTTCTTGCTTCTTCTCCACCTTAAAGCAAAGAAATGGCTTCATCATCTACACGTGGAAAGAAGAAAGTTGCTGGCAGGAAAGGAAGGGCGGCTTCTCCACCATTGACGATCATCAACGACATCCCCTTCGTCGACGCAGATGCTGGTGATCGCTATCTCAGGCTCTCCTCCAAAACTCTTCTTCCACGACGGCCGGTTGACGTCATGGACTTCCTCAGCATCGTCGACCTGGAGGATCTTTTTGAGGTGCAAAATTTGAAAGAATTTCTTAACCCTTCCTTCCCTTCCTACTCTTCCAAAGTGGTAAATGAGTTCTATGCAAACCTAATCTCCCATTCCGAAAATGAAAATAACTTCTTCTACTCTATGGTCAATGGGCATAGCTTTCGATTTACTGAGGAGGATATTCTTGACATTCTCAACATCGACTTAGATGAATATCAAGACACTCTTGACCTTACCACTGGAAATCCACTCAATACATTTTCCCAAGGTGATAATACCGTCAGTCTTAGTGACATTAAACAAGCCATTTTTCAATCTAATACAACTTGTCACGAAGATAGGGGCACCTACTATGCCATTAATCTCAAACCTGCAGCTAGGATTGTCAACCTTATTGTTTCCACAAACATACATCCTAGAGCAAACAAGTCTGAAGTCCCTATTTTTCGCATGTGTCTAATTTATGCCATTATCAAATGTATTCCCATAAATTTTATCCGCATAATCCTTAAGAACATGCTTGAGTTTTCTGGCAATCCCCCATATGCCGATTTTGTATGCCAAATCACTCAACACTTTCTTAAGACACAAATTGAGGACATGGGGTACACATGGGAAAGAAGACCACAAAAAATAAGCAAAAATACAGTAGAAAAGATGGGAATTGATTTCGGTCACAAGAGGGCTAGGACGGAAGGTGAGACATCTAGTCAAGATATACCACCACCACCTCCTCCTACCAACCCATCCTATGATCCCATCCAAAACACCCTAACCTATGTTGTTGGGTCACAATATCATCTAAGCAGACAATTAGATTATAGCCACCATGCCATGACCTACCTAAATCAAAGGATGCAAACCCTCTCTCCAAATCAACCAGATGAATATCCTTATTCTTTAAATCCTGGCATGCTCAACCCATATAATCCATCTTACAACTACTACCAAACTCCACCTCCACCATCTACAGATCTCACACATACTCAGTTTTCCTCAATACAATTACAAGACATTGCTGCTCATTTCCTCTTTGATCGTGTTCCTACCTTCTTGGAAGCATATGCCTTAACCAAGACAGGTGCTTTGGAGTGGCAAACTTTAGTCAAGTATTATGGAGCTGAGCCATTTCTTGGAAAAGACCATGATATTGATGTAATACTTAAGTCTTTCCAGTGAGATTTGGAGTGTCCGTTGTATTAGTTGTAATGAAATGGTTATCTTTGCATGATTGTAATGAAATGGTTATCTTTACATCTTTGCATGATTGTAATAATCCCATGATTCTAATGAATTGGTTATATTTACTGATTATAATAGGATATTCCTCTATGGCATCATTTGAACATGGCTTATAAGACTATTCTAGTAGAGCATACAAAGTAAGGGGAGTAATAAATATGTCATAAATCAAAAAGGATGAAATCTTTGAAAAATACCTGAAATTTAAAATTGTGGCTAAATTGACCATCTATTGAAGAAGGATATCTAGTTAAGGGGGAGCAATAATTTTCATATAATATCTGTTCTTAATCGGATATCTTTTTGAAATGACAAAGGGGGAGAAATAAATATAAATGCAAAACTCAATCAATGAGTTGCAAAACTCAATCAATGAGTTTCATAAACAAACTCTTGGCTTTACATTGAAAGTTGCCATATTCCCTAAAGAATTAGATTTCATGTTCCATAATTCATGGGGAATAATAAGCACACATTTTATAAACAAGAGAAGAAATTCACAAAGGTAATCTTCAGGTATGAAACTCACATGTTTTATATTTTCTTATTTTATATTTAGGAAATGTTTGTCATCTTCAAAAAGGGGGAGATTGTTGGCTAAATGGACATCTGTAAATCCCTTTGTTTTGATAATGACAAACATTTCATTCTTGTTAATCTAACGTGCTACTTGAGTGTTGCAGGAATAAGGTGGATGACAAACCACTAGGGAATCTATATGCTTGAATGATTGTAAATGTCATGAAATGTAATCAATTGTAAACTTGTACAAATATATAATGTACAAGTACTTAGACTTCATGTAAATCAAGCGTTAGATCTTCCCTAGATAAACACCACATTTAGATAGGTCATCCCCTTCAACAGTGTCACATATGCACACTCATACACACACTTAATGTCTTCATTTGAAACATTGAAACAGGGTCTATCTTGGTCGACAAAATCCTCGACCGAGACACTCTCGGTCGACAAACTTCTCGACCGAGAAAGACCCAAGTAGCCGTTAGACACAGCTGACAAGGTAGTTGGCAGTTGGAGATAAACGTTGCAAACACTTGATCCAGAGAGCCTGTCGGTCGACAAAACGTCGACCGAGTAGGTGTCTCGGTCGACCATTTCTCGACCGAGATGGTCTCTGACAGCAACTGTAGAATTAATTAACTAGCCGTTGTTAAAGCAACTAACTTATATCTAACGGCTAGTTAAGCACTTAGAAACCCCTAGAAAGTGTCTAGAACGTCCTTAAGCACTTGTAGGACATTCCTATAAATAGGACATGCCTTAGGACACCTAAACACACTTGATTCCACACTTGAGCAATCTTTGAGCATACATTTACATTGAGCAATCTGTTTGTGAGCAATTAAGCATATTGGCAACTGGCTACTTCCTCTCCTAGCTCAAATTTCGTATCCTATAGGCTATCATCTCCTAATCCACAACAATCACAATTCCATACACATTGGTTAGGAGATCTACACGCTTGATCTAGGCAAATCAAGCCTTGTGCTTCAAAGGATAAGTTGTAATTTCCATTTTCCTTTCTTGTTCACTATTATTGTTTGTACTCTCCTTGCTACTCCTAGGTTGGAGGCTGCGGATTGGAGAGGTTGGAAGATCTTCTTGGTGAAGAAGGGGACCTTGAACTACTTCAAGAAGGCTGGTGCAACGGGAGGTTACTTCTAAAGAGGAAGGCTACTTCAAGGGGGAGCTTGGAGTTACTTCAAGAAGGCTACCTCGGGTTGGTGCATCTACTTCAAGTGAAGGTTGTTCAACGGGTGTAAGAAAGTATTGTATTTTGTGTAAATCCTTGTGAAGGTAATAAAATTGATACTTTCAAAATCCCGGTTGGGTAAGCAACCGGGTAGTGGACTGACAATCTTAGTATTTGCTAAGATTGGAACCACTCTAAACACTTGTCTCCTTCTTCCATTTTCAATTGTGGTTGTTTGAGTTAAATAATTGTTAAAATAATTTAAAAACTCTATTCACCCCCCTCTAGTGTTTTTCAGATGTTTCCGGTCATTCCTCAGCTGTTTTTAGTTGTTGCATGCACAGGCAGATGTTGCTATAGTTTGTTGTTGGTGCGAGTAGACTTGCTCTCTTAGTGAGGCTACTGTTGTGGTTGGGGCTTTGTATCTTTGATCATAGTGCTCCAGGTAAAGCCTTCATTCGGCAGAGCAGCAGCCTGATTTGCGGTGTTGTGGATGGGTGGTGCTAGAGAGAAGTTGGAGTTTTCTCTCACTAAGAGTTCAGCCTCTTTGCCTAGTTGTATATAATATATTAAGTAAAAAGTATAAATCAACTTGTATGTCTTATATGTATATACATACATATTTTAGGTGAAGTTGTAATAAATAAAATGGTGGTATAACAAAGAGGGAAACAATGTTGTACATGCAGATAAATCTATGGAAAATTTTATCATGGTTGAAAATCTTAAAATGGTTTAACTTTCCAAATAAAATATGAGTTATAGAAATATAAACTAGGGTAATTTCAATAATGTAAAATAGATGAGATATTTTAATTAATTTGAAAATCTTGTGGATGGGTGGTGCTAGAGAGAAGTTGGAGTTTTCTCTCACTAAGAGTTCAGCCTCTTTGCCTAGTTGTATATAATATATTAAGTAAAAAGTATAAACCAACTTGTATGTCTTATATGTATATACATACATATTTTAGGTGAAGTTGTAATAAATAAAATGGTGGTATAACAAAGAGGGAAACAATGTTGTACATGCAGATAAATCTATGGAAAATTTTATCATGGTTGAAAATCTTAAAATGGTTTAACTTTCCAAATAAAATATGAGTTATAGAAATATAAACTAGGGTAATTGCAATAATGTAAAATAGATGAGATATTTTAATTAATTCGAATAAAGTTTAAAGAACTAATTCTCTCTACTTAATGTTTGCAAACAATGAATAAATTAAAAGAATCACGTTAACATATCATATAGAAAACAAATATTTTGACTCGATTATATATTTGTTTGGAAACAAAGAAACATTTCCAAATTTATTTAATCCATTTACTTAACATATAATAGAAATAATAATAATATTGACTAAATGATTTCCTTAGTAAACCTCCCTATTACCTCCTAAAATTATTAAAAATAAGGAAAAAAGGAAAATGGTTTGATAGATAATGTTTTCACCCTTTTGATTTGAAATTCATGTGCCTATTATAATTAGTTTCAGTATATAAATTTATGACCACCAATCTCCTTTAAAAACAATTAATGTAAAATATACCAGATATATATATGGTTGCCTCAACTTTAAAATTTGAATCAAAATTAATATTAATTAAATAAATAGCCTTTATTGAAATAAAATTGTTATACATGTTTTCAATGACTCTAGAGTTGAGAAGAGAATTGTGAAAAAGTTATTTCGTAATGGGATGAATAAGTATATATAAGAGGTTGATAAATGGAATGGTTGAAAAGGGATTCAACAAGTATATCCTACACAATTGTACATTAAATTATTATACACGTTAACGTTGAGTAAATAATTACACAATGAGATATTTAGAAGTATATTTATTGAAAGTGTAGTAGTCAATATTTATGTGAACATGTTATCGAAGAAAGAAAGGGAAAAATATGATAAAACATAGACATAAATAAATGCAAAGGAAATTAAGTTTTTTTAATGTATTTTTTCCTATTATGTGTTAATGAATGCTTAACTTTTCTCCTTTTACAATATACATGTAACCAACACTAATGCACCGGATCCTAGCAAAACTCCGCAGTTAAGCATGCTTGGGCGAGAGTAGTACTAGGATGAGTGACCAGTGGGGAAGTTTATCATGACTTGCACGTGAGTAAGGACAAAGTGCACATTTAAGGCTAGTGGTGGTTTGTGAGGTTAGTCGTCATTCTTGAAATTCTGCTAGAGCCATGGGCAGTGTGCTCGGGTGTTACGAATGTTATCACAGCCATAACCCCTCCAGTAGATGGGTACCACATGGGTATGACACACCATTCTTAAGCGGTGTGGTCCGAGAATGTTAGAAAGTGCTATCCTAGTTGATGGAGCCACCCATTCATGGATAACGATGGGTGGGAGCTAGGTGTACCTATGCCATTCTGGGTTTGCACTAAAGTGGGGTAATATTATGAGGCCATATAGTTGAGCCTTAATGAGTATGTCAAGAGTTTTAGTGGGGGATCTTGTAATGTCCCAGGTCTTGAGGCCTCAGATGAAATGATCTGAAAAGGAATGATTGGACTACCCATATCACCAAGGCACGCCTCCTTTTCAGGGACCCCATCACTAAAGAACTCTATGGTGAAGCGTGCTCAGCCCAGAGTAGTACTTGGATGGGTGACCAGTCGGGAAGTTTATCCTTGCTTTCACGTGAGTGAGGACAAAGCACGCAGTTAAGGTTGGTGATGGTCTGTGGGGCCATTCGTCATCCCTAAAACTCTGCTAGAGCCATGGGCAGTGGGCCCAGGTGTTATTGATATCAAGTTTAGTATGAAGAACATCTGATGAGACAAAAAGATTGTAATAGAGGAGAGAGAGAAGTTAGCTTGTCACATCCTTCCCTCCTTCAAAGAAATTTCATCCCCAAAATTATCCAAAATCCTATCTAAGGTTTAAGTTTGTAGTCATCATGTTTAGGCAGCCAAGTCTAATTGTCAAGGCAACTCCCATCATGGGGTGCACACATAGGTTTCCATCTATTTGTGTAGCAATCCAAATTCATAGATTTGAGTATTACTTAGTTTATCGTCATAGTACAACATCTTTTTAACCTTAGAGTTTCACATCCCATATCCCTATAGCATTAGGGTTTTCATGTTTTCATACAAGTTCAAGGTGTTTTATAGAGATCTAGGTCATCATCTACTCAAATAAATATTTTTATTATCATGACTTCCACTTAACATTATTATTGAACCTGTATTTCATCATTACACTATATTTTAACATGTTTAGATTACCCCCAAGACTTTACCAATTATCATCAATTATCCCCAATTTGACTCTTTATTTTTCATTTTTTGTCTAAAATTAAGCATTGTATTCATGATTATTTGAGATACGATTGCATGGTATCATCATATTAAGTTCTCATTTTCAAAATTACATCTTTCATGTATGGTATGGTGTCATATTAGGTCTATCTTATGAGAGTGTCTTATCATGCATATGTCAAATTTTTGACATAAACGAGATATTTCATGTGTCAAGCATCATTTGAGGAACAATATTATCATCAATGTTAAGGTTTCCTAATTATCTCACATGTATCTCAAAGGATTTCTACAAGCTTAAGCCACTCAAGCTAAGATTTATCTGTGTCCAACAAGACATGCTAACTGCAACCATCTATCCATAACAAAATTATTATCCAACTATAAAAACAAGGGCACCACTATATTCTTTTACATTCAACCTTTAACACGAGTATGAGGCTCACCATGGAGTGGAGATCACACATCGTGTACATCATATTAGGGTCTTGGGACATCTCCCTCACCTATATATTAAACATGATATATGCATTTGCCTCTTTCTCTAGGGTTAGATCTTTACATAAGAAATCTAGGGTTTAAATTTATCAAAGGAATCACACACTAGGTGACTCAACCCATATGCTTAGAAGTATTCTAGCAATGGACTCGTCGTCATGTCGTTCATCATGCATATTTTCAACATTTCACATGTTTTGGAGGTTAGGTACTTTGACCTTTTCCCATGTTAGGTTGACCCATATCAAGAGTTCACCCTTTTCGTATGTTCCATGCTAGAGGTCCTCCTTTGGAAATATATTGAGGTCTATGTTGGTTCTAAATCATATTTTATGTGTCATATTTCAACATATATAAGATTAGGCACAAGCATGTCAACCCACTAGCTATGTTTAGTATATCAACCAAGTCATATGTTCCATGCATGGTGCTAGGTTTAGCTATAGTTTCATGGTCAAACTCATCTCATATCATCGAACGTACTTGAATCCTTCAACATCAACTTTTATCATCATGAACCAATTCATAACATCATCGTCATCATCATCTTCGTCGTCATCGTCGTCGACGTCGTCATCATCATCATCATCGACAGCATCACCTAGGTCATCTATGATACTACTATCCTAACCTTCATCATGGCTCTAGACAACTCTAGACACTACAAATATCGTCTAAACACTCATCTAGACTTGATATTACAACTCTTGCTCTTAGGTTACATGGACACTCACTGCCTTTTTTTTTGTGTTAACATTTTCATATGTACATATACTAATACTTGAAATAGGCTTTTCTCAAATGTTGAAATAGGCGATGGAAACCACCATACTCCATTCTAATAAAACTAAAACCAAAATGAGTTACCACACTCGTTGGGCATTCTAGTACCATAACACCTAGAGAACTAGTATGAACATGGTGCACACATGTGTAGCTATCCTAAGAAAATGTTGCGAACATATGTCTAGGGTTGTAGTAAGATCTCCCTCTTCTCACCCTCTTAAACCTACAGCCCATACTACAAGATAGAAGGAGGAGAAAATAAAGGGTCTAGGAATTACACAAGCCTACAACTAGTTTTAGAACATCTAGGTTCTAACCTAGAGGCTAAATCAACTTAGTCCACAAAGGACAACTCATTAAGTTTATAAGGTTGAGATGTGAAGTGAGTTTATTTTGTGTTTCATGTGAGCAATGTTTGGTGTATCTATTGTTCATGCTCTGATACCATCTATCACGGAACCATTTCTTACCCAAATACTAACTCCAAATGACTACAAAGTCAATGGCAATAGGACCTAGGCATTTTCGTCCCTAGCATGGTATTATCAAAGTGTGAATGCGGAAGTGTAAAAGCTTAGCATACATAAACAAATAAAAAGATAAAGTAGTAACAAAATCTCAAGATTTAACAAGACACATTAATAAACATTATTTTATTACAAGATTCAATTACATATTTAAGAGTCAAATTGTACAAGTCTACTCATGTACACCAGGATTCTTACAACAAGTACACCTGACATAGATCACCAAGCCCATCAACTTCTAGCCATCTCTGAACCTATAAATATGTGAAAAACTACGGGTCACATGAGGTGTTGAGTACATGGCTGATATATATATATATATATATATATATATATATATATATATATATATATATATATATATATATATATATATATATATATATATAATTTTGCATAATTTGAAAAGAGTTGTAGAAGTGACGAACAAGAATAAATAAGTTAAGTATTTTAGCAAGGTGAGAGCCCATGTGTTATATCATTTTACTCTAATTATACCAACAACATCATACATCATAAGGCCTTTTTGACTAACTTCCCATTGGAAGAGTCTGTAAGGGTGCTCAAGATTAGCTAACCCTTTTATGCATAAGGGACCTCAAGGTCATTTCCAATAGATAACCCTTTTATAGACTTGGTCTACCCTATCTTGACAACTCAAGTAGGACACCCAGCCTCATGTCCTTGCCCTGAGAATACAAGTAGGTGCACAAGGTTTTTATAATGGAGTTTTTATATTATGTTTGCAAGCTATAAAACAATGATAATGAGACAAACATCGGGTACAATACTAGAATACTACATGGCAATATTTGAGAAAGTAAACAAGCATACATATGTATAATTGTTCAAGAAAGAAATCCATAGTCATATAATTATTAAATCCGGTACCTAATTTCAGATATTTCAACTTAACTTAGTATATAACATCTAGCCATAAGCAACATCTAATTAAGAACAAGATTGCATACATGCATTAGATTCTTATCATTAACCCTAACAAGCCCATTTTAGGGTTTTGGGAAATTTAGGTTAAAGGATGGCTAATTACATGTTTGATGATCTTATACTAATTTAGAGTCATCGTGAAGATGTGGCTCAAGTTTCAAGTAATTATAAGGTTCCATTCATTTTATATGATTATTTCAATGTTTAAGTCACTTGTGTACATAATACGGTCATAAGACTCATAATTGAACAAATATAAGAGAGGATTTAGATCAAGAAATTAAGGACATAAGAATTGGGTATTGAGATTAGATGGATGTCCCCATAGGGTCTAGGCACCCAGGTCCAAGTTGTCATCGACATATCCACATACATTCAAACACCAACATGGGTTACATATGCCATTAGGGTCGACACAAAACTTAGGTATACATCCACATAAAAGGTTCCATGAGGATTAGTGTAACTCACAATTAAGATGATAGGATAAGATACAAGAATCCATAACAATTCCATAGCATAAGAACACAAATCAAGCCATAAAGGTCACATTGGACAAGTTAGGGTTTTAAAATCAACACAGCGTGAGAGGGTTGATCATAGGCAATAATTTCTCCCAACACACTAGATTACTAATTTTGAGAATAGATGAAAGTTAGATACACAAATTAAGTTAACAATATTATTTGGACAAAGTATAATAAGCATTGGCATAAAGGGATTGCATTCATGCATTTAGGTATGATAGACCTTCAAAGGTGCATTACAAATATCAAAAGTAAATTTTGTGTCATAGAGTGTCAAAACTTACCGATTTCAAGTTAATATGAGTTTTTGAGGTAAAATCAACTCAAGATTAATAAATTAGGACAAGGTACATCATTCATATTCACAATATGCCACATATGTGTAGATAGAGTCACTTATGAGACATTAGGGTGATTTGGACCCACATGTAGTTCAAAGATTCACAAGAGATACTTATATATAGATTATGAGTGAAAAAGGCATCAAAGGTTCAATCTTAATAGAGATCATGCATTAATTATACTCAACATGAACAAATTTCATTAATATGGGGAAATAGGAGTACAACAAGGTGATTTAGAGACTGCATATATTCTCATTGTGTAGATTTTGTCGAGTAGATCAATTTGGTACATAATACACATACTTTGGTTAAGGGATGAGAGAGACGTGAATTTTAGAAATGTTTGAATCCAACTATAGGGGAAAAGATTAGGGCATTACATCTTATTATTCATCATTGTAGCAGTTGGTGCACCCAGCGAGCAGGTCCTGCAGCCCACGTGTCACATAGTCATTGGTGTGCCTTGCTTGAGTGTCACCCGACCACTCATGGTCATTGTACTCACCAACGCCAACACATGCAACCTCTCTCGACTGCAACAAGTCCCTTCTCATCCCCGACAATTGTTGGTTGTCACTACATGTCTCCCTTGATTGAGTTTGATCGGGCTTGAGACACCTGCTTGTATCGGGGCCACCCACTGTGGCCACCCTAGATCTGAGGACATCCCTCTACCTTCCTTGCTTGGGGTAGTTGTGTGAGGTAGCGGTGGCCTGCTGTTCTTAGAGCTCACCAAAGCTCATGGGAAAAGACTCGCCAGTGTCCATGCAACTCATCAAGAAGGTCACCCTGGCCCTACAACACCTGACAGAGGTGTCCATGGGGTCATTTAGGGCTAATAGTAACGAGGGGAGAGCCCTTTTGAGGTCCCTTGCGACAGTGGCACCGCCTGAACTAGGGAAAAAGAAGGAGGTGTGGGGCAAGTTCCAGGGTGTGAGAACAGATGGAGTGAGAGGGGAAAAGATGGGGACAAAGTGAGCTAGTCAAAATGTCTAAACTAGGTGAGAAATTTCATAGATTGGAGGATGCAAAAGCACTATTAGGTGGTGATCAGTGCCATTGGTTCCAGAACCATATAGATGAAGGAGATAATGTATGTGACCCTCAGACCAAACATCACCCAACGGCTAAGAAAAAATGTGCCTTAGGGTTTGTGGAATGGGGGTGATGGTGATTGGGCTACACGCCCTCCCAAAGGCCTTGTTGGTTCAGCCCAAAGCAGAAACCAAGGATCCAAATTCGAGTTAAAACCATTAAATTATTTATAATTCGAACAACTTTTGAAAGGTAATAACTTGGATTGTGATGGTCTCATTGAGGCGATTGTCATGCCATTATATTTACAATTGAAACCTCTATATTAGCATATAACTTAGATATTCAATTGAGAATCATTGTCAGTTTTAATATTGGTTGCAACATGGTGCCATATTCATTAATGGTACATGGTTCTAGATTGTAAATTGGCATCACATGTAGTGAAATTAATCATTCTTGTGACCAAATTGGGGGTACCAAAATGCTTTTATTATCATATTGATATCAATTTTAGTAATAAGGGAATTTGATGAGACAAAGAGTGTGATGGAGGAGAGAGAAAAGACAGGTTGTCACACTTTCACATATGGGAATTATGAATACCATCTACCGAAAAAACTCAAATCCTGGTGATTGATAATGATCATGAGTCCCCTGATGATGTGTCTAAGCATACCCCCATGGAAGGTCAGTGGATGTCCTCTGATGGCATCTCTTTTTTGGGCTTCAATGAGTTTTCTTATTTTCCTGCTCCAATGGAGTCCTTCCTTATCAATCGATGGATGCTAACTCTACGAGGGCTGGTGAAAACCTTTAAGACTTCCTTTTTAGAATCATCGTTCCATCCTCCCATCATCACATGGACATATAGGCTAACAACCAATGTTATCCTTTATAAACTAAATCAGGAAAACAAAATTGCATATAAATAAACATATAAGATTACAAAAATCTAAAACATTCTAAAAATGAAAATGAAAACCAAATTATCAAAACTAAGAATCAAAATTGCAGAAAGGTTTAGATAGCTTTGGGTTGCCTCCCAAGAAGCACTACTTAAAGTCTTTATCTTGACTTCCTTTTGTTCCCTTTAGTCTTGGGGTGATGGTTCATCAAGCTACAGATTAGATCTTCTTGTGAATGCTTTGTCTTCATAATACCTCTTCACTCTATGTCTATTGATAGGGAGGGTGCATGAATTCTCATTAATAGTTACATAATTCATGTGGTATATGTCTTGGTAACAATAAATGTGATTGACTATTTAGACCTTGACTTTCTAGGGAAGAGCTTGATGGAAGAATTGAAAAGGATAACTTTGTCCCCCTCACTGACATTATTCTTTTTAGGTGCAAGTCATGTCACACCTTGGTCCATTCTTTGTAGATATGATCATTCATGTAAGCATGCAACCACAAATCATCATGCTCCTAGAGCTGTAAGAATCTCTTTTTACACTGCCATCTTTGGGTCCATGTTCAAAATTTTGATGGCCCATAAGGCCTTGTGTTCCAACTCCATAGTAAGGTGACATGCCTTTATGTAGATCAACCTATAGTGAGTTGTCTATATATATATATATATATATATATATATATATATATATATATATATATATATCTTATATATATGCAGTATAGTATGCCCATAAAGCATCATCAGGCATTGTTGGTCAGTCCTTGTCTTTCATATCGTCTTTTCAAGGATTTGCTTTATTTATCTATTAAAAACTTCAACTTGTCCAGACTGCTACAGGTGGTAAGGGTTAGTAACCTTGGGTGATTCGCCCCATCCTTTCTTAATATGTCTTCAAACTGCCTTTCTACAAAATGGGATCCACCATAACTAATAATGATTCTCTGGATAAGATAGTTTACTCAAACAACTTCATCATAGAGTTATAGTCGTAAGTGGGGGTTGTGAAAACTTCCACCTATTGGATACATAGTCTAGACAACCAAGATGTATTGGTTGTCACATGATGAGAGAAAAGGGGTCCATATAATCCATTCCCCGAACATCAATTTTTTTTACTTCACTCCAATAAGACATAGGCATTTTATTTCTCTTTGATGTTTTACATGTTCATTGACATTCACTGCACAACCTGACAAAGGCTTGAGAATCATTAAATAGGGTGGGATAGTATAACCTAGATTGTAGTACCACAATAGTAGTCACCATAAGGTGAGGTGTGACATTTTTAGAGAATCTTAGATTCCTCTTCTTATGGGATACATCTCTCGTACATGTCACCTAAATATCTTTACAAAAGTAAAGGAACATCCCACTAATAATTTTTGAGATCAGAGAAGAGCATTTTCTCCTCATTGTAGGTAATTTTCAATGGCATTAGTTGGCATGCCATATGGATGCAAATATCAATGTATCAAGACAAATTATGGTCTATGGATTTAGCTACAATGAGTGATTTATTAGTACATCTATCATTAATGGGCAAGGAATGATCCTCTTGTAGGTGTATCCTTGATAAATGGTCAACAACAACATTATGAACCCCTTTGTTCACTATCTCATGAACAAATTCCTTTAGCAAGAGGGTCAATCTCTAAAATATCATCTTCATGTATTTCTTGGTCATTAAATACTTACTCGCCCAATGTTCAGTGTGCACAGTATGCTTAGATCCAATCGGGTATGACATGAACTTATTAAAGGCATCGACTATAGCAAGCATCTCCTTCTTTGTTGTAGTGTAGTTGGCATGGGCTTCATCCAAAGTTTTTCTTGCGTAATAAATCACATGGTGTTTTTTCCTTCTATCCTAGTACTACACCTGCATCATAATCACTAGCATCACACATTTATTCAAAATGTAGATCCCAAAAGGGTTCTTGTATTATAGGTGAAGTTGTGAGAGTATTCTTGAGAGTGTTGAAAGCCTTCAATAATTTTTCATTGAAATAAAAGATTGTTGGTATGTATGCCCAAAGAACCAATTATTCGATGATTGCAATGACATAACATGTAAATGATTTGATTAATTATAAAGGCAAGCTTCCAATTTAATTTGTATATTCAGTTATGAGATTATGAATAACATAATAAATGTCTAGAGAATGATATTACTCAATGATGTATGTCTTCAAGTACGTGACTTGGAAGAATGAGATCATACATATGTTAAGAATATATACATTCTCATGATGTTCATGATCGGTTGTTATTGTGGAAGGTAGATAGACAACAATAACACATAAGATCAGAGTGTGAGTTGGTTGATGACTAAATCTCATTAGTCATGATATGGTAATATCAAACCAAGAACACATACATGTTAGAGAATAGTGTCTCGGATAGACCCACCATGAAACTGACACATGGAAGCCATCATCATGGAAGTCATAGTTAGTTCTCACAATGATGGTGGTAGTTGTGATTCTTAGACCTGAAATCATTGCACTCATCACATGTCACTGGGTACACTTTGACATCATCAAACACAGTCATGAAACATGGGTTATTATAAAGGTGATGATTGGGTGACTTTGACACATGAGGATTAATTGTGAGTGTTAGATATGGGGTTTTTCCCTCCTACGGGAGCATGATATCTAAGGCCTATTGATTAGCAAGACTGAGAAAAGTATGGCCATAATCATGTGAATCAATATGTGATATTGAGCTTACTATATCTCATGTAGTCTGCTCTGGTTCAAGGAACAAGATTGAATATTAATGAGGATGACTACTCCATCCTCTAGTTCAATATGGATATCAGTGACAAAGGAACTATACAAACATTGTAACTCCATACATAGATTGTAGGTTGAAGTTGCTCCCCAACTTTCCATTCACTTAGGTAGCAATGATGTACAACTAGGCATCGCTCATTGCTTATGATGTCATTAGTTAGTATGGACATTCACTGCCAACGTGATATGGGGCCTTTAGGGTCACGCACATAGGAACTCATCTACAAGAGGAGTTTGACCTTAAATGATGATTGAATTGATTATTAAAGTGTTTAGCTATTTCAATTCACATAATGGATCAGCTGACTAGACTGCCAAACGATCAGTTCAAGTGTTGAGACTGTTGTTTGAAGTGTCAGATTGTACATTGGTTGGAATTCTGCTTGACCTGGCATGCGAGATGCCCTTCTCGCTTGTGTGAAATGGCCATCTGGCCTGGTGTAAGACGCCCATCTCAGTCGCACCACATGGTTGTCTCGGGGTGCAATTTGATTGCATCAAGTATTGGTGTTGATGTCAAGTTGAGTACTAATTATTTGAATTGCCAACATATGTGCAAAATTGGAAACTACAAAATGACCATTTCACTTAGCGATATGCCCATCCCGTGTGCGAGACGATCATCTCGTTGGATCAAACTACCATCTTGTTGGGCGATACGACTGTTTTGGTGCACGTAGGTAGTGAAACTTTCAGAATTGTTGCAAAAATTTAAGATCATCACATCCTTTCCACTCCCGCTTTAGTCCCACATTAGTTGGGGACTAGGAACCCTGACCCTAAACCCTCGTATATATAGAGGGGTATTGGGGGCTTCCCATAGTACAACTATTACATAGACAATTGAGAATCAGTTGCTCTGACAATTGTTCTCCTCTCTAGTTGTGGTAACCACGAGAGCCCTAGAAAATCCTACTGACTAGGGAGGGATAGCCAAGGGAGAGAAACAATTAAGGATCATTGTTGTGGGAGAGCATATTTGTGACTAATATACCAATGGGAGGGACAACTCCTTCCTGTCTGTTCCTACAGGACGACATGAATTCTAGTTGGTCTGTGTGGACTACTCTAGAGGCAGGAGTCCTTTGGTTGCTGCTAGGAGGGTAACGTCAACTCGCATTTTGTGGCGAGATCTGAGGAGTCGATGCAACAGTTGTCTGAGTCTGTTGTCTATGGAGGAGTAGTCAGACGAGTCCCAGTGCAATTAGGAGCAGTAGACACACCGTCAAAGACAGAGTGCACATCTACATGGATGAGGATTGTCACTGGACTTGCTCCATGACCAAGTATATCTTCGTGAAACCATCCTTCCCATTGCATAGTTATTGACACGGTGTGTTGGTTAATGGGAAATATGTCAATAAATTTTTATTTCTGCTACCTATCTCTATGTTGTATTTCCCTACAGTGGCATCAGAGCCACGTCAATTAATTATGTTTTGAGATAATCGATATGATCAAATTTTGGTTTTATCCTATTCATTTATTGCATGTGATGTGAATATTTAAATTGGTTTATGTGCACGTCTATCTAAATCACCACACAAAGAACCCAAACGAATCTATATATATGATATGACATATATGCAATTTACATGTGTCGCCATAAAATCGGTTTTGATGGTGGATGTCAAGCATGGTTATGGTCAAAAACCCAGATCTGTGTGTGCATGGTTGTGGTTATTTTTTTCTTGTTATTAGTTAGTCTACATACTGAGCCTCTCTCTCCTTTCCAAATGTAAATTAATGCTCTTTTTCCTATTTCCCCTTGAATGTAACTGAAAGTTTTATCCATATACAATGTTACAAGAAATAGGATAGTTTTAATTTATGTTTCAATGTGAGATGATGATATGCACAAGCCGAAATGACCGGCTCATGAAAAAACTCACACGATTGGAGGATCAAGGAGGCCAGATGATAGGAGGATGAACCGATTGACTAGTGGCCCAACTGACCAACTAGAGGTGTCCATACGCTGCTTGGACCTGAGAACCAGACGACCTCTTCAAAAGAGCCCAACTAAGTGATTTGGAGGTGAGCTGACTGGTTCAAGAGTTGGAACTGATCAACCCAGATTGGTTCGAGCACATATCCTTACCAACAATATGTTGCATATGTTGTGGACCATATGTGGTAGTAATTCCTTGTGGCTCCAAGGAATCAGATTAGAATGGTCATAACCATCGCTTGTATTTTTTATTTATTGCATATTATCATTTGTGGTTATAGCATGTATATGATACGTACTATATATGTTGTGATTGGATAAAGTATATGTATATACTTATACATACAGACTCCCTCAAATAAAATATTAGTGTTAGATACTTTCCAACAGCAACCCACATGAAAAGCTTGATCGACCAAGCATAGTTTACTCATTTGCGCGGTGCGCCGTTTATCTCGTGTGTTGGTAGATATGTAGTTTCAGCCTTCGTAGGGTGCATATATATCATGTTGGTTGTTAGGTCAGGCTTTACTGGTGATTCTCAAAGCATTTGGGCCAAAAAGCATGCAGTTGATCATGGCAAGGGGTTGCGCATATCATCTATCCAAAATTGCATATGATGCAATTGGCAAGAGTTGCCTACCTTGATGGTTGACTATGTTTGCAGTGTTAATCGGGCCACAGTTGAATGATCTTGGATCTGGCCCACTAGAATATTGTACGCTGCAATATTCTGAATTGATATTGAGGTCTATCAATTTGAATAAAATAGTGGGAGTGATAGTTAATTAAAGACCCAATTAATATCATCAAATTTATCAAATCAAACCAAATCAAAAATGTTTTGAAAAAAGTTACAGTATTTCTTTGTAGAATTAAATGTCAAACACAAACATGTTCAAATTGTGAGAAATGGGATAAAATGGGATAATATTCCACAATTGGTTAAGGAATTTGAGAAATGTTCTCACAAGTAAAAGCTTTATGTACTTGATAGACCAATGCCAGAAGAACCCGCTCCAAATGTGCGTAAGCCTAAATGGATGCTTATCGGAAGCATGCCAACGTTGCCATAGACATTTGAATACCTAATGCTATGTTGTATGAACTATGAGTTGTATGAACAATATGAAAAACATGAACATTCTCGAGATGGTAACACATCTTAAGAATCATGTAAAACAAAAAAGGTATAATGTTTCCAAAGCACTAATTTGAGTACAAACTGACAAAGGGAGGTCCAGTAGAACCCTATGTGCTCAATATGATTGAACGCGTGGAATGACTGGGATTTCCCTTAGGTTAAGAGTTGACCATGAATATGATTATGCAAGTGTTACATGAATCATATAGTTAGTTTATCACATGCTTGGCATGTTGATGCCAATGTAAGGAAGAAGAAGGACAAATCTGTGATGGTGATCAGCGGAAGTGAGTCCTAGGGAAAAGCAAGGCTATGAAGTATTCTGAGGCTAAACTAAAGCCCAAGTCTTCTGCGTACTCAAAATATGGAGAAGGGTAAGTAAATAAGGAATATGTCCTTTTCACTTAAAGGATAAAGTAAACAAAATACCACCATTGTCACCTATCTGGACATTGGAAAGGAATTATCCTCTCCATAGAGGATCTCAAAAAGAAGATGGAGATGGAGATCTTTAATTCGGGGCCTAAAAAGAAGTAAGCTAGAACTGTGCGGAGCAAGAGTTTCTACCTTTGGAGTTGGAAATTGTCATTCACGGACACATAATAGAATTAGAGAATTTCTATTACATACATGTCATTGATGAAAACATTATATTTTTGTATGAAAAGAATATTATGTTTCATTTTAAAAGATATGATCTTTATGGTGATGTCCTATGTCTCACAAATTATACTTGATAGTTGTAAAGACAAACGTGTATGACCCATATACTGAATGACTTGATAACTCAAACAAATTGAATACCTATAGCACTATCATCTAGAGCGCATAAACGAAAATGCATTTATGGGATCCATATGAGGGTTATAGCCTCTTTTGGTTATTTAACCAATAGGGACATGCATGTCTTATTTATTGTGCAATGTGACAAGAGTATATCTTCACTAAATGTAGTGGGAGATTGACTATTCCATTAGGACTAGTACATACTAATGTACATAGACCTTTTTAGATTAATGCTAAAGGTAGTTACAAGTACCTCATTATTTTTTATTGATACGATCAACAGATAAAAAATAAATATTTAATGAAATACAAGTTTGGATTTCTTAAAGTGTTCAAGGAGATCATAAATGAAGTATGTAACTAAATTGGTAAAAGTATTAAGATACCTCGATATGATCGATGTTGAAATATGTAAACTAAGAGTTTGAGGACCTTCTGGGAGATCATGATAGTGTATCATAATGAACTCCACTTGAAACATACTTATGTGTCAGATAGAAGGAATCACACCCTGTTAAGTCATGGTGCAATTATCAATTAAAATCTAGCTGGTCTTACAATTTCTTTTAGGCACATGCTTAAACACTAAACAATGTACTGTCTAAAATGGTTCAAAAGATACCATATGAGATATGGTATGGGAGGAGTCCCGATGAATCTTTTGTAATGATTAGGATTGAAAGCTTGTATAAGAAAATAGTTTCTTAAAAGGCTTTATCCACAAATCACATGAATGTTATCTTGTTGAATACTACTTTTATTCCAACCCGACAACAAAGTGTTTGTTGCTAGGATGGCTGAATTCCTAAATGCAAATTAGTTCAATGGAATCGGTGGGAGTAAAAGTAGAACTCGAAATGTTCTAGACAAATAAGAAAATATAGAACCTAAATAAGTACAATAGGAACAAGGAGAATCACAAGTTTTTGTGGAGTCTTGAAGTTCCTTATGTAAATACAGAACTCATAGTTCTAGTAGAGCATGTCTTGAGTTTGAAAGATTATGATATCTTATAACTCAAAAGGCATGTGAGTTGATCGTAGAGATGAGTCAACAACCTACCTAGAAACTATTGAGGGACCAAAACTTGAGAAATGGATTGAGGCCATAAGATCAATGTTGGACTCCATGTTAACCAACAAGGTATGACCTTGGTGGATCTACTTGAAGGGGTAAAACCCATTTGGTGAATTTGTGTCTCTATAAGAACACCAACATGGAAGGGTAAATTGGGTGTAAAGATTTTCAAACTAGTTCAAGGTGTTGAACGTGATGAAGTCTTTCACCAATTACCATGGTTAAATACATCTGGATCATGCTTGTTGTTGTATTTTAGTAAGACTGTGATATTTGGCATATGGATGTTAAAATCACATTCCTTAATTAGAATAATCATAAGCATGTGTACATGACACAACCTAAAGGTTTTATGATCCATTAATTCAAATAAATTCTATAAGCTAAAAATGTCAATCTTTGGATTGAAGCAAGCATCTCAAAGCTAGAATCTTCTATCTAACAAGATAGTCAAAGATTTTTACTTGAGTTAGAATAAAGATGGAATTTGTGATTATAAAGATTTAGTGGGATCAATTTTGTATTCCACATAATTATGGGGAATAACGTCATTATCCTGCATGTGTTAAAACCTAGCAAGAAAAATACCTTCTACATGAAGGATTTAGGGGAAGCATCCTATATGATAGGAATCAAGGTCTATAGAGATAGATCTAGAAAGCTTCTTGACCTAAGTAAAAGCACATACATTGGTAAGATGTTGAAGGGTGCAGCATGAAAGACTCAATGAGAGAAAATGTGTCCATGATCCATGGAGTTAGTCTCTCGGGATCCTAGTGTCCCAATTCTTACAAAGAATAGGAACACATTGATAGATGCCATATGCATATGCAATTGGATCTATCTTGAATGCAATGTGATGTACTTATCCCATTATCTCGTATGTATTGGACATGATGAGAAGATATATTATTATCTCATATGTATTGACATGATGAGAGGACATATATACCTACTTAGCAATCTCATATGTAGTGGATATGATGAGAGGGTATATGTCAGATACTAGTGAGATTCATTGGACTACCATAATGAACATCCTTTCGGGCTTTTGAAACACTTAAAGGATTGGTTCCTTGGTTATGATAATAAGGAAGAGTTGGATGTAAAGGGTTACACCCATGCAAGCTTCCAAACTGACAAAATAACCACAATCTAAATTTATGGTTGGCGACAAACGAGAACTGTAAGCTAGAAAGAGTTCTGAGTTAATGATAGTTGTTTGAATCTACAAAAGAAGATGAGTATCTCTGTGTTATGAGAACAACAGAGGATATTATATGGATCAAGAAGTTCATATGGGTGAACTTGTGTGAGGTTCTAACCATTGATGACATAGTAGAAATATTGGTGACAACAATGGAACTACTAGTTATGTTGGGAATCTTGGATAGCATACAACGACACTTCCATCTCATATGAGTAGTTGTACAACAAAGAGATGTGAAAATTTCAAAATACTGACTTAAAGCAAACATTGCTAAACCCGCTATTAATGCATTTACATAGCAGAAGCATGATGGTCATGTTAGGTCACTAGGGATGAGATATGTGGGTGATTGGCTCTAAGTGCAAGTGGGAGTTTGTTGGTATGTATGCCCAGAGATCCAATCATATGATGATTGCAATGGCATAACATGTAAATGATTTGATTAATTATAAAGGCAAGCTGCCAATTTATTTTGTATATTCAGTTTTGAGATAATGAATAACATAATAAATCTCTAAAGAATGGTATTACTCAATGACGTATGTCTTCAAGTACGTGACTTGGAAGAATGAGATCATATGTATTTTTAAGAATATATACATTCTCATTATGTCTCACATCGATTGTTATTGTGGAAGGTAGATAGACAACAATAAGACACAAGATCAGAGTGTGAGTTGGTTGATGACTAAGTCTCATTAGTCATGATATGGCAATATCAAACCAAGCACATAGATACATGTTAGAGAACAGTGTATCGGATAGACCCACTGTGAAACTGACACATGGAAGACATCATCATGGAAGTCATAGTAAGTTCTCATAGTGATGGTGGTGGTTGTGGTTCTTAGACTTGAAATCACTGCACTCATCACATGTCGTTGGGTATGCTTTGACATCATCAAACACAATCCTAAAACATGGGTTGTTATAAAGGTGATGATTGGGTGACTTTGACACACGGGGACTGAATGTGAGTGATAGATATGAGATTTGTCCCTCCTACAAGAGTATGATATCCAAGGTTATTGGATTAGTGGGACTGAGAAAAGTATGGCCATGCGCATGTGAGTCAATATGTGATATTGAGCTTACATATATCCCATGCAGTCTCCTCTGGTTCAAGGAACAAGATTGAATAATAATGAGGATGACTACTCCATGCCTCTAGTTCAATAAGAATATCAGTGACAAAGGAACTATACAAACACTATAACACCATACACATATTGTAGGTTGAAGTTGCTCCCAAACTTTCCATTCACTTGGGTAGCAATGGTGTGTGACTAGGCACCGCTCATTGCTTATGATGTATAAGTTGTTATGGACATTCACTGCCAATGTGATATGGGACCTATAGGGTCACACACATAGGAACTCATCTAGAAGAGGAGTTTGATCTTGAATGGTGATTGAATTGATTACTAAAGTGTTTAGGTATTTCAATTCACGTAATGGATTGGCTGACTAGACTGCCAAACGATCAGTTCAAGTGTTGAGACTGTTGTTTGAAGTGACATGTTGATTATCTTGTACATTGGTTGGAATTCTGTCTGACCTGGCATGCGAGACGCCCATCTCACTTATGTGAAACGGCCATTTGGCCTGGTGCGAGATGCCCATCTAAGTTGCACTAAATGGCCGTCTCAGGGGTGCAATTTGATTGCATCAAGGATTGGTGTTGATTTCAAGTTGAGTACTAATTAGAATTGAATTGCCAACATGTGTGCAAAATTAGAAACTATGAAACAACCATTTTTCTTATAGAAATGACCGTCTCGCATGCGAGACGACCGTTTCGGCACACGCAGGTTGTGAAACTTTTGGAATTGTTGTGAAAATTCAAGATCTTCTCATCCTTTCCACTCCCACTTTTTCCCACATTGGTTGGGGACTGGGAACCCTGACCCTAACCCCTCTTATATATAGGGGTATTGGGGGCTTCCCAGAGCATGACTATTACATAGATAATTGAGAATCAGTTGCTCTGACAATTGTTGTCCTCTCTGGTTGTGGTAACCATGAGAGCCCTAACAAGTCCTACCCAATTAGGGAGGGATATCCTAGGGAGAGAAACAACTAAGGATCATCGTTGTGGGAGATCATGTTGGTGACTAGTACACCAACGGGAGGGACAACTCCTTCCTGTCCATTCCTACAGGACAATAGGAGTTCTAGTTGGTCTGTGTGGACTACTCTAGAGGTAGGAGTCCTTTGGCTGCTTCTAGGAGGGTAATGTCAACTCACAGTCTGTGGTGAGATCTGAGGAGTCGCTGCAGTAGTTGTCTGAGTCTGCTGTCTGTGGAGGAGAAGTCATACGAGTCCCAGTTAGGAGCTTCACAGACACCGTCTAAGATAGAGTGTGCATCTATATTGACTAAGATTGTCGTTAGACTTGCTCCAGGACTAGGTATATCTTCATGAAACCATCCTTCCTTTTGCATAGTTATTGACGCAATCTGCTAGTTAATAGGAAATATGTCAGTAAATTTTTGTTTCTGTTTCCTATCTCTATGTTGTATTTCCCTACAAAGATAACATCTTTAACCAACAAACTGGATAGAGGTTTAGAAATCTTTGAGAAATCCTTGATGAAGTGACAGTAGTAACCCACGTGGCCTAAGAAGCTTCCTACAATCGTAACAAATTTGGGTAGTGGTAGTTTGGATATGGCCTCAATCTTTCTTAGGTCAACTTTGCTACTCTTCTCGGATACTTTATGTACCAACACAATCCCTTCTAATACCATGAAATGAAACTTTTCCCAATTAAGACCTACATGTTTTTCCTCACAACTTTTTAATAAGGGAAAGGTTCCTAGATAATTGTCAAATGATGTATTGGAGAAGTCATCCATAAAAGCTTCCATAACATCCTCAAGAAAGTCAAAGAAAATAGATATCATGTCTGGAATGTTGCAGATTTATTAGGTAGGCCAAAAGGCATACTTTTTAAGGTATATGTGTTGTATAAGTATGTAAAAGTAGGATTTTCCTAGTCATCATGATGGATCAAAAGTTGATAGAAATCAGAAGAACTATATCTATAACAAAAGTAGTAGTGATGAGCTAGGCACTCCAACACTTGGTCTGTACATAGTGAGATTTAGCTATCCTGGCTCTAGAAACTGTAGGAGGCTGGTGTGCTCAGATCATTATAATTAACCAAATAAGGTTAGAGTTATACTCTGGTATGTTGGGTTGTACCTAATGACATATAATGGTCATATGATGTGAATTCACATGTTTGAACCATAATGAATATTTAACATACATAATATGATTAACCCACATATTAAACCTAATTAGGGATGCATATGATCTTAACCATTCCATGGACCAATAAACCCTAATGTGATGATGAGTTCATGTATGGAACCTAACCCGGATCTATGTGCATGATGATGCAGTGTATGTGATGTGTGGTGATTAGGGTGACTGAAACCCTAGGTTGAAGTTGACTAACCCTAATTTATGAATACTTAGTTTTAACTATAACAAGTTAGTGACATTAGGTGCCATAATCATATATCATATGTTAATACACCTAATTTGGACTTGATCACCTAATCATAGCTTGATGTGTAAAGTAGTTCATTCATATATACCACTTTGTTCACTAATACACATATAATGACCTTTTTTCTTTTCTTTTTTGGTTAAGCCAGGGGTCGCTCTTATTCATCCCACACCCCTCTTGTGGGCATAATCATACAGAAATTACAGCTCCTACTTATAACAGCGTAGGTAAAGAGCAATAAAAACCAGAAACATCATAACAACCTAACCAACGGCACTTCGCAAAACAATGTAAGGGACTCTATGTTTCTCTAAAGCCGCCATACCTCTTACTGTACGTGGTATATTCAGTGTATCTGAAGCAATGAAAGGCTCATTCAACCTGCCGCCCCATTTCCCTAGTTCACAAGGTATCGAGTTGATGACCTTGTGAACCAAGGACCCATATATCATAGCAGAATCAAGCTCCTCTCGCAGCTCCCTAACGAACGGTGACGTCTTCCATGGTTCCATCCCGTTGTTCCATAAGATGTCATGCACGTATGCCTCATCAATCTCAATACACGAAATGACCAAAGCATGGTCTCTCGCTATCTTCAACCCGATAGCACACGCTTGCATATATGCAAGAATGTAATCCGTACTCCTGAGCCAAGCTCTGAATACAAGGCAGATATTAGCCCTGTGATTTCTTATAACTCCCGCCGTCCACCTTCGAGACACTCCTTGGTTATCTCTATCTCTCTCGATCGTGAGGTTGAGCTTAAGATTATGCAGGTCAGGAGTCTGCCATCTCACCAACTCTATCTGTCTCATCAAGACTCGCGACTCAGTCAAGCTCGCCTCCCTCATCTGTGCATAAATGATGTTATTTGTATCTAACACAAAAGATCTCCTCTTCAGCTGGACGTTCAGCGCCGCAATAACCCAACTCCATTCATGAGAGAAAGGTCGATGTTGCTCCTCGAATCTGGCTTGGCATCTCAACCGCCATATGTTATACGGGATCAGAACCGCCAGGTTTCCAGCTAGCCACTCTTTTAGTTTCTTCCTCTTCCCCAAAACACAGGTATCTATTAGGGATCTGACGTCATTAGGTGGATGCAAATCTGTCAGCTCGACAAACTTACCCCAAAAGAAACCCGCCATTTGTCCATGGAAAATTAGGTGTCCAATGCTCTCCTCGTGCGGCTCCTCACAGCAGTTGCATCGAGATGCAAAGGGAATGCAGCATCTAGCTTTAATATTATCATCCGTTGACGTGGCCCCTCTAACAGACTTCCAAATGAAAGCCTCCGCCTTAGGGAAGCTACTCTTCCAAATCCACTCTAACCCAGCAGGACCTTCCCTTCCATCTACCATCAATAGCTTTTTGAATGATCTCATAGAGAATACACCTCTCAACCCCGAACTCCATACCATTCTATCTTCCACATCAGCGATCCATGCGTTAGATTCACAGATGATATCCAACCCATCATCGTCAACTATCGTCCTCAGTAACTCCCAATCCCATCCCTGGCCTTCAATCCAGAAGTCTTTAATAAGAAAAGGGTGTCTTCTATCACTAGCGAATCTAGCATGATTTGTCAAACACTGCTCACACCACCTCGAGTCCCAGAAAGGAATTTCACCTCTCCCTACCACCCATCTACACATAGGGAACACCCGCGGCATCATATCCCATATACATTTCCAGTACGGAGAAGGAGAAGGTCCCAACTTCAAGGAACCGGGAAAGACATTATCACGACCTGCTACCACATTGGCATACTTACACCTGCAGAAACTGGCCCATATTGAATTCGCCGTCAACACCTCCCAACAAGCCTTCCCAACGAAAGCATCATTTATCAAACGGAACGATGGAAACCCCAGCCCACCTTGAGATAGAGGTCTTGCAACTCTGTGCCAACTGAGCCAAGCTTTTCTGTGTTATTAATCCCTGCCCACCCACAAGAAATGAGAAAGCTTCCTCTCAATGTGGTCTGCAATCCCCACCGGAATGCCAATCGCAGCCGCCGTATATACAGGAATGGATGATATCACGTGAGCGATTAGTAGTCTTCTTCCCACGAAGGATAGGAGTTTGGATCTCCAAGTTGTGAATTTATTAACAATCTTCTTCATCAAGAACTCGAAGTCGTTGAGTCTCATCCTTCCTTTTGTTATAGGGATACCCAGGTAAGTGATAGATTCCTTCGCCGCCCCCATATCCATACAAACTGCCATACTATTTATCATCTCCAAATCTTTCCCACCTACTACACATATGGATTTATCTTTATTGATTCTTTGCCCCGTGGCCCTTTCATACGCCTCAAAAGTATCCCTAACCTTCTCCATCGATCTCTGATCAGCATTGAAGAATAAAGCAATATCATCCGCATATAATAGAATGCTTAGCGGAATCGCCTCCTCCTTGATCTTGAATCTCAAAATGTTCCCCTCCTCTTCTATCTTCAGAAATTTTCTACATAGAATCTCCTCGAAAAGAATGAACAAGAAAGGGGATAGCGCACAACCTTGCTTGAGTCCTCTACTCAACGGAAAAAATCATGCAGTTTCATCCCTAACCGTGACGGTAGCCCATGTATTAGAAAAGAAACTTAAGCACAGCTTCACCATATCCGTACTAAACCCAAATTGATGCATCACTCTCCACAGAACATTCCAGTCAGTCCTATCGTAAGCTTTCGACATATCATACTTCAGAATCACATTGGGTGTCCCTTGGCCCCTATTGATGTCGTGCATCAGCTCCTTCGCAAGCCTGACATGATGAGTGATGTCGGATCCTTTAACAAAGGCACCTTGTACCTTGGAAATCAGTCTCGGCATCATGGGAGCCATCCTATCACTGATAATACGTGCAAGAATACGGAGGGCAACATTTTCAATAAAGATTGGCCTAAAGTCCTCTGGTAGTCTCTTTGGGCAATCCACCTTCAGAATAAGCAGAATTCGGCAGCAGAAAAGGCCCCTAAAGCAAGGCTGTCCTCTAAAGAAAGCCTCCGTCATCTTCATAAAATCCGCACCAATGATTGACCAAGCAGCCCGGAAGAACATCCCAGTGAACCCATCTGGACCTGGAGCTGCTGAGGAGTCCATCTTGAGTAGGGCCTTCACAACCTCCTCTTCACGGGGGATAGCGAGCAGGGAAAGATTTTCATCCATAGATACCGACTCTGGGATATTATGCAAGAAATCCTCCAAGTCAGGTACATTTGTTTCCACCACCTCATTGAAGAAATGTTTATATAGGTCTGCCGCCACCTCCGCCATCACCTTAGGATCCGATATACACATGCCATCCTGCAAGACCACGCTGTTAAGCCTCCTGCGCTTCCTCCGTGCTTTGATAGTAGCATGATAAAATTTCGTATTACGCTCCCCGTCTTGAAGCCATCTTATCCTCTCTTTCTCTTTCCACATTGCCTCTTCTTCATCCAACAATTGTTGCATTTCTTTCTCAGCTGTCCTCAGGTTAGCTTCATTCGCCATAGTTGGGTTCCCATCGAACTCCACCTGTGTAGTAAACACCACATCCTCCAAGTCTTTGATGCGCTGCTTGATTTCTCCATAGGACTCTTTGCTCCATCTTCGCAAAGCTAATCTAACTCTTTTAAGCTTGTGACAGAAAATGAAGGACGGGTGTCCAATCACCTGTTCACTCCAAGCCTGTTCAATCACCTTTAAACAATCTTCGTGCTCGAGCCACGCCTTCATGAAAACAAAATGTGCTGTCTTTCGCTCTAATTCCTGATCGCCTGGAATTGTCACTATATGACTGTGATCAGAAACTCTATCTCTGGTTAAGTGTATCGATATGGTTGCGGGACTTGCCACCATCCATGCCTCATTCTCTAACACCCTATCTATTCTCTGCCACATAGTAGGTGTAAGAATCTGCTTGTTCACCCAAGTGAATTGACTGCCTTCAAACAGAATTTCATCCAAAGCAACATCCTCGATCAAGGTGTTGAAATCCAGCATGTCTTGATAACCTGGTGTGTTCCCGCCTCGTCTCTCCCTTATATTACGTACCACATTGAAGTCACCTGCAATCATCCATGGCTCATCACCTATATGTTCTGCCATTGTCATTATCTCTTTCCACAAAGACCTCCTCTCAAGGTGATCACAACTAGCATATATGGTTGTAACAAAGAACTTTGCCCCATCGCTGGCCTCCAATCTCACCGTGATGTGTTGCCTATGTCTCTTGAAAATAGAAGGATTTGTATCTATGTCTGTGTAAAAAAAAATCTTCCCTTCCTCCTCTTGATTATCCACCGTCCAATCAAGCCTCATAATGTCCATGAGTTCCGCAGCCTGCTCAGCATGGAGAAACGGCTCAAACAAACAAACCACACCTGGTTTATATCTACCACAAATTCTGCTTAGAACTCTCCTCGTAGGATTATTAGATGCCCCTCTGATGTTCCAAAAAATAGAAGTAAAGTCCATATTAACTTTGTACCGCCGTCACCACCAAAGATGAAACCGATCAGGGGCTATATCCCCCCTCCAACTCCGACCAGTATCCATCAAAGAATTCTCCGTCGTAGTCTGAGTGTCTCCTCCTGGAATGATACCGTCTGTGGTACCGGCTATCATCCCCATCTCTTCTATGTCTGCCATGACTCCTTCCAGATGTCCTCCTATGATCAGCATAGTCACCCTCAATGAAAATGAAATCCTCCAATCGTCTGTTCGACAAAAATCTGTTGTTGCCCTCTCTATCAACGACCACTCGTCTTGGTGATCTATGGTGCTGCCTGATCGGGGACGGGCTCCGCGTCTGAGGTATCGCTCTAGAATCCGAGGTTTTGTCTGACACAACCACCATGGCATTAGATACAATCGTCTTCCCCTGTATAGATAAGGCCTCCCTAGGTATCCCTGACTCTCTCCCAAACTCAGTAAGCTACGTGCTATTGGACCCCACCGGCCCTCTTGCCAACATGAAGAACTGCACAGATGTCCGACTCTGCCCTTAAGTAAGAGATACAAATTGAGGGACATCTTCACTGAATGCCTCAACCAGGATAATCAAGCCAGATAAGTCATCTTTTTCCTTCTGCCAGTCTGAAATGAACCTCAGTTTACCGAAAGGTGATATCATCTTCTCCATCGTGTCATCATCTCTGTAGGTAATAGGGATGTCTGCTACCCAAAACCAGAAAGCCTCCTTCCATTGGTTCTGTTCTCCATTACTCATGAGTTGCAAATCAATTTTTTTTCGCACATATCCGGTATGCCCTTCTCCTTTACGTCCTTCGCCTCCTTATCGCATGAGAAGAAAGCAAGAGCCTTACGCTCAGCAAATCTATATAGGTCCGCCGCATTGGGCCAGCATTGCCGCAAGAGCGGGCAAAGCTCCTTCAATTGAACACCATACGGCCATGATATCTCCACCGCCCTCTCAAGCGCCGTCATCTTCGCTTTGCACATCTCGTCGTCAGGCCCGACATCAACAGCGATGCGCTTAGGGATGTGTTGCGGGCCGCCCCTGGCCGGGATGCCCGACGGTAGTGGCAGAAACGTTGCCCTTGAGTGTATGTCCGGTGGCCTCGGTCTCGGCATATACTGTGAGCATCTAGCAGCCACATGACCGGGTCTACGACACTTATAGCAAACCTTGCTTCCTCTACACTGTGCCTGCCAATGGCCTCTCCCCATACATCTGAAGCATGTGTCGTGAGGGATCTCGTATAGCGGTGTCTTCCTCTGTGTCCGCTGCGAGACGACCGGCTGTGTGATGGGTGTCGGAACAGGCTCCTACCTAGGGTTTGGGATAGCAAGAACCTCTGTCGTTCTGATCTCAGATGACCGCGTCGCTTGATTCACTGGACCAGTATGGTCGATCGGCGGGCAGTCTGACTCAATCACCATAGGAGCAGCTACGTCTCCTTCCTCCCTCTGTGGTGGCGGTGGTGCCCCCTCATCATCAGGACCCTGGGTATCTTCCTGTGGCTGTGCCGTCAATGGGCTACTAGACGTCGGAACCTCCGTCCGCTCGGGCCCAGCACGATCGGGTCGATCATCCCTCCGTTCTTCCACCATCGAAACCCTAGACGGCGAGTCATGCAGCTTGTCTTCACTGGTCATCACAACCCTAATGTCGGGAAGCACCTCCTCCGGTGAGACTGCAGTCGATATCATCTTGTTTCTCCTCTCTGCAATGACCTGTTGCATCCCGCGATCTCGCGTGGTCTGTCTTGTCACCCTACGCAAAAGGGGCGAGGGCAACATCTTGATCGGGTACTTACCCCACACACATATAATGACCTAAATGTGTTTTGGTGTGTATAAACATGAATAAATGGTTGTGATGGGATCTAATGTGATTAATATATGTAATGGGATAAAAATTAGATGTTTCATGTAAGAATAAATCATTAATGTGCCATTATTCAAGTTAACGTGGCATTGATGGACTTAATGAGAAATTGAAAAAATAACCTATTGCGTGTGAGATAATCTAATATAGCTTTAATGGTGATAATAAGACGATACTAGAATTCTAAATCCAAATTTTGAAGGAAAATGCTAAAATATATTAATAGATTTTAAGATAATTAACTTAAACCCTAATTGAACTAAAACTCATACTAGATAATCTTAGAAGATAAATATAATTCCAAAATTGGATTCTTTAAGTCCTACTTAGTCTAGGTGTAAAGTTTGAAACCATTTGGACATTATCTTCTAATCAAGATAAATGCATTTTTGACTTTGGTTTATTCGATTATTTTTTGGATTCTAGATGTCACACAGCTATATGGTTTCAGGCTCCGGGTCAGACTTTGTGAGTCCATGAGTGAAGAGTCATCTCCCTCGCCTTATGTCCCTCCTGGGATATATTGTACCTCCCTTTCTTGCATGATTTTCTCTCTCTGATCTCTTCCACCTTCCAAAATCTGACTCTCCATGTGATCCTCGAGTGCAGATGAGTTGAAAGAGCTTGAGTTTACCTGGGTTTGGAGTCCCCAACAATCCAGTTGATATAAGGTCTCATTGATCCCATGTTTTTTAGTTATTTTGGGAGTCCCAACCATTTTGGGGCATCACATCTATATATAGACCCACCAAAACCATTGTGGCGTCTCATGTGAGCATTGTAAAATCTTTAATTGGTGTGTTGGTTGCTAGGCTGACTTCCCTACCCCGGTGATTGCTACTTGTTTTGTTGATTTCACCAATGGCGTACTGGAGTGGGTGACCCTCCATGAAAGCTTCAACTGGTTCCAGTAACCTCGAGGAATCTTCTTCTTGATTTAGTTTCTTCAATTGTGGTATGTCTAGTTTTCCCCCTTTTTAGTGTTATGCTTGTTATTCTTTGCTTCGATAAAGCATTGTGGAGATCTTGATCACTAATGTTGGATGTTGTACGATGTTGCGCCTATATCTATGAGGGAATCTTGAATCTCTCAGTATCATCATTTTCGCCTGGATTGCTTTTTGTACCTCCATTCTGGCCTCCTCTTCTCTCATGGTGGAGAGCTTGAGAATGAAGGTATGTTGACATGGACCCTATTTCTTGATGTATGTAGATCCACTAGAGTCTCGTGAGTATAATGGTGGTATCCCTAGTGTGTTTTGGTGTTTGGTGATCATGGCATTATTTTGGTTCCCTTACATTCAAACTGTTTGAGTTTTTTGTGCTAGTTTTCTCGCACAGGTCCTAGGAGAGAGGTGGGAAGATGATACATGAAATTTTAATGCCTTTATCCTTGAATAAATCAATATATGTCATACTTTACATGGTCTCTCCCATCTTTTAATGATTGAGTCCATTATTCTGTCTCGGGTCTGATTTAAGCAATAATTTTACAACTCTGCCTTGTCACACATCAAGATGATGATGCATGATGTGGGGGGCCTTTCTGTCCTTCTGACTTGATTTTCCAATTTAAATCTTAGTAAATGATTTGAGTTGGGAAAATCCATAGTTAGTTATCTAATTAACAGAAAATTATGCAAAAGTATGTTCGTAAATCAAGAAAAAAAAAACAAGCCCTAATTGATGGTAAGCTTTTATATCCTAAATCCAAAATAATAAGAAGTAGAAATTCTAGGGTTTGCAATACAAACATTAATAAATTATTTACATCTAATATGATAACAAGTGAATAAATACCTTGATTGGATCTAGGGTTTGGACCCTAACCTATGACACATCATTGAGGTACGTTGCATCCCTCCGAGTCTATATTGAGAAATAATTCTACTATTTCTCTCTTTTGACCTAATTTAAAGAATATATGTGAAATATCTTCTATGAGATCTATTTTAATTAATTTGAGACTATGATCCAAAATCAGTTATATATATTGACACTTCTCTATTGGTGTTGCACTTTGGAATTTAAGATTTGTACACTTGGTCATGCTATATCTAGTTGAACTCTAATTGATTGAATTGCTCTATATTGTTCTATGAGACCCTAATTTTCTCATGATAGATTTTTATGATAATATGTTCCACTTGTAGTTGGACAATCTTATTTAAATCAACCATGACTAAACTTTACTTGCCTCTATCTTGCATGCTTGTTGATTCAGTAGTACTATGGTTTTATAATATCGTTTTATTTTAAGGTTATGTGCCTTTTATGTTAGTTTGGGATGGAGGTTGTGAGCCCATATCCGGGTTTCTCTCCCACTTTTATCTATTTGGGAGTATGGTTATTTTTTATGCTCTATCACGTTAGGGTTATGTGCTCTAGCTGCCATTTCTTTATTGTAGTTCAATAGTATTATGCTTATCTCAACTGCATGTTGATTGTTTATTCATTAATGTTGATGGGTCATGTTCCCTAATTTATCTACTTATGATTTTGAGTCATACTTTATTTTAATTAACATCTATTTATTTTAATATTATTGTAATGTTTCTTTTAATATCCACTTGAATGGTCCCATTCCCTCTTTTTTGGGGAGCCTTATTTATATTTGATGTCTTTTTTCTCGTATAATTGCTCAATCACTATTTACATGCACATACCTACATTGTTATGTTGACAACAGCAACTTTGTCTTCTCTTGTGGGGTATGCTTCCAACCCCTTAGGTAGAGAGAAAGGAGGAGTGGACCAGAGCTAACTATGACATATCCAAGAGTTAGTTATTCCTTCTCGGGAGGTAGATTGAAGTAGTTATTTTACCCTGCATAGATTATTTCTTTTAGTTTTATTTTATGTACACCTTACACAGTGAAGAACAATGACAAACATAGATATTATAATAGTTAAATGTTTATCTTTTGATACAACACTTTTGCTATTTGATACATTACATACTTGAATTATACTATATCATCCTTTGCAAAAAAGAATACTCTCTAGTTTGGCATCGGTTTTCTATTATTCACACATTACGCAAGTCGAGTGGCTTCTCTCTCGGGTCCCACTCCTTACAAGTATGGTATCAGGTCTAGAACATTTGGTTATCTAACTACTTCAATCTTTATCTCCCTTAGGTTTTACCTCTCCCATAGGTTCCTTATAGGATCCTTAGATTATGTGAAAACTGTTTAGATGATACACCTACATTAGTATATACCTTCATCAAGATGACGGAATGTAAGGAAGCATTATGTTGTTCTTAAGTGAGTTAACCTTATGTGGTTAGTTTGGACACCATTTGCCTTTTTCATAGGGTAATAAGTGTGATGCCCATTTTTGAGTTTTGAATCCATGAGATCTAACTTATGAGTAGGATTACATTATGAGGATGATGAGGTTGGTAGTAAGTTTATATGTCCATAAGTGGAACCACGTGTTTGGTTAGACTACCCTCATAACCTAGACTTTGATGTTTTAGTGATATCAAAGAGTAAGTGCAAAAGTGATATATGCTATAATTGTTCAGTTAGACTCACCCTTTTAACCCTATATTATGTTTGATGTATTAAGTCAAATCTTATAAGGGGTGGAGGGGTAGTACCTATATAGATCATGGATATTATGGTTTCAGGGATGAAATCCTTTTAAGGGGTGGAGTCATGTAGCATACTGAGATTTAGCTATCCCAACTTTAGAAACCCTAAACCCCCACACAGCCACATTGAAGGAACATGAAAAGAACATATGATCTTGAGATTCTTCATTACTTCGACACAGGATACAACAAGAATCCAACTGGAAACCCACTCTCTTTAGGTAGTCAACAGTAGGCAGCCGATACAGAAAAAAATTTCATAATAAAAGCCCAGTTTCTAGGAACATCTTTCCCCCAAGTCCATTTCGACCATGGGACTTGATTATTTCTCTTCCTAACAGTTTCCCAACTGTTCTTCAACTTGAACTTACTGGTGCCCCTATATTTGATCATGTCATTTCCTGCAAAGTTAGAGCTAACTACTCCATTAAGGACTTTAACAACCCAATCACTGCCCCATATATCAAGGAAACACCATCTGCACTCAGACCAATAGTACTCAACCTTGCAAAACTCTCCTTTCCCATATCTTATCATCACTTGATCATCACATGTCTCCAATAGAGTTTTCTTGTTGGTGAGCCACAGATCCTTCCACAGCAAAAACTTACTACCATCACCCAGGCAGAAATCAATATTAGTTTGCAGCATATCTCTATACTTTAGCACCCTCTTCCAGAGCCATGAAGAATTTGCATTACTCTCCACAGCCCACACCAAAGATTTTTAATCATCCCAGCTCTAGACCAATCATCAACCAGCCTGATGCCCATACCTCCTTTAAACCGAGGAGCACAAATAGTTTTCCATTATACAGTATGTATATGCTTCTTCTTCTCAGTGTCATTCCAAAGGAAGTCTCTCATAAACTTCTTAATCTCCAACGTAACACTTTTTGGAAGGGGAAAAGTGATAACACCAAATTTTGTGATGTTTTATACTGTTATTCTGTTATCAAAACTGCCCTTTTAAACTGTTTTCCTCTCTTTTATATGTACTTTCACAATAATTGGCCAAACAACGCTCTTAATTCAATATTTCCATCTTTTGCAGTATTTGCCTCCTATTTTGATCCATTTGTCAACAATAACGCCGTCCCGGCCCACAAATAAGTTCGACCTGCATCGGCCTTCCAGATGGCCGATATGATCACTGCCCGATAGGGTAAGGGCAACACAACGACACGCGACATAGGGATGCCGCACAAGAAGGAACTGACAGGCGATACGTCTTTTACCCGACAGGGATTCCAAGCTCGCCCGACAGCTAAAGCTTGTCGCCCGACACGGGCCACCCACTGGCAGGCGCCGCTCGTCACGTGACCGATAGCCGACGTCCTTGTGTCGGGCAATACCGATATCGGCCGTCACTAACTCCACGATGATAAAGGGGGACACATGGCGCCCCATGCACCATAACTTCCCCCAACTGCTGCCTATAAATAGCAGCTACAGGAAGTCGAAAAGACAGGTCGGAACAGGTCGGAACCCTGAGTAAATCTTCAGAGGAAGATGCGAGAGCAGAAGTATCGTGCCTGAGTGTTCGTGTTGGGCAACTCTAGGTGAGCTCTTCCTCATCCCGAGAGGGAGGGGATGGTTCACTTAGGGCCGTCCCGGGCGACACTGCTGGCCGATATCGGCCAACGTGGATGAGCGACACAAGTGTCCGCCTTTAGATGCATCACTCCTAGCCCGACACGATATCGAACCCGATACGCTTCGCCCGTCATGGCGTGCCGCCCGAAGGGGTGCCGCCCGACTTGAGCGTATCGGCCAGGGTCCTTGAACGATACAATCAGCCGTCATGGTGTGCCGCCTGAAAGGGTGTACCGCCCGACACTGTTGTATCGGGCTAGGCTCCGGACCGATATCGGGCTGGAGAGCCATTGTAGTCTGTCGTCCTTCTACATCAAGAAGGCGACCTCTATCTTTATTTCTGTTATTTAATTATTTACTTATGCAATGTAATTAAGACCCTTAATGTTTATGGAAATGGAAAAAATGTAATTACTTGCTGCTTTATGTTTGGTGCAATTGTTGTATGACTGCTATGTTTAATATCTGAACTCTAGCTTGCATGTTTGGATCGCGTTTCTCTTAGCTACCGAATCGTGTTTTCCCGTCGCAACAACTTCGAGAGATGTGTTGTGGCTCTAGTGTTTGGGCTGATTCTGGAGTACGATAGTGCCCGGAATCGGAGTTGCTTCAGTAACATTTCACTCTAACTTAAAGTCCAGCAATCTCAAGAGGGGTGTTGATGCTTGGTTAGAGGTATCCGCTCTGAGAGGAGGGGTACAGGATGTTCCTCCTGCTGCTTATTTTACCAAAGTTTATCCTTCGCACCTTGCTTTAATCTCTAGTTTTATCTTTCTGTTTCTATTGCATGAAAACCCCTAAAAATTGCTAAATGACTAAAACCTTAAATCCTTCTTGTAACTCCAGTTGGAGATAGTTTTCTTTGTTTTATTTGTGACATCTTGTTGTTTCCCCTTGGGGAATTTACCATCTCTTTGTACCTGTCGGAGTGTAGCGTGTCGATTTCGAGTTCTCAACACTACCACCCTTGTCCCTGTGTTCGACCTCGTCTATCTACTTCGACCCCATAAGCAAAGTTGTGCGGGCCTAGAAGGATTCGGGTTATAAATGTAAAAGCTCGACTACCTCAAATCCGCCTCCAACTTTAGGACACGCGATTTAGGCCGGTCAACTTTTTGGCGCCGTTGTCGGGGACGAGGAAAAATGACACTGTTGACGAATCTGAATCCACTAACTACACTCCAATGCCTCAAGCTTAGAAATGAGCTTGACAACACTCTTTTCTTTTGTTATTCTATTACCATTACTCTTTGCACAAAATAATAATTCTATTTTCTGACTTGATTTCTCGTGCCATTCTAGGAACCCTGAAGAACGGTGACCTGTTCTACCAACTGCTGATGCCATGCCACCCTGTATCGAGCCGCCCCAGTCTGAAGGAGAATGCCCAGGGCGAGTTCGGCCCCATTCGCCTCCCCCAAACAATTGCTATGACGGCGATGATAACCACGAAGATACAGAAACGGAGAATTTCGAGGAAGGTCATCGCCGCGATAGACGTCATCACCACCGGAGGCACAGAAGAAATCACGGTAGTCAGGAACGATGACATGACGCCAGCGACAGCAAGGACTCGGAGGAAGAAGAGAAAACACTGAGGGAGTTGGCGTCAACGAAGGCCAACAACTCCCGATGCCCCGTCGTTGTCCCCCGCTTCAACGTGGCAAATTTTGAGCTCAAACTGTCCGTTATATCAATGATCCAGAATAAAAGCTTCAGGGGAAGTTCTAAGAACGACAATATGTACCACCATTTGGATGCTTTCAAAAATATATGTGATACCATAAAGATGAGGGGAGTCCCCCAAGAGGTGATTTACTGTAAGGGCTTTATTTTCTCCCTGGAGGACAAAGCTCTGTTATGGTATCTTGGGTTACCTCACCAATCTCTAAACAGATGGGGAGCTTTGGATGACGCGTTCGTTAACAAGTTCTACCCCACTGAAAGAACTGTCAGAAACAAGCAGAAAATAACCTCTTTTATGCAAAAGCCGAATGAAAGCCTCTGTGACGTCTGGGAGCGATTCCAGGAATACCAGAGGGATTGCCCCCATCATAATTATAAGAAGGGCTTCCTCGTCACCACCTTTTATAATGGCTTGACTCCCGATGAAAGGGTGTCACTAAATGCGGCAGCAGGCAGTGACTTCCTCAGAAAGAAACCAAGCAAGTCCGAAAGGATCATCGAGAATATGGCCGAGCTGATGGTCGGTGCTGATTTTGATCGATCCGACAGAGGACAGGTCAAGAAGGTCAGTGAAGGGTCCTCTCTTGAGTCCAGGGTGCTGGAGTCCATCACCTCGCAGATATAGAGAATCGCCACTGATGTTAAGCAACTATGAGAAGCTGGAGGGAAAGGCAAGAAGCCAGTTGAGAAGGTGATGAAATGTGTTACGTGTAGCGAAGGAGGACATGGGGTAGACAACTGCGTCTACACCCGACCAGACGCAGACAGTGATTCTGACTCGGAAGACAAAAGGACTGAAAATGTCTCTTTTGTGAACTACAAAAGGCCAGATCACCCCGGCTTTAACTATGGCAACAAAGATGCAACTGAAAACTCTCATCTGTTGCATGTCTAGTCCAAGCCGACACAATTTTTTGAGAAGAGAGGGGGGCCTGGTCAATACGCCAAGAACAACCAGTTCCAGTCAACGAAAGGAAACTTCCAAGTGCAGGAAAAGTATCAAGGGTCGAACCGAGAACAAGACAAGGGCACGGGCCAAGCAGACGTGATTGGCCAGTTATTTGATTTTGTTAAGAAGCAGGATACGATCAATAATCAACTGGCGTAAAGTGCACTATCCAATTCCGGTGTTTTGAACTCGTTGCAGGTACAACTGGCAGACATGCAGATGCATCAATGCCAGATTGACCAGCAGCTAGCTCAACTTGCCAAAATTGTGAAGAACCCATCGGGAAAGATTCCGTCAAATATCGAACCGGCGAAGAGAACATGACAATACCGCATAGGGAGAGAATGAAGATGCAGAAAGAAGCCGAAGACGAAGACGAAGCGCTTCTCGGGAGGCATCCCGAGCTGCCTTTTAGAATTCCTAGATTAGGACACTTTTACTTTTCTGCATGAAAAACACTACAAACATTATGGACTGTAATAAGGCCCGAGTCAGTGCGTGCACCACATGCACTGGCTCTTCTGTTTTATGGGTCACCGCCTTAGTTTTATTGATCGGGATGGGTAATACCATCTAAGGCCAGGATCTTAGTCCTAGGACAATGATGTTTTACTCATCAGCCGCTTTTAAACTGCTATGTTTTCAAGTTGTATCGGGTAGCAGCTCAACCGGCGCCTTAAATGCACCCATATCGGGCAGTGGAATCTCAGGGATCGCAAGGGTCGTGTCGGTTAGCATGCCTGAGCAGCGTGCTCTCGTATCGAGCAGTTGGAACGAGTTGCCCCAACGGCCGACGCGCACTCCGGATTTACCAAGTTTCACCCCCAGTTGAGATTGCTATATTAAGGGCCGAGTTTTTACCGTATCGGGCTACTTGCATTACTGCTTTTTTACTCTCTTGTATCGTGCTAAGACCTTGTTTGTTTGCTCTCGTGTCGTACAAGACCTCCCTACTCCCGTATCATGCAGAAGTTGAGAACACAGCAAGGTATAGCCCGACAGACCTTATCGCCCGGTAGACCATGCCGCCTGAGAGGATTTTACCTTTTGAATGAGTAACTTATCGGTCTTACAGTTCCTAAGCTGAGCAGCCTTGTATCGCCCGACACACCCGTGCCGGGCAACATACCTGACGCATATCTATCGCAGTATCGTCTGGTTTCTTTATCGCATGTATGATCTCTCGACGTGACGGGCGATACCCATATCTCGTGTCGGGCTCGAGCTAAAAACCTCGTATTGCCCGATACGGGGTGTGGATCATTTCTGTATCAGGACATACTTTATCGAGCATTGAGTGTAACTTCTTCAAAACATAGAAACATCTAATTGACCAAGGACTTTGTTTGTTAATTAACAGAATGGACCGCATCAAGCAAATTGTTGTCCGTGTCGACGAGCAAGGCAGGAGGGTCTACCCCGAGACAACAGCTGAAGCACCCTCTGCCAGGCAGAAATGCCCGAATATAGAAGTAGCTAGGGTGTCGATGGCAGAGAAGAGGACTAGGGTTGGAGAAGTGGTGGCTCCAACTCCAATACTAACACCTATAGCAGTAGTGGCACCTCTGGAATACTCGCCTGGGAGATTCGTGCCTAGGGACGATGAGCACGCTCGCCATTATGATGAGATAGCGACCAAGGTGTACAGGCCGAGCAGGTTCTGCCATGAAGCTTCGTTTGCTGAGCTGGGAATCCTTGAGAGGCTAAAAGCTGTCCTCACTGTGACAGGGCTGAGAAAGATCTACTTTAGCCGATCTTCCTCTTATACTGGACTCACGAAGGAGTTCATGTCTTCTCTCCGTCGGGTGAAGAATTCTGCTACAGAAAGAAAAGAATACGGTGAAGCAGATAGACTCCAGGCCCGACTTTACAACTCGGAGAACGCCATCTCTGAGAAGCTGTTGAACAAGATCTTCTCTTCCAGCGAGGAGGAGAATAATCTAATGGATAACGGTGAGAGGATCACCGAGGGAGACGGGTTCAATCCCGTGGAGCTCTGGAACAAGCTAATCGGCAAATCATCATTCAAGCTGGGAAGAAAGGTGGTAGCAGTGCACTCCTATTTTTGGAGAATAGTGCACAAATTGGTGGTGTGCTTGATGTTTAGCAAGAATGAGTCCAGTAACATCTACACAGAAGAACTCCATGTCATGTGGCATATGATGGAGGGTCGAGTGATCAATCTCGGACGGTTCTTGCTTAACAGATTGCACCCGATGAAGGACGCCACCAAGGAATATTGTATGGGTGGCATCGTCAACTTGATTGCGGCAGGGCTCGGGTACCCTAAGGAGCCGCATAGCCTTTCAAGGACGCAAGGCGATGAGCTGATCGACACCAAGTACCTGATGAGGACTAGCATCATAAAGAAGGAGGGAAGGGACTACTTCTACAAATTTTCAAGGACGAACATACTACTCTTGCTCCCTCGCTGCGCCACCTACGACGCAGAAAAGCTGGTCTTCACTACCGCAGAGATTGAAGCTTTGGCGGTAGACGTAGCCTATGCCGCCACGACCAGAATTTAGGAAAGGGCTGCCATGAGAGGAGAATTGATTCCTCTCGACCCAAGGTGGGGAAAAGCTTTGACAACCCGCGCTAAAAACACCATTCCAGAGCTCCCAATGACAGCTGCTAATAGAGTTGTCGTCACTCCGACTATACCAGCCACTACCACAACAATAGCTGTGGTGGCTGAAAAAGACCCGGTGATCGTTGAGGTCACCGAGCCAGAAACTACAGGGGCTGCCATGGGAGAGACAACCGCAGCCCCTGAAATTCCTGTATTGCTTGGAGGGGCAGAGGAGGAGCCGCAACCGGACGCCAGTAATGAGGTGTTCGCTGCGATCCTTCATAAGGAGCTCGAGGGTGCACGGTTGACACTGACACTGCCGCCAGAGTCTCCTTTTGTAGCGGCTGGAGAGTTCGCCGACAGTGTAGAGGTGGAGTAGTGTCTGCCCACACCAAGGCCATCTCCACCCCGACAAGAGGGCAACGCGATAGCAGCTGAAAGACCGTCGTCGCCTCGACCAGCGGCATCTCCATCGCGGACGATTCAGATAGACTCTACCTCGCCTGGTAGACCCACGCGCGAGTAAGATGTCGCGAGGATGGAAGGGAGACCCACTGGAACTCCTCCGTCGCTCGGAAAGATGCTCGGGTACGAGTTCGACTACTTGCGGGAGGTAACAGATATCAACTCAGCTATTTGTATTTCCCTAACCCGCAAGTTTGCCTCTTTCCAAGACAGGCTGAATAGCCAAGAACGAGAGTTGCTGACTCTGACTTGCCTTCCCAGTGGACTAGAGGCCTTGAATTCGACGCTTCAGCAAGTTCTCCAATGCCTCGACAAGATCGAAGAGAGGTTGGACAGGAGTGACGACCATCCACGCTGAAGGCAGCCGAGAAGGTCCCCGTCACCCCCTAGTCGTGGGTCTCCTCCTTCTTCATCAGTTTCCCCCTCGGGAACTGCGTCCTCCTCCTCCTCCGGCGGGCGATCCTCAACGCCCGAGGAAGGGACGCAACAAAGGTCAGTCGAAGGAGCTCTAGCAAGACAAGAGAGCTCCTAGGCTTGGAAGAAGAAAACCCCTCCGTCCCCCTAGATGAAGTCGAAGATGATAATGAAGATATCAACATCGGGGGAGACTCCTCTAATGAATCTGAGGGAGAAAAGGGGGGCGTGTATGCAGCTAATGAAAGACACCTCCCCTGAGGAAGACGCTCGATGGCTGACAGGTTCACTGAGCCATCAAAGATACCTTCCTTTGAGATGGCCGACTTCGACAGAAGGGCCATCGGCTGCCTGACGATCAGAGACCAGAAACTGCTAAACAAGGTCCTAAGATCACAGGCAGATGAAGAAGACGTCATATGGAGCGATGGCTACTTCTCCGTACGACGGGGAGCACTCCGCAGCATGTTCCGCTCGCCTATCGTCATCGGCAAAAGACTATTTAGGGTCCTTGAAAATGCGATAATAGAGAATATCGATAGCAGGACAGGTCGGAAGAAAATATACAGTGCCACCCCGACCTTGGCAAGAAGGCTGATGTGGGGAGAACAAGACTCCACTGCGGTGGCCAACATGCTGGAGCACATTGACGAGCATAACCCTAACCTCATTTTGGCACCGTACAAGCACCGCAACATATGGTTCCTCTACGTAGCAGACCTAAGGAACCACGACGTTCGGCTGCTCAACTGCAGCCACAATGAGGTGCCGCACTCCGGGAATGCTTTCAGTCGCTCGGAGGACAAAAATCTGAGGCTTCTACCGCTGTGTCTTCTACGAGCTATCAAGAAAGGAGCCAAACGCTACGGCGGCATTTGGAACTTCTATTCTATTCGCGACTTCCCCGTCCAGGCTGAAGAGGGAAGCGGAAACAGTGACTTAGTCATCTTAAGTGCCATTGAGGTGCTCAATACAATTGGAAACTTGGGGGCCCTTAGGGGCACATGTTTCTATCGACGCAAGGGCACATATGCCATGCTGCTGATTAAAGACGGACGCTATTTTCGAGATGCATGGGTACCTGATAGGCTGCTGGACAGCGACCAAGAAGACGAATCTTCACGATCCAGTAGCTCTCTAGAGAAAGAAGCAGAAATAGAAACTGACACCTACGGGGCAGGCAAGTAGTTGGAGACCCTGCGGAAAGTGCATGGGATGGAATACCCTACTTTGCTTGAAACTACCGAAGGGATGATCAAAAATTTTGATTGCTTCTCATGCGCTACGCTCACATAGGAGCAGGTAAATGAAATCCTTCTGAAGTTAACTGGTTCTACCCTGGCAGATGTCATTTACAAGGTCGGCGATGTCATAGTCCCGGTTGATGATTTAAGGGACATGGTAAAAGAAGGAGGATGTTTGGCTGTATCTGTGGTGGCTGCTTACATCCAAATATTACAGCCAAGGTTTGAACACGCATACATAGCTCATCCTATGATGTTCAACGACGTTTGCCTAGCTGATGAAACAGGAGAAAAGACGCTTTTTCTGGCAGAGTTGGAGAACGGGGTCCCTAGCCAAATTTTTCTACCCATCCTACATTATAACCATTGGACGCTCCTGACAATGTACACTCGACAACGAGTAGGAATCTTTTACAACAGCTCGGACAGCAACAAAAACCATCCAGTGCCATGTACATCAGAACCGTTGTCATCCGTCGAACGCTTATCTCGAAAATACTATGACGAGGTGGCAAAGATGATACAACCATTCCTGGACACGCAAGCAAGCAAATGGCACAAACTCCAGTTCTACCATCGTAGCCCACAACAGATTCCCCTATCTAACGACTGCGGCATCTTTGTCCTGGAATGGATAGCAAATGAAGCAACGCCTGACCAGCTCCACCACATCGTTTATCACAACAAAAGAGGAGAATATGTGTGGGAGCTTCTATCTGACGTAGGCGCGCTCATCGGCTAACCCTCACTGGATCAACATTACCCTATCTTATCTACTTCACAACTCTGGGACAGAGTGTGGAGTAAGTTTGGGGATACCATGTACCAGTGAGGGAGGTACAAAATTTTTGAAAATTCTCTAGTTTTGTTCTTTCTTATATCATGTGTACATATACATATGTTTTCTCATACAACTTTTACCAAAAAATTTTTGAAAATTGTGCTTATTTTTTCTCCCTACATATGTACAAACTCGCTATATTAGTAAAAACATGATGCGCCTTCTTGCCAAGTTTACTTTCTATGTGCTCAACGAAATGCAAGTTTTGTTATATCTTTCTGATAATTTTGCTTCAAACGAACAAAAGATTACGTTTTTCTGTGCCAAAAATTTCGAAAAATATATAATAATCTCGCAAACAGCTAAGAGACGAGTATGGAGAAGGAAAAAGCTGCCCAAACAGCACAAATCTCTTTTGTTTTCCCTTACCTAACAAAAATCCCAAAAAGAGAAAGTAGACTTATGAGAGTTGTGCCCAATAAAAGAAAAAAAAATATGCACACTTGTTTTTCCAAAAGTACCCATCTTTAGGCATGGTAGATCTGGGGCAGTGGTACGTAGGATGTGAAATCACTGCTCTAAAGCCAACTGGCTTGGACTGCAGGGACCACTTGCTCGTTAACGGACCCTTACCTGGATGGACTGATGGGAAACAAGAAGAAAAACCCAAAAAGCCTTAGCCTACCCAACACACAACTTTCTGCCCCAAAAATAAAGTTGTTTGGTGTGGAAGCTAACTTCGGAATCATACACCAAAGTCTCGTTGAAGCTGTAGAGAAAGAAAATTTTTACTGAAATAATAAGGCAGGAAACGCAAGGTCTTTTGTTTGTAGTGGGGCAGCATTATCTCTAAAGGCATCGCGATTCTTGTTTTACCTCTTGAACTGAAAACTACACCGAGCAAGAACAAGCATCACAAAATAAAGTTTAATTATTGATTGAGGACAATCAAAATGCTAAGTTTGGGGGAGTTGATAACACCAAATTTTGTGATATTTTATATTGTTATTCTGTTATCAAAACTTCCCTTTTAAACTGTTTTCCTCTCTTTTATATGTACTTTCACAATAATTGGCCAAACAACGCTCTTAATTCAATATTTCCATCTTTTGCAGTATTTGCCTCCTATTTTGACCCATTTGTCATCAATAAGGTCGTCCCGGCCCACAAATAAGTTTGACCTGCATCGGCCTTCCAAATAGCCGATATGATCACTCCCGATAGGGTAAGGGCAACACAACGACGCGCGACATAGGGATGTCGCGCAAGAAAGAACTGACGGGCGATACGTCTTTTACCCGACAGGGAGCCCAAGCTCGCCTGACATCTAAAGCTTATCGCCCGACACGGGCCACCCACCGGCAGGCACCGCTCGTCACGTGACTGATAGCCGACATCCTTGTGCCGGGCGAAACCGATATCGGCCGTCATCGACTCCACGATGATAAGGGGGACATGTGGTGCCCCGTGCACCATAACTTCCCCCAACCGCTGCCTATAAATAGCAGCTACAGGAAGCCAAAAAGACAGGTCAGAACAGGTCGGAACCCTGAGAAAATCTTCAGAGGAAGCTACGAGAGCAGAAGTATCGTGCCTGAGTGTTCGTGTCGGGCAACTCTAGGTGAGCTCTTCCCCGTCCCAAGAGGGAGGGGATGGTTCACTTAGGACCGTCACGGGCGACACTGCATGACGATATCGGCCGACGTGGATGAGTGACACAAGTGCCCGGCTTTAGATGCATCACTCCTAGCCCGACACGATATCGAACCCGATACGCTTCGCCCGTCATGGCGTGCCGTCCGAAAGGGTGTTGCCCGACTTGAGCGTATCGGCCAGGGTCCTTGAACGATACAATCGGCTATCACGGTGTGCCACCTGAGAGGGTGTACCGCCCGACAGTGTTGTATCAGGCTAGGCTCCCGACCGATATCGGGCTGGAGAGTCATTGTAGTCTGTCATCCTTCTACATCAATAAGGCGACCTCTATCTTTATTTATGTTATTTAATTCTTTACTTATGCAATGTAATTAAGACCCTTAATGTTTATGGAAATGGAAAAAATGTAATTACTTGCTGCTTTATGTTTGGTGCAATTGTTGTATGACTGCTATGTTTAATATCTGAACTCTAGCTTGCATGTTTGGATCACGTTTCGCTTAGCTACCGGATCATGTTTTCTCGTCGCAACAACTTCGAGAGATGTGTTGTGGCTCTAGTGTTTGGGCTGATTCTGGAGTACGAGAGTGCCCGGAATCAGAGTTTCTTCAGTAACATTTCACTCTAACTTAAAGTCCAGCAACCTCGAGAGGGGTGTTGATGCTTGGTTAGAGGTTTCCGCTCTAAGAGGAGGGGTACAGGATGTTCCTCCTACTGCTTGTTTTACCAAAGTTTATCCTTCGCACCTTGCTTTAATCTCTAGTTTTATCTTTCAGTTTCTGTTGCATGAAAACCCCTAAAAACTGCTAAATGACTAAAACCTTAAATCCTTCTTGTAACTCCAGTTGGAGATAGTTCTCTTTGTTTTGTTTGTGACATCTTGTTGTTTCCCCTTGGGGAATTTACAATCTCTTTGTACCTGCCGGAGTGTAGCGTGTCGATTCCGAGTTCTCAACACTACCACCCTTGTCCCTGTGTTTGACCCCGTCTATCTACTTCGACCCCATAAGCAAAGTTGTGGGGGCCTAAAGGATTCGGGTTATAAATGTAAAAGCTCGACTACCTCAAATCCGCCTCCAACTTTAGGACGCGCGATTTAGGCCGGTCAACTTTTTAGTGTCGTTGTCGGGGATAAGGAAAAACGGCACTGTTGACGAATCCGAATCCACTAACTACACTCCAGTGCCTCAAGCTTAGAAATGAGCTTGACAGCACTCTTTTCTTTTGTTATTCTATTACCATTACTCGTTGCACAAAATAATAATTCTATTTTCTGACTTGATTTCTCGTGCCATTCTAGGAACCCTAAAGAACGGTGACCTATTCTACCGACTGCTGACAACATGCCACCCCGTATCGAGCCACCCCAGTCTGAAGGAGAACGCCCAGGGCGAGTTTGGCCCCATTCGCCTCCCCCAAACAATCGCTATGACGGCGATGATAACCTCGAAGATCCAGAAACAGAGCATTTCGAGGAAGACCATCGCCGCGATAGACGTCATCACAACCGGAGGCACAGAAGAAATCACGGTAGTCAGGAACGACGACATGACGCCAGCGACAGCAACGACTCGGAGGAAGAAGAGAAAACGCTGAGGGAGTTGGCGTCAACGAAGGCCAACAACTCCCGATGCTCTGTCGTTGTCCCCCGCTTCAACGCGGTATATTTTGAGCTCAAACCATTCGTTATATCAATGATCCAGAATAAAAGCTTCAGGGGAAGTTCTAAGAACGATAATCCGTACCACCATCTGGATGCTTTCAAAAATATATGTGATACCATAAAGATGAGGGGAGTCCCCCAAGAGGTGATTTACTGTAAGGGCTTTATTTTCTCCCTAGAGGACAAAGTTCTATCATGGTATCTTGGGTTACCTCACCAATCTCTAAACAGATGGGGAGCTTTGGCTGACGCGTTTGTTAACAAGTTCTACCCCACTGAAAGAACTGTCAGAAATAGGCAGAAAATAACCTCTTTTATGCAAAAGCCGAATGAAAGCCTCCGTGACGCCTGGGAGCGATTCTAGGAATACCAGAGGGATTGCCCCCATCATAATTATAAGAAGGGCTTCCTCGTCACCACCTTTTATAATGGCCTGACTCTCGATGAAAGGGTGTCACTAAATGCGTCAGCAGGCAGTGACTTCCTCGGAAAGAAACCAAGCAAGTCTGAAAGGATCATCGAGAATATGGCCGAGCTGATGGCCGGCGCTGATTTTGATCGATCTGACAGAGGACAGGTCAAGAAGGTCGGTGAAGGGTCCGTTCTTGAGTCCAGGGTGCTAGAGTCCATCACCTCGCAGATACAGAGAATCGCCACTGATGTTAAGCAACTACGAGAAGCTGGAGGGAAAGGCAAGAAGCCAGTTGAGAAGGTGATGAAATGTGTTACGTGCGGCGAAGTAGGACATGGGGTAGACAACTGCGTCTACACCCGACCAGACGCGGACAGTGATTCTGACTCAGAAGACGAAAGGACTAAAAATGTCTCTTTCGTGAACTACAAAAGGCCAGATCACCCCGGCTTTAACTATGGCAACAAAGATGCAGTTGAAAACTCTCATCAGCTGCATGTCTCGTCCAAGCCGACACAAGTTTTTGAGAAGAGAGGGGGGCCTGGTCAATACGCCAAGAACAACTAGTTCCAGTCAACGAAAGGAAACTTCCAAGTGCAGGGAAAGTATCAAGGGTCGAACCGAGAACAAGACAAGGGCACGGGCCAAGCAGACGTGATTGGCCAGTTATTTGATTTTGTTAAGAAGCAGGATACAATCAATAATCAACTGGCGCAAAGTGCACTATCAAATTCCAGTGTTTTGAACTCATTGCAGGTACAACTGGAGGACATGCAGACGCATCAACGCCAGATTGACCAGTAGCTAGCTCAACTGGCCGAAATTGTGAAGAACCCATCGGGAAAGATTCCGTCAAATACCGAACTGGCAAAGAGAACATGACAATGATCGCATAGGGAGAGAATGAAGATGCAAAAAGAAGCCGAAGACGAACACGAAGCGCTTCTCGGGAGGCATCCTGAGCTGCCATTTTAGAATTCCTAGATTAGGATGCTTTTACTTTTCTGCATGAAAAACACTACAAACATTATGGACTGTAATAAGGCTCGAGTCAGTGCGTGCGCCACATGCACTGGCTCTTCTATTTTATGGGTCACCACCTTAGTTTTATTTATCAGGATGGGTAATACCATCTGAGGCCAGGATCTTAGACCTAGTCCAATGATGTTTTACTCATCAGCTGCTTTTAAACTGCTATGTTTTCAAGTTGTATCGGGCAGCAGCTCAACCGGCACCTTAAACGCACCCATATCGGGAAGTGGAATCTCGGGGATCGCAAGGGTCGTGTTGGTTAGCATGCCTGGGCGGCGTGCTCTCGTATCGAGCAGTTGGAACGAGTTACCCCAACGGACGACGCGCACTCTGGATTACCAAGTTTCACCCCCGGTTGAGATTGCTATATTAAGGGCTGAGTTTTTACCGTATCGGGCTACTTGCCTTACTGTTTTTTTACTCTCTCGTATCGTGCTAATACCTTGTGTGTTTGCTCCCGTGTTGTGCAAGACCTCCCTGCTCCCGTATCGCGTGAAAGTTGAGAACACAGCAAGGTATAGCCCGACAGACCTTATCGCCCGACAGACCATGCCGCCCGATAGGATTTTACCTTTTGAATGAGTAACTTATTGGTCTTACGGTTCCTGAGCTGAGCAGCCTTGTATCACCCGACACACCCGTGTCAGGCGACATACCTAACACGTATCTATCGCAGTATCATCTGGTTTCTTTATCACACGTATGATCCCTCGACGTGACGGGCGATACCCATATCTCGTGTCGGGCTCGAGCTAAAAACCTCGTATCGCCCGATACGGGGTGTGGATCATTTCTGTATCAGGACATACTTTATCGAGCATTGAGTGTAACTTCTTCAAAACATAGACACATCTAATTGACCAAGGACTTTGTTTGTTAATTAACAGAATGGCTCGCATCAAGCAAACTGTTGTTTGTGTTGACGAGCAAGGTAGGAGGGTCTACCCCGAGACAACAGCTGAAGCACCCTCTGTCGGGCAGAAATGCCTGAATACAGAAGTAGCTAGGGCGTCGATGGCAGAGAAGAGGACTAGGGTTGGAGAAGTGGCGGCTCCAACTCCAATACTAACCCCTATAGCAGCAGCGGCACCTCTAGAATACTCGCCTGGGAGATGTGTGCCTATGGATGACGAGCACGCTCGCCGTTATGATGAGATAGCGACCAAGGTGTACAGGCAGAGCAGGTTCTGCCATGAAGCTTCGTTTGCTGAGCTGGGAATCCTTGAGAGGCTAAAAGGCATCCTCACTGTGACAGGGTTGAGAAAGATCTACTTTAGCCGATCTTCCTCTTATACTGGACTCACGAAGGAGTTCATGTCTTCTCTCCGCCGGGTGAATAATTCTGCTGCAGAAAGAAAAGAATACGGTGGAGCAGATAGACTCCAGGCCTGACTTTACAACTCAGAGAACGCCATCTCTGAGAAGCTGCTGAACAAGATCTTCTCTTCCAGTGAGGAGGAGAAGAATCTAATGGATAACGGTGAGAGGATCACCGAGGGATACGGGTTCAATCCCATGGAGCTCTGGAACAAGCTAACCGGCAAATCATCATTCAAGCTGGGAAGAAAGGTGGTAGCAGTGCACTCTTGTTTTTGGAGAATAGTGCATAAATTGGTGGCGTGCTTGCTGTTCAGCAAGAATGAGTCCAGCAACATCTACACAGAAGAACTCCATGTCATGTGGCATATGATGGAGGGTCGAATGATCAATCTCAGACGGTTCTTGCTTAATAGACTGCACCCGATGAAGGACGCCACCAAGGAATATTGTATGGGTGGCATCGTCAACTTGATTGCGGTAGGGTTTAGGTACCCTAAGGAGCCGCATAGCCTTTCAAGGACGCAAGGCGATGAGCTGATCGACACCAAGTACCTGATGAGGACTAGCATCGTAAAGAAGGAGGGAAGGGACTACTTCTACAAATTTTCAAGGACGAACATACTACTCCTGCTCCCTCGCTGCGCCACCTACGACGCAGAAAAGCTGGTCTTCACTACCGCAGAGATTGAAGCTTTGGTGGTAGACGCAGCCTATGCCGCCACGACCAGAATTCAGGAAAGGGCTGCCACGAGAGGAGAACCGATTCCTCTCGATCCAAGGCGGGGAAAAGCTTCGACAACCCGTGCCAAAAACACCATTCCAGAGCTCCCAATGATAGTTGCTAATAGAGTTGTCGTCGCTCCGACTATACCAACCACTACCACAACAACAGGTGTGGTGGATGAAAAAGACCCGATGATCGTTGAGGTCACCGAGCCAGAAACTATAGGGGCTGCCGTGGGAGAGTCAGCCGCAGCCCCCGAAATTCCTGTATTGCCTGGAGGGGCAGAGGAGGATCCGCAACCGGACGCCAGTAATGAGGTGTTCGTTGCGATCCTTCAGAAGGAGCTTGAGGGTGCACGGTTGACACCGACACCGCGCCAGAGTCTCCTTTTATAGCGGCTGGAGAGTTCGCCGACAGTGTAGAGGTGGAGCAGTGTCCGCCCACACCAAGGCCATCTCCACCCTGATGAGAGGGCAACGTGGTAGCAGCTGAAAGACCGTCGTTGCCTCGACCGGCGGTATCTGCATCGCGGACGATTCAAATAAACTCTACCTCGTCCGGTAGACTCGTACGCGAGCAAGATGTCGTGAGGATGGAAAGGAGACCCACCGGAACTCCTCTGTCGCTCGGAAAGATGCTCGGGCACGAGTTCGACTACTTGCGGGAGGTAACGGATATCAACTCAGCTATTTGTATTTCCCTAACCCACAAGTTTTCCTCTTTCCAAGACAGGCTGAATAGCCAAGAACAAGAGCTGCTGACTCTGACTTGCCTTCCCGGTGGACTAGAGGCCTTGAATTCGACGCTTCAAAAAGTTCTCCAACACCTCGACAAGATCGAATAGAGGCTGGACAGGAGTGATGACCATCCGCGCCGAAGGCATCCGAGAAGGTCCCCGTCACCCCCTAGCCGTGGGTCTCCTCCTTCTTCGTCAGTTTCCCCCTCAGGAACTGCGTCCTCCTCCTCCTCCGGGGGGCGATCCTCAATGCCCGAGGAAGGGACGCAACAAAGGTCAGCCGAAGGAGCTCCAGCATGACAGGAGAGCTCCCTAGGCTTGAAAGAAGAAAACCCCTCAGTCCGCCTAGATGAAGTCGAAGATGATAACGAAGATATCAGCATCGGGGGAGACTCGTCTGATGAATCTGAGGGAGAAAAGGGGGATGTGTATGCAGCTACTGAAAGACACCTCCCCCGAGGAAGACGCTCAATGGCAGACAGGTTCATTGAGCCATCAGAGATACCTTCCTTTGAGATGGCCGACTTTGACAGAAGGGCCATCGGCTGCCTAACGATCAGAGACCAGAAACTGCTAAACAAGGTCCTAAGATCGCAGGCAGATGAAGAAGACATCGTATGGAGCGACAGCTACTTCTCCGTATGACGGGGAGCACTCTGCAGCATGTTCCGCTCGCCTGCTGTCATCGGCAAAAGACTATTTAGGGTCCTTGAAAATGCGATAATAGAGAATATCGATAGCAGGACAGGTCAGAAGAAAATATACAATGCCACCCCAACCTTGGCAAGAAGGCTGATGTGGGGAGAACAAGACTCCACTGCGGTGGCCAACATGTTGCAGCACATTGACGAGTATAACCCTAACCTCGTGTTGGCACCGTACAAGCACCGCAACATATGGTTCCTCTATGTGGTAGACCTAAGGAACCACGACATCCGGCTGCTGAACTGCAGCCACAATGAGGTGTCGCACTCTAAGAATGCTTTCAGCCGCCCGGAGGACAAAAATCTGAGGCTTCTACCGCTGCGTCTTCTATGAGCTATCAAGCAAGGAGCCAAACGCTACGGCGGCATTTGGAACTTCTATTCTATTCACGACTTCCCTGTCCAGGCTGAAGAGGGAAGCAGAAATAGTGCCTTAGTCGTCTTAAGTGCCATTGAGGTGCTCAATACAATTGGAAACTTGGGGGCCCTTAGGGACACATGTTTCTATCGCCGCAGGGGAACATACGCCATGCTACTGATTAAAGACGGATGCTATTTTCGAGATGCAGGGGTACCTGATAGGCTGCTAGACAACGACCAAGAAGTTGAATCTTCACGATCCAGCAGCTCTCCAGAGAAAGAAGCAGAAATAGAAACTGACACCTACGGGGCAGGCAAGCAGTTGGAGACCCTGCGGAAAGTGCATGGGACGAAAGACCCTACTTCGCCTGAAACTACCGAAGGGCTGATCAAAAAGTTCAACCGCTTCTCGTGCGCTATGCTCACACAGGAGCAGGTAAATGAAATCCTTCTGAAGTTAACATATTCTACCCCGACAGATGTCATTTACAAGGTCGGCGATGTCATAGTCTCGGTTGATGATTTAAGGACATGGTAAAAGAAGGAGGATGCTTGGCTATATCTGTGGTGGCTGCTTACATCCAAATATTACAGTCAAGGTTCAAACACGCATACATAGCTCATCCTATGTTGTTGAACGACGTTTGCCTAGCCGATGAAACTGGAGCAAAGACGCTTTTTCTGGCAGAGTTGGAGAACGGGGTCCCTAGCCAAATTTTTCTACCCATCCTGCATTATAACCATTGGACGCTCCTGACAATGTACACTCGGTAACGAGCAGGAATCTTTTACAATAGCTCGGACAGCAACAAAAACCATCCAGTGTCGTGTACATCAGAACTGTTGTCATCCGTTGAATGCTTATCTCAAAAATACTACGATGAGGTGGCAAAGATGATACAACCATTCCTGGACATGTAAGCAAGCAAATGGCACGAACTCCAGTTTTGCCACCGCAGCCCACAATAGATTCCCCTATCTAACGACTGTGGCATATTTGTCCTGGATTGGATAGCAAATGAAGCAACGCCTGACCAGCTCCATCACATCGTTTATCACAGCAAAAGAGGAGAATATGTGTGGGAGCTTCTATCTGACGCAGGCGCGCTCATCGGCTAACCCTCACTGGATCAACATTACCCTACCTTATCTACTTCACAACTCTGGGACAGAGTGTGGAGTAAGTTTGGGGGGTACCATGTACCAGTGAGGGAGGTACAAAATTTTTGAAAATTCTCTGATTTTTGTTCTTTCTTATATCATGTGTACATATACATATGTTTGCTCATACAACTTTTACCAAAAAAAAATTTAAAATTGTGCTTATTTTGTCTCCCTACATATGTACAAAGTCGCTATATTAGTAAAAACCTGATGCGCCTTCTTGCCAAGTTTACTTTCTATGTGCTCAAAGAAATGCAAGTTTTGTTATATCTTTCTGATAATGCTGCTTCAAACGAACAAAAGATTATGTTTTTCCGTGCCAAAAATTTCGAAAAAAATATAATAATCTCGTAAACAGCTAAGAGACGAGTATGGAGAAGGAAAAAGCTGACCAAACAGCAGAAATCTCTTTTGTTTTCCCTTACCTAACAAAAATCCCAAAAAGAAGAAGTAGCCTTATGAGAGTTGTGCCCAATAAAAGAAAAGAAAAAATATATATATGCACACTTGTTTTTCCAAAAGTACCCGTCTTTAGGCATGGTAGATCTGGGGCAGTGGTACGTAGGAAGTGAAATCACTGCTCTAAAGCCAACTGGCTTGGACTGCAGGGACCACTTGCCCGTTAACAGACCCTTACCTGGATGGACTGATGGAAAACAAGAAGAAAAACCCAAAAAGCCTTAGCCTACCCAACAATCAACTTTCTACCCCCAAAATAAAGCTGTTTGGTGTGGAAGCTAACTTCGGAATCATACACCAAAGCCTCACTGAAGCTGTAGAGAAAGAAAATTTTTACTGAAATAATAAGGTAGGAAATGCAAGGTCTTTTGTTTGTAGTGGGGCAGCATTATCTCTAAAGGCATCATGATTCTTGTTTTACCTCTTGAACTGAAAACTACACCGAGCAAGAAGAAGCATCACAAAATAAAGTTTAAATATTGATTGAGGACAATCAAAACGCTAAGTTTGGGGGAGTTGATAACACCAAATTTTGTGATGTTTTATACTGTTATTCTGTTATCAAAACTGCCCTTTTAAACTTTTTTCCTCTCTTTTATATGTACTTTCGCAATAATTGGCCAAACAACGCTCTTAATTCAATATTTCCATCTTTTGCAGTATTTGCCTCCTATTTTGACCCATTTGTCATCAATAAGGCCGTCCCGGCCCACAAATAAGTTCGACCTGCATCGGCCTTCCAGATGGCCGATATGATCACTGCCCAACAGGGTAATGGCAACACAATGACGCGCGACATAGGGATGTCGCGCAAGAAGGAACTGACGGGCGATACGTCTTTTACCCGACAGGGAGCCCAAGCTCTCCCGATAGCTAAAGCTTGTCGCCCGACACGGGCCACCCACCAGCAGGCGCCGCTCGTCACGTGACCGATAGCCAACGTCCTTGTGTCGGGGGATATCGATATCGGCCGTCACCGACTCCACGATGATAAAGGGGGACACGTGGCGCCCCATGCACCATAACTTCCCCCAACCGCTGCCTATAAATAGCAGCTACAGGAAGCCGAAAAGATAGGTCAGAACAGGTCGGAACCCTGAGCAAATCTTCGGAGGAAGCTGTGAGAGCAGAAGTATCGTGCCTGAGTGTTCATGTCGGGAAACTCTAGGTGAGCTCTTCCCCATCCCGAGAGGGAGGGGATGGTTCACTTAGGACCGTCCCGGGCGACAGTGTAGGTCGATATCGGCCAACGTGGATGAGCAACACAAGTGCCCGGCTTTAGATGCGTCACTCCTAGCCCGACACGATATCGAACCCGATACGCTTCGCCCGTCATGGCGTGCCACCCGAAAGGGTGCCGCCTGACTTGAGTGTATCGGCCAGGGTCCTTGAACGATACAATCGGCCGTCACGGTGTGCCGCCCGAGAGGGTGTACCGCCCAAAACTATTGTATCGGGCTAGGCTCCCGACTGATATTGGGCTGGAGAGTCGCTGTAGTCTGTCGTCCTTCTACATCAAGAAGGCGACCTCTATATTTATTTCTGTTATTTAATTATTTACTTATGCAATGTAATTAAGACCCTTAATGTTTATGGAAATGGAAAAAACGTAATTACTTGTTGCTTTATGTTTGGTGCAATTGTTGTATGACTGCTATGTTTAATATCTGAACTCTAGCTTGCATGTTTGGATCGCGTTTCACTTAGATACCGAATCGTGTTTTCCCATCGCAACAACTTCGAGAGATGTGTTGTGGCTCTAGTGTTTGGGCTGATTCTGGAGTACGAGAGTGCTTGGAATCGGAGTTGCTTCAGTAACATTTCACTCTAACTTAAAGTCCAGCAACCTCGAGAGGGGTGTTGATGCTTGGTTAGAGGTATCCGCTCTAAGAGGAGGGGTACAGAATGTTCCTCCTGCTGCTTGTTTTACCAAAGTTTATCCTTCGCACCTTGCTTTAAGCTCTAGCTTTATCTTTCTGTTTCTGTTGCATGAAAACCCCTAAAAACTGCTAAATGACTAACACCTTAAATCCTTCTTGTAACTCCAGTTGGAGATAGTTTTCTTTGTTTTGTTTGTGACATCTTGTTGTTTCCCCTTGGGGAATTTACCATCTCTTTGTACCTGCCGAAGTGTAGCGTTTTGATTCCGAGTTCTCAACACTACCACCCTTGTCCCTGTGTTCGACCCCGTCTATCTACTTCGACCCTGTAAGCAAAGTTGCGGGGGCCTAGAAGGATTCGGGTTATAAATGTAAAATCTCGACTACCTCAAATCCGTCTCCGACTTTAGGATGCGCGATTTAGGCCGGTCAAAAAGCTGCTGACCAGAACATATGATAAGAAAACAAGGTAGATATAATAAGTTCTACTCTCCCTGCAAAGGACAACAAATTACATTTCCACGCATCCAACTTCTTCCTCAACTTGTCCAGAATGGGCGCACACCGAGTTTTTGTCAATCTCCTAGTAAAAAGAGGCAAACCCAAATAACGAACAGGCAACATACAATGAGGGATTTGTAGCACATCACTCAACTCTTTAGTATTAGCCACTCTTTTACTAAAGAACACATGACTCTTCATTTTGTTTAGCCTCAGCCTTGAAATCACCTCAAACTGATTAACAATATCAGCAATAGACTGCACATTCGAGGAATTAGCCTTGGCAAAGACCAAAAGGTCATCTGCAAAATGATATGGGAAACACCAAAATCAGCGGAGGCCTTCAAAGGAGAGATTTGAATTTCCTTCACATAACAATTGAACAAAGAAGACAGGCCCTGCATAGCCATGACAAAGAGGTATGGGGCAAGGGGGTCCCTTTCCTGACTCCATTACTAGCCTGGAAAGAATTAGAAGGAGAGCCATTGACCAAAACTTGGAAAGAGGCAGTCTCGAAGCACACATAAATCCACTTTGGCCAGCATAATGGAAACCCCATCTTCCTCAAAATGAACAACATATAATCTCTTCTTACAGTATCGTAGGCCTTCAACAAATCCACCTTCACACATAGCTTTTCAACTCTGACCTTGGGAAACGAACTCAGTAATTCATTAGCTAGTCAAATTGCATCTCCAATATTCCTTCCTTTGACAAAAGCAACCTAATTCAAATCTATAAGAGAAGGCATGACATCACTAAGTTGATTAGCCATGATTTTAGTTATTATTTTATACATAACATTACATGGAAAGATCGGCATGAAGTCCTTAAGAATAGAAGCTCTAGAAAGTTTTGGAATAAGGACTATAAACAATTTATTACATTCACCTAGCAATTTACCATTTTCAAAGAAACTTAGAATAGCTTTGACCACATCATCCCCAATCACATCCCAACAGGACTAAAAGAAATAGGCATTCAAGCCATCCGGCCCGGGGGCTTTGTCCCCATTATAATTTTTTACCCTTTTCAATCTCCTCTCTAGTCACCACCTTCCTTAACTCATCATATTGATCTAAAGAAATCTTAGGAATTTCCCAGTCATCATTCTAATTGACCCTGACATTTGCAGCAGAATTGAAGACACCTAAATAATACTCCACAATTTGATTTATTATATCATCCTGGTCTTTAAGCACAGAGTCAACATTATGTAAAATAAAGATGTTATTGTGAATTCTTCTAGAATGGAGAGCAACTTAGAAAAACCTAGTGTTTCTATTACCCTCCTTCAGCCAAATAGCCAGAGATTTCTGTCTAGTAAAACTTTCCTCCACATTAAGAGAAGTGTGGGCTGATTGCGTAGCATCAATAAGCTTCATATGAATCTCTTCATTCTCTGGATGCCTATCCACCTATCTCTGTAAAGAAACCGCAATAGCTTCTAATTCCTTAGAAGTAGACGAGAAGTTCCCAACAGCCTCCCTGTTCCATTTCACCAGCTCAGCTGACATCACATTGAATTTCTAATAAAGCAACAACATAGGAGCTCCCCTCCCAACATCATACAACCAGGCCTTGCAGACGACCTCTTTAAACCCAACTTGGGAAACCCAAACATTAATAAAGTGGAAATGTGCTTTAACTCTTTTACTAGAAACCAAATGAAGATTTAAGAGGCTATGATCACTAGTGAGATTAGGAATGACTTCTCCCCACAAAGACAGAAATAGATCCATAAAGGAAATATCAAAGAAACATCTATCTATCTTGGAAAAAGTACTATTTCCTGATTTTCTTTTACTATCCCAAGTGAAAAAAATTTCCCTTAAAGGAAACTTCAAAGAGTTTAGTATCCACCAGGAATGTATTAAATTCCTCCATACTTTTACGCGATGGGGGTTGTTTACCAACTTTTTCAGAATTCAGCCTGACAGCATTAAAATCTCCTAGGAGACACCAAGGTAAACCACCACTATTCACATGTTTAAGAGAACTCCAAAGTCGAGTTCTATCAGCATCACCATTGGCCCCATACACATTTGACAGCATTAAATTTGAATCCCCAACCTTAACATCATAGTGTATGAATTGTTCACTTTCAGCTTCTTTAGAAATGAAAACTAATGGATTGGACCACATCACAATTATCTATGTGTACGAGTAGAACTCTGAGTTATCCAGGAACCAAGAACCTGGCCACAAATAGTTCACAATATCACCAACATTATTCTTCCCAACTCTAGACTCCAAAATGATGAAAATATCAGCCTTATACTTCCTTATTTCTTTTTTAATGCAAGGGAGCTTATTATGAATACCTCTCACATTCCACAAAGCAATGGAAAGAGGAATAAGCATTTGGTACAGGGAAGGAAGAACTCCCAACTACATCCTTACTAACTTGAGAACAACTTGAGCCATCCTTAAGACTTGCCAGTAACATGAACCTATTCGGAGTAATCTGAATATGCTTAGCAGAAGAAATGGGTTTGGTATGAATGGGAGGAGGAGATTTCAATTTCCTTTTTTGAGTTTCCCACTCAGGAGGAGGCACAAGAGTAATTACCGGGGAGACAACCTTCCCCTTCTCAGCAACTTTCACCATCTCAGTCACTACATCATTCGACTCTGACAGGTGAATTTCTTCAAGCACTGAATCCTCAGCAACAACCTCCATAGCATCACAAAACACTTCACCATTAGATTCTTCATGCTCATCTACATTCCTCTCAGACACTTTATCTTTGAGAACCCAAATCCTTCTGTCATTTCTTCTATCTTCCTTAGAACGAATAACCACTTTCTTCCTATCAAGGCACAATCCAGGCTCATGAACAAACGTGCCACACTCTGAACATTTCATCGGGAGCCATTCATCGTCAAAGAGAATTTTATCCATATGACCATCATCACTCTGAATCTCCAATTCTTTGGGAAATGAAAAATCTACTATAATCATAACCTGGAGTCTCGCAAATTCCAGTCTAGTAAATTCTACTGTGAGTTTATCAACTTTGATCGACTTCCCCAGGAACGACCCAATATTGGTAAACATCTCATCATCCCACAACTCGAGTGATAGATCATTGATTTTCAACCAGATTGGTATATCTGTCAACTTCAGCTTCTCCATAGGTTCCCCTCATTCCCATTTTTCAATCAACAACGGCTTGCCTGCAATGAACCACAGACCACCATCAATAGTCGATTGGAGATCCTCCTCATTTGAAAACATCAGTATGAAGAGCCCCCTCCCCCTAGACTGAATCTCTAGTAAACCTTTAACATTCCAAATATGAGCAAGGTACTTAACCAAGGATGGCCAATGTGGATTCATCCCCACTATGTACCCTGGCATCGTTTTCCCCCATCTGCTTAGATTCCTCTCAGTAATAGATTTAGAGTAGAGAAGCTTCCCTTCTAACATTCGCATGTTCTTCTTAACTAAACTGGAAGGACCTATACCTTGATTATGAGAATCCACTTCTGCCCAGGTCCTCACTTCCGAAGCAACACGAACTGAAGAGAAGGTAAATTCCTTAATTCCCCCTTTGCCTAGATCTATAGCCTTGCCTACATTCCACATAGCAACCCCACCTTCAGGTTGACCATTGGGATCTTCCACCGCCGCCGCCTCCTCAGTCACCCCATGAGTCACCTTTAGAATCGCCCTAGCATCAGGAGCAACAAGAGCGGCCATATCTGATTGATATTGATTATATATATGTACATATAACCTAGCTATGGATGAGAATAATGGAAAATGTGGATAACACTTCTAGATGGAAAATCTTAGTCACAAATAAAAAAATGAAAATTGATTTTCAAGCCATATAGTGACAAGTATTTCACTAAAATTGTAGATCTCTCTCTCTATTGATTGTCCTTTGGATTCATACTTGGAATTTTGCATGTTGAACACTTACCATACAAAGGTACAAATTTTATATTTATATTGGAAAGTTATTTTCCTTTTTGATTGCATGCATGACTAGATAGTTTGATTGGCCAAAATTTATTTTGTACCTTAGTCTATATTTTTAAAAGGCCACCAATATTTTTTCCTGGAAAATAGTAGCACATTGTTTAAATGTTGAAAAGGGGAAGGTTAGTGCCCCTATTTTAGTGGAATTACACTTCCACACCTCTATGCAGAGTTAAAGGACATAGGGTCCCTCAGTATACTAAGAATTTCAATTGGTGTGTTGTCATTCTCCGTAGGAGAGAACACATGGCTTCCCCAACAACTAGACATTGACATGTGCTAACTAGTGAAAATTGAATGACTCGTTTCAAATTTGGATTTTGTTGAATTTGAAAATACATTGCTACCTTTTGATACTTGCATATATTGCTCATCCCTTGCATTTTGTCATATTAATTCTCTGTAGATAGGTTCATGTTGTTTTTCTTTCCAAATATCAATTTCGTACTAGCTTTGCTGACCTCAGTTTCTCTTATTGGGGCCCATGTGTGGTTTTTATTCCTTCTAGGAACTCATGGATAGGTGACCAGAAAAGATGTAACAAAGACTGAACGAGATATCCCTCTGTTAGAAGATGAAGATTAGATTTACTAAGTTTTAATATCCAATGTATATGCATGGAAGAAAAACCATCATGTACTTGAGAAAATTGTATGAAAGAAAAGATTGTTTATATTTTCTGATACAAATTTTGTAAATATTTGATTGTAAGAATCAGGTCTTTACACTAGATCTTGTCCTCTTGGTCTCCTTCCACGATCATGGCTGATATGCCAAAACCCTACACACCCACTAACTGATATGGAAAAACCCAACACAAACACAAACTAATAGGGAACAACCCTACACACTCATAAACCGATAGGGCACAACCCTACACACAAACTGATAGGGCAGCCTCTCCAAAGTTTTCTAACTCGAGATAAGACCTCTAAAAGAAAAACACTCCTTACTCGTGTGCTCCTACACATCACCAAGGTGTTACCATACAACCAAGATCCAAACAAGGTGCCTGTCTCTCTCTCTCTCTCCTCTAGATGATGTCAAATGAGATAGGGAACACTCTAGAGATGGTTAATTGCATGTTAACCCTTCACTTTGGTAAATTTCAATTTACACCAAAACTAGCACATAAAGCACAAGCATCAACCACACATACTCAACTTGATACTTAGGCTTTCCATAAGGAGCCTCATAGCATCACTCTCTCTCTCTCATGATGCTAAACTATAAGGGGTACACTCATCATGTGATATATTGCAAGATATCCCCTCATCTTGGGTAAATTGCACTTTGGTCTGAAACAACAAACATTGCTCAAACAGCATTCAACTAGGGCCAAACTTGAAACATAAGTGTGTCACATGATTAAAAAACATCCCAAATGATTAGATTAAATTTCTAAGAAACTTAGGCAAAACAGACAGGGTTAGCCCAAAAAACTAGGTCAGGGTCCTTACAAGTCATAAACCCCTAGCAAGGATTTTGCCCCCGAAATCCTAGGCAAAAGGAGATAGATACCTCGTACATCATACCTTCAAACTTCCACATAGTTCCTTGATTTCAGGGTGATGTCACAAGACTTTGACCAACATATTGTTCTTGTGTCCAAGGTCAACATAGGATCTTTGTTGCACAGGACACATACTCAACGTATCCTTCCCATTATCAGTTGCAGAGTCAACCTGATGCCAGGTGATACTTTCTTAACCATAGAATCACTATACATACTTATCCAACTCAGGTGTCAACTCTTTCTTATGTATCACCTCCCCAACTCATAACATCATATGGTAAGATTCTTGATTCTATGAGTTTTCCAAACCCTCCTCAAACCTCAGTATGTCTCTTCCAGAGAAAGACTAGGGACATGTTCTATCATCCACTTGGAACTATAAAACATGTCATGCTTCTGCTATACTACTATAATCTATTGACTCGACACTAGTCTTACTTTTACCAACTATCCAGCTGACATACTCACTCTCAGTTGTACATCCTTCTGTTATAAGAAGAGGCCACTTATCCAAGAAAAACTATCTAAGAGGTAAATCAAGATATTATATGTATCCTTAACTAACCTAGATAGGGAGTGGAAACCATGCTTATCCATCTATAGCCAAAGCACAACCTCCTTGGATACTTTCTTACTTGTAAGCCTGATAGGGGCACTCCAAGGGATTATATTGAGCTTGATGAACTTTACCCAAACAGATATTGCAACGGTCTCTTCAACTTATGCATCCTTGTCGATGTTATATTTATGTAGAGCATAACCCCCAAACATGTGAAATCCTTACTATAGGTTAGGTACTTGTAACCTTGTTGATCCCAAAGTCAACCTTTCTAGGTAGCCAAACACCTAATCATTCTATCAAGAAACATGTTCTCACTTTCCCATATAATTGGCACTACTTGGATACTATGATTCATTACCTTGGTATCCATCACATGTGTCAGAAACACATCATATTCCTGTTGCACCCATCTTCTATTGTTTTTACCAAAAATAAACATGTCAAAAGGATCTTTCTTTCTCCTGAGACATCTCCTATCACAGGTATCCCAATCTTGTAACAAAACCTAAGACCAACTGATACTTACTAGAGTATCCATCTTAAGATCACTTCTAAACCATGCACATCAATTGACATAAGACCCACTTGACTACCACATCCTTGAAAGAAAATAATATAAGGGAACATGCTTCTCTTATTACCACATCATCACCCAGGGTTTTCTTATCAAGGTGAAGGGATTATCACTTTCTTTGATTATTTCACGAGTTTTCAACTATTCATGTGTCATCTTAACTTGTCTTCACCTAGGTTTCCTTGCCACAAGAATAGAAACTTTAAGGATGACTACATGCCATTACTCTTTCTTTGATTATTTCTCTTCATGTTCATGAACATTTTCTTTGTTTTACTACACTTTTCTTCTTTGTCACATGAAAGGATCATTATTCGTTACATATTTTTTATTAAGTAGGGATCATCTTCCTTGTTTCTATTCACATATAAAGAGGATTGCACTTTACATCCTTTCATATTCATGGGTTGGTCTGAGATTAACTCAGGTTCCATCTTATTTATTTATCATTCATGCTTATTTGTCTTCTCAGTTCATCCTTATTTTAGGAATTTTATCCACCTTATTGGAATTGTATACCTTGACTTACTTTATTATCACATATTCATCTCTATTTTTCTTTGTACATTCTTAAAATTACAGCTTCATAAACTTTTCTTATCATATTCACACTTAGATTTAGGTTTCAAGGGGTTGTATCTTTTTCTTTCAATCACCATACATTCGAGTTTTAGTGAATTGTGTGCAATTCTTATCTATTTTCATAGTATGATGGAGGTATTAACTTCATGATTTCCGATTGTTATGCTCTTTAGATTGTTCCAAAATGATTACTTGATTGCATAATCAAAGAGAAATCAATCTAAGAGTTTCATACTTAGCTTTTCTTCAACATTTGAATACCTGGCCAGGGCACTCAAGTACTGAGATTAGGAAGTATTCACCGTATTGTATATCATGTTCTTATCTTAGACACCATCCTAATCCTAGTCCTAGTGTCCATGTAGACTCGGTGAACCTAGAGCTCTGATACCACCAATTGTGATACCCTTCATCACACAAAGCAATATTACTCAAAACTTAAACTACGGTCAACCATTAAAAGGGGATTATCGAAAATCATAGGAAATTAAAATTGGTTTTCAACAAACACCATGAGCTGAGATTTCTTACACAAGACTCAACACTTGCATTTCATAACATATATTCAGAGTGATACATCATTATTTACCAATCATATAATTACATAAGATAATAGTTCCACATGCATATTCATACCACCAAAGGCACACAAGCCAGAAACCACGTATTGTTCATCATGTCTACAAAACACATTGGGAACTCCCCCAAGGACCTGAGTGTATAGGGCCGACACATAAGACTCTATTAATAGATACTATCCATATACCATGTTTTACCATGTGTAGTTTCTCCTCGTATTATGTCCTCAGCCACATTATCTTTAACTCAGCATGCACGTCCACCTAAAAATATATTTAGCCAATAGGGTGAGACAACAGTCCCAGCGAGAGATATCACTCTCCACAAACTTTATTATTATCACAAATAACTAAGTATATAGATTAACATACTGAGTAGATTGAACAAAATCAACTAAATGACATATATCTCACAGATGAAGTAAATAGAACAATAATATGCACTTGCCAATGAGTAATAGAATAACTAATTATTTAAAAAGAAATATGAAGAATATGTATAACTAATATAAGTTAAACATTATAAAAGCAAGACAAGGCTTCATCCAATGTTTCCATGTTTGATCCTATACATGTACACTACACGAATGATTACATATTTATTATGCCCTGAGTATTTGAGCCGTACCACCCAAATCCAACCGACCACTACTAAGTTGAAATTGGTGCCATATAAGGTCTAGTCGGAGAGATGGAATCCATGACCTCACCTTCCTCGGGCAGTATGAGTGAGCATGCAGTGACATCACCAGTCAACTGCTTCCAACAACATATAATCCATCTTTGCAAACCTAGCCTGCCTTGGTACAGGTCACAGTGCTAATGAAACTGAGCTACGGCCCACAGCCGGACTCTTCTAAGGTATGTCCAGTAGCCAATCCTATAAAAACTCATAAACATAACAATACTAAGCTACGGCCTGAAGCCGCATTCTTATGAGGATATGGTCCACAGCCAATCATGTGTCACATATCCTAAGGCATGATCCGAGGCTCACGCATGGCCAAAGTCACCCTCAATTTCATGATATTAGGGTACCAAGCTATCCCTGCATACTCAATAGTATGCGCTCTCAGTTTCTCGTAGGAGATACTCATTTCACCATCCAACAAATGCTGACACTGAATGGATCTATGGCACAGGTAAAACTACATGATTCATTTCCACTTGATTACTTAGACCAGTTAAAGTGTCTTTTAGCATCAATCAAGTTATAGCATATAAACCTCAAACAAATCCTTCAAATGAAAGGGCATAGTATTGCAACAATAGATATCATAGATTAAACTATAAATTGATTCTCATCATCTCATAACATTGTATCACCACCAGCCCAAGGCTATCATCATCAACATTTTATCATGGGATATCAATCCCTCATTCTAGTACCAGAGGATGTCACCTCAATCAGGCACTAAGCCCTTACCAAGTCCTAAGAGCCATCACATCACACTTGTGATTCATGGTTATCTCTCATCATGCTCATCGATCATATATGTATTACTCATATCACATCACTCATGCCACATCACATGTACTTGCCATAGCAACCATTAGACATTATGTTTAGAGAGAGAATATGTTAAAGCACATTAAACACTTTTAACTAAAGCAAGCAATGCATCATAAGATCTCTAATTTAGGATAAGGATTCATGCTAATTTCACATAAGGTCCCCAAGCATCATTCTACCTCAAATCTCTGACATGCTCTACCTCCCATAAGTTGGAGTGTATAAGGCTAAGAATTAGACAATTTAACCAAGTATACACATTCACCTATTTATACTTCCGGTGTTCTCTTATGAAGGTTCATAGCATATACTTAATATTACTTGACCATCTTCATTGTACTTGCAAGTTATAACACCCAATTAACCCACTGGGTTAAATTTATGCAATTAAGTGAGAGAGTACAATATCATGATTTCTACTTATACACATATAATATGACCTTCCCTTAGAATTAGGGTCAATGCTTTCCACATATAGTCGATTAGGGTTTTACCTCATGGTCCATCACCAAACCCTAATCACACTAATTCCCACCTTTCAGAGACTAATTTAGGTTGAACAACATTACTTAGATATAAATCACTCACTATATCATTAGTACCATGTATCACCCCTTCGTAAATGCATATGGGTTTTTTGGTAACCCAGGAGACTCGTACGGCTTACGTCAAGCCCAACCTGGAGATCTCAACCCCATCTCGTAAGGAGAGTAGCCCATTAAGTCACGTAGAGGCTGGTTGCACTATGGGAGAAACAATTCCGAACAGCACCACCAGGGAAATTTGAACCCGGGACCCTTCATGAGGGGTCCCGTGCTGCGACCACCTGAGCTACTGCTCGTCGGCTAAATGCATATGGGTATCATCACTGTTAAGTTATGTGTGGGTTACTACAGTGCATTACATAAGCATGTTGACCATTACACCACTATGACGTTTCATCATTATGTGACTCATACGTTATTACTTCTTACAAATTATTAACCACATATCATACTGAGGGAAGTCAAACCTTAGATTACATAACTAGAGGGTTTCACTTCGAACTATCCACAAGGCACTTATTAGGTTATTAGACTTGTTTATATGATTTCTACACAAATGTTGTCCCCTTTTATTCCAACAAGGCTTATCACCACTGATATATATATATATATATATATATATATATATATATATATATATATATATATATATATATATATATATATTCACATAGTTGTGTCATTAACTTCATTCCACAATTTAAGATTGTATGAAAAGGAAATATAGTAAGCACTTGTCATGGATTATAATCTTTCATTAATATGAGCACAAGGGTCATCTCCTTCCATGATTAAGGTTAACATATGGATATTCAACCATTGAACCCTTCATTGATTACTTCCCACATTTTCGAAGAGTTTAGGGCTAAGATCTTTAGTTAAGGATGGACCACTCACAGTAGCATCATCCTATGATGCACTAGCTTTAGGAGGAGCAATTAAGATTAATCATATATCATACAAAACAATAGTCTTCTATATTATGTATTGCTCATATGTGTACATCATTGGGTATCCAAGCATACCCTTCAACCCTCTTCATGTGATTTCAGTTTCACCTCTCCCACATGTGTCGGCTTAACCACATTTTGGCATTCCGGGCAAGCCCATCCAAGGGTATCGATTTAGACTACCTTATGGTGTATTGGTTTAGACCATTTTTATAATGACCCTAACATGGGTTATGAGGTACACATGTTTGTTTTGGCTAAGTAAGTTGCTTAGAACTTTAATATAATCCTATAAGGTGTTTTGATATCATGTGACATGCTTATGTTCCAAGTTTGGGTGTGGCCTCTAAGTTTTAGACCATTTTTGGTGTATTGATTTAGACCATTTTTGTAATGACCCTGACCTGGGTTATGAGGTAACCCTATTTGTTTTGGCTAAGTAAGTTGCTTAGAACTTTAATATAATCCTCTAAGGTGTTTTGATATCATGTGACACTTATGTCACATGATATCAAAACACCTTAGAGGATTATATTAAAGTTCTAAGCAACTTACTTAGCCGAAACAAATAGGGTTACCTCATAACCCAGGTCAGGGTCATTACAATTTTGTCCAAGCATGTCAGGTTCACTACACATAAGGTGTGATGGTTAGCTACACTTGAAGTGTCAGATTAACCACACAAGGGATGTATCAGTTTAGCTCCTTTTGAAAGTGTGATGGGAAACACAAGGTATTACAGGCAATACAAGGTATGACGGCCAACACAAGGTATGATGGGTAACACAAGGTATGACGGGAAACACAAGGTATGACGGGTTCATAGGGTTAGGGTTAGGGCATTTCAACCTCTTGCACACCAAGGGTATCACAGTTTGGCACTCAAAGCAGACCAATTCACACAAGACGTCCTCCTGGTCATGATGGGCTAGCAAGACATATCAGTCTAACCCCATCTAGGACATGTCAGGTAGCACCATCAAAACCCATCAGTTTAGCAACATATAGGTCTAAGCCCCTCTATGGCATGATGAGTTAGTTCCTCAAAGTATATAGGTTTAGGCACCTCCTAGGGAATAACAGGTTAACCTCATCAAGGCATGTCGGTCTAGCCATCATATCAGTTTAGCACCCACAAAGCATGTCGAACTAAGCCTCTCCAAGTCATGATGACTTGTCACATAGTTTGTCGATTTAAGCATCATGAGTTGTGACAACCACTCACCACTTATGTGTAAACTTTGTCATCTTCAACCTTAGGAAACTCAGTGGCTAGTCCACCTACTATCATTGTAAGAAGTTGTAAGGTATGAACAACAAACCAAATGAGATTTCTCCATCAAAATAGTTCTCAAATCCATTACTATTTCTACCATATATGAGATAAATGATATGGAGATGAAGAAAAACATAAGCACATGAAAGAGTGAAAAATAACAAAGAAGGCTAAGAGTTATATAACCCTCCTCAAGAAGGTCTCCATCAAGAGTTCAAGCTTCATGATCAAAGCTCCAAAGCACATGTTCTCAAGGTGGAAGATAGCCCATGAAGAGTCCCAACTTGATCTCAACATCACCTCAAGAAAGAAGAAGAAGATGCCATGGTTATGATAGATCAAGAAGTAAGGAAAGAAGGAGAGAGAACCATGTCCTAGTCATCCTTCATCTAAGGTATGATTCATGGTCGAGAGGGGAAAAAGAAGATGAGGAAGAGAGCTCAAAGGAATGGACATCAAAGAAACATAACTCACCAAGATGAAAGTTGAACCAAGAATCACGATGAGCAAGAAACTCAACCTCCCAAACTTCATGGATACTTCTTTTATCTCCTTAAACTCCCAAGCTCGTTCACCAAGAGGAGAGGAACAAGAATGGACAAAAGGGTTACTTGTGTAAAGAAGGAGGGGGTTATATACTTGAGGGAAGGAAGAGAGATTAAAGGAGAGGTGTCATCACCTTAAGAGTCTAGATGACACTTGTATACAAGAAAGGGGCCACATGCAACAATGTGCAAGACATGGTGATATTGTCCAGGCTAGATCTCGTCCTCTTAGTCGTCTTCCAAGATCATGGCCGATATGCCAAAACCCCACACACCCACCAACCGATATGGAAAAACCCAACACACACACAAACTGACAGGGCACAACTCTACACACTCATAAACTGATAGGGAACAACCCTACATACTCACAAACTGATAGGGCAGCCTCTCTAAGGTTCTCTAACCCGAGATAACACCTCTAAAACCAAAACACTCCTTACTCGTGTGCTCCTAACATCACCAAGGTGTTACCATAAAACCAAGATACAAATAAGGCACCCTTCTATCTCTCTCTCATCTAGATGGTGTCAAATGAGAGAGGGAACACTCTAGATATGGTAAATTCCATGTTAACCCTTTCACTTTGGTAAATTGCAATTTACACCAAAACCAGCACATAAAGCACAAGCATCAACCACACATGTTGAACTTGATACTTAAGCTTTCCAAAAGGTGCCTCATAGCATCACTCTCTCTCTCTATCATGATGATAAACCACAAGGGTACACTCATCATGTGACATATTGCAAGATAACCCCTCATCTTGGGTAAATTGCACTTTGGTCCAAAACAAATAAACATTGTTGTAATAGCATTCAACCAGGACCAAACTTGAAACATATGTCTGTCACATGATTGCAAAACACCTCAAAGGATTATATTAAAGTTCTAAGAAACTTATTTAGGCAAAACAAATAGGGTTAGCCCAAAAACCTAGGTCAGTGTCCTTACATCGAGTGACATGTGATGAGTGTAGTGATTTCAGGTCCAAGAACCACAAACACCACCATCACTGTGAGAGCTGACTATAATTACCATGGTAATGGTTTCATTGTGTCAGTCTCATGGTGGGTTTGTCTGATACATTGTTTCTAACATGTATTTGTGTGCTTGTTTTGATATTGCCATATCATGACTATGAGATGTTGTCATCAACCAACTCACACTTTGATCTTATGTGTTATTGTTGTCTATCTACCTTCCACGGTAACAACCGATTAGGGACATATTGAGAATGTATATACTCTTAACATCTATATTATCTCAATCTTCCAAGTCACATGTTTGTAGACATATTTCATTGAGTAATATCATTCTCTAGACATTTATTATGTTAATTAATTATCTCAAAATTGAACAAACATAATAAATTGGAAGCTTGCCTTTATTAATAATCAAATTATTTACATGTTATGCTATTACAATCATATTATGATTGTCTCTCTAGGCATGTATACCAACATCTATAACCAATTATTAAGGTATGCAAGTTATTCCCATGAATAGGAGGTTAGTGTGCTCATGCCATTATAATTTACCAAATAAGGTTAGAGTTATATTTTGTTATGTTGGGTTGTACCATAATGGACATATAATGGTCATATGATGAGAATTCACATGTTTTATCCATAATGACTATCTAATGTACATAATATGATGAACCCACATATTAAACCTATTAGGGATACATATGATCTTAACCATGACATGGACCAATAAACCCTAATGTGATGATGAGTTCACGTATGGAACCTAACCCCAATCTTTGTACATGATGATGTGGTGTGTGTGATGTGTGGTGATTAGGGTGACTGAAACCCTAGGTTGAAGTTGACTAACCCTAATATATGCATCCTTGGTATTAATCATAACAAGTTAGTGACATTAGGTGCCATAATTGTATATCATATGTTAAAACACCTAATATGGACTTATCACCTGATCATAGCTTGATGTGTAAAGTAGTTCATTAATATATGACACTTTGTTCACTAATACACATATAACGACCTAAATGTGTTTTGGTGTGTATAAACGTGAATAAATGGTTGTGATGGGATCTTATGTGCTTAATATGTGTAATGGGATAAGAATTAGAGATTTCATGTAAAAATAAATCATTAGTGTGCCATTATATAAGTTAATGTGCAATATTGAACTTAATGAGAAATTAAATAAAATAATCTATTTGTGTGAGGTAAACTAATATAACTTTAATGGAGATAATAAGAGGGCATTAGAACTATAAATCCTAAATTTGAAGAATATTGTTAAATATATTAATAGACTTTAAGAAAATTGGCTTAAACCCTAATTGTATTGAAACTTGTACTAGACAATCTCAAAAGATAAATATAATTACAAAATCAAATTATTTAAGTCCTAACTAGTCTAGGTGTACAGTTTGAACTCATTTGGATAATTCCTTATAATCCAATTTAATAAAAGAAGATAAATGTATTTCTGACTTTAGTTTATTATATTATATTATGGATTCTATATGTCATGTGGCTATATGGTTTCACAGTTCGGGTCAGACTCTGTGAGTGCGTGAGTGGGGACTCACTCCCTCACCCAATATCCCTCTGGGGTTGGACTGTAGCTCCCTTTCTCTTGTGATTTTCTCTCTCTGATCTCCTCCAGATTCTTAACTCGAACTCTCCCAAAGATCCTCGTGTGTAGAAGAGTTGAAATAGCCTGAGTTTACCTGGGTTTTGACTCCCCAACAATCCAGTCGACATGGGGCTTCATTGATAGCCTATTTACGAGTTCTTTTGGGAGTCCCAACCAGTATGGGATTTTGCACTCTATATATAGACCTACCAAAACCATCATGGCATCTCATGTGAATGTTCCAAAATCTTTAATTAGTGTGTGTCGATTGCTATCCTGACTTTCCTACTCCGGCGACTGTTGTTTGTTTTGTGGAGTTCATTGGCATTGTATTGGAGTGGGTGACCCTCCGCTAAGGCGTCAACGGGTTCTGGTAACCTCGAGGAATCTTCTCCTTGCTTTAGGTTCTTCAATTGTGGTATGTCTTATTTTACTCCTTTTTAGCATTCTACTTGTTATTCTCTGCTTTGGTAAAGCATTGTGGAGATCCCGATCGCCAATGTTGGATGTTGTATGACGTTGCGACTGTGTTCATGAGGGATAAATCTCTCAGTATCTTCATTTGTGCGTGGATTGCTTTTTATATATCTAGTTTTGGCCTCCTCTATTCTCATGTTCAAGAGCTTGAGAATGAAGGTATGTTGACCTAGGATCCTGTTTTTGAGGTTTGTGGATCTTCTGGTGTCTCACGAGTACAATGGCATTATCCCTAGTGTGTTTTGGTGTTTGGCAATCAGGGCATGGTTTTGGTTCCCTTTCCATGGAACTCTTTTAGTTTTTTGTGCTAGTTTTCTCACGCAAGTCCTAAGAATGAGTCATGAAGATGATACCTACGACTTTTATGCCTCTATCCTCGAATTAATCAATATTTGTCACACTTCACATGGGCTTTCTTGTCTTTCATCAATTGAGTTGGTTGTTCTATTACGGGTCTCATTTAAGTGGCGATTTTACAACTATACCTTGTCACGCATCAAGGTGATGATGCGCGATGTGGGGGGCCTTTCTGTCCTTCTGATTTGATTTTCTGATTTAGATTTTAGTAAATGATTTAATTTTAGAGAAACCATAGTTAATTATCTAGTATTCATATAATTATGCAAAAATATGTTCTGAAATTAGAAGAAAAAAATGAGCCTTGTCTAATGGTATATGTTGTATAGCCTAAATCCAAAGTAATAAGAAGTCAAAATCTTAGGGTGTGTTACATAATCATTAATTAACTATTTACATCTAATATGATGATATCTGAAGAAATACCTTGATTGGGTCTAGGTTTTGGACGCTAACATGTGACACACATCATTGAGGTATGTTTCATCCCTTTGTGTCTATATTGAGCAATAATTCTAATATCTCTCTCTCTCTTGGCCTAATTCAAAGGATATATGTGAAATCTCTTCTATGAGATCTATCTAAATTATTTTAAGATTGTGATGTCAAAATTAGTTATATATATTGGCACTTCTATGTTGGTGTTTCACTTTGGGATCTATGATTTGTACTCTTATTCATGCTATCTCTAGTTGAACTCTAATTGGTGGAATTTCTCTATATTGTGCTATTTGTGAACTGAAACCCTAGTCTGCTCATGATGGATTTTTATTATAAGATGTTCCAGTTGTAGTTGTAAAATCTTATTTAAATCAATCATGACTAAACTTTACTTACATCTACACTACATGCTTTTGATTAAGTAGTATTATGGTTTTATAATATGCTTTGGTTTTAAGGTTATGTGCCTTTTATGTTATTTTGGGATCGAGGTTATGAGCCCCATACCCAAGTTTTGTACCCACTTTTGTATATTGCGGGGTATGGTTATGTGTTATGCTCTATTAGGTTGTGGTTATGTGCTCTAGCTGCCATTGCTTTATTATAGTTCAATAATACTATGCTTATCTCAACTGCACATTGATTGTTTATCCATTAATGTTGATGGGTCATGTGCTCTAAATTATCTACTTATGTTTTTTAGGCATACTTTATTTTAAATCATGACAAGTACATCTATTTATTTTCATCTTATTGTAATGTTTCTTTGATATCCACTTGGATGCTCCTTTTCCCTCTTTTCGTGTGAAGCCTTGTTTACATTTGATGTCCTTTTTCCCGTATAATTTCTCAATCGCTATATATATGCACATACCGGAATTATTATGATGACAACATCCACTTTTTCTTCTCTTGTGGGGTATGCTTCCAACCCCTTAGGTAGAGAGCAAGGAGGAGAGGGACAAAGCTAACCAGGACATATCTAAGAGTTAGCTAATTCTTCTTGGGAGGTAGATTGAAGTAGTTAATTAACCCTCTGTATATTATTTTCTTTAGTTGTTTTTATGTACACCCTACATGGTGAAGAATAATGACAAACATAAATATTGTAATAGTTAGTTTTTTATCTTCAACTACAACACTTTTAGTATCTGTTACATTACATACTTGAATTATAGTATATCATCCTTTGCAAAAAAAATTACTCTCTAGTTTGGTATTGGATGGTTTTCTACTATTCACACATTAAGTAAGTCGAGTGGTTCCCCTCATGGGTCCCACTTCTTACATGGTTAATGAAGGGTAGGGTAAAATGGTATTTTTATATCTACATTCAACTTCCTATAATCAGTGCACATTCTCTACCCTATAACAATTCTAATGGCTATCTCGTCTCCATTATCCCCCTTGAACATCTTCATGTCGTCCTTCTTTGGTATCACATGGATCAGGCTTACCCTTTTCCCATCATCGATAAGGTATGCAATCCCTACATCACAAAGCTTCACAACCTATTTCTTACCAACCTCTCTCAATTTTTGATTCGGCCTTTTTTCCCTTGGGTGTGAGGTTTCACGTTAGATTCAAGGTGGATACGGTGCATGAAGTTAGTGGGATTCAATCTAATGTGACCCAAACCCTCTAATGTGGTGTTCAAGCTCGCTAAGGATGGATTAGATAAACCATCCACTCTTAATCATTTGCTAAAGCCAACCTTATTTTTAATATATAGAACTAGTGAAACATCATGAAAACTAGAAAGATAACATCTTGTTTATGCAAAATAGTGAAGGTTACAATAGAGTTTGACTTTTACATTAAAGAAAGAGTTACTTCACAATACAATGTATACTACATATTATAGAGTTTATTTCATTTCTCACTCTATTTCCTACGATCTAGAGGAAGGATAAGAGATTGAATAACTAATATGACTATACTTCTTCAAAAGACTTATGTTCTACTCTTAATAAAAATAGCTTATGTATCTTTTGGAGTGGCTAGTACTTTTCTAGAAATTATTTTAGTAGGTTGATGAGCTATTGACTTAGGGTGTAGAAAATCAACATGTAACCATGATAAATCAGTTGGAAAAGATATTTACTATTTAGGATGCAAGCATATTAAACAAGTCGCTTAAAGTTATATTATTATACAAAGATAGAATGAATATTGATAATAGATTATCAGAGAAATCACTAAACTCCTATTTGGTTCTTTAGTCTATTTTTTAAATGTGTTAGACCCACATGAGGTGTACCACAACATGTGAAGGCATTGTAGCAAGCTACGATCTAACTGCACAAGACTTAGAAGAACACCCAAGATCTGAAGTCTAAAACTTCTATCACCTTGTCTATAGTGGGCCTCTCCACGTATGGCTCTTGGCTGCTAATAGGAGCGGCCAAATATATGAACTCCTCCTCTAAGCCTAGGTACTCATGTAGAGTGTCAAAACACTCTAGCTTATTTTGCATCAGTGGTTATACTATAGATAACCAATTGACCAATGTTAATGGTACCATTAGAATCTTCAGCTAATGTGGGGTACTACACTATCATAAGGAGTCTGCCCTCACTAGCTAGACCCCTACACCCATGTCCAGTACAATCTGGTAATCTTGATCTGGACTTATCCTATAGTCAGGAAGCACATTTTCCTCCCCATGGTGCAGGCCTCCTATGAATGTTCTATAGTGTTCGTGGCATCTAATGTCTAGTAATATTTAATTTATCCAAATATCATCTTTAGCGTTGCTAATATTATCCTACTCCCAACAATTGAGCATTTACAAATTATTACGTCAATCATCCAGCAAAAAGGTATCAACCAGAATTCTCTAAAAAATCACAGTTCATTTGTTTAGATTCAGGGTTAGGGAAAACCCAGGGTTTCATGTGCCTATAAATCCACCATAGCATTCACCTTGTTGAGCAACAACTCACACAATAATTGACCATATCAACATCAATTCACAAAAAAATTTGATTATCATTCTTCTTCAGCTGAATTCTAATATGCAGATACAATAATTTAGCAGAAAGGCATAGTGTAAGAATCATCACAGAACTTCACTATTTCGTATTTGTATATTGTAAATCAATGTTATAAGGTGACTTTTGACTCATATGAACACGTTCTAGATTACTAATCTTACCTTCGATCTCTCCAAGCTATAATTCTATCTCATTCGGTTCTGATCTAAGATCCAGACCTCCAAAACATACCTAAACAGCCTGTCATTAGGTTAACTAACCTCAAAGAAAAGCCTGCTTGAGGTAGAAGATGAAGAATGAAGGTAAACAAGAACCTTCAATTGACAAAATAGAGGTCAATGGGCGTGGAGATGTGAAGATGGAAGAAAATCCATTGATAAAAACCACTTATCAAAATGAAATTAAAAGGAAACCATCAGTTTATGTCAATCTAGTCATCCTCCTCATTATTGTCCTTCAGTTTGCCTTTGTGATTGCCACTCACCATCAATCAAAGGTGTTTAGGAGGATAAAGATCTAAATACAAAGGTAACATGCTCATGTGCATCATTTTTCATTGACTATATATAGAGGTTTAAGGATCTCACAATTGGTGTAAATGGGCGGCATGCAGAGAAACCATCAAAAGGTGCAACCTTTCATTGTAGCTTGCGATTCATGTTCCTTTGGTAGATGCCTTCGGTAAACTTTTCATCAGTTGTTAGATCCATATATCTACACTACCTTTAGAACATCCAACAAAACCATGGATAGGTGTTTATTCTACCAAACTATCAGAAGATACAATCCAAGAAAACCTTTAATGTCATTCAAACAAACCATCAAAAAGGTAACTCTTCTAAAACCTTGATAGGCAGCCATTCTGCAAGAATCATTGGAAGGTGCCCTCTCAACAGAGCCATCAGAAGATGCTTCCAAGAAGACCCTTTGATACTTTGATACTCAATAGGAATTTTAGTTGACAAAAACCTTTGACTTGCATAATGTAACATTCTAATTAGGAATTTTAGTTGACAAAAACCTTTGACTTGCATAATGTAACATTCTAATTTTGGTACTAAATCTATTTGGAGCTATAATTCATATTTTATCCTTAACTTGAGATTATTTACAATCTCGTCCTTCATTCCACATCCTACTCAATATTTTGATTGAATTATCATGGTCTTTTTTACAGATCAATATCTAAATGAATTCCTAGTGTCTAAAAGAGCTCATCATACTCACATGAGAAATAATTATAGTGAGTATCCTTCATTTAAACTTCATGATTCATCTTGAGGTCATTTAGTGATAATGAATTTGTATCTAAGTACCTTGATTTGGCCTTGCATCCATTCATTTATCTCAAGCTAACAACGGTTTGCCTTAGAACTGATGGAATGAAAATATACATGATTCTCAACATATAATGAGAGTAATTAGTTAGTCCAGATAAGAGTGTCATTTTTGTGTATTAATGTTTTAATAACCTTATTTGTAGGTATTTAAGCATGTGACCAAATTTCTTATAATTATGAATTATACATAAAGAGGTTTTCATTTTTTCAAGTAACAATGGAATAGGGATGTTATAGTAATTATCAATAGCAAACCTAGCTCGCATGCTCATCTTCTTAACTCCGACTATCGTGCAACTATAGAAGGGAAAGCTAACAACCACCACTCATTCTCAAGTAGTGAAGTCTTGGCTTCTCTCTCCATCTCTCCTACATGGTCACCTAGCTGAGAAACCCTTTCCTAGATGCATCGAGGCCACATTGTAGCTGCCACTATTAGAATATCTCTCTGCTAACTACAAATGAAAATGAAGCCAATCGTTTCTTGCCTGTGAGATGCTCTTAACTAACTTCTTCCTCACTATTCCTCTACCCTAGACACCCATCATAATGCTGGCAGGTCATGTTTCTTATATAAGGCCCTACACCCCATGATCTAGAGGTATCAAGACCTACAACAAAAGGAATGTAAACCTGCAACACCAAGTCTTCCACCACTAGTATCATCACTGACTTGTTTTATTCAACCTGCTCCCTCACCTCTGTCAACCCACATCCATCATCACACATATCAAGACCGATATCTTCAAGTGTCGCTTCTAGGGAGAAATGACCACTACCGTCTGCCACTTGCAACAATCACCATTAGGGTCAATCATGACCAAACCCACCACCACCCCTTTGGGTCCTCTCATTGCTCCATATTGTGTGAGAGGCTAGTTGAGCTTTATGACAACTGTCCATGCAGCAAAATCTACATCTTTAGACCCGAGCATCTAGGCACTAGACCGGAGAAGCAATCCTTCACAGCCTCCTCCAACGGCCGAAGTACATGGAGCCACCTTCAGTTGGTTATAGGAAGTGAGGAAGTCAGAAGTAACTTGGGGATATCGATGGGTCTTGATTTATAGACTAATCTAACAAAAATATGTATTGCGCTTTGGATTGTGGGTGGAGTCTTTCTTATTTTGTAAATTTGGTTAATTTGATGTAATAGATAAACATAACTTCAAAAAACAAATGATAAGGTTGATTATAATAAATACAATAGTGTGGAATAGTTGATTGGTAAGTTATAATGTTTAGAATGAATAGTAGTATACTAATGGGTACGATTAGCTTCAAGCAACTCATGAATTCAGAGAAATCAGTCAATGTTAGTACATATAACGATGTAATTGACAAGAGTTTATGGAATGATCTATATGCACAAAGTATAAAACCTATATATATATATATATATATATATATATATATATATATATATATATATATGTGTGTGTGTGTGTGCGTGTGTGTGTGTGTGTGTGTGTGTGTGTGTGTGTGTTGCACATAGTATTATCATGTTTTGGTATACATATTTGAAGAATATAAATGCTTTATTCGTGATAAATCAATCAACAAATAACACAAATAACTTAGAGAATGGCAGAATAAATTCTAATGAAATGCATTAGTTGATCAAAGAAACCTATTCATGTATGTATTGGTATTTACGTTTAAGTTAAATATGAGATATATATATATATATCAGTGATTTTTTAAAGTCTAAAATGTTGATTTCATCCTTGATATAAGTGTAAAACCATATACATATATGTATAACCATATCGTGGTATTTAGAAATTCAAACTCAATTTAGAAAGAATGTTCACATAGGTTGACTGGTATTGATCAAATTGTAAATTAAGAGAAAGGACCTCAATGAGAAACTCAGTTTATGAATCACAATATGGATGACTTATTATTATAGTGAAGTCACTCTAGATGGCATGATAATATAAACCATACATAAATCATAGAAAATAAGGTATGGGAGTAGTTATGTGAAGGAATAATTGAATTCATAAAAGACTAAAGAATAATTGATTGAAGCACCTTAGTTTAGTACAATTACATGTTTGTCTACCTATATGTGCAGCAAGGAGTAGTTATGCATTCACATATGGATGTATAAGGAACTTAGACCCTAGATGGGTATATCTACACATATATGATGTATTCTACATAAAGAGAATATAGAGAGAGTTTTTGAGAGAGAAAATATATGAAGGATGTTTGAACTGTAAGTGTATATAATTCCTATCAATAATTTAAATGAGTAATAAATAGATTGAAATATTTATATACGTATTTGAAATCTAGGTGTGTGTGTGTGTATAACTGGCATGCATTGATGAATTTTGGATATAAACCATAGATATCCCTAGTAAGGTTATATTAGGAAGTAACCATGTTTGATCTTAGTGGCTAGATAGAATATATCAAAATTTAAGTTAAAATAACATTTTAGGTTCTGATGTAGAGAAAATTTAATATAACGATTGATTATATAATATTGATTATATATATAACCTAGCTAGAAACCCTAGAGATGAGAGTAATGAAATATGAATAGCAGTCCTAGATGGAAAACCCTATTCAGTGATAACATAACAAAATTTGAACACCAATTGATTCCAAGCCAATTATAAACAATATCATTCTACACTTGTAGATCACCCCCTTGATTTAATCTTCGAGCTATATACCTATAATGTTTGGAATTTATTCAAGCTTGAAAGCATGCATACTAGACAGTTTAGTTGGTCCAAGTTGTTTACAAAAATGTAGCCTTCCTCCCTAAAAGGCCACCAACAAATAATAGCAGGTTATTTAAACATTAAAAAAGGAAAAGTCGATTCACAATAGTTCAGTGGAATTATGTTTCCACACCTCTATGCAAAGTTAAAGGAAATAGTTACCCTCAATATACTAGCATCTTAGTTGGTGTGTTGTCATTCTCCGTAGGAGAGAATGCATGCCTTCCCCAACAACTAGACATTGACATGTGCTATCTATTTGAAAATTTGAGTTACGAGTCTCAAAATTGGATATTGAATCTTATTGGATTTTAAAAAACCCATTGTTTCCAAATGATACTTGCCTAAATTATTTAACTCTTTGCATTTTTACATGAAAATCCTTTGTATATAGGTTCACCTTTTTTTTCAAATATTGATTTTGTACCGTTCATTTGACTGACCTATATTTACCTTCTTGGGGTCCATGTGTGGTTTCATTCCCTCTGGGAATTCATGGGCATGTGACCAAAGCAAGACCTAGAAGAGACGTGCAAGAGTTGTCCCTTGTTGAAGATTAGTTAGGAATCAATGCCTATTCTTTATTTTGTAAACCTATTATAAGCTTTCATGACTCTGGTGTAAAGCATGATTGTATGAAATTTTGTTTATATTTTCTAATGCAATTTTTTTAAATATTTGATCATAAGGATCATGTATTTACAACATGGTATTAGGGATATAAGCATGCAACACTCATGCATGTCTCGTAGAATCTAGGTTTAGTCAGGAACACAAATAGAATTATTAAAACTCAGAAAAACTAGTTCGCAACTGTAAAGAGTGGGATAAACCACCCTCTACTAATAACAATGGTAAACAAAACACAATTTGAATAGCAGCGGAAGATAAAAAAAAAATCTGACTATATTCAATTTCATAAAAGATTGTACAAAATACATCAAAATATCCCTTTTAGGGTTACATCATCATACACAACTAGGATCTAGATAGAGGGAAGTCTAGACTACTCCACTTTTGTCTCCAAGCAACATATCCATTAGCTAGTCCATGTCAACGCTAAGATCTTCATGCCTTATCCATCACCTTGCTCCACACCTGGGTGGTTGGGAAAGCACCCAACAAGAGGGAAGGAAAATAAAAGTATGTGTTGCTAAACTATACTAAAGGTGACAAGATAAATATAACAAGTAAATCAGGCTAGGGATTCATCAAAAGATGAGACATCAAGAGAATGAGGCCACATATATAAAAGAATATGTCAATAGATGCTTGACATAAACATAGTAAAACAACAACATTGCATGTATGATTAATATTGACTATCTTAACTATGTAGGGTTGAGGCACCTACCGGACCTTCAACCAAAGGGTGAGGGGAGAATAACACATTCCCAGTCACCTGCACATATTTCATGTGCGGGGGAGAGTAACACGTTCCCCTGGGGAGAAATAACACATTCCCCAACTATGGGTGGTTGTACATACAAGTACCACTACACTAGTTAATTAGTCTAATAAAATCAACATGCTAGAAACAATGGCAAGTAATAGCATCATCCAAAAAGAACATGGAAAAGGGGTACCAAGACCCAAGAACAATATTCCAAAATGATTATGAGGCAAGTATAGCAATAGATTCAAGAGAAAAGAATACAAGGTGAAAATAAGCCTCATTATGGAAAGCATAGGTTAAGGAAAAAATAATTCCCAACTGAAGTGTATTAAGCACATACCTTATTCTTTAGAATCCTAGAAATCACTTTTCATTTCTTTACACGAAATTAGATCCACTTTCCCTAATATGATCATCATATTTATGTATTAGATATATGTATATTCATTAAATGCTTAAAACCTCAAAACCATCGACTTTTTCCACAAACGATCGAATTAGACTCTAAAAATCCCTCACTACTGTCTTATTTACGTTCTTCTGATCAAAATAACATATAGGTTTGTATATTTTCGAGATAGTGACTTTTTAGGCTATTTTCCATATTTTTAAGTTAATTAAATCATCCTTAAAAACACATATTCGAAAACATCAAAATCAAACCACAAAAGTATTTTTATTAGATAGATCTCGTTCTCCCGATTTCAAAACATATTTCATTTTCAAATTTAGACAACCGGATAAGAAGTTATCATTTTTCTAAATCTGACCAAAGCAAGATGGCAAAAGACTGTGTTGCCCAAAACGACAAAACAAGACCAAAAGTGTGAGCGAGGGCAACAAAGTAAATCGGTGAGGAGTCTTCTTCTCCATTATCCCATGTGACAGGTGGCCGAGCTGCAGCTGCTGTAAGCTCACGAATTTGGGTAAAAACACGATTATCAACGGAACTCGAAGATTAAGTACTCAAAAGAAAGAGGAAGACGAGAGGAATCTATTGGTACCTTGTAATTGAACAGAGATGAATAGGTGAAAGATAGGGAAGCGCCGCAAGCCCGGTGGCTTCAAGTGCTCACTGGAGGGCCAAACGCTGATCAAACTTGAAATTGAAAGGTTTCAAGAGTTTCAAGAGCTCCCGTGAAGCCATGGGTAGAGGTATATATATATATGAGGGGATCTAAACTAGGGTTTTCATAGGTGGGGTGAGAGAGAACGTGTGGCCCAATTGGGGCTTTCCTAGATCTTCATCAAAACATGAAAATATTTGGATAAACTTGTGCAGATTTGCGAGAGGAGTCTGAGGAACCAAAAACTTTGAGATTTCATCGAGTATATCTCGAGATAATTGAATTTGAATACTTAGCAAACAAGCCATCTGTTTCCAAATCGGGCCAACAAAGAAGACAACCCATGGATCCTCAGATCGAGATCCAACGGTCGACGATCATCATGATATAACAGTTGTCATCTTTTTATTCCTATTCAAAATTGACTTAAAAGGGCATATTCATTTAAATGTTTTTCTCTCTCCTCGTTTGGAGGCCCAAACGTTATCCAAAAATTACCAAATTTTATATTCTGACTGATTTTGATGCGTAGAATTCAAATATGGAGTTATTTTTTCCTTTTGGAGATGTTCAAAAGGTTAAATAATTCAAATCATATTTTCTCTTTCCTCATGCATTAATGACTCTAGGATTATCCAAAAATAATAAAACTTCACTCATAAATAATATTAAGTATTTTGGATACGAATTTGCCATTATTTACATTTTTAAAGTTTCTTGTTATTTTAAATAATGAGTTGAAAGTTTTGCACACTTTCTCTCTCCTAAATTTATCTTCTAATCAAATATTTTCCAAATTGATTCAAAATTCATCCAAAGGTCTATTTTAACATGTAGAATATGAATTTGGCATTATTTAATTTCTTGAATAATTTTATCATTTTATTTAATTCATTTAAATTTTATCACTTATTTAAACTTTTAATTTATTAGAGACAACTAGAAACTTTCTAAAAATGTAAAACTTGGCCTATAAGCAATACTAAACGTGTGGAACATGATTTTGGCCTTAATTAATTTTTTTGTCACGCAAAAGTCATGTTACTAGAAAACCAAAACTTTGGGTACAAACAGTGCCCCGAGGGGAAAACAAGATCACTGACAGTCCCACGCAGGGGCTCAAAGGCAGGGATCAAAAAAAACAAAAAGAAGAACCTCCAGCTAAGAAGAGACCAGAGTTAATACAGATCGGCTAAACCACACATTTAGAAGATGAGGAGGGGAACATACAGACTCAATAATGCATACCCACAAAGAAGTCTTAAGAAACACCAACTCATCAACCAAACAAGTAATCAGAGACCTCCCTAATCACAACTTCCGGTCAGAGAAACAGCTGGAACACTGAAATAAAATAACCACCTGAAGAAGGAAAGCCTGCCACCCCGACCTTCTTCCTTGAAGAATAGAAGCACTGCCACTGGTCCTAGACTTCATCCGACAGACCAAAACTCCTGATTCCCATCACCATACCAGGGAACATTAACAGAGGTCATCTAAAGGATAACTGCAGCTGATGAATCGAACCTTATACCTGTTACAATCAAAACACCCACAAATACAGATCATGCATCTAGACCCAAACAACCACATAGACCCAGAATCAAACTCCTGCAAGAGAACCAAAGTATCGCAATAAAAAACTGTTCTGGACCATCCAAGCTTTAGAGAAGCTGATCATTAAGGGGAAGGAACCTCGCTTCCAGCTTCTTTATGCTTCTTCTTCTTTTTATTTGCCTTGACAACTTTGTTAACACTAAAGTCATCAAGCATCTCCGGGTCAATATCACAGGAACTAACCGATGAGGCTTCATCCGAGTTCCAAGCAATTTTCTACTGATATTCCAGAGCTAGTTCGGTGTCAAATGCAAGGTGCTTCGCGTGTTAAGGAGTAGCATTTAATCTTGACAGGAGAAGTTCCCAATCAAGATTAAGCGGCTCGTATCCCCTCTCTGGTGAGCAGCAATGCATGTCCGGCTCCTGAGTCGCACAAAGACCTCTTCCACCCATAATGGAACTGACTTCATTGGGACCACCAGTAGCTGGTTCACCCGTCACCTGCCCTGAGGTCGCTCCAGCATTCCTATGAACACCTTGCCTTCCCCCATTCTTCCCTACTCTGAATTGTAGTTGACTAGGCAGCGGCTTGCTTCTTGATGTCAAAGGACATGATGGCAGTCTATGCCCGAATTGTTTGCAATGGGAGCAGATCTTAGGCTTTGCAGCGTACCCAACCTTCAATAGCTTGGGAGATGCATCGACAAAGATCGTTACCTCCTTCGGAAAAGCAGAGCTCGCTTCCATCTCAATGCAGACCAAAGCTTCTTTGATGCAATCCACCGATAGACAAGCATCTTCAATGTCCAAAGGTTTTCCAACCAGGCTTGCCACCCCGCCTAGCCTTCGCGACGTCCAGTGCACGCGTGGATTCTCAAGTGTGATCCAAACTTGAAGCTTAGGAAAGGATAACGGGGGAAGAGGGGAACCTGGCTCCCACATTTGTACTATGATGAGCGATCCATCCATCATCCACGGTGCTTCCACTAAAATCCTCTCCCTCTCCGTAGCCGTCGAAAGCTTAACCACAAATCCTTCTGCTTCCTCTGGGATGACCTCGAAAGGTCCACTGGGGCGCCAATGGCGGCTTATCCAGCCATGAAGCTGGCTCCGATAGGGCTTCCTCACCGTGAATCTGACAGAAATGTACTCTGCCCAAGATGGGAGAGCTTCATCATCGCTCAAGATCAAGAAACATTTGACGCCATTCCTGACCTCGGGCTCAATATATTCTATCACAGAGACGTCTTCGCATTTCCTTCCAGTGCGACTGACGGAGAGCCAGTCGACTGTGGTACTTGGCGAAGATGAACTCTGTTCTCCCAGTGGCGGATGCAGAATCGAGGAAGTCGAGGGTGAAGGAACCGTCGGGGTTGGAATCGCTTGAGGGATGTGGGCGTCCTTGAATGAGGGGCTCCTTGTCTCACCTACAGCCTCACATGAGCTACTCGGAGGAATCAGGGACGATTCAGTTGGAGAAACCCTCGCCACCATCGCGCCATCATCGCCTCTAGGGATCCTACCCCTCCCTCGCCCTCTTCCGCCTCTCTCCATTGACCGACCGCCTTAATTTTTTTTTCAATATATATTTAATATTTTTGGTCTTTAAGTCATTTTCTCTCTCCTAAATAAAATAAAATATTGAGCATTGACCAAATTAGATACAAATTTTCCCAAAGGAGTATTTTTATGTTTCAATTATGAATTTGGAGTTACTTTTCCAATTTGAGGATATTAGGTATTTTATTTGTCTTTCTTGGCTTATTTCCCATTATCCTGTAATAAAGGATTTTATATATTTATTTATTATCCAAATTAGATGATACTTGGCCATTAAGTTTCTTTTAGCTCAAGGAAACGAATTTTATTATCAAATTATCTTGTGGACTCCTGTTTATGATTTTTAAAACAAGATATTCCATATTATCTCCTTTTATATAAAAATATTCCATATTATTTCCAATTACCACATTTATCATCTCGTTTATGTATATTTTGGGATTTCCTTTCTTTTTCATATACTAAAAAGCACTAGAAAGTTCTAGGATGAATTTCTTTATTCTTTTTATCACTATTTTGCATATTAGACCCATTAGTAAGCTTTCACTGAGGTATTTGTGCATAAAACCCAAATATTGAGAGAAAAGGTGAACAAGTGCTCATTAGGCAATTATATTATCCACAAATTAAACAGAACGGCCAAAGAGGATAGAAATGAGAGAAAAAGATGGGAAAGAGGACCAAAAAGGCAAAATGCCCAGAATTCAGTATGTTACAACACTCCACCCCTTAAAGAGGATTTCATCCTCGAAATCACTAGAAATAAGGGATGGGTGAGTGTGAAACCTCACATCACAAAACTTCATGTTGTTCCTCCAACCATACAACTTCCACCAAAACTAATACTTCAACTACACCTAAGGGTTCAGAAACTTCACATACAGCTCATCGTAGGTTGGGTTCTCAAGGATCACCTAGGGTTCCATTATTAAGATTATTTTTATGAGATTTAACATTATTTATATTTATGGCTCATTAGGATTATGTTCATTATGATATCGCATTTTCATCATTATTTTAGTCATATTCACTTTATTGCCAAAAGGGTGTTATTTCATTATCATCCATGAAACATTATATATGTTCCTCATTTTTCTTACTAAGAATTTTAGCACAATCAGGGGTTACTCAATTATCTCAATATTCGTTATTATATTTGATCATTGTCCTTAATAATTTGGATTTATACTTCATTATCCTCATATTACCACTTTATTAATTATAACAAATTATTTTACATGAATATAAGACATTCTATCCAATTTGTGGTTAAGCATACAATTATTCCAATTAATGTCACACTAGTTACTTATACTCATATTAAACATGTTCACATCATCACATTATCTTTATTGCTCACATTAATGTCATCATTAATCATCTCTCATATTTATTCCTTTATATTATTGATTTTGCACACTTATGTGAATCCAATCACTTCATATTCATATTGAAGCCATTACATGTATTTTAATGATCAAGGTGGGACATCCTACATGTTAATGAATTGATTCACATTAAATGACTAATCACATGTGTATTAGATAACAAGGTAACTTGCATTTTATATTGATGACTTGATTAATATGTGATTAGATGATTATATATATATCATTTATGTATATCAAAGTATGTTAACTGATTATGGCTCTTAACATCATTAATATATCATGAAAGGCATTAAAGATGTATAGATTAGGGTTAGATTATTGCAACTTAGGGTTTAGGTCAACATGACCATTTTATTTCACTTATTCATCCTTAGCATGCATTAATTCCAAATTATGTTATAATTATCTTAGTCATCATATCATTATGGTTTATGGCATGGTTAGCATCAGGTGATCCATAATTTCGTATTAATGTGTGACTTACTCTTATTATGTGCATTGGTTATCCATTAAGGTTTGAACATATGAATTATTCATTAGATGACCATTACATGTTCATTAATATGTAAACAAGCATGTTAGGTTACCACTATTACATGTTTGGTCATGACCATAGATCCAAGCATACTATCCTCCTATTCATGGGGTTAGGATTTCTAAAGATAGAGTAGATAGATTTCAAGATGTTATAGGGTTCCATCACCCTAAAGAAGATTTCATCCTCGAAATATAACCATTCGAACATCCAACCTAACCATACTCCACCCCTTATAGAGTTTGATCCATCAAGACAAACTACATTAGGGTTAAAGGATAAGTCTAACTAAACCATTCTCAAGATCCATCATGCTTCCATTGTGCACTCTAATATCTTTCCAAACGCCCACACTCTAAGGTCTAGGTTCTAGGGACATAAGGAAACTATCTTAGTATCCATCCTCAAACAAATCAAAATAGGGTTCCCAAAGATATACAACATAGAAGTCTAAGGTTACTATTACCTAAAAGCAAACTATTTTGGGCAATTCGTATTAGCTCAGGCCAGGCCGGTATCATATGGGCATGGGAGTCCTCATAAACCAAGCTAGTGGCGCAGAGGAAAATATTGCCAACCCCCAAAACCTTGATCCTTTCTAGACACCTTTGCTTCAACTTCATGCCCTAATAGTTGCCTAAAGGTAAACCTAAACAACATCAAATTATGCATATTTTAGTCATGAGTATTTTAGGGTTTTATTCATCAAGATTCTAATGTGGAACTATTGAGTTCTAAGTCAACCTTTCATCAAGGTAGATCAAATCTAGGGTAACCATGTCACCTAAAGGAACTATGTAAGTCATGGATTCTAACTAGGGAGACAAAATTGAAATAGCTAGATTCTGACTACCATGGGCTCTTATACCATGTTGTAAAGAGTGGGATAAACCACCCTCTACTAATAACAATGGTAAAAAAACACAATTTGGATAGCAACGGAAGATTAAAAAAAACCCTGACTATATTCAATTTCATAAAAGATTGTACAAAATACATCAAAATCTCCCTTTTAGGGTTACATCATCATACACAACTAGGATCTAGATAGAGGGAAGTCTAGACTACTCCACTTTTGTCTCCAAACAACATATCCATCAGCTAGTCCATGTCAAGGCTAAGATCTTCATGCCTTATCCATCACTTTGCTCCACACCTGGGTGGTTGGGAAAGCACCCAGCAAGAGGGAAGGAAAATAAAAGTATGTGTCACTAAACTATACTAAAGGTGACAAGATAAATATAACAAGTAAATTAGGCTAGGGATTCATCAAAAGATTAGACATCAAGAGAATGAGGCCATATATATAAAAGAATATTTCAATAGATTCTTGCCATAAACATAGTAAAACAACAACATTGCATGTATGATTAATATTGACTATCTTAACTATGTAGGGTTGAGGCACCTACCGGACCTTCAACCAAAGGGTGAGGGGAGAATAACACATTCCCAGTCATATGCACATATTTCATGTGTGGGGGAGAGTAACACGTTCCCCAGGGGAGAAATAACACATTCCCCAACTATGGGTGGTTGTACATACAAGTACCACTACATTAGTTAATTAGTCTAATAAAATCAACATGCTAGAAACAATGGCAAGTAATAGCATCATCCAAAAAGAACATGGAAAAGGGGTACCAAGACCCAAGAACAATATTCCAAAATGATTATGAGGCAAGTATAGCAATAGATTCAAGAGAAAAGAATACAAGGTGAAAATAAGCCTCATTATGGAAAGCATAGGTTAAGGAACAAATAATTCCCAACTGAAGTGTGTTAAGCACATACCTTATTCTTTAGAATCCTAGAAATCACTTTTCAGTTCTTTACACGAAATTAGATCCACTTTCCCTAATATGATCATCATATTTATGTATTAGATATATGTATATTCATTAAATGCTTAAAACCTCAAAACTATCGACTTTTTCCACAAATGATCGAATTAGACTCCGAAAACCTCACTACTGTCTTATTTACATTCTTTTGATCAAAATAACATATAGGTTTGTTTGAGATAGTGACTTTTTAGGCTATTTTCCATATTTTTAAGTTAATTAAATCATCCTTAAAAACACATATTCGGAAACATCCGAATCAAACCACGAAAGTATTTTTCTTAGATAGATCTCATTCTCCCAATTTCAAAACATATTTTATTTTCAAATTTGGACAACCGAGTAGAAGTTATCATTTTTCTAAATCTGACCAAAGCAAGATGGCAAAAGACTGTGTTGCCCAAAATGACAAAACAAGACCAAAAGTGTGAGCGAGGGAAAGAAAGTGAATCGGTGAGGAGTCTTCTTCTCCATTAGCCTGTACGACAGGCGGCCGAGCAACAGCTGCTGTAAGCTCATGGATTTGGGCAAAAATGCGATTATCAATGGAACTCGAAGATTAAGTACTCAAAAGAAAGAGGAAGACGAGAGGAATCTATTGGTACCTTGTAATTGAGCGGAGATGAATAGGTGAGAGAGAGGGAAGTGTCGCAAGCCTGGTGGCTTCAAGTGCTCACTAGAGGGCCAAACACTGATCAAACTTGAAATAGAAAGGTTTGAAGAGTTTTAAGAGCTCCCGCGAAGCCATGGGTAGAGGTATATATATATGAGGGGAACTAAACTAGGGTTTGCATAGGTGGGTGAGAGAGAAGTTGTGGACCAATTGGGGATTTCCTGAATCTTCGTCAAAATATGAAAATATTAGGATAAACTTGTGCGGATTTGCGAGAGGAGTCTGAGGAACCAAAAACTTCGAGATTTCATCAAGTATATCTCGAGATAATTGAATTTGAATACTTGGCAAACAAGCCATCTGTTTCCAAATCGAGCCAACAAAGAAGACAACCCACAGATCCTCAGATCGAGATCCAACGGTCGACGATCATCACGATATAACAGTTGCCATCTTTTTATTCCTATTCAAAATAGACTTAAAAGGGCATATTCATTTAAATGTTTTTCTCTCTCCTCATTTGGAGGCCCAAACGTTATCCAAAAATTACCAAAATTTATATTCTGACTGGTTTTGATGCGTAGAATCCAAATATGGAGTTATTTTTGCCTTTTGGAGATGTTAAAAAGGTTAAATAATTCAAATCATATTTTCTCTTTCCTCATGCATTAATGACACTAGGATTATCCAAAAATAATAAAACTTCACTCATAAATCATATTAAGTATTTTGGATACGAATTTTCCATTATTTACATTTTTAAAGTTGCTTGTTATTTTAAATAATGAGTTGAAAGTTTTGCATACTTTCTCTCTCCTAAATTTATCTTCTCATCAAATATTTTCCAAATTGATTAAAAATTCATTAAAATGTCTATTTTAACATGTATAATACGAATTTGGAATTATTTAATTTTTTTGAATACTTTTATCATTTTATTTAATTCATTTAAATTTTATCACTTATTTAAACTTTTAATTTATTAGAGACATCTAGAAACTTTCTAAAAATGTAAAACTTGGCCTATAAGCAATACTAAATGTGTGGAACACGATTTTGGCCTTAATTAATTTTTTTCAATATATATTTAATATTTTTGGTCTTTAAGTCATTTTCTCTCTCCTGAATAAAATAAAATATTGAGCATTGACCAAATTAGATACAAATTTGTCCAAAGGCGTATTTTTATGTTTAGATTACGAATTTAGAGTTACTTTTCCAATTTGAGGATATTAGGTATTTTAATTCTCTTTCTTGGCTTATTTCCCATTATCCTGTAATAAAGGATTTTATATATTTATTTATTATCCAAATTCGATGATACTTGGCCATTAAGTTTCTTTTAGCTCAAGGAAACGAATTTTATTATCAAATTATCTTGTGGCTTCCTATTTATGATTTTTAAAACAAGATATTCCATATTATCTCCTTTTATATAAAAAAATATTCCCTATTATTTCCAATTACCACATTTATCATCTCGTTTATGTATATTTTAGGATTTCCTTTCTTTTTCATATACTAAAAATCACTAGAAAGTTCTAGGACGAATTTCTTTATTCTTTTTATCACTATTTTGCATATTAGACCCATTAGTAAGCTTTCACTGAGGTATTTGTGCATAAAACCCAAATATTGAGAGAAAAGGTGAACAAATGCTCATTAGGCCATTATATTATCCACAAATTAAACAGAACGGCCAAAGAGGATAGAAATGAGAGAAAAAAGATGGGAAAGAGGACCAAAAAGGAAAAATGCCCAGAATTCAGTACGTTACAGCAACAAACCCTAATATCATTGGCTTGATTATAAGGATATACCTAGACTATAGTAGGGCACAATAAGAGACGAGGATGTGAGGTATGTAACATATTTTAGAAGTTCATGAAACATTCTTAGCTCATCTACTAGCTTTTGAACTCCCCTAAGCATAGATTTATATGGAAATATTACTGAGGAAGAAGTGTTTAACACACACATATGTAGATTTAGAATATATCCATTGGAACATATAAGAATCATTATAAGTATACAAATGGGAAGAGCTATAATTATACATATGTGAAGAGTAATGTAGAGTTTCTTTTTAGTTAGGTACTACCACAAGCACTTGCAAAAAAAGAGAATAAATAAATATCCTAAACCCTAGAATGGTAAGTTTCATATAATTTATAACTTATATTCATATGCTTAAAATATATGTAAGAGTGGTGTAACATCAATAATTTACTCCCAAATTAGTTGATTAATTTATAACAATCCATCATCGTGATTTGAGGTGTCTAAGGGTGGATGTTTAGTGAAGGTTCTGGCATAGTTAATCCCAATCCACTGAGGTGGTGTGGGGTTTCCTCACTTTACATACCAACCTTTGCAAGAAAATTTTGACTACTTGGGGAATCCATAATATTTAAATGAAATATTCAAGTGAATCAAAAAATGGGCTATAGACAATCACCACTATTACAGGAAATAATAATATGTTCACCATATAGAGGAAAAATTGTATTGTGAAGATAAAAGTATATATTTAAAAAAAAGTTGCCTCATAATAACTTGAACACAAATAGCACTACAAAAAAATGATGAGTTGAGAGTTAAATAATAGCTTCTTATATATATATATATATATATATATATATATATATATATATATATATATGTGTGTGTATGTATGTATGTATGTATGTATATATATATGTATGTAATTATGATACTTATGAGACAAAATGTGTTGACCCTAACTTATATAATTGGATACCTGATATACTATTTGAGGTCTATAAATATTACTAGTTGTTTAATCCCAAGTTGAGGTAACTTTTGTTGAACCTTGACTTCTTTTGACCCACAAGTATGACCATAATGATAGTAGAGGATCACTAATACTTTTCCAAAGACTTCTACGTACATGTAGATGTTTAACATGTATTATTAGTTGATGTTGAGTATTTATGAAGTGAAGTTTCAAATTGAAGTATAAATGGACTCAAATGACTTAATGATGAACCTTGAGTTGTGATGTGATTAAAATATGTAAGTTGAAATTGTCTGATCATGATTTGATGATGAATTGACTTGTATTTCTAGTTCATATAGATATTTATGAGGTGATTTGATCTATTAAGTTAGACAATCAAATGTTTAGTTCAATGAGAAACTTGGTCGGAAGCTAAGTGTAGTAGTATTGAGATCTTTGTCCAAATTCTCACATAAATTGGATAAATGAAACTAGAAGGCATTAGAGTTTAAGATTGGGATCTATTTAGGAAAATAAATAAATATTTAGATTATATAATGCCAATAATACAACACATCCCCCGTGCTCTATCCTTGGCACAAATACATTCACGCATAATGATGGGCTTTGCCCTTGGATGCATATACGATGGCATATGGGTTGTCTTCAAGCTCTGTGAAAATTGGGATTGTGATGCCATTACCTAGCATACTCAGGTCATCGAGGCTTGACCTGGTCGACGGTTGTTAAGAACATCCATTGGATTACTTGAAATTGTCGCTTCTTCTGGATCTTATTAAACTCTTAGACTACTATTATCGTGGAGTATTAGGCAAGTTTGGACCCTCCTTTTCTTTCAATTCTCCTTTGGATTTTATAGCATGATGGTATGGTAGGGAAGGAGAAGGAAGTTGTGCAAAAGTTATATATTGGGATGGCTATCTCCTAGGGAACCTTTAGATCTTATTTATCTACCTAGAACCTGGTTGGCGAGGGTGACCATGGACCTCTGAGCTTGTCATTTGTGATCATGGGAGATGACCGCACAGCTGGACCTGTTGGCACCCCTGCATCTGGAAAAGATCGTGCATGAGTTTAGAGGATGATCTTGTGGCCTCATGACTCGTCGGTGAGGTGAGGTGAGTGTTGATGAGGAAATCCCCAAAACACATCACCTGCTATTCCTCCATGGTGATCGAGTAGTAGGTCTTCACAGTTGGCGAGCTTCATTCATTTGGGTTGCATTTTGGCTAAGGGTGAAATGCCAAGGAAGACTGACAAGCCTTGTGGATCTCCTCCTGACCACAGGCATGAGAAATGGAGAAGGAAACCCAAACCCCCAATCGACCGCCTGCTCCGCCACGACTTCAAACCAGAATAGGGCAACGAGCAAGCAACACTTCCATGCCATTAACGCTTTCTGAGGAGGCTATAGAGGTGACCAAGAAGCTTCTAGGTGCCACAGGAACCGATGCTCATGCATCCCTTTGATCGTCGCCAACCAACTCTGCGGTGGTAGATACGGCGAAAAAGGAAGAAGCCATGTGCGAGCCAGACCGCGCTAGAGAAGGAAATCAGGGAGTCAAGTCTGTGATGGGATTAGAGCAAGCTAGACCGGCCAATCCAACCCCAAGAGTGTGAACCATGCCCCCTCCCTTTGAGCTACATGGTGCCTATCTGGTGCCTAAAAGTACAGATCCGACGGCTGGAGAATTCCCCAAAATGGTAAATCTCTATTTACATCATCGGAAATTTGTAGAAACTTAGAAAATGCCTAATAAATAGCTTATTCAGTCTATAAATTCCTAAAAAATACCCCTAGATCAAAAAAATGTCTAGTATATTATAGTAGCCCTAGATCAGTCTTTTGGACAATGATTAATGATGGTTTCTAATAAAGATGATGATTCTTCACTTTAGGATTCTTTTAAATAGTGTAATTAGTATATGATGATTATTAAATCTGAGAAAAATATTTCTGAACCCTAATATCATGTCATAACCAAATAGGAACTTTGATATGAGTAATATACCTAGATAATAGATCATTTTCTATGAAATACCAATTACATGCCTTAACCCTCATTTTAGTTCCATAAAATATTACAAATTTTAGAAAAATATGAAAATTGGACCAGACCCCTAGAATGACCTCCTGATCAGTAGAAAAATACTAGATGCATATTTAATGTTAGTTTGACCCTAAGTTTGGCAAAACCCTAATTTTGGACCTAAAATATCAATAATATAATGAGTCATGTTTTAATGATCGTTAATTGTTATTAATCATGTAATAACCAGAGATGTAGATGGTCTAGAATATAAATATGAATCTCTCAACTCAGCTACATCGGTTTTATTATGTATAAGACTAGTTTTCATGGATGTATAATGATATGATGTACTTTAGATGCTTTTATTTGCATATAAATTCTTGGATGCATATTAGTAGTATATGCTTTACCAAACATAAAAGAACATAAAAGAAATTTGATGAGTTGTAGCTACTGAAGTCAGTGCAACCCCGTATCCTAAGAGGCCGGGAATGGCCCAGTATGGATGTAAGATAAATTGCCCAGTATGGATGTATGATAAATTGCCCAGTATGGATGTATGATAAATTATCCATGTTGGATGTATGATAAAGTGTTGATATAAATAGTAGTACAGCTACATCTAAAAATATGCCCAAAAATATGTGTTTACGTGATTATCACATTAAATAATGATTTCTTTTACCTTTTCTTCTTTCTCAAAATTTTCAAGTATGCAAGCACAATATATATGTATCTTTCACCCACATACACAACACATTGTGTTGACTGACTGTTTCACATATGTTTTAGTAATTAGCATACATGTTCATAGACTTGTAAATTTTCTTTCGATATGTAGTTGTAATTCATGTTGTAATAAGTCATTTTGTAATAGTTTACATGTTAAATGTTGAGAAATTTTATGGTGTATGTTATGGTTGTATGTTCATGTATGTGCAAATTGCTTCCCTAACGCACTTTGATACAATTACCTAACATTTTCAGATTTTTCCTCTCTGGCCTTTTAAGTCTTGAGAGGGCAGAATCTGGAGATGTTACACAAAAAATAGGAAAAGTTACGAGTCCAACATTATATATATATCTCTCTCTATATACATATATATATACATACATACATATATATACATTTATATATATGGAGAGGTATTTAATACCCGTGGGTAGCTACTTGCCTCCTATTTCGGTTACTTTTTTGGAGTTTCTTACTTTTGACATATAGAGGGTTACTTTACCTTACAAACTGTTACTTTTCATGCATAGATAGATACATTTACAACAACTATAACAAATATACAATTAAATATATAAATGTTGTGTATTCTGCCCAGATTAACTATTTTAGTCGTATAGTTACTTTTTTGTCCAGCGAGTTACTTTTCTGACCATATAGTTACTTTTTGGGCTAACGGGTAGTGAAATCCAGGCTAACCGTGTGGGTATTGAATGAACGTCCTATATATATATATATATATATATATATATATATAGAGAGAGAGAGAGAGAGAGAGAGAGAGAGAGAGAGAGTCAGGCTAGAATACACTCGAGTATACGGATCGCACGAATACACTCAAGTGTGTTTGCATATCAAGACTATTTTTTGTAAAATGTAAACCGTTGATCTTCACCGTCATACTATAACTAGGCTATATACAAATTTTGAGCCCATTTGGATGAGTGTAAGTCAGTCATCCAAGGGCAACAAAATCGACGTGCGAAATTAATTTGAAATGCATAATTTTTGCGGTCTTCATAACATGAGTTATACATATCCAAATGTGCTCAAATTTTGCGTATCAATTGTTCACGAGATGTTTAAGAAGATCAACGGATTAGATTTTCAAAAAAAAATATTGCATAATGAAAAACTACTTGAATGTATTCTACTCTGGATACACTCAAGTGTATTCTAGCCTGACTATATATATATATATATATATATATATATATATATATATATATATATATATATATATATATATATATATATATATATATGTATATATATATATATATATATATACACACACACACATATATATATACATATATATACACACACATATATATACATATATATGTGTATATTATACATATATATATATATATATTTGTATGTATGTATAATATACACACATATATATGTATATGTGTGTGTGTATGTGTGTATATATATGTATGTATATATATATATATATCTGTGTGTGTGTGTGTGTGTGTGTGTATATGTATATATATATATATATATATATATATATATATATATATATATATATATATATATATATATATATATATATATATATATATATATATTGTGTGTGTATATATATATCCATGCATGCAAGCTAAAAAAATATAGTGTTAAATTTGCACCCTGATTCATAATAAGATAATTAAATGGTAAAAATGTGATAAATATTTGGACCCCTAGATTTTTAATAAATCCCAGTTTATATATATATATATATATATATATATATATATATATATATATATATATATTTATATATATATATATATATATATATATATTTATATATATATATAACATTGGCATACCTTTATGTTGAATTAAGAATTATATTGACGTAAAACTCTAGCCAATGGAAATGGAAAAAAAAGAGTATATCGAAATTATTGTCCCAATAAAATGTCACATAAAGATTAGTGAAAACAATATTGAGTAGATTTTGATAAAGTTTTAAGCTTGACTATGATAGTTGTAGTTTACCTAATAAATTTTGTTGTGATGTAACACAAAAAGTTTAATATTCATAGTTTATATTCTTAACCTTGAAATGTGTACATGACCCTAGATGAATTATATGACCAGGCATCACTAAGTGCCCAAGTGACTCTTTATGTTTCATAGAAATATAAATTCCCAAAATGTGTCAAAAGGTTTGGAAGATGGGGTAATATTAATTAGCATGTAGCATGAGGTGATTATGACTTGGTTCTCGCATTGATGTTGGCCATTTTTCAGTTTTTCATGAAAAAGGTTTTCCTTCGAGAAATTATTTTCTTTATAATATAATATGTACAAAGAAAAATGATTTTGTGGACATTCATCGATGATTACTTGAGAAAAATCACAATCATAGTGGTATGAGAAAACTCTAGAGGAGAGCCACATGAAACCCTTAGAACCTAGATATTTGTGTAGGTAACGGTTAAAAGAAAGTAAACAATAATACATTGCAATTGACATTCATATCTAGACTTCTAGTTGAATCCATTTAAGGGTAGAGAGTAGTACCTATCTAGACCGTGTATGTGCTGATTTTGGAGATGAAATCTTCTTAAAGGGGTGGAATGTTGTAACATATTGAGTTTTGTACTAAATCTATTTTGAACTATAATTATATTTTACCCCTAAGTTGAGATTATTTACAATCGTGTCCTTCATTCCATACCTTACTCAACATTTTAAATGACATATCATGGTCTTTATTACAAATCAATATCTAATTGGATTCCTAGTGCCTACAAGAATTCATCATACACATATGAGAAATAATTACAATGAGTCTCCTCAGCCTAAATTTTATGATTCATCTTGAGGAAATTTAGTGATAATGTGTTGTATCTAAGTACCTTATTTTGACCTTGCATCTGTTCATTTCTCTCCAGAGAACAACTATTGGCCTCAGAACTAATTGAATCGAAATATATGAAATTCTCAACATATTATTAGAGAAATTAGTTAATCCAAATAAGAGTGTCATCTTCGCATGTTAATGTTTTAATAAACAGATTTATCAAAAAATGTGTGTGTGTGTTGCACATAGTATTATCATGTTTTGATATACATATTGAAGAATATAAATGCTTGATTCGTGATAAATCAATCAACAAATAATGCAAATAACTTAGAGAATGGTAGAATAAATTCTAATGAAATGCATTAGTTGATCAATGAAACCTATTCCTATATGTATTTGTATTTATGTTTAAGTTAAAAATGATATATATATATATCAGTGATTTTTTAAAGTCTAAAATGTTGATTTCATCCTTGATATAAGTCTAAAACCATAGAGATATATGTATAACCATATCATGGTATTTAGAAATACAAACTCAATTTAGAAAGAATGTTCACATAGGTTGACTGGTATTGATCAAATTGTAAATTAAGAGAAAGGACCTCAATGAGAAACTCAGTTTATGAATCACAATATGGATGACTTATTATTATAGTGAAGTCACTCTAGATGGCATGATAATATAAACCATACATAAATCATAGAAAAGAAGGTATGGGAATAGTTATGTGAAGGAATATCTGAATTCATAAAAGACTGAAGAATAATTGATTGAAGCACCTTAGTTTAGTACAATTACATGTTTCTCTACCTATATGTGCAACAAGGAGTAGTTATGCATTCACATATGGATGTATAAGGAACTTAGACCCTAGATGTGTATATCTACACATATATGATGTATTCTACATAAAGAGAATATAGAGAGAGTTTTTGAGAGAGAAAATATATGAAGGATGTTTGAACTGTAAGTGTATATAATTCCTATCAATAATTTAAATGAGTAATAAATAGATTGAAATATTTATATACGTATTTGAAATCTAGGTGTGTGTGTATGGTTGGCATGCATCAATGAATTTTGGATATAAACCCTAGATATCCCTAGTAAGGTTATATTAGGAAGTAACCATATTTGATCTTAGTGACTAGATAGAATATATTAAAATTTAAGTTAAAATAACATTTTAGGTTCTAATGTAGAGAAAATTTAATATAACGATTGAGTATATAATATTGATTATATATATAACCTAGGTAGAAACCCTAGAGATGAGAGTATTGAATTTTGAATAGCAGTCCTATATGGAAAAGCCTAGTCAGCGATAACATAACAAAATTTGAACACCAATTCATTCCAAGCCAATTATAAACAATATCATTCTACACTTGTAGATCACCCCCTTGATTTAATCTTGGAGTTATATACCTATAATGTTTGAAATTTATTCAAGCTTGAAAGAATGCATACTAGATAGTTTGGTTGGCCCAAGTTGTTTACAAAAATGTAGCCTTCCTCCTTGAAAGGCCACCAACAAATAATAGCAGATTATTTAAACATTAAAAAAGGACATGTCGGTACCCATTAGTTCAGTGGAATTATGCTTCCACACCTTTATGCAAAGTTAAAGGAAATAGTTACCCTCAATATACTAGCATCTTAGTTGGTGTGTTGTCATTCTCTGTAGGAGAGAATGCATGCCTTCCCCAACAACTAGACATTGACATGTGTTATCTATTTGAAAATTTGAGTTACTAGTCTCAAAATTGGATATTGAATCTTATTGGATTAAAAAAACCCATTGTTTCCAAATGATACTTGCCTAAATTATTTAACTCTTTGCATTTTTACATGAAAATCCTTTGTATATAGGTTCACCTATTTTTTTTTCAAATATTGATTTTGTACCATTCATTTGACTGGCCTATATTTACCTTCTTGGGGTCCATGTGTGCCCTATGGGAATTCGTGGGCATGTGACCATAGCAAGACCTAGAAGATACGTGCAAGAGTTGTCCCTTGTTGAAGAGTAGTTAAGAATCAATGCCTATTCTTTATTTTTGTAAACCTATTATAAGCTTCTGTGACTCTGATGTAAAGCATGCGATTGGATGAAAAATTGTTTATATTTTCTAATGCAATTTTTTTAAATATTTGATCATAAGGATCATGTATTTACAACATGGTATTATGGATATAAGCATGTAACACTCATGCATGTCTTGTAGAATCTAGGTTTAGTCAGGAATACAAATAGAATTATTAAAACTCAGAAAAAACTAGTTTGCAACAAACCCTAATATCATTGGCCTGATTGTAAGGATATACCTAGACTATAGTAGGGTACAATAAGAGACTAGGATGTGAGGTATGTAACATATTTTAGAAGTTAATGAAACATACTTAGCTCATCTACTAGATTTTGGACTCCCCTAAGCATAGATTTATATGGAAACATTACTATGGAAGAAGTGTTTAAGACACACATATGTAGATTTAGAATATATCCATTGGAACATATAAGAATCATTATAAGTATACAAATGGGTAGAGCTATAATTATACATATGTGAAGAGTAATGTAGAGTTTCTTTTTAGTTAAGTACTACCACAAGAACTTGCAAAAAAAGAGAATAAATAAATATCGTAAACCCTAGAATGGTAAGTTTCATATAATTTATAACTTATATTCAGAACCTTAAAATATATGTAAGAGTGATGTAACATCAATAATTTACTCAGAAATTGGTTCATTAATTTATAAAAATCCATCATTGTGATTTGAGGTGTCTAAGGGTGGATGTTTAGTGAAGGTTCTCGCATAGTTAATCCCAATCCACTGAGGTGGTGTGGGGTTTCCTCACTTTACATACTGACCTTTGCAAGAAAATTTTGACTACTTGGGGAATCCCTAATTTTTAATTGAAATATTCAACTAAATCAAAAAATGGGCTATAGACAATCACCACTATTATAGGAAATAATAATATGTTCACCGTATAGAGGACAAATTGTATTGTGAAGCAAAAAGTATATATTTAAAAAAAAGTTGCCTCATGATAACTTGAACACGAATAGCCCTACAAAAAAATGACGAGTTGAGAGTTTAATAATAGCTTCTTCTTATATATATATAATTATGATACTTACGAGACAAAATGTGATGACCCTAACTTATATAATTAGATACATGATATACTATTTGAGGTCTATAAATATTACTAGTTGGTTAATCCCAAGTCGAGGTAACTTTTTTTGAACCTTGACTTCTTTTGACCCACAAGTATGACCATAATGATAGTAGAGGATCACTAATACTTTTCCAAAGCCTTCTATGGACTTGTAGATGTTTAACATGTATTATTAGTTGATGTTGAGTACTTATGAAGTGAAGTTTCAAATTGAAGTATAAATGGACTCAAATGATTTAATGATGAAGCTTGAGTTGTGATGTGATTAAAATATGCAAGTTGAACTTATGTGATCATGATTTGATGATGAATTGACTTGTATTTCTAATTCATATAGATATTTATGAGGTGATTTTGTATATTAAGTTAGACAATCAAATGTTTAGTTCAATGAGAAACTTTTTTTTGGATAAGGTAATATATTGCTCAGCAAAAACTTGGTCGGAAGCTAAGTGTAGTAGTATTGAGATCTTTGTCTAAATTATCACGTAAATTGGATAAATGAAACTAGAAGATATTAGAGTTTAAGATTGGGCTCTATTTAGGAAAATAAATCAATATTTGGATTATATAATGCCAATAATACAACATGTCCCTCGTGCTCTATCCTGGGCACAAATACATTCATGCATAATGATGGGCTTTGCCCTTGGATGCATATACGATGGCATCTGGGTTGTCTTCAAGCTCTGTGAAAATTGGGATTGTGATGCCATTACCCAACATACTTAGGTCATCGAGGCTTGACCTGGTCGATGGTTGTTAAGAACATCCATTGGATTACTTGAAATTTCCACTTCTTCTGGATCTTATTAAACCCTTAGACTGATATTATCGTGGAGTATTAGGCAAGTTTGAAACCTCCTTTTCTTTCAGTTCTCCTTTGGATTTTACAACATGATGGTAAGGTAGGGAAGGGGAAGGAATCTGTGCAAGAGTTATACATTGGGATGGCTATCGCCTAGGGAACCTTTAGATCTTATTTATCTACCTAGAACCTAGTTGGCGAGGGTGACCATGGACCTCTGAGCTTGTCATTTGTGATCATGGGAGATGACCACACAGCTGGACCTGTTGGCACCCCTGCATCTGGCAAAGATTGTACATGAGTTCAGAGCATGATCGTGTGGCCTCCTGACTCATCGGTAGGGCGAGGTGAGTGTTGATGAGGAAATCCCCAAAACACATTACCTACTATTCCTCCATGGTGATCGAGCAACAGGTCTTCACAATTGGCGAGCTTCATTCATCTGGGTTGCATTTCGACTAAGGGTGAAATGCCAAGGAAGACTGACAAGCCTTGTGGATCTCTCCCTGACCACATGTGTGAGAAATGGAGAAGGAAACCCAAACCCCCAATCGACCGCCTGCTCCGCCACAATTTCAAACCAAAATATGGCAACGAGCCAGCAGCACCTCCACGCCATTGACACTTTCTGAGGAGGCTATAGAGGCGACCAAGAAGCTTCTAGGTGCCACAGGAACCGACGCTCGTGCATCCCTTTGATAGTCACCAACCAACTCTTCCATGACAGAGACAGTGAAAAAGGTAGAAGCCCTGTGCGAGCCAAACCGCGCTAGAGAAGGAAATCAGGGAGTCAAGTCTGTGTTGTGATTAGAGCAAGCTAGACCGGCTAGTCCAACCATCCCAGGAGTGTGAACCATGTCCCCTCCCTTTGATCTGCATGGTTCCTATCTGACGCCCAAAAATACAGATCTGACGGCTGGAGAATTCCCCAAAAAGGTAAATCTCTATTTACATCATCAGAAATTTGTAGAAACTTAGAAAATGCCTAATAAATAGCTTATTCAGTCTATAAATTCCTAAAAAATACCCCTAGATCAGAAAAATATCTAATATATTATAGTAACCCAGATTAGTCTTTTGGATAATGATTAATGATGGTTTCTAATAAAGATGATGATTCTTCACTTTAGGATTCTTTTAAATAGTGTAATTAGTATATGATGATTATTAAATCCGAGAAAAAATATTTATGAACCCTAATATCATGTTGTAACCAAATAGGAACTTTTATATGAGTAATATACCTAGATAATATATCCTTTTCTATTAAAGACCAATTAGATGCTTAAACCTCATTTTAATTCCATAAAATATTACAAATAAAAGAAAATTATGAAAATTGAATCAGACTCCTAGAATGACCTCCTGGTCAGTAGAAAAATACTAGATGCATATTTAATGTTAGTTTGACCCTAAGTTTGGCAAAACCCTAATTTTGGACCTAAAAAATCAATAATATAATAATTCATGTTTTGATGATCGTTAATTGTTATTAATCAGATAATAACCAGAGATGTAGATGGTCCAGAATATAAATATGAATCTCTCAACTCAGCTACGTGGGTTTTATTAAGTATAAGACTAGTTTTCATGGATGCATAATGATATGATGTACTTTGGATGCTTTTATTTGTATATAAATTCTTGGATGTATATTAGTAGTATATGCTTCACCAAACATAAAAGAATTTTGATGAGTTGTAGCTACTAAAGTTAGCGCAACCCCATAGCCTAAGAGGTGGGGAATTGCTCGATATGGATGTAAGATAAATTGCCCAGTATGGGTGTATGATAAATTGCTCAGTATGGATGTATGATAAATTGTCCATGTTGGATGTATGATAAAGTGTTGATATAAATAGTAGTACAACTACATCTAAAGATATGCCCAAAAATATGTGTTTACCTGATTATCACATTATAAAATGATTTCTTTTACCTTTTCTTCTTTCTCAAAATTTTCAAGTATGCAAGCACAATATATATGTATCTTTCACCCACGTACACAACACATTGTGTTGACTCACTGTTTCATGTATGTTTTAGGTTTAGAGCTAGCATGGGAGAAAAGGATGGGAGTGAGTAGTTGTATAGGTAGTACCTATTGTGTAGATCATGATTAGCTTACATGTTTATAGTCTTGTAAATCTTCTTTCAATATGTAGTTGTGATTCATGTAATAAGTCATCTTGTAATAGTTTACATGTTAAATGTTAAGAAATATTATGGTGTATGTTATGGCTGTATGTTCAGGTATGCACAAATTGCTTCCATAACGCACTTTGATACAATTGCCTAACATTTTCAGATTTGTCCTCTTGGGCCTTCTAAGTCTCGAGACGGCAGAATCCGGTGACGTTACACAAAAATAGGAAAAGTTACGAGTCCAACATTATATCTATGTTTGTGTCTATATATAGAGTCCAACATTATATCTATGTGTGTCTATATATATATATATATATATATATATATATATATATATATATTTATATTTATATATATATGGATTTGTCTTCACTACCCGTGCGGGTAGCTTAATTATATTACCCGTGGATGGAGGCACGGTGCCTCACTTGTAAATACTACCAACTTTGCTAATTCCAATGATATTTGGTTCTGTAATAAGTTGATGCACGCATGCATACCTCTTCCTCCGACTTGATTTTGCCGAACGCAGTCGACACACTCGCGGACGAGATCACGCGATGTGATTCTTAGACAGATCTAATGCTTGGAGAGAGGTCAGCTTTCCGATCGAGTTGGGGATCTGGCCTATCAGTTAGTTCCTATATAGGTACACTGTCTCCAGCTTCGTTAGTCTTCCCAGTTTCGGCAAGATCAGTCCCGAGAGCTTCCCCTTGGCCATGTCGATGTACCAGAGCCCGCTGATGTTGCCGAGTGCATCATTGCCGCCCAACAGTCTCCTTGTCGTCTAGGGATTGGGGAATAACTGCTACCAGAGATAACCTCACCGAGCCCACAGTGCTGGAATGTGCATCCAGGGACACCTGACGACGTTGGCGGTGGAATAGCCCAGGCAAGGTGGTCGGGGACGGCATTGCTCCATACCCTTCAGAGCATAACAATTCAGTCAGTCTACGGACCCCTATTCCCCCTATGGCTTCCCAGCTGATGGGAGCCAGATGCTCCACCATTTGCGGCATCAGCTCCTTGGCCAAGGCCATGACGATGAGCGTCCCACAGGAGCCCAGCCCGTCCCCTGCCGCCTGATTCCTTGAAGAGGAAGATGGCAACAACGCGGCTTCTCCGAGACACCACTTCCTAGATGTCTGCCACATGTGCGGGAGGTACCTCAGGAGGAACCATGACATATACATGTACAAGGGCGACATGCCGTTCTGCTCCGAGGACTGTCGAGAAGAGCATATCTGGATCGACGAGCTACAGGAGAGGGCAAACAGGAGGAGGTCCAAGGCCGTTGTAGCCTCGGGGTCGATTTCGGTGTAGGTCGAGACCAGGGCAGATGTCATGGCGGTGGGAGCTTTGTAGTAGTACTTGCTGACAATGTGGATTATTTCTGGCAAGTCAACCAACCACAGACCTTATCATTCTTCGTCCTCCAAGATGGGGCTTCTAATGCCTTGGTTGGTAATAAATTAGATTGACTGCTAGGTGTTTGGTTTTATTCCTGACCAGTGTGGAGGGTAGGAAATAGGCAGCAACCACAATAGAGATAAGAGATGGCAGATGAGGTTGGGGTTGTAGGAGGAACAAATCATCATAATAATAAAAATTGTTATTCAGAGGTCTGTTTTGGTCGTATTGGTACACCTCCATGCTTCAAACTTCACCTCCTATAGACACAATAATAAAACAAATAGAACTAAAAGTAAATATGAAGAAAGCAGCTAGCTTCCTCTTCTTTGCTTCCAAATCAAAATAATAATACATAGGAATAATCTGTAAGGCGGGTATACATTTTGTAATCCATACACAGAAACTATAATCTTAGAGAACAAATTGTCAATTTGTAAGGTGGGTGTGTATTTTGTAACATACATAAAAAAATTGTAACATGTCAGAATAAATTGTAAGGTCGGTAGACATTTTGTAATGTATATACAAAAGGGTCATTCATTCACTGTATCTGTTTTGTAATAGGAAGATACATATTTGTAATGAGACATGCAACGTTTGTAATGAGATGACTAAATTTGTAATACAAATACTCATTTTATATTACTACGTTGTTTCTGTTACAAATATCATTTTTACTTGATCTCTGCACAAGGCTATCACCGCGAGTCACGCGCGTCGACAACGCTACTGACGGAGGGGGATCAAATCGTGCTTGGATTGGGTTTCTTTTGTTATATATTCGTAATGTATTTTGAGACAACAATTTCATACCAACCCCCAAAATGTAACAATTTTAGTCACCTTGTAATAGGCAAGAGTCAACCGTAATGTAGGTGATAATTTTGTAATATGGATACTCATATTTTAATAAGCATGTGATATCTATAATATGGATAGTCACATTGTAATAGGCAAGAGCTAATTATGATGTAGGTGATATTTTTGTAAAATGAATAGTCATATTATAATAAGCAAGTGCCATATGTCATATGGACAGTCACATTGTAATAGGCAAGAGCAAACCGTAATGTAGGAGATAGTTTTACAATACGCATACTCATATTGTAATAAGCAAGTTATATCTGTAATATGGACAGTCACATTGTAATAGGCAAGAGCCAACTGTAATGCATGTGATAGTTTTATAATATGGATACTCATATTGTAATAAGCAAGTGGCATTTGTAATATGGACAGTCACATTGTAATAGGAAATAACCAACCGTAATGTAGGTGACAGTTTTGTAATATGGATACTCATATTGTAATAAGCAAGTGCCATCTGTAATATGGACATTCACATTGTAATAGGCAAGAACCAATTGTAATGTAGGTGATAGTTTTATAATATAGATAGTCATATTGTAATAAGCAAATGTCATTTGTCATATGGACAATCAAATGTAATATGGAAGAGTCAGTCATAATGTAGGTGACCGTTTGTAATAGGGATAGTCATATTGTAATAAGCAAGTGTCATCTGTAATATGGACAGTCACATTGTAATATGCAAGAGCCAATAGTCATGTAAGTGACACTTTTGTAATATGGATACTCATATTGTAATAATCAAGTGTCATCTGTAATATGGACTTATTATTCTATCATGTTTTCAAACTTTTGGCTTATTCTTAATTTCAAACCTCAATCTGTAAATAATAATTGATGCATTTATATGAAATATCTTTGTCAAAGCCGAATGTAAGATAATGATGCCCTTTAGTGTCATGTTATGGAGGAAATACAATAATAGATCTAATAAGAGAGAATCAGTACAAGAATTATTTATTCTTAGGCCTAGTTTGGGTGCTGCATTTCTATGTTTTGGTAGTTTGTGAGCAAATTTGCCATCAGCTGGACATAGGTGTTAACTTTGGTAAAGCGAGCGTGTTACTGCTAACTGTATCAGCCGTTGCGGAACAAAGATGAATGGTATAATTTATAGAATTTAATACAGCGACTATCGGGACTTGTGATGTACTTATCCAAATGTAAGGTTAGTCACTGCCCCACCCACCACCGCATTCTCCTCGAAACGCAGCGGCAAAAGTTTTGATAATTACAAATAAATGCCACCACTTTTCAGCCAAATAACAGATGAGCTGACAACTTAGTATTTACAGCATTTGCCACCACTACTTAGCATCGGTAGTAAGATTAGACACGGGTAACTTCACTTCGCTACCCGCACAGGCAGCGAGTGAATTCCCTATATATATATATATATATATATATATATATATATATATATATATATATATATATATATATATATATATATATATATATATATATATATATATATATATATATATGGGTGTTCACTCATTGCCCGCGTGGGTAGCATAGATTTTTGCTACCCTGCAGCCAAAAAAGTAACTCTCCTAGCTAAGAAAGTAACTCTGCTATAAAAAAAGTAACTATGCTGTCAAAAAAGTAACTCTGCTAGCCAAAAAAGTAACTCTGTACAAAATATACAGCAGATATATATAAAGACGGGTTTTTTTATTTTGGAGGGGCAAATGATATTATTTTTGGCTCAAATTTTTTGGAGAGCTAGACAAAATAGTCCTCTACAATTTCGGAATTTTTTTTTTTGAAAAAAAGTGATCAGAAGGGTGGGCGGGTAGCTACCCGCGCGGGCAGCTACCCGCGCGGGCAATAAAGATGGGCCATATATATATATATATATATATATATATATATATATATATATATATATATATATATATATATATATATATATATATATATATATATATATATATATAGAGAGAGAGAGAGAGAGAGAGAGAGAGAGAGAGAGTCAGGCTAGTGTACACTCGAGTGTACCGGAGGCACCGTACACCTCAGTCATTTTTGAAGATGCAATAAATTTTTGAAAAATCTAAACTATTGATCTTCTTAATTATCATAAGAACATACTATATAATAAATTTTAACTCATTTGGACACTTATAGGTCGTGCATCTAAAGGAGGCAAAAATCATGTATTTCAAATTGGTTTTGTGCATCGATTTTGTTGTCCTTGGATGAGTGACTTACACTCATCCAAATGAGTTCAAATTTTGTATGTGACCTATTATTTTTGTAACCATGAAGATAAATAGATTAGATTTTGGAAAAACATGGTCTAGATAGGCAAACACCATTAGGGTGTATGGTGTGATCTGTACACTCGAGTGTATTCTAGCCTGACTATATATATATATATATATATATATATATATATATATATATATATATATATATATATATATATATATATATATATATATATATATATATATATATATATATATATATATATATGGGTAGGTATAGAATACCCGCGGGTAGCTACCTGCCTTCTATTTCGGTTACTTTTTTAGAGTTTCTTACTTTTGACATGTAGAGGATTACTTTACCTTACAAACTGTTACTTTTCATGCATAGATAGTTACATTTGCAACAACTATAACAAATATATAATTATATATATATATATATGTTGTGTATTTTACCCAAATTTATTATTGTAGTCGTATAGTTACTTTTTTGTCCAGGGAGTTACTTTTCTGACCATCTAGTTACTTTTTGGGCTGACGGGTAGTGAAATCTAGGCTAACTGTGTGAATATTGAATGAACGTCATATATATATATATATATATATATATATATATATATATATATATATATATATATATATATATATATATATATTATTTATTTATTTATTCATATTTATATATATTTATTTATTTATTTATTTATTTATATATATATATATATATATTTTTGTGTGTGCATGCATGCAAGCTAAAAAAGTATAGTGTTAAATTTGCACCCTGATTCATAATAAGATAATTAAATGGTGAAAATGTGATAAATATTTGGACCCCTAGATTTTTTATAAATCCCAGTTATATATATATATATATATATATATATATATATATATATATATATATATATATATATATATATATATATATATATATATATATATATAACATTGGCATACCTTTATGTTGAATTAAGAATTATATTGATGTAAAATTCTAGCCAATGGAAATGAAGGAAAAAAAGAGTATATCAAAAGTATTGTCCCAATAAAATGACACATAAATATTAGTGAAAACAATATTGAGTAGTTTTTTATAAAGTTTTAAGCTTTACTACGATAATTGTAGTTTACCTAATAAATTTGTTGTGATGTAACACAAAAAATTTAATATTTGTAGTTTATATACTTAACCTTGAAATGTGTACATGACCCTAGATGAATTATATGACCAGGCATCACTAAGTGCCCAAGTGACTCTTTATGTTTCATAGAAATATAAATTCCCAAAATGTGTCAAAAGGTTTGGAAGATGGGGTAATATTAATTAGCATGTAACATGAGGTGATTGTGACTTGGTTCTCGCATTGATGTTGGCCATTTTTCATTTTTGCATCAAAAAGGTTTTCCTTCGAGAAATTATTTTCTTTATAATATAATATGTACAAAGAAAAATGATTTTGTGGACATTTATCGATGATTTCTTGAGCTAAATCACAATCATAGTAGTATGAGAAAACTCTAGAGGAGAGCCACATGAAACCCTTAAAACCTAGATATTGGTGTAGGTAACGGTTAAAAGAAAGTAAATGATAATACATTCCAATTGACATTCATATCTAGATTTCTAGTTGAATCCGTTTAAGGGTAGAGAGTAGTACCTATCCAGACTGTGTATGTGCTGATTTTGGAGATGAAACCTTCTTAAAGGGGTGGAATGTTGTAACATATTGACTTTTGTACTAAATCTATTTTGAACTATAATTATATTTTACCCCTAAGTTGAGATTATTTACAATCATGTCCTTCATTTCATACCTTACTCAACATTTTGAATGACATATCATGGTCTTTATTACACATCAATATCTAATTGGATTCCTAGTGCCTACAAGAATTCATCATACACACATGAGAAATAATTACAATGAGTCTCCTCGGTTTAAATTTTATGATTCATCTTGAGGAAATTTAGTGATAATAAGTTGTATCTAAGTACCTTATTTTGACCTTGCATCCATTCATTTCTCTCCAGAGAACAGCTATTGGCCTCAGAACTAACTGAATCGAAATATATGAAATTATCAACATATTATTAGAGAAATTAGTTAATCCAAATAAGAGTGTCATCTTCATGTGTCAATGTTTTAATAAACAAATTTATCAAAATTTAAGTGTGTGACCAGATTTCTTATAATTAGAATTATACATAAGGGGCTTCCATAGATTTTGAACTCATAATGGAATAAGGATCTTATAGCAATTATCAATAGATTTATTAGCTAATACCAAAACTAGCATGCATGATCGTATTCTTAACTCTGACTATCATGCAACTATTGTTCTCAAGTAGCATAAGTCTCAGTTCTCTCTCCATATCTCCTCCATGAACTCACTGAGCTAATAAACCCTTTCCTAGATGCCCTGAGGCTACCTTATAGCTGCCATTAATAGAGTGCCTCTCTTCGTTGATAATAAATGTCAGTGAAGCCATGTGTTTCTTTCTTGTGCGCGCCCTTGACCAATGTTTTCCTCACTATTCATCTACCCTAGACACCCATCATAACCCCAGAAAAGTTGGTTGCTCATATAAGACCCTACACCCCATGATCTGGAGGTAGTAAGACATGCAACACAAGCATGGTAAACCTACAACACCAAGTTTGTCGCCATTTGTATCATCATTGACTTTCTTCATCCAACCTCCTCCCTCACCTTTTCCAACCCGCAACCATCATTTCACAAAACCTATTTAACACTCGGGTCCACTGCCCAATATTCTAGTAGAGTTTCAGGAATGACGATTGGTGGTGTGGTTCTCAAATGCAATTAAGAAAGTTGGTAAAAGACAAGCTTAAGGGGAGAGATCACACCACAAATATTAGGGATCTATCACACTTTCTATCCCCGACAATGGCTCGAGAAGGGTTGTTGCATTTTTCCTCACCTCGTTCTAATGAGAAATAAAAGCAACCAAGTAAGAAAAGAGCAAATTGTACCACGATTAGCATTTGACTTACCTATGTTTACCTTCTTGGGGTCCATGTGTGGTTTTGTTCTCTCTGGGAATTCATGGGCATGTGACCAAAGAAAAACCTAGAAAAGACATGCAAGAGTTGTCCCTTGTTGAAGAGTAGATAGGAATCAATGCCTAATTTTATTTTGTAATCCTATTATAAGTTTCTATGACTCTGATGTAAAGCATGATTGTAAGAAAATGTGTTTATATTTACTGTGCAAACTTTGTAAATATTTGATCATAAGGATCATGTATTTACAACATGGTATTAGGGCTAAACATTCGGCACTCATGCATGTCTCGTGGAATCTAGGTTTAGTCAGGAACACAAATAGAATTATTAAAACTTAATAAAACTAGTTCACAGTAGGCCCTAGTATCATTGGCCTGATTATAAGGATACACCTAGACTATAGTAGGACACAATAACAAACTAGGATGCAAGGTATGTAATATAATTTAGAAGTTCATGAAACAAACCTAGATCATCTACTAGCTTTTGGACTTCCCTAGGCATAGATTTATATGGAGATATTATTGAGGAAGAAGTGAATATGACACACATATGTAGATTTATAATATGTCCACTTGCAAAAAAAAAAAAGAATAAATAAATATCGTAAAACCTATAATGGTAAATTTCATATAATTTATAACCTATATTCAGAACCTTAAAATATATGTAAGAGTAATGTAACATCAATAATGTACTCCCAAATCGGTTAATTAATTTAGACAATCCATCACCATGATTTGAGGTGTCTAAGGGTGGATGTTTAGTGAAGGTTTTGGCATAATTAATCCCAATCCACTTAGGTGGTGCGGGGTTTCCTCACTTTACATACTGACCTTTACAAGACGATTTTGACTACTTGGGGAAACTATAATATTTAAATGAAATATTCAATTAAATCAAAAAATGGGTTATACAAAATCATCACTAATATAAGAAACAATAATATATTAACCATATAGAGGACAAATTCTACTGTGAAGCAAAAATTATACATAAAAAAATTGCCTCGTCATAACTTGAACACAAATACCCCTACAAAATATGACGAGTTGAGAGTTAAATAATAGCTTCTTCTTATATATATGTAATTATGATATTTACGAGACAAAAAATAGGTAAAGTTATGAATCCAACATTATATATATATGTGTGTGTGTGTGTGTGTGTGTGCAATCTAAAAAAATATAGTGTTAAATTTGCACCCTGATGCATAATAAGATAATCAAAAGGTAAAAATGTGATAAATATTTGGACCTCTAGATTTTTTATAACTCCCAATTTTCATATATATATATATATATATATATATATATATATATATATATATATATATATATATATATATATATATATATATATAACATTGGATACCTTTATGTTGAACTAAGCATTATATTGATGTAAAACTATATCTAATGGAAATGGAGAAAAAAAGTATATGGAAATTATTATCCTAATAAAACATCACATAAAGATTAGTAAAAACAATATTGAGTATATTTCACAAAGTTTTAAGCTTGACTATGATAATTTTAGTTTACCTAATAAATTTTGTTATGGTGTAACACAATTTTTTTAATATTCATAGTTTATATTCTTAACCTTGAAATGTGTACATGACCCTAGACGAATTATGTGACCAGACATCACTAAGTGCCCAAGTGACTCTTTATGTTTCATAGAAATATAAATTTCCAAAATGTGTTAAAAGGTTGGGATGATGGGGTAATATTAATTAGCATGTAGACATGAGGTGAGTGTGACTTTGTTCTTGCATTGATGTTGGCCATTTTCAGTTTTGCATCAAAAACTTTTCCCTTCGAGAAATTATTTTCTTTATCATACTATATGTACAAAGAAAAATGATTTTGTGGACATTTATCGATGATTTCTTGATCTAAGTCACAATCATAGAGGTATGAGAAAACTATATAGGAGATCCATGTGAAACCTTTAAAACTTAAACATTGGTGTAGGTAATAGTTAAAAGAAAGTGAACGATAATACATTGCAATTGACATGCATATCTAGACTTCTAGTTGAATCCTTCTTAGGGTGGAGAGTAGTACTTGTCTAGACCATGTATGTGCTGATTTTCGGGATGAAATCTTTTTTAAGGGGTGGAGTGTTGTAACATATTGAGTTTCGTACTAAATCTATTTTGAACTATAATTATATTTTACCCCTAAGTTGAGATTATTTGCAATTGTATACTTCATTCCATACCTTACTCGATATTTTGAATGAAATATTGTGGTCTTTATTATAAATCAATATCTAATTGGATTCCTAATGCCTACAAGAATTTATCATACCCACATGAGAAATAATTACAATGAGTCTCCTCGATTTAAATTTTATGATTCATCTTGAGGTCATTTAGTGATAATAAATTTGTATCTAAGTACCTTATTTTGACCTTGCATCCATTCATTTCTCTCAAGATTACAACTATTGGCCTTAGAACTAATTGAATCGATATATATATATATATATGAGATTTTCAACATATTATGAGAGAAATTAGTTAATCCAAATAAGAGTGTCATTTTCACGTGTTAGTGTTTTAATAACCAGATTTGTAGAAATTTAAGCGTGTAACCGGATTTCTTATAATTAGAATTATACATAAGGGGTTTCCATATATTTTGAACTAATAATAGAATAAGGAACTTATAGCAATTATCAATAGATTATAGATAATACCAAAACTAGTCTGCATGTTCGTCTTCTTAACTTGTATTGTTGTGCAAATATAGTTATCAAATAGCATAAGTCTTAGGTCTCTCTCCATCTCTCCTCCATGAACTCACTGAGCTGAGAAACCCTTTCCTAGATGCCCTGAGTCCACCTTATAGCCACCATTAATAGAGTGTCTGTAACGACCCCACTTCTCGGTAACCCCCAATTAAGGAAGACCAAGAATTCAGGGGTGTTATCCCAAAAACAGGATCAATGGTTTTGCAAATAATAAAAAATAATTAATGAATTGTATTAGAAACTAAACTTAAAACTGGAATAAAAATTACTTTTCACATACATTTCAAATATAGGAAACTGAAACTTCTACCCTCCATAGAATTCTAACTATCTAAATCCTCCTTAATGAATTAACTTTAATCTTCACAAGTTCCACTTTATTGTTTGTCCAATTTTAGATAATCCTAAAACGCCGACAAACAAAATGTCGGTCAGTATAAAACTATAAATGAATATACCGGTATGTGGGGACAAACAAAACATTGCACATAAGCTTTAACAACCTAATCATATCAAGTAGTTGTTAACAATGCAAAATTACATTTTCAATTTGACTTCCCAACCACTTTTACTTATCCTCTGGGATACCCTCTCTTAGGGTTTAGTCCTTGCAAGGGACTAAAGGCTACCTTCTCCATCCTAAGCTTGGTACCTAGGGTCACCTCTCTAGGTGCCCAGTGGTCTTCCCTCTAGGGCTTGACCACTTCAGACCCTCCCTCCGAGGCTTGGTCTTGCATCATACATCCATAGATGGTATGTAGGTTCGAGACAGTCACATATGTACTTAAATTGTAATAATCATATTCACTTTAAAGATTGCATAAATAAAAGCATACAAATAGTTTATTTCCACGCAATCGATAAAACATCGAGAAAATGTCGAGAAACTAAAGTGTGTACTTATAATTAACCACATAGTTGATTTGGAGATTTCATAAGAAATAAGCATAGTCCAATCAATAAGGCAATCCAACCAAGCAAGCAAGCCAATCACACAAAAGCATAGAATCTTGAAAAGCGTGTACAACCTATTTACTACATACTCATCAAGAACTTACTTATTGACTTGGGATTAATTTCTAGGGTTTCTAATTTGGATTAGGGTTTCATTGGGGTTCTTTTAGATCTATTTACAACTTTCCTCTTTTTATATCCTCAAAACCCTAAAAAAGCAGTTCTAGGTCCAAAACCCTAATTATCCACTTATTCATATTAAATCCTTCTTTTCATCAAAATGACTTAGGATTAACTTAACATCATCTTATACAAAGGATCTCGAAATATATCTCATTAGAAACCATTGACACCTGGATTAGGGTTTCTAAGTCCATTAATGCACATTAAACATATAAAACCCTAAATTAGGCAATTGAGTACAAGGAGCATCTCCTTATATCTAAAACATCCTTTTTATTAAAAACATGTTAATATCATCTTAAATTATCCAAAGAACGCTACTAAATCCCATTAACATCAAAAAATTAGGGTTTTCCTTAATAAAATCATTAAAGATAGCATATTTACATACTTTCGAGTTACAAGCATATTTAGGCCTTGATAATATTTTTATTATATTCCTTGCATTCTCATGATAAATTTTCATATATAAATTTTTGCAATTTGAGTTACCAATAATTATTTATGAATTTTGTAATATTTACTTACCATGGCTAATGAGAGGCTGACACATCAGCCAACGCATGTGTTGTCTCCTATTCAGCTGGGTCGACTTAAAACATAACACAAAGTAAATTCGGCCCCTCAATCGACGACCCACTTCTTCACACCTCGTTGGGTAATTTCATCCAGGTGATCATGCTCGTCACCTTCCCCGCGAACCCTCACGCTGCCGCCAGCCAGAGCCGACCACGGGGTTATCTCTCCCTCCCCACGGCTCGGAGGTCACCAACAATGATCCCTCTGTCTCCACTACCTTCCACCATGCCCGATAAGGCCTCAATCCATGGCTGAGATGGTTGGGTTCAAGAGAACCATCCCTACAAACCCCGACTCATTTACAGACATCCTACATGTGTTGCGCAGGGGCTAGAGCAAGGGGATGATGACCGATCTTCTTTCCAGCTGTGTGAGAGTGTCGTGCTTCTTTCGTACTCCCTTCCACAGCTCCACGTCGCTCCAGGGGTCGCACTACCCCCTCTGTTAGGGTCAGAATGGATACCGGTTGGATGGAGAAAAGAAGATGTTTGTTGGAATCGAGGTTCTGGGTCTAACCCTTATATAGCCGAGGGTAGCAACGTTCTAATGCGTTAAAGTCTCTATTTACCTACGAGGAAACGAGTCCCATTATATAAACAACTACTTTCCTTATTTGTGTGTAAATAGTCCTTTGATTACCTCCTTTCCAAACCCACATTCCTTGGTTATCAAGGAAATATGTAATAGTCAATCAGAGAGTCAACGGTTGTATTACCTTTTAACTTGGCTATTAATCCCATGATCATGAGGATATACTACCTTATTCAAAGTAGTATCTTGATTTGGCACTACCAAAAAGCCACTACATAATTCTCATTAATACATGGCACTTTATCCCCAAATTCTAAAATTATCCTCTCCTCGCTATTGTGACCATGTGGATTCAAAATATCATCCATGGTGATCAATCCTACATCTTTACACATATATCTCATAATTATCTTAATTTCTTTTCCTTTTATGCATTCTTTGATTTCTTCTTTTTTCTTTTAATGATATTAGACTCGTTAACATATTATGATCCACAAAATCATTTATTTAAAGGAAATATTATCAAAGAAATCCACTCATTACACATAAATAATACAATTTCATGACCATACATTTTATTGGAGAAATTGCATTTCCAACAAATTCAAGCCCAAAATCGGGGTTGTAACATCCTTCCCCTCTTATAGGAATTTTGCCCTCAAAATTCCACCAAATACAAACAAATCAGGATAAGGCTTTTCCATGTCCATCATTGGCTCCCATGTGGCTTCATCCTCTCCATGGTGCTTCCAAAGAACCTTTATCATCTTAAATTCTTACATCTGAGTTCTTTCACCTTGGTATCTAGAATCCTCATAGGTGACTCAGGATATATCAACCTCTCTTAAAGCTCAATAGGTTCATGGCTCATCACATGGCTCGGGTACATCACATAGTACTCTAGATCAGACACTGGGAACACATCATACATCATATATCCTGAGGGGTAAGGCTAAACATAAGCAACTCCACCAATCCATCTCAAATGGACCTATGTATCGGGGACTCAGCTTTCTCAGCTATGGCTCAGAGGGGTCGGGTTTTCATAACACATGTTTACCCACAGTGAACTGCATGTCAGTCTGCTTTGCATTGGCTCACGACTCATGTCGATCCTAGGCTTTCTCAACCATTGCTCAATCAAAGCGACTTCATCTACATACAATGTGGTCTCTCTCTCTAACCTTCACAAGGTCCTCTCACAGACATCATCCTAGTGAACCAGTGACCGACACAGCCTCCCTTACAAAGCTTCTTACATCCTGATACTGGCTATGGTGGCTATCATGACAAGCAAACTCTGTTAGGGGCAGGAATTGCTCCCATGTATCACCCTAAACGAGCACACATGCTCTCATCAGACCCTCTAAAGTCTGGATCATACTCTCTTGATTGTCCATTAGTCAGGGGTGATATGATGTACTCAACTTCAATCTAGCATCGAGTTCTTCATGTACCTACTTCCACAACATGGAAGAAAACTTTAAACCATGCTCAAGAACATCTGAACTTGAGTCAGTGTGCAGTTGAACTATCTCTCTCATATATATATATCAATCAGATCTGTCACACTAACAGTGCTCTCTCTCTTAGGTAAGGGATTAGGTCAACTTGGTAAGGTGATCTACCATAACCCATATTGCATCATGACCTCTCTCGGTCCAGGGGAGACCCACCACAATGTCCATGGTGAACTTATCCCACCCCCCCTCGGGGACTTATCATTATCTATAACAACTCACTGGGTTACTAGTGTTCGGCCTTCACCCTCTGACATGTATGGCAACAGGCCACATGCAACTCTATATCCTTCTTCATCTCAGGTCTTCAAAGTACTACCACAAACTTTAACCATCTTAGTAGTACAACAAGGTATGGTGTACTTAAAATTATGAACGTCTTGCATAACTTGATTCCTCTAGGTTGACTCCTCAGAAACCCTAAAACACTTTAGTAGAGGGTTTCACCGCCTTCTACTCCTAATAGGTGTATTTGAGGCTTTTATAATAGTCATTATATCTTATCAAACTCTGGGCTAGCTAATTGAGTATCCACCAACTTGACCAACGGGTCTGGTTGCATCAAGGTGTTAGCCATACCGATTCATCTTCTAACAAACTTAGGGTTCACCTAACAACCTCTTCCAGCCTCTCTACTGTCTAAACAAGATAGTTGTACACCTGAGTTGTATCTTAGTTAAGAGTATATGATACCATGTTAATTCCTTTATGTGCTAGGTGATGGTGAAAACATAAACCTTCACATACTCCACTCATCATCCTTGTCTCGAGTTTAAGTATATTTGTAAAAAGCGAACTTTGAGCTCATCATCTTGGTTATCAAACCCAAACTTATAACTTATAGATTCCAAACTAATCTGGATAGGTACATTCTCGTATTACCCTTGTTCTTCTTATGCTCTCAAATAACCTATCCAATATATTCTCCAAAGGGTGTGGTACTTCCTTTATCCTCAAACGTCATAGAGATGTTTCAACTCATATCACTTCATCCTTAGTATATGACATGCATTTTGTCCTATCTCTCATATCCATAACGAGAGGAAATAAGCATTTGGTTGCATTCCAAATATTGAGTTCATCCCATTCTAAGAGTAGAGATGATACATCACACATTGACATTATCCTTTAAGTTGAAACATACATCACATGTCTCTGCATCATGAATATCTCCAACCTATGTTTACATCCATGGAAAGGCTATTCCCAAACACTCTTGGGTCTTCATATTACTCATATACACCATCCTTAGTCCTTTCCTCAAGGTCTCTAGGGTTCCAATACTTTTGGAGTCATCCATCTTCTCTTATGCATCCAGGGAGTGCCTCCCTCATTTGCCATGGGGGCCCATGAACTCATGAAGGTGGTCAACCTCCTAATCCATGGTCCTTAGACAAAGATAGTTGTTACCTCCCCACCCTATGGTCTTGTGTATTCAGGGAACAGACAACTCCTATTCCCATCGATCTTATCCATACTTGACCTGAGTATCGACTTAGGATTCTATCATGGTACATCTCAAACTTGAATCCTCACCCATATCACCATCATCTGGTTGGGCATGAATAATTAAACTTACATCCTTTCATAGGCAACATGTCAACCTACCTATCTCAGTCCAGCCCCATACAAGTTACCTCTATGGAAACATACCCTCATGCCCCTTAGAGATGGTCACACTGGGTCTATAGATTTGTTCTCTACCATGTGCTCTCCACTTAGCGCATCAAGATCCTATAAGAGACCTCTTTAGGTTACCTCATACCTGAACAAAAGTTGGTACTCACCCTACTGAGGGGTCCCTTCCCAGGATGGGAGAAAATATCTCTTGATAGTAACAAAGGTCACAAACATCCTTACTTGTAAGGTTTACATCATCATGTGCATGCTTAGCCTTGCCATGCTACTTATACACGTAGCCAACAAGAAGACAACCTACGAAGCCATTATGAGTTCCTTCATATGTCATACTTGTTCCTTCTTCCTCAAAGTTGGCCGATTTCATACATATGTCACCAACATGTGTGAGGGATTCATCAAGCATACACCTTTGTCCAAGAGGGGTTTCCTTTTCCTCTAAACATGAGGCAGGGTGCCATACTTGAATCCTTAGGAACTTAAACAGCCTTGTGAGCATCAAGTGCACCAGGTACTACTACTTCCCCTCTTTGGTCCAGGAACCCCATGTTTACCTCATATGAATAGCTTTCTAACTGCATGCTCCATTGTTCAACCATGAACCTATACCAGATAAGGCATAAACTTCTAAACACTCTTCCATGTGAACAACCCCTCAAGGCCTACCCAAGGACAACCAACTAGGTGTGAGGCCTCACAACTTGTTACCATACCTCTCCAGGGTCTAAGGAACTCTCCTTCGTATACCTAAAAGGTAGGCACCTATAACATCCGTGCATCAGTTTAAGAAACCTATTTCTCTTTCTAGGGTTCAATTCCTCTAAAGGCAACCAAGATATGACAAGCCTCTAAGGATCATGCATGAGGCAACCACATACCTCTACTTAGGTTCATCCATTATAGGCCATACCATACCCAACTTCTCATGTCTCATAGTCAAGGTCTCCAACCTTCTTCATCGGGTCTTGCTCTCTCTTTAGATCTAACCCTACAACTGGTCCTACAACATAAGGTTAAGCTCTTAAGGATACATGTCTACACCTATCTGGGTGAAATGTATGATCCAAAACCTATGTCCGACCAAGATCATCCAAAGCTCTGGATGCTCATCTCGTGAACTATTGAGCATAACCCTTCTGGCCTATGTCTCAACCTGTTACCATCCTTGCTACCACTCTAGTATATGTAGGTACATACCTCTTTTTTGTTCATATATGCCCGTTAGGGTTCCTATATGGTCATCATCAACCTTCTCAATGAGGGTGTGATCCCTCACCATCAACATGCACAACCACCCAAGGTCGAGTCACCATAAGGCACCAGGGGTCAACTGACCACTCATAGTTCATGCTTTTCATGTGTACTCAAAACCTTTACGTAAAGCATGCATGTCCAATCCATGTACTTGCATGCACGGACAACTGAGTTATCCAACTCATCGTGTCTTCTCTTTCTCTATCCACCACTTATGGTATTAGATTGAGCATCATCCTCAGGGGATGTGTTAGGTCTCTTCCTCTTCTTGGAGGATTTTTCCTCCAAGACTAACTCTCTCCTCCTCTTCCTACAAGATGGTTTAACCTTAGCATTCTCCTGAGGGGTAACCAAGGGCACAAGAACACAGGCCATGCAACCTAAGCATGTAACTAACTTAGTCTGAGTTTCTAATTATCAAAACTTATGTCCATGACATCTTTCTTACATATTTTTTATTATTTGGTGGAGGATTCCTTAATCCTTACTATACTTACCCTAAACTCAGGAGGGAGGTGGAAAGAGAGAAAACCCTAATCTCTTAAAGTTATTCAATGAACGGGGTAGAGAAGGGATGAAGACATATGAGAGAATACCTAGAGGTATCTTATTTCGAGTCAATCCTCTGATTTCGGCTAGGCAGCTGTCACACAATAACCCAGAGTCCTTATAGACCGACTAGCGGGGCGGAGGAAAATTTTGCCAGCCCCCGGATTGTGATTCTTTTCTAGACATTTTCATCATTGGAAAATCCTCTAATAACTCCCTTGGGTTCTAAAGAGTTTGTAAAATTTAATAATTATTAGAGATTAAATGGAAAACCATCGCTCTGATACCAATTGTAATGACCTCGCTTCTCGATAACCCCTAATTAAGAAAGACCAAGAAGTCAAAGGCGTTATCCCAAAATAGGATCAATGGTTTTGCAAATAATTTAAAAAAAATCTACCATAAACTAAACTTAAAACTGGAATAAAAATTATTTTTCACATACCTTTCAAATATAGGAAATTGTAACTTCTACCCTCAGTAGAATTCTAACTATCTAAATCATCCTTTATGAATGAACTTTAATCTTCACAAGTTCCACTTTACAGTTTGTCCAATTTGAGATAATCCTAAAACGCCAACAAACAAAATGCCAGTCAGTATAACTGAATATACCGATATTTGGGGACAAACAAAACATTGTGCATAATCTTTAACAACCTAATCATATCAAGTAGTTGTTAACAATGCAAAATTACATTTTCAATGTGACTTCCCAATTGCTTTTACTCATCCTCTAGGATACCCTCTCTTAGGGTTTAGTCCTTGCAAGGGATTGAAGGCTACCTTCTCCATCCTGAGCTTGGTACCTGGGGTCACCTCTCTAGGTGCGCAGTGGTCTTCCCTTCGGGGCTTAACCACTTCAGACCTTCCCTCCGGGGCTTGTTCTTGCATTATACATCCATAGATGGTATGTAGGTTTGAGACAGTCACATATGTACTTAAATTGTGATAATCATATTCACTTTAAAGATTGCAGAAATAAAATCATACAAACAGTTTATTTCCATGCAATTAATAAAACATTGGGAAAACGTCGGGAAACTAAAGCGTGTACTCATAATTAGCCACATACCTGATTTGGAGATTTTACAAGAAATAAGCATAGTCCAATCAATCAGGCAATCCAACCAAGCAAGCAAGCCAATCACAAGAAAGCACAGAATCCTGAAAAGCATGTACAACCTATTTACTACATACTCATCAAGAACTTACTTTATTGACTTGGGATTACTTTCTAGGGTTTCTATGCTGGATTAGGGTTTCATTAGGGTTCTTTTAGATCTATTTACAACTTTCCTCTTTTATATCCTCAAAACCCTAAAACAGCAGTTCTAGGTCCAAAACCCTAATTATCCACTTATTCATATTAAAGCCTTATTTTTAGAAAAATGACTTAGGATTAACTTAACATCATCTTATACAAAGTATCTCGAAATATATCTCATTAGAAACCATTAACACCTAGATTAGGGTTTCTAAGTCCACTGATGCACATTAAACATATAAAACCCTAAATTAGTCAATTGAGTACAAGGATCATCTCTTTAGATCGAAAACATCCTTTTTGTTAACAATAGGTTAATATCATCTTAAATTATCCAAAGAATGCTACTAAATCCCATTAACATCAAAAATTAGGGTTTTTCCTTAATAAAATCATTAAAGATAGCATCTTTACATACTTTCGAGTTACAAGCATATTTAGACCTTGATAATATTTTTATTATATTCCTTGCATTCTTATGATAAATGTTCATATATAATTTGTTTCAATATGAGTTACCAATAATTATTTATGAATTTTGCAAGATTTACTTACCATGGCCAATGAGAGGCTGACACATCAACCAACACATGTGTTGTCTCCTGTTCAGCTGGGTCGACTTAAAACATAACACAAAGTCAAATCTGCCCCTCGAGCGACGACCCACTTCTTCACACCTCAGAGGGCAATTTCGTCCAAGTGACCCTACTCATCACCTTCCCCCCGAACCCTCACGCTGCTGCCAGCCAGAGCCGACCACGAGGTTATCTCTCCCTCCCTGGGGCTCAGAGGTCACCAGCAACAATCCCTCTGCCTCCATCGCCCTCTGCCGCACCTGGCAAGGCCTCAATCCATGACTGAGATAGATGAGTTCAAGAGCACCAGCCTTGCAAACCGCCGCTCATCTACAGACATCCTACAGGTGCTGTGCAGGGGCTAGAGTGAGGAGATGATGACCGAGTTTCTTTCCGACTATGTGGGAGCGTCGTGCTTCCTTCGAACTCCCTTCCACGGCTCCACGTCACTCCAGGGGTCACACTACCCCCTCTGTTAGGGTCAGAATGGATACCGGTTGTATGGAGAATGGAAGATGTCTGCTGGAATGGAGGTTCTAGGTCTAACCCTTATATAGCCGAGGGTAGCAACATTCTAATGCATTAAAGTCTCTATTTACCAACAAGGAAATGAGTCCCATTGTCTTTAACAACTACTTTCCTTATTGGCATGTAAATAGTCCTTTGATTACCTCCTTGCCAAACCCACGTTCCTTGGTTATCAAGGAACCTATATAAGCGCATATATATGTAATAGTCAATCAAAGAGTCAACAGTGGTATTACCTTTTAACTTGGTTGTTAATCTCATGATCACGAGGATATACTACCTTATTCAAAGTAGTATCTTGATTTGGCAACACCAAAAAGCCACTACATAATTCTCATTAATACATGGCACTTTATCCCCAAATTCTAAAATTATCCTCTCCTCGCTATTATAACCATGTGGATTCAAAATATCATCCATGGTTATCAATCCTACATCTTTACACATATATCTCATAATTATCTTAATTTATTTTCCTTTTTATGCATTCTTTGATTTCTTTTTTTTCTTTTAATAATATTGGACTCATTAACATATTATGATCCATGAAATCATTTATTCAAAGGAAACATTATCAAAGAAATCCACTCATTACACATAAATCATACAATTTCGTGATCATACATTTTATTGGAGAAATTGCATTTCCAACACATTCAAGCCCAAAATTGGGGTTGTAACAGTGTCTCTCTCTACTGACCATAAACAACAGTGAATCCAGCTATTTCTTTCATGTACACACCCATGACCAATGTTTTCCTCACTATTCCTCTACCCTAGACAACCATCATAACCCTAGAAAACTTGGTTGCTCGTATAAGACCCTACACCCCATGATCTGGAGGTAGCAAGACCTACAACACAAGCATTGTAAACATAAAACACCAAGTCTGTTGCCATTGTTATCATCATTGACTTGCTTCATCCAACCTCCTCCCTCACCTTTTCCAACACACAACCATCATCGCACAAAACCTATTTAACACAGGTCCATTGTTGAAGGCTCTAGTAGAGTTTTAGCAATGACGATTGGTTGTGCGGTTCTCAAATCCAATCAAGAAAGTTGGAAAAAGATAGTTCTTAAGGGGAGAGATCACACAACAACTACCAGGGATCTATCACACTTTCTATCCCTGGCAATGGCTCTAGAAAGCTTGGTGCGTTTTTGAACTAATAATGGAATAAGGATCTTATAGCAATTATCAATAGATTTATTAGCTAATACCAAACCTAGATTGCATCCTCATCTTGTTAACTCTAACTGTCATGTAACTATAGTTCTCAACTAGCATAAGTCTCAGTTCTCTCTCCATCTCTCCTGCATGAACTCACCGAGATGAGACATCTAAATCAATTGAATTTTTATTAGATGCTCCCCAAGGTTCTCGAACACACTTGGGATCTTTCAAAAATTATAAAGCCCTGATATTTGGACACGCTCACATAGACTAACACATTTTACCCTCAAGTGCATGGGGTCATTTTATACTATAGGAGGGTGGCAAATTAGGGGTCGATCCATAGAGAGAAAAGGGGGCACTACAGCTGAGTTAGTTTAGGCTAGGTTCCTACTGCAGATTCTAGGGTTGAAGGGTTGAAGTGGGGCTTTTTTTATTAATGTAAAGGTTCAAGGAAGCAATTAAGAGAGCAAGAAGCAAAACCTAGATCGACCCTATACACTTAAGTTCTAATGAGAAAGAAAGGAAACTAAGCAAGGAAAGAGCAAATTACACTATAACAAGCAAAGAAAGATCTAACACTACACTGGACTAGCAATTAGGACTAAAAGGCAATTAAAAACCTAAACTAACAAGAACAAGGCAAGAGCAAGGCACTGGACTAATTAAGAAATTAAGGAGTTAAACAAGTAAAGACTAGCTAAACAAGAAGACAAATTAGGGTTTTAGACAATTATGGGAAGTGTGAGATATTTGGGGGAATGCACTTGTCAATTGAGTTTGGGGTGATAACATGTAGATATTACACTTTAATTTATATTACCAAACTAAACAACAAGATGCTAATGGATTTCCCTAAGCTGCTAATTGGTCATGGATGGGATAGGATGTGTATAGGGAAATTGCTCCCTATCCTACCCACCCTTATGAGGCTCACTTGGATTAGGGCTTAGGTGTAATTCAATTAGGATCTAGTCAAGCCTAGGTTTCTAGTATAGAAACTCTTAGGGTAATTAGGGTTGCATGGTAGTAATGGAAGGTGGAAATGAGGTTTTAGACCTCATCTCACCTACCATCTCGCCTTGAGAAGGCTTCAAGCTAATTACACTAATTCTTCTATACTATCTACTTAGATCTCTCACCTAGGTGTAGGAGAATTGGTTAGCATGTAGCAAGGTGAATGGATATCTAGGGACCCACTAATTGGATCCGTAGGGGCAATTAACAAGTTAGCTATGTATAAGTAATTTTCCTAGAATCCTAGGTGATTTCAATCACATACCACAAAGAAATTTGTGGGAAATGAGATAAAATGGGACATAAACCATTAGCTAAAGAAATTACAATGTTTACATATCACTTTCCACCAACATGATATCAAAGTAACAGTTTTGACCCCAAACAGTCCACCTGGGGGGTAGCTACTTTAGAACTAGGAAATACAAAAATGGAGAAAGAAGAATGGGTAGAATAGTGAAAATCCATGGTAGCTCAGTGGAGACTCCTCCTTCTCCACCTCCTAGAAACTGTTGCTCGAGATTCTCCCTCCTCCATGGTGGAATGGAATGTATGTGTGATGGAAAGTGGCCAAAAACCTTAAAAGAAGGGATTTGGGGTGGAAGGTGATGGAATGTAGGTGAAATGGAGTGGGAATGAAGTAGAGAGGGATGGGGTAGGATGAGAGGTAGATAAGAGTGGCTAACCTCATGATCCAGTGGCCACCCAAGTATATATAGGTGGTAAGGAAGCATTAGGTTAAGTGGGGGTAATATGGGAAAAGTAGTGGAAAATTATGTTAGGGTTGATGGACACTGCGACCATTTTGGTCACAATGAACATGATGGACTGGGGTGAACATTGCCATGATGGAGTGAAACATGCGAGGTGGAAATTGGATGAGAAAGTCAGATAAATTTGTAGCTTTGGAGGGTCAACACCACGGGCATGGTGGACTTTGGTCACCACATGCTTGGCGGACTCCAGTCACCATGACCATGGTGGAGCTTGGTCACCACGGTCCTAGTGGCCACCACTGGCTTGGTGGCTAGCAGCTTTAAATTTGCACTTTAACTGTGACATGGAACATTTGTGTCACGGTGTGTCCATGTACCACAACCATGTTGGAGATTCTTCCTTGCACTTTGACCTTCAACTTGCTCATCTTTGATTCTCCTTACTTTGGGTTGATACCTAACCACTTCAAGTAGGTTAGGGAAGCTATTAGACTCTCATTAGGCTCCTTCAATGGTAAAGAAACCCTTACATTCTCCTTCTTCTCTCCCTTCCATCCAAATCATGGTCAATGTACTTGAAATACATGCAACGAACGTTCATAAGTCCATTTGATAGAAATATGCATATTGAGGGAAATAACATGTAATCTAATAGATTTAGAAGTGATTGAATTGCAATGATGAATCCCTAAAATAGTGTTGCATCACCTTCCCCATAGACCACCACTAGCCTTAACTATGTGCTTTGTCCTCACTCACGGGCAAGCCAGGATAAACTTCCTGACTGGTCAACCAACCTAGTACTACTATGGGCTGAGCATGCTTCCACAAAGTTCTTTAGTGATGGGCTTGATGCAAAGGAGGTGCACCTCAGTGATATGAGTAGTCTAATCGTTCCTTTTAAGATCATTTTATTTGAGGCCTCAAATCTTAGTACATTACAATTCTCTTCAAATCATGGGACATTACAATCTCCCCCAGTTAGACTCATGACATCCTTGTCAAGGCTCAACTATATGGCCTCATAATATTTCTCCATTTCAGTGTAGACCCAAAATGGACCATGGATAGCCAGTTGTAGATCATGGAATATCGGCGCAAGGGTGGCTACTTCACCATGGATATCTCTTTCCAACATGCCTGGACCGCATGACTCAAGACTGGCATGCCACATTCCCATGTAGGCCCCACCTAATGGAGGGGTGATGGATCTGGTACCAATTTTAATGTTTGGGGGGCCTAGCAAAGGCTCTAGTAGAGTTTCATTAATGACGATTGGGCCCAAAGACCACCACTACCTTTAATTGAGCACTTTGTCTTGACTTGCACATAAGCCATGATCAACTTATTGATTGGTCACCCATCCTAGTACTATTTTGAGTTGATCACACTTAACCATAGAGTTATTTAGTTATGGGCTCCCTGAAAAGGAGGTGCACCTTGATGATATGGGTAGTGCAATCATTCCTTTTAAGATCACTTTATTTGAGGTCTCAAATCTTGGGACGTCACGACCTACATAGTCATTGCACTACCTCCTCTAGACCCTAGTCGCTCGACACCCTCTCATCCACTCCTTCAATATCAAGACTAGAATCTTCATGTGTCATTTCCAGGGAGAAATTCACACTACCACCTACCACTTGCAACAATCACCATCAGGGTCGATCTTGACTAGACCCACCATCGCCCCTTTGGGTCATCTCACTGCTCCATATCATGTGAGAGGCTGGTTGAGATTTATACATGTTGCAAAATTTAGGTCTATAGACCGGAGCGGCAAGAAACCAGACTGGAGCAACAATCCTTCATGACCTCCTCCAGCGACCAAAGTACATGAAGCCTCCTTCAGTTGGTTATAGGAAGTGAGGAAGTCAGAATTAACTTGAGGATATGAATGGATCTCGATTTATATTCCGAATATAATAAAATATGTATTACCCTTCAGATTGTAGGTGAGTCTTTCTTATTTAGCATATTTGGTTACTTCAACGGAATAGATAAATATAAATTCAAGAAACAAATGATAGGTTGATTCAAATAAACACGATAGTGTGGAATAGTTAATCAATAAGTTCTATATTTAAAATGAAATTAGTATACCAATAGGTAAAGATTAGATTATGGCAACTCATGAATTTAGAGAAATCAGTCAATATTAGTACATATACGATGTAATTGACAAGGATATGGAATTATCTATATGCGCAAAGTATTAAACCTAGTGATATTTTATAATAGTAGATATATGTATTGCACATAGTAATATCATGTTTAGATATACATATTGGAAGAATACAAACAATTGATTGGTGATAAATCGATTAGCAAATAACACAAGTAATAAGAGAATGGCAGAATAAATTGTAATGAAATGCATTAGTTGATCAATGAAACATATTCATATATGTATTTAATATGCACGTTAAAGTTAAATCACAAAATATATAAATTTCAATAAACTTTAAAGATAAAATGTTGATTTTAGCTGGATATAAGTCTAAAACCATATAGACATATGTTTATCCAAGTCATGTTATTTAGAAATACAAACTCAATTTAGAAAGGATGTTCACCTAGGTTGACTTATATTGATCAAATTGGAAATTAAGAAAAAGAACCTCAATGAGAAACCCAGTTTATGAATAATAATATGCATGACTTGTGATTTTAGTGAACTCTCTTTTGATGACATGGTAATATAGACCATACATATATCATAGGAAGAAAGGTATGTGAATAGTTACCGGTTTATGAATCATAATATGCATGATTTGTGATTTTAGTGAACTCTCTCTTGATGACATGGTAATATAGACCATACATATATCATAGGAAGAAAGGTATGTGAAAGAAAATCTAAATTCATAAAGATTGAAGAAAAATTGATTGAAGCACCTCAACGTAGTACAATTACATAATTGTCTACCTATATGTACAACAATTAGTAGTAATGCATTCACATATGGATGTATAAGTAAATTAAACCCTAGATGTGTATATGTACATTATATTATACATTTTATACATAGAGAATATTTATAGAGTTTTAGAGAGAGAAAATGTAAGATGGATGTTTGAACTATAAGTGTACATACTTTCTCTCAATCATTTAAATTAGTAATAAATCTATCGATGTATATATGAGTTTATATAAATATTTGAAATATAGGTTTGTGTGTATGACTAGCATGTATCGAGGAATTTTGGATATAAACCCTTTATATCTCTAGCAAGGGTATATTAGAAAATAACCATATTTGATCATAATGACTAGAGAGAATATATTGCATAGAAGTTAACATAACATTTTAGGCTCTAATCTAGAGAAATTGTAATATAACAATCATATTGATTATATATATAACCTAGTTAGAAACCCTAGAAATGAGAATAATAGAAAATACAAATATCACCCGTAGATGGAAAACCCTAGTCATAATAACAAAATAAAAATTGAACACTAATTGATTCCAAGCCAAGTCTAACCAATATATTCTACACTTGTAGATGACTCTCTTGATTGAATTTTGGAGTTTTATACCTGGAATGTCTAGATTTTATTCAAGGTGCAACATTTCTATTACTTTTGGGTAGTTCAGTTTTTCTCTTGAAAACATGCATAATATATAGGTTGGTTGGCCAAAATTCTTTATAAACTTTAGCCTTCCTCCTTGAGGGGCCGCCAAAAATAAATTCAAAAAATAATAGCACACTATTTAAACGTCAAAAAGGGAAGGTTGGTATGCTATTTAAACGTCGAAAAAGGGAAGGTTGGTACCCATTAATTTAGTCAAATTATGCTTCCATGCCTCAGTGCAAAGTTAAAGGACATAGGATCCCTCTAAATAGTAGGAATCTCTATTGGTGTGTTGTCGTTCTCCATAGGAGAGAACACATGGCTTCCCCCACAACTAGACATTGCCATGTGATATCCATTTGAATAATTTAATTAGTAGACTCAAAATTAGATAATGAATCTTCTTGAATTTTAAAACCCATTATTTCTATTTAGTACTTGCATACATCATTTAACTCTTCACATTTTTACATGAAAATCCTTTGTATATAGGTTCATACTTTTATTTTTCTAAATATTGATTTTATACCCATTATTTGACTGACTTATGTTTCCCTTCTTGGGGCCCAAGTGTGGTTTCATTCTCTCTAGGAATTCATGAACATGCAACCAAAGCAAGACATGGAAGAGATGTGCAAGAGTGGTCCCATGTTGAAGACTAGATAGGAATCAATGCCTATTCTTAATTACAATAATCCTATGTATAAGCTTTCACGACTTTGATGTAAAGCATGATTGTAAAAAGATTTGGTTATATTTTCTAATGTAGCATTTGTAAATATTTGATCATAAGGATCAGGTCTTGACACGAAATCTCAGGGAAAACCATCATTTTGTTAAACTAAGAGAAAACTTCAATCTTAGTCTGTTGGTTGTCAATTGATGGAAACTTTATAGAAAACTAAAACAATTTAAACTTCTCCATTTTAATTGTGATTTGATTCATTCGTGATTATGTGGATTCATAATAAATTTCACTATAGTTCTAATTTAAAACTTGATTTGGAATATTAAGACTATAATCAATTATAAGGTAATTAAGTTACTTCTAGGAATATTTATCACTATAGTAATCTTTAACTCTTATGATTACCATATATGCTTGGATTGAGTTATAACATCTCCCCCTATAATAAAAAAAATTATCTCAAAATTATTTGAAGAGGAAAGGATACTTGTTATAAATCTCATTAGAAATCAAAAACGAGAAAAGGTGGTTCAGAGTGGCCCCAAGTTTTAGCTAGAAAACTAAAAAGAAGTGACTCATGTGTGTATAAGGAAGGAAGGCATGCAAGAATAAGAATTTGGCACACTCCTTTATGAATTGGGAAATAGTTGAAAATTGGTACCCCAATCCCTATACAAATAATATTGTAAGGGTTTCATATGAAACGATGATATGTGAATCATGAGGAATAAGATGATCTCATGTGTTCTCACCTTGTTTTGTATTTTGTGTGTGGAAGGTTTTCACACTTCTGGGTGCATAGTGGATTTTCACTTTAGGAAGTGTCCAATAATATATCTAGATCAGGAGCAGACACCGACCGAATGCAGTGCCAACTACTTTCACACTTATGGGCACCAATAGCTTTGACACTTCCCAGCACTAACTAGTTTCACATTATGAGTTCAATAGATTTCACACAAAACTATGGTCATCTCTCTCTCACTCTCTCTAGTCTCCCCGATTCTCCTCTGGGTTAGATGGTAGTCCTCTTTTGGGGTCTTTTCTCTCCTTTTCTAAAGTGAAGAGAGTTATTGAGGTGGTTTTCTCCTCTTTCTCCAAACTAACACCCTGCTCTACCTATTGATAGGTACATGGTGCCATGTGGCCCTCTCTCCTACTTCCCAAGACCAACATGGTTTTAGAGGGCACGATTTAGTTAGCACTTGTAGGAACTAAAAGGTTTGGCACCTAAGTGTCCTTTTTTGAGAAAAATTGAAATGTGTGTGAATTGATTTAATACATTTGTGTGTGAAACCCTTTGGCATCCAACTTCACCTATTTTGAAAAAAAAAACATGTGAATTGATTTGACACACCCGTGTGTGAAACCCTTTGATGTCCCACATGACATGTTAAAAGAGGACCCAAAATGTGTGCAACCTAGTTTAACACATATGAGTGCAGAACCCTTTGGCACCAATGTGGTATGTAAAAGGGGAGCCAAAATGTGTGCGGTCTAATTCTAACTCCCAAATAACATTCCTCTACACTGTGATTCCTTCAAAGAACTTTCACTTAAGGTATCTCCCTCTTTTTAAGTTTTCGAGTTCTGCAGCCAAAATTTTATAGGACCTTCAAGATAGGATATATCTTTTCTTAGTTGTACTGGTTCTGGATCTATGATCTTTTAAGTACTTGGATGACACTTCTTCGACATGGATACATAAAACACAACATGTAAGTTGACTAGCTCAAGAGGCAACCCAAGTTTGTATGCTACTGGTCCAATTCTCTAAAGGATTGGATAGGGACTCATATATTTAGGTGTTAACATACCTCACTTCCCAAAACTCAATACACCTTTCCATGGTGACACTTTCAAGTAAACCTCATACCCAACCTCAAACTAAAGTGGTTTGTGCATAGATTTTCTATCTATCATGTACAACTTTCAACTGTTGTATAATCACATATATCTTTTCGATTGTTTCTTCTACCAACTTTGGACCTAGAACCTATCTCTCACTGACTTCAAACCAAGAAACAGGAGATGTACACTTTATCCATACAAAGGCTCATAAGGGGACATGTCTAAACCAATGATATATGTTATTATAGGAAAACTCCATTAGACTAAGGTGATTATCCCAACTATCACTAAACTACAATACACAAGCTCTCAACATGTCCTCTAGTGTCTGAATCGTCTATTATGATTGTCCAGCTGTCTGAGGGTGAAATTTTGTGCTAAAATTCAATCTTGTTCTCAAGTAATGATGCAACTGATTCCAGAATCTAAGTGTGAACTTCGGGTCTCTGTGTGATACTGTAAAAACTAGTATTCTATGTAATATGACTATCTCATCTATATAGACATTAGATGGTTTTGGGATATCCCATGTTGTCTTAACTAGTATAAAGTGAGAAGACTTGGTTAATCTATCCTATGTTACCCATATAGAATCAAATCCACAAGGTGTTCTAGGTAACCCAACTACAAAATATGTAGGATATGTTTCCACTTCCACATAGGAATAGGGAGTGGTTGAAGGATACCTTCTGACTTTTGATGTTTAGCCTTGACTTGTTGACATACACCATACTTAGATGCATACTCAGTGGCATCTATCTTCATACCTAACCACCAATATAGTTCTTTGAGGTTTCTATACATCTGTGAGCTGACTGGATGCATCACATACATAGAAGAGTGAGATTCCTCAAGGATATGCTTCTTTAATTTTGTGTCATCTAGCACACACAATCTATCTACTTGGATGCATCAGATACATATAAGACTTAGCTTAATCAAGGATCTCCTTCTTTAATCTAGTGTCATCTAGCACACACAATCTATATTGTTGATATAACATCTTATAATCTAAATATCTAAATTCTATTCTCTTACCTTTTGGCATGCCATGCACGATCTGCTTCAACTCACTATCATTATGTTGAAGCCCTTTGATCTGCTCATAGAATGTAGGTCTAACTTGCATCTATGTAATCAACCCACCTTGTTATGAAAAACTCAAATCTAGATTCATCTCTCTCATCTTAATCAATAGGTCTCTTTTTACACATGCCATAGAGAACATTCATGTTGGTGATGTAGACTTCCTACTTAGAGCAGTTGGTGCACAAATGACCTTATGGGGATGGTAATTAATGATAAAATCTTAGTCCTTTATAAGCTCCATCCACCTCTATTGTCTTAGGTTAAGATCCCTCTATGTGAAAATAAATTTTACTCTTATGGTATGTAAAGATCTGACATGACTCACCATAAAGATAATGTCTACATGTCTTTAAGGCGTGTACTATGGTTGCCAACTCATGATCATGTGTTGGCTAATTTTCTTCATTCATCTTGAGTTGTCTAGAAGCATAAGCCAACACCTTTCCTTCTTGCATAAGAACACATCCTAGTCCTATTATGGATGCATCACCAACACTACATTATCTTTATCTGCTTCTGATATGATCAAAACTGGTATTGAAGTTAATTTGTGCTTGAATGTATGAAAGCTTTTTCACAATCATCATACCAAACAAAAGGCACATCTTTGTTATCAAACATGTAGTGGTGCTTCTAGAACATTGAAGTTTTTATGAACCTTCTATTATATTTGGATAACCTAAGAAAACTTCTGATCTTAGTAGAAGTTGTAGGTTGCTGCCATTGAAGAACATATTCCACTTTCTTAGGGTCTATACTGACTCCTTCTCCTGATACGACATGTCCCATAAAGGTTACTTAAGACAATCAAAATTCATGTTTGTTGAACTTAGCATATAAATGGTCTTGTCTCAATAATACAGGGCTGCCCTTAGATGTTGCTTATGTTGTATTGCATCTTTGAAATATATAATGAGATACTGTCTATAAAAATTTACTACAAAATGATCTAGATATAGTTTGTAAACCCTATTTATCGTGTCCATAAAAGTTGCAGGGGAATTTATCAGTCCAAATGACATAACCACAAACTCACAATGCCCATATCTTGTTGTGAAGGTTGAATTAGGTACATCTGATGATTCATTCTCAATTGATAATAATCTAATTTGATATCTATCTTTAAAAAGATTGTTTCTCTATGTAACTGACCAAATAGGTCAACCATCCTAGGAAAAAGATATTTTTCTTAATGGTTGCCTTATTCAACTGCGTGTAATATATGCATAACCACATAGTTCCATCCTTCTTTTACACAAAAAGCACTAGAATTGCCCAAGTTGATGTACTAGGTTGAATGAAACCCTTACCCAATAACTCTTGTAACTCAATTATTAACTATTTTAGTTCTGTAGGTTTCGTTCTGTAGGCTGAAAATGCTATTGAATGACTACAAGGTATAATGTGTATCTCAAAGTCATCATCTCTCTTAGGATATAATTTAGTAACTCATCAGGAAAAACATTTGGGAACTCACATACAACATGAACATTGTTACAACCCCAATTTTTGGGTTTATTTGGTGAGAAATGTAATTTCTCATATTAAAGATAATTGAACAAATAATGATATAATTTGTTTTGAATAAATGGATTTCATTTACAATAGCCTTGATGATTGTGTTGTGGGCTTTATTGGCTATTGGGCCCAATAACAAGGAAATAAAGAAAGGAAATTCAATTATTAAATTAGTAAATGAATAATTGAATATTTGAGAAAAGAAAAATGTGGAAACCTCTAGAAGGCATATCCAAAGAGGGATTTCGTGCCTATTGGGTTCCTTGGGTTCCAAGGAGTCCAAAGTTGCATAGAGAGTGCAATAAGAAAAGAAAAGATCAATTATTTTTTTTATTAAGAAAGAAATTGAAAACAATGGTAAAATGTGGAAAACAAGTGAAAAGAGGTATAATAGAGTCATCCTTAGTGGAATTTCGTATCCCAAGGATTCCTAATGATAAAAGGAATACCAATGAGGAAAATAAAAGAGAAATAAAGAGAAATCCTCAAAAGGAAATATTTTAATAAGAAATAAACATGATAATGAGAAATAATGCATTTAGATGCATCTAGAAGGATAATAAGTATCCTCGAAAAGGAATTTCGAAATAATAAAGTTCCTTGGGATCCAAGGAGACCCAATGAAGAGAAAAGAAAAAGAAAATACCAATATTTCAAAATAAGAGGATAATGTGATGCATTATTAATGAATTATGTGGTATTACTAAAAAGGAAGTATTTTCTATTAAATGAAAAAAAGAATTGTGTACCATTAGAATAAAGGGCAAGTACTAAGAAGATAAAAGAAGAGATTTTCGAAATTCAAATATCTCAAGGATAAATAATATCAAGAGGATATTTAAGAGAGAGAAAGAGACTTGTTTCTCATTATAGGAATAGGATTCCTAATAGGAGAGGACTTGTTTCCTCTTAGATGGGCATCTTAGGATGAGGATATCCTCCCCTATATAAGGGGCAGAGCCTATGGCTCGAGCTTAAGAAGATCCCAAGTCCGTTCTCTCTCTTCCTCATCTTCTTCTCATTTGAAACCCTAACCAAGAACGCATAGGGTCATCTTGGTGGCTAGCAGCTGTAGAGGGATCTCGGTGGAGGCACGAAGCATCTCCGAAGTTCTAGGGTGGTTGGCCACCTTTCCCTGCCCGCCATCACTGTACAACACATGTAGTGCGGCCGCCAGGCCAGTTGCGGTTTGTAGGCCCGACCAACATAGGAGAGCCTCCCTAGATGTGAGGAAAGAGCACCACCAGGTGCAGAGGAGGGCGGCGGAGGAGATGGAGTGGTCGTTGGTGCTTAGGGACCAAGGGATGGAAGAAGGAAGCCCTCCCCGAGCTGCTGCAGGCGGAAGCGTAGGCGTTGGACGCTTCTACCCCTCCACGGGCTGAAGCGCTGCTCACTTGCGTGGGGGGTAGTTTCATAATTCGATTATGTTTTCAACTCACAAGGCACGCTGCATGGAAAGGGGACACATGGCACCCCCTGATTGTCCAAAAGGTATTTTTACTTGCAAAACTCATAATTAAATATTAGTAACTCCGATTAGGACAAGTAATATATGAATTTTGATCAGGAGAACGAGAGGAATCCAATAAAAATGATATTAAAGATTGATTCCGTTCCTAATTGCAAAAGTACAATAAGTTGATGAAAAGTGCATTAAAGTTAAGTGAAAAAACCCTATTTGTGATTAAAGGTTGAATATAGTATGCTTAATGGGTTAATTGAAGTATTAATAACCTGTTGAATGATAATGTTAGATTCGAACCTCGTCTAGATGTAAAATTGCATGATTTAGGGTTTTTACCCCATATGAGAATTATTAAGTACTTAGAAATCCTAATTTAGGGTCAAAGAGGATAAGATCATATTTAATTTGAAAATGTGAAAATATGGTGTTATATGGTGGTTCTAATCTATTTCGAGCATTAAAGTTCTTAAGTATGGATAAAAACCCTAAATGTAGTAATTAGGGTTTTCTCGTGAATAAAAGGTAGAATTAATGGCAAACTGAATTCTTTTAGGAATTAGGCCATAATGAACTATGAATTAATGATAAATGAGTATAGTGATCTTGCCATGGATTAAAAGGATAAAAATAGTAGCTTTAATGTAAAACAAGCTTAATGAAATTAATTAATGGTTAATGGTGCCTTTAAATCTGAAAATAGGGTTATATGTTGATAAGATAACCTTAATATTGAAGAATAGATGAGATAATTAGGGTTTATGAGTAATGCCATAAAATTAGGGTTTAATATGGTAAAAGATGAAGGGAAACCCTAATTGAAAAACGAAACCCTAAAAATGGATACAGAAACCCTAGAAAGTGAATCCAAGTCAATAAAGTAGATTCTTGATAAAGTGTGTAATAAATAGAGTACATATTCTTTTCAGGAATTATGTGATTGTTGAATTGCTTGCTTGGATTGCTTTCTTGGTTGGATTTGCTTAATGATTGTGAAATCACCCAAATCAGGTATGTGTTTATGCTTATGATTATCCTGACTAGTTTTCCGAGGATTTTATCGACGTTTCCCTCATGGCTTGAAATAACTGTTGGATGTTTTTATTTCATGTAACCAAAGAGTGACTATGACTATCACTATGAATATACATGTATAACTGGCTAGATCCAGGTCCACCCCTGTGGTTATGCAAAGGCTAAAAAGGATAACCTAGAGCAAGGTCTAGGCTATCATGAGTTAGAAACTGGGCTACACATGTGTAGTGCCATGAGACTCTTAGCATGCCATGAGTTAAGGAGTGGGCTACCTACGGGTAGTGCCATGTGACTCAACCCTAGAAACTGATTCACCTGTTAGGTGGGATGATGAGGGGTATAATGGGGATAGGATATATATGGATCACACAGTTATATTTAAAACATAAACTTGTTTGTTAAATGGTAATTGACTGCAATACGTTGTTATCATAGTTGCACGATTTTTGTTCCCCCCACATACCAGCTTCGGCTGACCGACGTTTTATTTGTCGGCATTTTAGGTTCAAGCCAAAAGGACAAATAGTAAATCATCATATTGTGAAATACATGAAGAAAAATACAAGGAGGATTAGTTAGAGTAGAATTCATACATGGATAGAAGTTTAGAAATCCAAAATTTCAAAAGGTATGCAAAGTTTATTCTTTTTCAGCTTTTCAGTTTAGTCTATTAAAATTTAATAATTATTCTTGGTTAACTGTCGAACCTTTGATCCGGAAATTATGGGTGCGAATTCGACCTCCCAGTCTCCCTTAATTGGGGGTTACCAGTAGGCGGGGTCGTAACATTTGGTATCAGAGCGTAGGTTCCTCACTTAACCATTAATAATTATTAAATTTTACAAACTCCATCGAACCCAAGGGAGTTATTAGAGGATTATCTGAAGACAGAGGTGTCTAGAAGAGGATCACGACCGAGGGCTGGCAATATTTTCCTCCGCACCGCTAGTCGGAATACGAGGACTCCCGGATCCGTGTGACTGCCTAGCCAAAGTCTTAGGGTATGAATCGAAATAAGATACCTTTAGGACTTTCTCATCTTATTCATCCCTTCTCATCACAAATTATGTTAAGGACCTTAAGGATTAGAGTTTTCTCTCTTCTCCTCACCCTCTTAAGGTATGGGTAAGGTTAATAAAGTCTAAGGAATCCTTCATCAAATTAATGAAAAGCGTGTAAATAAGATATCATAGACATAAGCTTAATAGATTAAGCGTAAACTAAAGGATAGATACATGCTTAGGTCGTATGACATAAGTTGTCATGCCCTCAGAAGAGACCTGAGGCTAGAACTTCTTGTCAGGAAGATAAATAAAGAGAGTTAGTCTTGGAGATAGAGATCTCCATTACAAGTAGAGACCTGACACATCCTTTGAGGATGATGTTAACCCTAACCCTAAGTGAAGGTTAGAGAGAGAGAGAGAGAGGGCATGAAGAGTTAGACCAGGTGTTTGGATGGACATGCCTTGGATGACGTATGAGCCATGAGAGGTTGGATGACCTAGTACCTCTAGTGACCCAACCCTGGAAAGGGTCGTGCATGTTAGAGTAAAGGATAGCTCCTTCGATGAGGAGGTTAGTGAAGGACCTATAGAAACCCTATGGGCTTATGCAAATAGGGTATAATATGCACCCAGAATGTATCAATAGTGCGAGCAATAGGTTGAAACCCTGGCCAGGAGAGTATGAAGGATGGCTTATGAGATATAGAGTTATGGATAATCTTGAGAAAACATAAGTTCGAGCATAGGCTTCACCCATGTAGAGGTATGCTTGTGAGCTTGATCCCTCTTGAAGAGAGAGCCTCTCGTAGTAAGGTTGAATGTGGAGTTAGCTCTAGAGAGAGCAGGAACCAAGCAAGAAGGTTGGAAGCCTAAACCCCGAGATATGAGGAATAGTGGGGAGTCAAGGATGATGCGACCTAAGTGGATGATAGTGGTTGCCACATGTTTGATCCCTGGGGGTTGATGATGTCTTGGTTGCCATGAGAGGAACCAAACCCTAAAGAGAGGATGGGGCTTCTGGAACCTATGTGCCTATGGTATAAGAGTTTACCTGCCGAGATGAGACAAAGTGTGCCTTAGACCCTGAGGAGGTTTAAGTAGCAAGTTGTGAGGTCTTGTACCTTGATTGTCCTTGAGGAGGACTCGACCTTGATATGTTGCTCGAGTAGAAGGGTGACAGGGAGTGCATGTCATGCCTTATACATGTTTGAGAGATTGAGCATGCAGTTGGACACCCAAAAGTGAACCTAGGGTTCTTAGGCCTAAGAGGGGAAGTGGTGTACCTAATACTCATGATGAGACTTGAGTTTCTATAGAAGCGAGCATGGTACTTCTTATGTTGAGAAGAAAGGAAAACCCCTTAAGTTGAGGTATGTTTGGTGAACCCCTCATAGATAGGTTGATGACATGGAAAGGTAGGATCTTGATCCAATATGGAGGATGAGAACAAGTATGACCTAACATGGTTTAGTAGGTGGTTTGCTTGTTCCTTGAATGGCTTTCTAGGGTTAAGCATGCTAGACCTAAGGACGTTTGTGACCATTGTTATCAAGGTGAAGTTTTCCTCCCATCCTGGGAGAGGGACCCTTTGGTAGGGTGTATACCGGTTTTGTGGGTTTTGAGGAAACCTAAAGAGGTCCCATAGGATCTTGAGAAGCTAAGTGAAAAGTACATGGTATGAGAATGAACCTATAGACCCATAGATAACCATCTCTAAGTGCATGTGGATGTGTTACCATGGAGGTAACTGATATGGGGTCTGACCAAGGTAGGCAGGTCACCATGACCCCTATGAAAGGATGAAAGTCCGCCCTTGAATGCAGAAAGAGAGATGATGAAGGCTTGGATAAGGTTTTAAGTTGGACATGTACTATTAGAAAATCCTAAGTCTATCCTAGGATCAGGTAGGGATAAGATCGATGGAAGTAGGAGTTGCCTAATTCCCTAGTTGCACATGATCATAGGGTCACGAGGTAACAACTATCATTGTCTGAGGGCCATGGGTTAGGAGATTGATCACCTTCATGAACTCATGGGACCCAGAGGGTAGATGAGTAGGGCACTCTCTGGATGCATAAGGGAAGAGGGATGTACCCAAAAGTGTCGGCACCTTACAGATCTAGAGGAAATGACCAAGGATTGTGTGGTGACCCAAGTAGGTTCGAGACCAGTTTTCCATGGGAGTAACTTTGATATCAAGATGATGGTGATGTAGAGACATAGATTGCACGTTTCAACTTAGATTTAAAGGTGTACTGGCAAGGTGGGATGTACCATCTCTACTCTTGGAGCAGGAAGAACTCTGTATTTGGATTGCAACCAAATGCTTATTTCCTCTTGTTATGGGAGAGAGAGATAGGACAATACACATGCCATACACCAAGGATAAAGATGATGTGGGTGGAACGTTGCGACGAGATATGGGGATAGAGAAGATAACATACCCTGGTGTAGTAAATGATACATGGATGGTTTACCAATACTAAGAGAAATGAAGTAGTCATCTTTTGAGAATATTTTATCATGAGCTATGTGGAACTTACAAGTTATACCAGGTTGAGTTTTGATCACCATGATGATGAAATCAGAGAGTGTTCTTAATGAAGATAGACATAGAGTTTGATGTGAGACGATAAGTGAAATACATGGAAGTGTATGTCTTCAATGTTACCTAATACATAAGAAGGTGAAGTGGTAATGGATGCTCTGGTTGAGATATATCTGCCTAGTTTGGCTAGAAGAGGTTGTTAGACTAACCCTAAGTTTGGAAAAGGAGATATGTTTGGCTAACACTCTGATGTAACGAGATCAGTTAATGGTTGTTTGGTTAGCCAGTCTAGTCCTTGATGCAATGAAAGGACGGTGGTAGAACCTCAGATGCACTTCTTTGGAAAAGAAGGTGATAAAACCCTGATGAGGGTGGTTTAGGGTTTCAGAGAATCGATCTTGAGGAATCATGACATACAGGAAATCATGATTGAAGATCACCATACACCGTGGTTCTACCAAGATAGTAAATGGCAATAGCACTTTGGATGCTTAAGATGAGGTTGCATGTGGTATGTTGCCATGCATGGCAGAAGGTGAAGGATGAGCATCGATAACCTAGTGCATGGATATAGAGGATAAAGAGTTTTTGAGAGGGAATGGGAGTTCATCACTATGGATGTTGTGATAAGTCTCCCCTAGACCAAGGAAGGTCAAGGTGCAATATGGGTTATGGTAGACCGCCTTACCTAGATGACATGAGAAAGAAAGAGTACTGTCAAGGGACATATCCAGTTGAACTACATATGAGAGAGATGGTTCAACTACACCAGGATGCGAGTTCAAGAGTTCTTGAGTATAACCTAAAGATAAACTTCCATAAAGTGGAAGTAGGTACATGAAGAACTCGATGTTAGTATAGTTTATCACCCCTAACTAATGATTAGCATGATCCAGACTAGAGGGTCTGATGAGAGCATGTGTGCTCGTTCAGGGTGATACATAGAGATATTTCTTGTCTCTTATAAGATGTGATGATAACCACCATAGCCAGTATTGGGAATTAAAGAAGCTCGGTAAGGGAGGTGGTGTCGGTCACCACTTCAGTAAGGTAATGTTGGTGAAAGGACCACATGATGGTTAGAAAAGGGCCACAATGTGTGTAGATGAAGTCGCTTTGATTGTGCAAAGGCTGAAAGGAGCCTAGAGACGACGAGAGTCGTGAGCGGATGCAAAGTAGACTGACATGCAGTTCACTGTGGGAAATATGTGACATGAAAATCCGACCCCTCTGAGCTATATCTAAGAAATATGAGTCCCTGGTTCATGGGTCCATTGAGATGGATTGGTGGAGAAGGCTAAGTTTGATCTTACCCCTCAGGATAAAGTAATGTGTGATGAGTTCCATGTGTCCAATTTAGAGCACTATGTGAGGTACCCTGACCATGTGCTGAGCAATGAACCTAATGAGCCCCAAGGGAGGATGAAATGGCCTGAGTCTACCTGTGCAGTTTATAGACGTCATGATGGAAGAACTCAGAGAAAAGAATATGTGATGATAAAGGTTCTTTGGAAGCGCCATGAGTACGGTAAAGCCACATAGGGGCCAATGATGGACATGGAAAAGTCTTATGCTGAATTGTTTATTTGCTTGATAAGAATTTTGAGGACAAAATTCCTATAAGAGGGGAAGGATGTTACAACCCCACTTTTTGGGTTTATTTGGTGAGAAATGTAATTTCACATATTAAAGATAATTGAACAAATAATGATATAATTTGTTTTGAATAAATGGATTTCATTTACAATAGTCTTGATGATTGTGTTGTGGGCTTTATTATGTATTGGGCCCAATAACAAGGAAATAAAGAAAGGAAATTCAATTATTAAATTAGTAAATGAATAATTGAATATTTGAGAAAAGAAAAATGTGGAAACCTCTAGAAGGCATATCCAAATAGGGATTCCGTGCCTCTTGGGTTCCTTGGGTTCTAAGGAGTCCAAAGTTGCATAGAGAGTGCAATAAGGAAAGAAAAGATCAATTAAATATTTCTTTATTAAGAAAGAAATTGAAAACAATGGTAAAATGTGGAAAACAAGTGAAAAGAGGTATAATAGAGTCATCCTTAGTGAAATTTTGTATCCCAAGGATTTCTAATGATAAAAGGAATACCAATGAGGAAAATAAAAGAGAAATAAAGAGAAATCCTCAAAAGGAAATATTTTAAAAAGAAATAAACATGATAATGAGAAATAATGCATTTAGATGCATCTAGAAGGATAATAAGTATCCTCGAAAAGGAATTTTGAAATAATAAAGTTCCTTGGGATCCAAGGAGACCCAATGAAGAGAAAAGAAAAAGAAAATACCAATATTGCAAAATAAGAGGATAATGTGATGCATTATTAATGAATTATGTGGTATTACTAAAAAGGAAGTATTTTCTATTAAATGAAAAAAAGAATTTCGTGCCATTAGAATAAAGGGCAAGTACTAAGAAGATAAAAGAAGAGATTTTCGAAATTCAAATATCTCAAGGATAAAGAATATCAAGAGGATATTTAAGAGAGAGAAAGAGACTTATTTCTCATTATAGGAATAGGATTCCTAATAGGAGAGGACTTGTTTCCTCTTAGATGGGCATCTTAGGATGAGGATATCCTCCCGTATATACGGGGCATAGCCTATGGCTCGAGCTTAAGAAGATCCCAAGTCCGTTCTCTCTCTTCCTCATCTTCTTCTCATTTGAAACCCTAACCAAGAACGCATAGGGTCATCTTGGCAGCTAGCAGCTGTAGAGGGATCTCGGTGGAGGCACGAAGCATCTCCGAAGTTCTAGGGTGGTTGGCCACCTTTCCCTGCCCGCCATCACTACGCAACACATGTAGTGTGGCCGCCAGGCCGACTGCGATTTGCAGGCCCGACCAGCGTAGGCGAGCTGCCCTGGCTACGAGGAAAGAGCACCACCAGGTGCGGAGGAAGGCGGCGGAGGAGATGGAGTGGTTACTGGTGCCTAAGGACCAAGGGATGGAGGACGGAAGCCCTCCCCGAGCTGCTGCAAGCGGAAGCGTAGGGCTTTCGCGAGGAAGAAGGAGCACAAGAGGCATTGGACGCTTCTACCCCTCCGTGGGGTGAAGCACTTCTCACTTGCACGGGGGGTAGTTTCGTAATTCGATTATGTTTTCAACTCACAAGGCACGCTGCATGGAAAGGGGACACATGGCACCCCCTGATTGGCCAAAAGGTATTTTTACTTGCAAAACTCATAATTAAATATTAGTAACTCCGATTAGGACAAGTAATATACGAATTTTGATCAGGAGAATGAGAGGAATCCAATAAAAATGATATTAAATATTGATTCTGTTCCTAATTGCAAAAGTACAATAAGTTGATGAAAAGTGCATTAAAGTTAAGTGAAAAACCCTATTTGTGATTAAAGGTTGAATATAGTATGCTTAAGGGGTTAATTGAAGTATTAATAACCTGTTGAATGATAATGTTAGATTCGAACATGAACTAGATGAAAAATTGCATGATTTAGGGTTTTTACCCCATATGAGAATGATTAAGTACTTAGAAACCCTAATTTAGGGTCAAAGAGGATAAGATCATATTTAATTTGAAAAATGTGAAAATATGTTGTTATATGGTAGTTCTAATCTATTTCGAGCATTAAAGTTCTTAATTATGGATAAAAACCCTAATGTAGTAATTAGGGTTTTCTCGTGAATAAAAGGTAGAATTAATGGCAAATCGAATTCTTTTGTGAATTAGGCCATAATGAACTATGAATTAATGATAAATGAGTATAATGATCTTGACATGGATTAAAAGGATAAAAATAGTAGCTTTAATGTAAAAGAAGCTTAATGAAATTAATTAATGGTTAATGGTGCCTTCAAATCCGAAAATAGGGTTATATGTTGATAAGATAACCTTATTATTGAAGAATAGAGGAGATAATTAGGGTTTATGAGTAATGGCATAAAATTAGGGTTTAATATGGTAAAATATGAAGGGAAACCCTAATTGAAAAATGAAACCCTAAAAATGGATACAGAAACCCTAGAAAGTGAATCCAAGTCAATAAAGTAGATTCTTGATCAAGTGTGTAATAAATAGAGTACATATTCTTTTCAGGAATTATGTGATTGTTGAATTGCTTGCTTGGATTGCTTTCTTGGTTGGATTTGCTTAATGCTTATGAAATCACCCAAATCAGGTATGTGGTTACACTTATGATTATCCCGACTAGTTTTCCGAGGATTTTATCGACGTTTCCCTCATGGCTTGAAATAACTGTTGGATGCTTTTATTTAATGCAACCATAGAGTAACTATGACTATCACTACGAATATACATGTATAACTGGCTAGATCCAGGTCCACCTCTGTGGTTATGCAAAGGCTAAAAAGGATAACCTAGAGCAAGGTCTAGGCTATCATGAGTTAGAAACTGGGCTACACATGTGTAGTGCCATTAGACTCTTAGCATGCCATGAGTTAAGGAGTGGGCTACCTACGGGTAGTGCCATGTGACTCAACCCTAGAAACTGATTCACATGTTAGGTGGGATCATGAGGGGTATAATGGGGATAGGATATATATGGATCGCGCAGCTATATTTAAAACGTAAACTTGTTTGTTAAATGGTAATTGACTGCAATACGTTGTTATCATAGTTGCACGATTTTTGTTTCCCCCACATACCAGCTTCGGCTGACCGACGTTTTGTTTGTCGGTGTTTTAGGTTCAAGCCAAAAGGACAAATAGTAAATCGTCATATTGTGAAATACATGAAGTAAAATACAAGGAGGATTAGTTAGAGTAGAATTCATACTTGGATAGAAGTTTAGAAATCCAAAATTTCAAAAGGTATGCAAAGTTTTTTTTCCAGCTTTTCAGTTTAGTCTGTTAAAATTTAATAATTATTCTTGGTTAATTGCCGAACCTTTGATCCGAAAATTATGGGTGCGGCTTCGACCTCTTGGTCTCCCTTAATTGGGGGTTACCGGTAGGTGGGGTCGTAACATTTGGTATCAGAGCGTAGGTTCCTCACTTAACCATTAATAATTATTAAATTTTACAAACTCCATAGAACCCAAGGGAGTTATTAGAGGATTATCCGAAAGACGGAGGTGTCTAGAAAAGGATCACGACTGGGGGCTGGCAATATTTTCCTCTGCACTGCTAGTCGGAATACGAGGACTCCCAGATTCGTGTGACTGTCTGGCCAAAGTCTTAGGGTATGAATCGAAATAAGATACCTTTAGGACTTTCTCATCTTATTCATCCCTTCTCATCACAAATTCTGTTAAGGACCTTAAGGATTAGAGTTTTCTCTCTTCTCCTCACCCTCTTAAGGTATGGGTAAGGTTAATAAGGTATAAGGAATCCTTCATCAAATTAATGAAAAGCGTGTAAATAAGATATCATGGACATAAGCTTAATAGATTAAGCGTAAACTAAAGGATAGATACATGCTTAGGTCGTATGACATAAGTTGTCATGCCCTCAGAAGAGACCTGAGGCTAGACCTTCTTGTCAGGAGGATAAATAAAGAGAGTTAGTCTTGGAGATAGAAATCTCCATTACAAGTAGAGACCTGACACAACCTTTGAGGATGATGTTAACCCTAACCCTAAGTGAAGGTTAGAGAGAGAGAGGGCATGAAGAGTTAGACCAGGTGTTTGGATGGACATGCCTTGGATGACGTATGAGCCATGAGAGGTTGGATGACCTAGTACCTCTGGTGACCCAACCCTAGAAAGGGTTGTGCATGTTAGAGTAAAGGATAGCTCCTTCGACGAGGAGGTTAGTGAAGGACCTATAGAAACCCTATGGGGTTATGCGAGTAGGGTATAATATGCACCTAGAATGTATCAATAGTGTGAGCAATAGGTTGAAACCCTGGCCAGGATAGTATGAAGGATGGATTTTGAGATATAGAGTTATGGATAATCTTGAGAAAACATAAGTCCGAGCCTAGGCTTCACCCATGTAGAGGTATGCTTGTGAGCTTGATCCCTCTTGAAGAGAGAGCCTCTCATAGTAAGGTTGAATGTGGAGTTAGCTCTAGAGAGAGCAGGAACCAAGCAAGAAGGTTGGAAGCCTAAACCCTGAGATATGAGGAACAGTGGGGAGTCAAGGATGATGCGACCTAAGTGGATGATAGTGGTTGACACATGTTTGATCCCTAGGGGTTGATGATGTCTTGGTTGCCATGAGAGGAACCAAAACCTAAAGAGAGGATGGGGCTTCTGGAACCTATGTGCCTATGGTATAAGAGTTTACCTGCCGAGATGAGAAAAAGTGTGCCTTAGACCCTGAGGAGGTTTAAGTAGCAAGTTGTGAGGCCTTGTACCTTGATTGTCCTTGAGGAGCACTCGACCTTGATATGTTGCTCGAGTAGAAGGGTGACAGGGAGTGCATGTCATTCCTTATACATGTTTGAGAGATTGAGCATGCAGTTGGACACCCAAAAGTGAACCTAGGGTTCTTAGGCCTAAGAGGGGAAGTGGTGTACCTAATGCTCATGATGAGACTTGAGTTTCTATAGAAGCGAGCATGGTACTTCTTATGTTGAGAAGAAAGGAAAACCCCTTAAGTTGAGGTATGTTTGGTGAACCCCTCACAGATAGGTTGATGACATGGAAAGGTAGGATCTTGATCCAATATGGAGGATGAGAACAAGTATGACCTAACATGGTTTAGTAGGTGGTCTGCTTGTTCCTTGAATAGCTTTCTAGGGTTAAGCATGCTAGACCTAAGGACGTTTGTGACCATTGTTATCGATGTGAAATTTTCCTCCCATCCTGGGAGAGGGACCCTCTGGTAGGGTGTATACCAGTTTTGTGGGTTTTGAGGAAACCTAAAGAGGTCTCATAGGATCTTGAGAAGCTAAGTGAAAAGTACATGGTATGAGAATGAACCTATAGACCCATAGATAACCATCTCTAAGTGCATGTGGATGTGTTACCATGGAGGTAACCAGTATGGGGTCTGACCAAGGTAGGCAGGTCACCATGACCCCTATGAAAGGATGAAAGTCCGCCCTTGAATGCAGAAAGAGAGATGATGAAGGCTTGGGTAAGGTTTTAAGTTGGACATGTACTATAAGAAAATCCTAAGTCTATCCTAGGATCAGGTAGGGATAAGACCGATGGAAGTAGAAGTTGCCTAATTCCCTAGTTGCACATGATCATAGGGTCGGGAGGTAACAAATATCATTGTCTGAGGGCCATGGATTAGGAGATTGATCACCTTCATGAACTCATGGGACCCAAAGGGCAGATGAGTAGGGCACTCTCTGGATGCATAAGGGAAGAGGGATGACCCCAAAAGTGTCGGCACCCTACAGACCTAGAGGAAATGACCAAGGATTGTGTGGTGACCCAAGTAGGTTCGAGACCAGTTTTCCAGGGGAGTAACTTTGATATCAAGATGATGGTGATGTAGAGACATAGATTGTACGTTTCAACTTAAATTTAAAGGTGTATTGGCAAGGTGGGATGTACCGTCTCTACTCTTGGAGCAGGAAGAACTCTGTATTTGGACTGCAGCCAAATGCTTATTTCCTCTTGTTATGGGAGAGAGAGATAGGACAGTACGCATGCCATACACCAAGGATAAAGATGATGTGGGTGGAATGTTGCCACGAGATATGGGGACAGAGAAGATAACATACCCTGGTGTAGTAAATGATACATGGACGGTTTACCAATACTAAGAGAAATGAAGTAGTCATGTTTTGAGAATATTTTATCATGAGCTATGTGGAACTTACAAGTTATACCAGGTTGAGTTTTGATCACCATGATGATGAAATCAGAGAGTGTTCTTAATGAAGATAGACATAGAGTTTGATGTGAGACGATAAGTGAAATACATGGAAGTGCATGTCTTCAATGTTACCTAATACATAAGAAGGTGAAGTGGTAATGGATGCTCTGGTTGAGATATATCTGCCTAGTTTGGCTAGAAGAGGTTGTTAGACTAACCCTAAGTTTGGAAAAGAAGATGTGTTTGGCTAACACTATGATGTAACGAGATCAGTTAATGGTTGTTTGGTTAGCCAGTCTAGTCCTTGATGCAATGAAAAGATGGTGGTAGAACCTCAGATGCACTTCTTTGGAAAAGAAGGTGATAAAACCCTAATGAGAGTGGTTTAGGGTTTTAAAGAATCAATCTTGAGGAATCATGACATATAGGAAATCATGATTGAAGATCACCATACACCATGGTTCTACCAAGATAGTAAATGACAATAGCACTTTGGATGCTTAAGATGAGGCTACATGTGGTATGTTGCCATGCATGGCAGAAGGTGAAGGATGAGCACCGATAACCCAATGCATGGATATAGAGGATAAAGAGTTTCCGAGAGGGAATGGGAGTTCATCACTATGGATGTTGTGATAAGTCTCCCCTAGACCAAGGAAGGTCAAGATGCAATATGGGTTATGGTAGACCGCCTTACCTAGATGGCATGAGAAAGAATGAGTATTGTCAAGGGACAGATCCAATTGAACTACATATGAGAGAGATAGTTCAACTACACCAGGATGCGAGTTCAAGAGTTCTTGAGTATAACCTAAAGATAAAGTTCCATAAAGTGGAAGTAGGTACATGAAGAACTCGATGTTAGTATAGTTTATCACCCCTAACTAATGGTTAGTATGATCCAGACTAGAGGGTCTGATGAGAGCATGTGTGCTCATTCAGGGCGATACATAGAGACAGTTCTTGTCTCTTGTAAGATGTGATGATAACCACCATAGCCAGTATCGGGATTTAAAGAAGCTCGGTAAGGGAGGTGGTGTCGGTCACCACTTCAGTAAGGTGATGTTGGTGAAAGGACCACGTGATGGTTAGAAAAGGGCCACAGTGTGTGTAGATGAAGTCGCTTTGATTGTGCAAAGGCTGAAAGGAGCCTAGAGATGACGAGAGTCATGAGAGGATGCAAAGTAGACTGACATGCAGTTCACTGTGGGAAATATGTGACATGAAAATCCGACCCCTCTGAGCTATAGCTAAGAAAGATGAGTCCCCGATACATGGGTCCATTGAGATGGATTGGTGGAGAAGGCTAAGTTTGATCTTACCCCTCAGGATAAAGTAATGTGTGATGAGTTCCATGTGTCCAATTTAGAGCACTATGTGAGGTACCCTGACCATGTGCTGAGCAATGAACCTAGTGAGCCCCAAGGGAGGCTGAAATGGCCTGAGTCTACCTATGCAGTTTATAGACGTCAGGATGGAAGAACTCAGAGAAAAGAATATGTGATGATAAAGGTTCTTTGGAAGCGCCATGAGTACGGTAAAGCCACATAGGGGTCAGTGATGGACATGGAAAAATCTTATCCAGAATTGTTTGTTTGCTTGATAAGAATTTTGAGGACAAAATTCCTATAAGAGGGGAAGGATGTTACAACCCCAATTTTTGGGTTTATTTGGTGAGAAATGTAATTTCTCATATTAAAGATAATTGAACAGATAATGATATAATTTGTTTTGAATAAATGAATTTCATTTACAATAGCCTTGATGATTGTGTTGTGGGATTTATTGTCTATTGGGCCCAATAACAAGGAAATAAAGAAAGGAAATTCAATTATTAAATTAGTAAATGAATAATAGAATATTTGAGAAAAGAGAAATGTGGAAACCTCTAGAAGGCAGATCCAAAGAGGGATTTCGTGCCTCTTGGGTTCCTTGGGATCCAAGTAGTCCAAAGTTGCATAGAGAGTGCAATAAGAAAAGAAAAGATCAATTAAATTTTTCTTTATTAAGAAAGAAATTGAAAACAATGGTAAAATGTGGAAAACAAGTGAAAAGAGGTATAATAGAGTCATCCTTAAAGGAATTTCGTATCCCAAGGATTCCTAATGATAAAAGGAATACCAATGAGGAAAATAAAAGATAAATAAAGAGAAATCCTCAAAAGGAAATATTTTAATAAGAAATAAACATGATAATGAGAAATAATGCATTTAGATGCATTTAGAAGGATAATAAGTATCCTCGAAAAGGAATTTCGAAATAATAAAGTTCCTTGGGATCCAAGGAGACCCAATGAAGAGAAAAGAAAAAGAAAATACCAATATTACAAAATAAGAGGATAATGTGATGCATTATTAATGAATTATGTGGTATTACTAAAAAGGAAGTATTTTCTATTAAATGAAAAAAAGAATTGTGTGCCATTAGAATAAAGGGCAAGTACTAAGAAGATAAAAGAAGAGATTTTCGAAATTCAAATATCTCAAGGATAAAGAATATCAAGAGGATATTTAAGAGAGAGAAAGAGACTTGTTTCTCATTATAGGAATAGGATTCCTAATAGGAGAGGACTTGTTTCCTCTTAGATGGGCATCTTAGGATGAGGATATCCTCCCCTATATAAGGGGCAGAGCCTATGGCTCGAGCTTAAGAAGATCCCAAGTCCGTTCTCTCTCTTCCTCATCTTCTTCTCATTTGAAACCCTAACCAAGAATGCATAGGGTCATCTTGGCGGCTAGCAACTGTAGAGGGATCTCGGTGGATGCACGAAGTTCTAGGGTGGTTGGCCACCTTTCCCTACCCACCATCACTACGCAGCACCTGCAGTGAGGCCGCCAGGTCGGCTGCGATTTGCAGGCCCGGCCAGCGTCGGCGAGCTGCCCTGGATGTAAGGAAAGAGCACCACCAGGTGCGGAGGAGGGCGGCGGAGGAGATGGAGTGGTCGCCGGTGCCTAGGGACTAAGGGATGGAGGAAGGAAGCCCTCCCCGAGCTGCTGCAGGCGGAAGCGTAGGGCTTTCGCGAGGAAGAAGGAGCACAGGAGGCGTTGGATGCTTCTACCCCTCCGCGGGCTGAAGCGTTGCTCACTTGCGCGGGGGGTAGTTTCATAATTCGATTATGTTTTCAACTCACAAGGCACGCTGCATGGAAAGGGGACACATGGCACCCCCTGATTGGCCAAAAGGTATTTTTACTTGCAAAACTCATAATTAATTATTAGTAACTCCGATTAGGATAAGTAATATATGAATTTTGATCAGGAGAACGAGAGAAATCCAATAAAAATGATATTAAAGATTGATTCCGTTCCTAATTGCAAAAGTAGAATAAGTTGATGAAAAGTGCATTAAAGTTAAGTGAAAACCCTATTTGTGATTAAAGGTTGAATATAGTATGCTTAATGGGTTAATTGAAGTATTAATAACCTATTGAATGATAATGTTAGATTTGAACCTGATCTAGATGTAAAATTGCATGATTTAGGGTTTTTACCCCGTATGAGAATGATTAAGTGCTTAGAAACCCTAATTTAGGGTCAAAGAGGATAAGATCATATTTAATTTGAAAATTGTGAAAATATTTTTTATATGGTGGTTCTAATCTATTTCGAGCATTAAAGTTCTTCATTATGGATAAAAACCCTAAATGTAGTATTAGGGTTTTCTCATGAATAAAAGGTAGAATTAATGGCAACTCGAATTCTTTTGTGAATTAGGCCATAATGAACTATGAATTAATGATAAATGAGTATAATGATATTTCCATGGATTAAAAGGATAAAAATAGTAGCTTTAATGTAAAAGAAGCTTAATGAAATTAATTAATGGTTAATGGTGCCTTTAAATATGAAAATAGGGTTATATGTTGATAAGATAACCTTAATATTGAAGAATAGATGAGATAATTAGGGTTTATGAGTAATGGCATAAAATTAGGGTTTAATATGGTAAAAGATGAAGGGAAACCCTAATTGAAAAAACGAAACCCTAAAAATGGATACAGAAACCCTAGAAAGTGAATCCAAGTCAATAAAGTAGATTCTTGATAAAGTGTGTAATAAATAGAGTACATATTCTTTTCAGGAATTATGTGATTGTTGAATTGTTTGCTTGGATTGCTTTCTTGGTAGGATTTGCTTAATGCTTATGCAATCACCCAAATCAGGTATGTGGTTACGCTTATGATTATCCCGACTAGTTTTTCAAGGATTTTATTGATGTTTCCCTCATGGCTTGAAATAACTGTTGGATGCTTTTATTTCATGCAACCATAGAGTGACTATGACTATCACTATGAATATACATGTATAACTGGCTAGATCTGGGTCCACCCATGTGGTTATGCAAAGGCTAAAAAGGATAACCTAGAGCAAGGTCTAAGCTATCATGAGTTAGAAATTGGGCTACACATGTGTAGTGCCATGAGACTCTTAGCATGCCATGAGTTAAGGAGTGGGCTACCTACGGGTAGTGCCATGTGACTCAACCCTAGAAACTGATTCACCTGTTAGGTGGGATCATGAGGGGTATAATGGGGATAGGATATATATGGATCGTGCAGTTATATTTAAAATGTAAACTTGTTTGTTAAATGATAATTGATTGCAATACATTATTATCATAGTTGCACGGTTTTTATTTCCCCCACATTCCAGCTTCGGCTGACCGCCGTTTTGTTTGTCGGCGTTTTAGGTTCAAGCCAAAAGGACAAATAGTAAATCGTCATATTGTGAAATACATGAAGTAAAATACAAGGAGGATTAGTTAGAGTAGAATTCATACATGGATAGAAGTTTAGAAATCCGAAATTTCAAAAGGTATGCAAAGTTTATTTTTTTCAGCTTTTTAGTTTAGTCTGTTAAAATTTAATAATTATTCTTGGTTAATTGCCGAACCTTTGATCCGGAAATTATGAGTGCGGCTTCGACCTCTCAGTCTCCCTTAATTTGGGGTTACCGGTAGGTGGGGTCGTAACAAACATTCTCTAAATTAACTATTCTTTTCTCTACCCTTGCATTTACCACATGTGCTAAAATTCCCCTCACCCTTTTCTCATCATCTCATCGTCTATAGAAGTTGATACTATGAACACGGGTAAGACTTTTCACTATCCAACGAAGACACATGAAAATCCACCTTGTTGAAAGATAGCCTTTTTCTTCCAACTATCTAATTGAACATGGTATGTCTCAAGGCAATCCATATCCAACATTATTTAAAAAGAACTAATGTCTAAGGATATGAGATTAATCACTATGGTATACCCAGTAAAACTCAAAAGACATCCATGACTTACTTCTATCAAAACTATCAATTCATCAAATGGTACTGTTAGCAACAATTCATAAGATAAATAATGGGTTAAAAGATTAAATCCCCTAACTATTGTTCTATAAATAAAAGAACGTGTTTCTCCAAGATCTATAAAAACTATAACTCAAATATTGTTAAAGAGAAGCATATCACTTGTAACAACTTTGGGCAAGACTAATCCTTCAGATTGTGTCATAGGAAAGAAATGTCATGTAACTCTCCCCCTTGGCACGTGATCCTTGTCTTTCATTACTGGTACTAGGTGTAACATATCAAGATTTGACTATCATGAGTTTAGAAACCATAATTCCATGAATACAAGGTTAGTGTGTTTGGATCATTAGAGTTGACCAAACAAAGTTAAAGTTATACCATGATATGCTTGGCTGAGTACTATTTAATATTTAATGCACATAATATGAGTAACTCACATCTTAACCCTAATTGCAGATACATATTATCTAGACCATGTTCAGGACCAATAAACCTTAGTGTGATGGTGAATTGGATGTATTGAACCCAAACCTAGACTTTATGCATGTTAATAAGGCGTATGTGATGTATAGTGATAATGGCGACCTTAACCCTAGGTTTGTTTGTCTAACCCTAACCATATATACTTTGGTGACATTCACAGATACACCGGTAACATTAGGAGCTTGATCACACAACATGTCTCAATACACTCGAAATTGATATGATAACCTAATCATAGATTTATATGAAAATTAATTCATCAATGTGTAATATGTTTCAGCTTGTTTACTGGTATACATCTCATGACTCAAATATGGTTAATAAGTAATATAGGTTCACATAAATATGCATGTATAGATAATGTGGGGTTAAATGCATATCTGGTAATAAGATGTGAATATACATGAGTAATCAATTCATTTACACAACAATGTGACTAATTTATATAAGGTAACACTATTTTTGTGTTAATTATCAATGGAAGTAATTAATGTGACATTATTTGGGTTGATGTTGAAATTAGTGGACTTAATAAGAAATTGGATAAAATAATATAATTCATGTAAGTTAATCTGATATAACTCCATGTAGCAATAATATGAGGATAATGAAGTTTAAATCCAGAATATTGAGGATAATACCAATATATATATATATATATATATATATATATATATATATATATATATATATATATATATATATATATAATAAGATAATGGTGCTAAACCCTAATTTTACAAAAAAATCATACTATATAATAGCAAAACCTAATAACCTCAAAAATTAATTCTATGGGTAGGTGTAGAGTTTCAATCTAATTGGATAATCATAGATTTAAGCAGATAATATTATCCTTAATCATGAATACCAATATGAATCAGACTTTAGGTTTTATTTTGTAATTATTGTGATTTTATGTCATGTTTGATTTATCGCGCTCACCTATGCTTCTATGTCACGCGGCTTAGTTATACCTGGGCTCCTTTGCATCCGTTCGATCAGTATCGAGTAGACGTTCTCTTATCTTCAACCTTGAGTTCACAAGCTGCTGGACTCCTCACAGTCTGGGTGTTCTTCTCCTCCCCTGCTCTCTCTCTCTTCGGTCATCCTCAACCCATGTCTTCTCCGCCTCTAAATATGGGAGATTGTTTCAAACACAACCATCCCTTGGTCAGTCTATGTAGTCTACTGGACAAGAAAGCCCTAAATTCAACGCTCCTGGATGAACGGGGAAGCTATCCCAGAGATGACATCATATAAACCCAACCATCTACACACCTCCCTCATATCGCAAAACCATCCTTTAGACAATCAATTTTGTAGAAGACACTTGTTCAGGTCATGGCAAGATTGTAATATCCTCTAATTTTGGTAAATTCAAATTCTATGAATATACGACTTAATTTGATAAACTTATACATTCATTGAATTATTGATGGAATAATAAATTTGACTTTATGGCATGGGCACAACCCATGGCTCACATGAAGGCCCATGAGACTATTTGCTTTGTAAATAGATCTATGTGGCACAAGTTAAAGAAATAAGAGATTTTGTGCATAAATAACTTGTTAGATCATTTAAATATAAGATGATATGTGAGTTTTAAAAAGAAAATAAGATATGTGATGTTTTAGATAATTAATGGAGTAATTATCGAACTAGGATTGGCAACACAAGTTTTGAAGCATCAAACAAGAATATCTCAGTCTAATTTATACTTGGAGATAATAACAAAAAGAAGATAATTCTATAACTTGAGAGAAAAGGGGCTTTCCATGTGGTGTGGTAATAAATTTAAGGATTTAACAAAAGAGCAAGTTTTTGCTATGAATGTTGTTCCAATAAATCCCAAAAATTATATAGGTTGGAAAAGATATTAGGAGTTTCCCTCCAAGTTTCATAGAAAAGGGAGTTTCCTAGTGGTCTCTAGGAAATCAAGAAGAAAGAGGGAGTTTATTGCAATAAATATAGTGGCTTCTATAATCAGAAATCAAATAATTGTCACAGACTTTATGGCGATAATAGTCACACACTCCTAGATGTGTCACAACCAGTGCGACCCTCAAATTGGATATCGACGACCATGAGGTCGTCTTCCACCCTGAGTCAATTTAGGAAAGGGGTGTGCTCACACTAGAAAAGCCCTCACTCGTCGTTCTCTCTACTCCCTCCACCCTTTTACATGAGGAAAACCCTAGTGAAATCATGAGGAAGAGTCTGACCTAAAGAACCATGACTCAGTAGCTATTTCATTGGGTTTTCAAAAAGTTCCTAATTCCCAGTCTTTTCTGGAAGTTAGGGTTAACCAAGGGTTCCCTCTAGGTTATCACCCATTCATATATAAGGAAGTGGGGAGTTTCCTCTTGACTAGTAGGACTCTCCTCTTCACCCAATTTCTTCCACTTTGCTCCAAGGATGATCGAAGACACTATAACTCATCATTAGAAATTCCCTCTACTCCATGGCACTACATAACATTCTCTTCCAATTGATTGGCAGAGGAGAATCCCCAGGCCACCATGAAGGTATCTGACCCTTGTGTCATTTGGGGAAGGTCAGGGAATGTGATTCGCAAGTCCGCTACCCCCTTCCTAGAAGAGCCTGTCGAGAGATCACCCATGTCACCTAGAGCCACAAAAGTAAAGAAAACCCTCACATAGAGTCAGGGGCTATTTCTAGAACTCCAGAATTGCATGTAATTATGTATATTTTCCTTTTGTATAGGTTCCCCTTTTCCTTGTCTCGATTGTGGAGTTGAAAATAGGACATACCACCCAACTTTTCTCTGACCCAGTCTCCCTAAGTCCACAAAGACCTACCAAAGGTATCCCTGCCTTTAGTTGAGACCATCGAGCTTTAGGCATGAGAGTCAATCATTAGGTTGACCTCACCATGGATGGATAGCACAAGTTGTCGAGCCAGTGAGAGGGATGAGCAACCTATGGGTTGGTATGATCGATATACCCTTATGCATGTGACGGTTTTAGTTCATTGTGTCGTGGGTAGTTGAGTCTTTGACCCTTTGACCCGCTGACCCTCACCCAGCCCGCATGGACAGGGTGCTGATGAGGCGTGAGCCCATTGGCAAGACCTGAACCCACGATCGGAGTGGACAAAGTGGGATTTTGTGACTTGTCAAAATGTAATTGGTTCGTTAAGGTTTAACTTACAATATTTATAATAAATTATTGGTAACTCTAACAATAATGATATTATATATCATTTTGATCAGGAAAATGAGAGAAACATAAATAAAATATAATTGAGACCTAAAAATGATCCTAATTGAAAAAGTAACTTGGATACATGATTAAGTGGTGACTAAATCATATAAACCCTAGTTTTGGTGAAAAGATCATAAATCAAGTTAAATACATTTCTTTGAAATATAATCTGATATTGCTGGACATAACGAGAATCTAAAAGGATGGTGATAATAATGATTATAATTAGGGTTTCACCTAATGTTTAATATGTTATGAAATTAGGGGTTGTACCCTTATTCCATACTGGAGACAATCCTAAACCCTAGATTAGGACTCGAGTAGGCTTTAATCTAAATAATTTGGTAGTGACCCCTTAGGATTTACATACATGTATATTAAATGTTGAATTTCTTGGTTTCTTCTTTTCTTGATTGATTGGATATATGCTTAAAGTATGACTGCATGATCTGTAGGGTTCTACATTGAGGTATGTGGTTACGATTATGACTACCCGCAATATCGTTTGTTGATGTTTGCCAAAGGTTTATGGAAGATTTACTAAATAAAATGTTGAGTGTTTATTTACATCATGTTCAATTATGATTCCACTGTGAATATCACATAAAGAATGATTACGGGAAGAAAGTGTGCATTATTATTTGCAAGTGATTGACTGATTATAACCTAATCATAGATTTATATGAAAATTAATTCATCAATGTGTAATATGTTTCAGCTTGTTTACTGGTATACATCTCATGACTCAAATATGGTTAATAAGTAATATAGGTTCACATAAATATGCATGTATAGATAATGTGGGGTTAAATGCATATCTGGTAATAAGATGTGAATATACATGAGTAATCAATTCATTTACACAACAATGTGACTAATTTATATAAGGTAACACTATTTTTGTGTTAATTATCAATGGAAGTAATTTATGTGACATTATTTGGGTTGATGTTGAAATTAGTGGACTTAATAAGAAATTGGATAAAATAATATAATTCATGTAAGTTAATCTGATATAACTCCATGTAGAAATAATATGAGGATAATGAAGTTTAAATCCAGAATATTGAGGATAATACCAATATATATATATATATATATATATATATATATATATATATATATATATATATATATATATATATATATAATAAGATAATGGTGCTAAACCCTAATTTTACAAAAAAATCATACTATATAATAGCAAAACCTAATAACCTCAAAAATTATTTCTATGGGTAGGTGTAGAGTTTCAATCTAATTGGATAATCATAGATTTAAGCAGATAATATTATCCTTAATCATGAATACCAATATGAATCAGACTTTAGGTTTTATTTTGTAATTATTGTGATTTTATGTCATGTTTGATTTATCGCGCTCACATATGCTTCTATGTCACGCGGCTTAGTTATACCTGGGCTCCTTTGCATCCGTTCGATCAGTATCGAGTAGACGTTCTCTTATCTTCAACCTTGAGTTCAAAAGCTGTTGGACTCCTCACAGTCTGGGTGTTCTTCTCCTCCCCTGCTCTCTCTCTCTCTTCGGTCATCCTCAACCCATGTCTTCGCCGCCTCTAAATATGGGAGATTGTTTCAAACACAACCATCCCTTGGTCAGTCTATGTAGTCTAATGGACAAGAAAGCCCTAAATTCAACGCTCCTGGATGAACGGGGAAGCTATCCCAGAGATGACATCATATAAACCCAACCATCTACACACCTCCCTCATATCGCAAAACCATCCTTTAGACAATCAATTTTGTAGAAGACAGCTTGTTCAGGTCATGGCAAGATTGTAATATCCTCTAATTTTGGTAAATTCAAATTCTATGAATATACGACTTAATTTGATAAACTTATACATTCATTGAATTATTGATGGAATAATAAATTTGACTTTATGGCATGGGCACAACCCATGGCTCACATGAAGGCCCATGAGACTATTTGCTTTGTAAATAGATCTATGTGGCACAAGTTAAAGAAATAAGAGATTTTGTGCATAAATAACTTGTTAGATCATTGAAATATAAGATGATATGTGAGTTTTAAAAAGAAAATAAGATATGTGATGTTTTAGATAATTAATGGAGTAATTATCGAACTAGGATTGGCAACACAAGTTTTGAAGCATCAAACAAGAATATCTCAGTCTAATTTATACTTGGAGATAATAACAAAAAGAAGATAATTCTATAACTTGAGAGAAAAGGGGCTTTCCATGTGGTGTGGTAATAAATTTAAGGATTTAACAAAAGAGCAAGTTTTTGCTATGAATGTTGTTCCAATAAATCCCAAAAATTATATAGGTTGGAAAAGATATTAGGAGTTTCCCTCCAAGTTTCATAGAAAAGGGAGTTTCCTAGTGGTCTCTAGGAAATCAAGAAGAAAGAGGGAGTTTATTGCAATAAATATAGTGGCTTCTATAATCAGAAATCAAATAATTGTCACAGACTTTATGGCGATAATAGTCACACACTCCTAGATGTGTCACAACCAGTGCGACCCTCAAATTGGATATCGACGACCATGAGGTCGTCTTCCACCCTGAGTCAGTTTAGGAAAGGGGTGTGCTCACACTGGAAAAGCCCTCACTCGTCGTTCTCTCTGCTCCCTCCACCCTTTTACATGAGGAAAACCCTAGTGAAATCATGAGGAAGAGTCTGACCTAACGAACCATGACTCAGTAGCTATTTCATTGGGTTTTCAAAAAGTTCCTAATTCCCAGTCTTTTCTGGAAGTTAGGGTTAACCAAGGGTTCCCTCTAGGTTATCACCCATTCATATATAAGGAAGTGGGGAGTTTCCTCTTGACTAGTAGGACTCTCCTCTTCACCCAATTTCTTCCACTTTGCTCCAAGGATGATCGAAGACACTATAACTCATCATTAGAAATTCCCTCTACTCCATGGCACTACATAACATTCTCTTCCAATTGATTGGCAGAGGAGAATCCCCAGGCCACCATGAAGGTATCTGACCCTTGTGTCATTTGGGGAAGGTCAGGGAATGTGATTCGCAAGTCCGCTACCCCCTTCCTAGAAGAGCCTGTCGAGAGATCACCCATGTCACCTAGAGCCACAAAAGTAAAGAAAACCCTCACATAGAGTCATGGGCTATTTCTAGAACTCCAGAATTGCATGTAATTATGTATATTTGCCTTTTGTATAGGTTCCCCTTTTCCTTGTCTCAGTTGTGGAGTTGAAGATAGGACATACCACACAACTTTTCTCTAACCCAGTCTCCCTAAGTCCACAAAGACCTACCAAAGGTATCCCTGCCTTTAGTTGAGACCATCGAGCTTTAGGCATGAGAGTCAATCATTAGGTTGACCTCACCATGGATGGATAGCACAAGTTGTCGAGCCAGTGAGAGGGATGAGCAACCTCTGGGTTGGTATGATCGATATACCCTTATGCATGTGACGGTTTTAGTTCATTGTGTCGTGGGTAGTTGAGTCTTTGACCCTTTGACCCGCTGACCCTCACCCAGCCCGCATGGACAGGGTGCTGATGAGGCGTGAGCCCATTGGCAAGACCTGAACCCACGATCGGAGTGGACAAAGTGGGATTTTGTGACTTGTCAAAATGTAATTGGTTCGTTAAGGTTTAACTTACAATATTTATAATAAATTATTGGTAACTCTAACAATAATGATATTATATATCATTTTGATCAGGAAAATGAGAGAAACATAAATAAAATATAATTGAGACCTAAAAATGATCCTAATTGAAAAAGTAACTTGGATACATGATTAAGTGGTGACTAAATCATATAAACCCTAGTTTTGGTGAAAAGATCATAAATCAAGTTAAATACATTTCTTTGAAATATAATCTGATATTGTTGGACATAACGAGAATCTAAAAGGATGGTGATAATAATGATTATAATTAGGGTTTCACCTAATGTTTAATATGTTATGAAATTAGGGGTTGTACCCTTATTCCATATTGGAGACAATCCTAAACCCTAGATTAGGACTCGAGTAGGCTTTAATCTAAATAATTTGGTAGTGACCCCTTAGGATTTACATACATGTATATTAAATGTTGAATTTCTTGGTTTCTTCTTTTCTTGATTGATTGGATATATGCTTAAAGTATGACTGCATGATCTGTAGGGTTCTACATTGAGGTATGTGGTTACGATTATGACTACCCGCAATATCGTTTGTTGATGTTTGCCAAAGGTTTATGGAAGATTGACTAAATAAAATGTTGAGTGTTTATTTATATCATGTTCAATTATGATGCCACTGTGAATATCACATAAAGAATGATTACGGGAAGAAAGTGTGCATTATTATTTGCAAGTGATTGACTGATTATATGTTGTTATGTACTTGCACACTTTGGCATGCACCCACGTACAAAGTATACAATATAACGAGTCATGTTTTGTTTCATTTTGTTTTAGGTAAATGTTATACATGAAGATATCAAGATATGGTGGTCCAGATGAAATCTAATGAAGACACTAAAGCTAAGTAGAGGAGGATTATATAGATACTTCTTCTCATATGTACAGTTCTCATGTAATAAATGCATGTAATTCCTTAGAGGAGTATCATTACATGTTTTGTAAACAATATTTTTGAAACAATAGAAATTATTGGCTATTATATATTGTTTGGTAAGATTTGGATCCTTGTGAATTTTAGGTAGTATCTCTCAACTTTAAGGTCCTTCTTAATTCGGGGATGTTGAAAAGTTTGGTCATTACATTTGGTATCAGAGCCCCAGATTTTTCAAATAATATTGAATAGTTTATAATTTCAAGTAATCTGTAGAAATCTAAGGAGAATTACTAAGGCATGACCCAATGGTAATGGTGTCTATAAGGGGTCATGGCTCTAGGGGTTGTCAATATTTTACTCCACACCATTAAGTTGTTTACGAGGACTCCCTTAGCCACAGTGATACATGCCTCACCAAAACCTAGGGTTTTCCTAAAGTAATGTTTCCTCTAAGTCTTCTCATCTCTAACTTCATACACTTCTCATCTTCTTACTTAATAAACCCTCAAAGATACTTCCCTCCTCGCTCAAGTTAGGGTTTTGAGAAGAAGTGGGATTAAGGCATCCTCCACTTGTTAATGTGCATGTATTGTGGAGATAATGATAAAATAAAGAAGAATGATTGTGGGTTATTTAGACAAGTAAACCCTAGATGGGACTAGGGTTGGTTTAGGAAAACCCTTACTGGGTCAAGCGAATCATAGAACCCTAAGGTGTAGGGGTAGTCCCTAACCCAAACCTTAAACCCTAATCATGGGGAATAGGAGTAGTGTGGGTGGAATAGTAACCCTACCCACATGAACCCTAATTAGGGTAAAAAGGAATAAAATTTTGTGAATGAACTTAGGTAACCATAACTTGCTCATCTCCCAAATGATATATCTGGAGGAATGGATGAATAAAGAATACCCCATCGAGTGGGTATGTAAGAGGAAATACCCCCAAAGAGTGGGTATGATATTGAAACTACCCCCGACGAGTGGGTATGTTAATAAAAATGCCCCCCTAGTGAGTGGGTATGCTATTGAAACTACCCCCATCGAGTGGGTAAGTTATTGAAAATACCCCAGTGAGTGGGTATGTTATTGGAACTATGTCCAGTGAGTGGGTATGTTATTGAAAATACCCCAGCAAGTGGGTATGCTACCCCCAGCGAGTGGGTACGCCATTGAAATACTCCCAACGAGTGAGTATGATATAATAAATACACCAACATGTGGGTATGATTACCCCCAATGAGTAGGTACATCATTAAAATACTCCCAATGAGTGAGTATGCTATTATGAATGCCCCTAGCGAGTGGGTATACCACAGATTTCAAGAAAAATAGGTTGAGAAATCACAATAGAATGCATAATTAGGTTGCATAAAAAGGAAAATATGAAATGCTCGATTCAAATTTTAGTGTTGGTGTCTCAACCTAGGGTGGGGTCAACCCAAGAGTGGGAAAAAGGACCTATGGGGGAGGAAAAACCCTAAATTTGTGGGGTCAAGTTGTGTCTAGAGAGCCTAACCTCCTCCCGTGAATCAAGAAGACACCCTAGGTTTGGACCTTCCCTAGAAGGGTGAGTTGACCAATTGGTTTGAGAATCGATGTAACATTGAATGTCACCTAAGATTAAAAAATTAATTATACAAAACATGAAGGCACATACATTCTTTGAACCCAAGTATGCCATCTCTGAGGGACGCAAGAAAAAGTCACTATAGAAGTGGCTGACAGTATGGGGCCAAGCCTGAAAGGGAAGGTCACCATGAGCCCAATTAAGGTACATAGTGAATAATGTGCACCATAAGAGATGAAGGAAATCCAAGTTAAAGAATTAAATGAGAAAATTATGTGCTCAAATGTTGTAAAGATGTGATATCCCAATAAACCCTTTGAGAATATGTCACAACATAAAACACATCTAATAAATGAATGAATACCAATTGAAAAATTATAATAATATTAATTGTACACTTTTTAAGAACAAATTGCCATTTTCCTTTGCAATTCTTTGAAAGTGTAAAATTGTCAATCTGGTAATCTCATCATCATTATTTTGATTTAAGATAAATTTAACAAAAATTATATATTATAGATACCATGAATATCTTCACATATTTCTCTTATAATTTATTGTTATAATGAAATTCATGATATGCAAGTCTAATAGTGTTGGGAATCAAAATTAGAATCTTTCTTTACATTAGTTACATAGATGTATTTTTGTTAAAAATAAACCGTGTTACACATACTTATTAGAAAACTAGCATGACAATATGTATTACAAGAAATATAAAAAGGTTATACTTCCCTCATGAGTAGATATTTTCTAAAAGATCATGTAAACCAAATATAGCAACGAAATACACATTATGATAATATCTATTTACAAAAACACCAAAACATATTTGTATATTAAATATTCCACTAAATAATATAACAATAAGAAATAATGCCAAACTTGGATTTCTATTATATATGTTTCTCTATTTATGATATTCCACGTCAGTTAGATAATTCTAAGTTGCCCTAAATGAATTGAAAAATAAATTATCATGATAACGCTAAAAGGACACAAATAAATTAAAAAACTTATGAAATAATTTCAAAATAAGAAATACACGTTAACCTTGTATTATGCACATCATAATTAGACTAGATATCAAAATTACTATGTTTAGTTAATGTTTGTTTCCTTAAATAAAATGTAAAACAAAGGATAAAAATATTAGTATATAAGGGAATATTGTTGCTCCAATTGGATTGATTTTTCCTTAAGATTTGCTATTACACTAAATTTTATGTCCACAATTTGAAACCATTCAAACAACAACCTTCAACTCTTATTCTTGGTTCTCTAAAAGATCTCGCCTCCTTTCTTTATCTGTGACCCTGTTTAAGTTGGTGTTGTGTAGAAGGTTGCTCATGATTTCCTCTTCTCTTCTCCCTTCCATATTCTTTCCCTCCACCATGACCAGGCATCAACATCTACCACCATGATGCCTCTCCCCAAAGAAACCCATGCATGTTAACCTATACAATACTCGTCCAAGGACTTTTTGATCACCTACTTTGTCTCTAATACGCCCATCGATACCACATTATCGTCAGCCATCAACTCTTCACAACGGCGGGTCTCAAACCCTCTCACCCCACAAATTCATTACGACAAGCTCCAACGGAGGCCCTCAATGCTTTTACTAGACCATGTTTCATGATCACGTCACAGGGTACTCGTGGACTAAGATGGAATTAGTGTTTTGACTTTGGAAATATGTATACTTCTTAAGTTATGATTACATTTCCTATTTTTCTATATTAAGAAATTAACCCAAATTATCTCTCTCTTGATAGCCTACACAATCTCTCTCTTTTGAGAATTTATTACATGTGAAATATTCTACTTGATTTTGATAATTATGATCATTCTACTTCATCAAACTTTCTTTTGACTCTAGCTTGTAATTTTCTTCATGATGAAACACTAATTGATGATATGTACCACTTTTGCTCACTTATGTGATTGATGTTTATTTTGTCCATTTTGTGATGGTAATCTTATTTATTCTATAAAAGATAAAACTTTATACTTGCCTCAACATTTTACATGCCTTGTGATTCAGTAGCCCTAGAGTAGTATAATTACATTGGTTTTTGGGTCGTGTGCCCATGTTATATTCTTAGGATGGAGGTTGTGTGCCCTATACCCGAGTTTTGTGCCAAATTTTGTATATATTGGGGAGTTTGGCAGTACCTCATTCTCTATTAGGTTTCAAGGTTGTAATCCTTGACACCATTGTTATTTATATTGTTCTAGTGCTATGATTATCTCACATGCATGTAGGTTAATATTCTTGTGATGAGTTTTGTGCCCAAAGGTATTTATATGTGCTTTTGTGGCATGACTTTTATGTTGATTTAATGGCAAGTATTCTTCATATTATCATCTTTTAAAGTTATCCTTTTATGCCCAGTTGGTAGTCCTTCCTTTCTTTTCATGGGAAGCCTTGTTTATTTGACAACCTTTATTGCTCATATTACTCAATACTCAATTTGTATGCACATACCAACATTTATATTGATTCATCTACTTCTCTCCTCTTACTGGGGTATGCTTCCAACCCCAGGTGTAGGTTAAGGAGAAGTTAATCAATTTGGACTGGGACCTCATCAAGTGTAGTTGAACCTCTTTGGGAGATAGTTTCGAGGCAGTTACATGACCCTCTGTTGATCCTTTAGTATAGTTAGTTTTCATATGCATCACCATGTGTGGTGAAGTATAGTGTCAGTATCAAGATTTGTAGTAGTTAGATATTTTGTATTCCGCTACTACATTTGGTATCATGATACATACATTTTGAATAAATTGGTTATCATCCCTTTTGTGAAAAATTAATAGTGGTGTTTGATATATGGTATGTTTCCTTTTTATTTATTTTAGTAGGGAGTGGATCCCCCCTTGGGTTACAGCAGGACAAGCATGTGTTCGCCTTTGCTTCTAGACAACTCAAGCCCAATGAGTTGAATTATCCGACCTATGATCTAGAACTTGGGTCAATTGTCTATGCCTTGAAGATTTGACGACATTACATGTATGGGGATACCTTTGACATTTTCACCGACCATAAGAGCCTAAAATACCTATTGACTCACATAGATCTAAACTTGCGACCACAACATTGGATGGTATATATGAAGGATTTTTATTTTACCATATCCTACCATCCTGGAAAGGCCAATGCGGTTTCCAATGCCCTAAATAGAAAATGTCTCAGTTGTGCAACTAGTTTGGTTAACCAGTGGAAGAGATTGCATGACTTTACTCGATGGATTCCACAGGCTATGACAAATAGGATTCATCTGGCCAATATCCAAATCAAGCCTAACATGTTGACCAAACTTGTAGCAGCACAGTTAGCCAGTCCAGAGTTAGAAAAGATGAAGGGTTTGATGGCAAATCCTCAAACACACCTCTTGGTGGGTGTGAATGGTGGAATCTGATATAAAAGTTGTATTTGGGTTATTGAGGATTCACCTTTGAAGACTCGTATCCTACAAGAAGCTCATGGGTCAAAGTATATTATACATCCTAATCACCACTAAGATGTTTAAAGAACTGCAACAATCCTTTTAGTGGTCAGGAATGAAGAGAGTCATAGCCTCGTATGCGACTAGTTGTCTCACGTGATGATGGTGAAGGCCGCACATTAGCAACCCAATGGGTTACTATAATCGATTGAGATTCTTGAGTGGAAATGGGACCAGATCACCATGGATTTTGTGGTGGGTCTTCCCATGACAAGAAAAGGACATGATGCAATATAGGTCCTAGTGGACTGACTAACCAAATCAACACACTTCCTTGCCCTAAAGACCACTACCAAGGTGTCAGACTTAGTTGAGAATTACATTAGAGAGATAGTCTATTTGCATGGTGTTCTGAGTTCCATTATCTCTGATCGTGAACCTAATTCCACCTCAAAGTTGTGGAAACAAGTTCAAGAGGAACTTGGTACGAAGCTAAAATTTAGCATAGCCTATCAGCCTCAGACTAATGGGTAGTTAAAAAGAACAATCCAAACATTCAATGACATGTTGAGAGCATGTGTGTTGATTAGGGTGGATCATGGGAGCAATACCTACCCTTAGCTGAGTTTGCCTACAATAACAATTACCAAGTCAGTAGTAGGATGCCTCCATATGAAGCTCTTTATGGGAGGTCGTGTTGGTCACCGCTTCATTGGGATGATGTCGGTGAGAGGACCGATCTGAAGTCAAAGGAACTATAGTTATATGTGGATAAGGTCGCTTTGATCAAGTAGAGGCTAAAGAGAGCCCATGATTTACAGAAGTCGTATACTGATGCAAAGCGGATAGATTTGCACTTTACTGTAGGTGATCATGTGTTTCTAAAAACCCAACTCTCTGATATGTGGTTCACTCGAGGTTTTAGAACAGATTGGCGAGCCACTTATCATCTAGCTTTACTGCCACTGTATAGTATGATGCATGATGTGTTCATTGTGTCCAATCTGAAGCGCTATGTAAAGGATCATGTCCATGTGTTTAACATATAGGCTATAGAAATCCAAGGGAGATTATCATATTTTGAGTCACTTGCGAGGATAATAGACTCCAAGGTGAAAGAGCTTAGGAATAAAAAGATTGAGATGGTAAAAGTTCTTTGGAAGCACCATGGTGAGGATGAAGCCACATGGGAGCTAAAGATGAACACGGAAAAGTCTCATCCCAAACTTTTTGTATGACTAGTTGATTTTTTAGGACAAAATTCATGTAGGAGGGAAAGGATGTTATAACATAGATTTTCACATGTATTTATATGCAAATATTGATTTGTTAGGGAAATATATTAGAAAGATTCATGTTTTTTTGTAAGTTTTGATTTGGGAATGCAAATTCTCCTTATGGAATGTATTTTGTGTGTTTTACTGTTTTCAATAATCCATTTGTAGATATTGGATAGAGAAAGAGAAGAAAATCCAATAATAAAGGAATTACTAAAAGCAATGAACGGTTGGCATTTTAAACATGAGATTGTGTAGAAATTTCTAGAAAAGAGATGCTAAAGGAAACTAATGGATTTGGAATTAGTTCAATATTGTACTTAATGATGAAACATATCAAAATAAGAAATATTGCCAAGTTTGGGTGAGAATAGGAGTTAATTAATGCCTTAAATAAATCAAATAAAAGGAAGACTTGGAGATAAAGAAAAGTTTTATTAACTTCCGTATCTTGGCCCAAAATCTTGCCCACACTGAGATTTAAGTGTTAACAACTTCTCTTAAAAATGTGATATAAATTGGCTAACAGGAGAGAGAGATACGAATTAATCTAGTTTTCCTAAAGTGGAAGAATTAATTTATTAATACATGTAAATGTCATGATTAATAAAAAATGGAAACCAAGACCTAGCCCCTTTGATCTTCACATGATCTTTGGACCAGGGGATCGGGATCCGACGACTCACAAGTCATCATCCACCTCTGGTTAGATTAGGAAACCATGCATAGTGTGTCGATTCCTCGTTTCACAACTATCTCACTCCTTGATCAATGAGAAATCCTACAAACCCTCTCATTGAACTACGAAAAGGATTCCAAATTGGTTGATATAAGGTTTGGAAACCTTTGGGAAGCAATTAAGATTTCCCCTTATGCTCAGACCCCTCTTCAGCAAACCCCTCCATGGCCAGACCTATATAAAGGGGTAGCAACCCCCTGCGAGACTACAGGTCGATCTGTGAGGCTCTACACAACTAGAAGATTGTTTCCCTACCTCCAATTTCTACATGTCACCTTTCTCTCTCTCTCTCTCTACTCACATTTGTACCCTACCAAGGAGGACACCTTGTTGTTCTCTCTGCTCTGCCTCTGAGCAATTGAGCACCCTCCTCGGGTCCGACGAGGTGTGGTGAAGGGATTGACACCTTTGCCTGCCACCCGGGAAGCATAAAGCTCAAATTTAACCATCGAGTTGACTTCCTGCTTGTGGAGAAGGGAGTCGTGGAGGTTGAAGACAACGAGTAGCAAAAAGTCCACGTTGCCTCGATGCTTCTATTGAGAGGTAAAGGGCAATCTTGTCTTTTCCTTATCTTTTTTTCGCCTTAGTTAACAAACATGCCACACGGGCACGGGTGCTGCCATAGTGTGAGCTTATTGGCTTGTCCCTGACCCGGTGGCATGGTCGAAGGTCCAGTTGCCTACCTAGGTGGCAAGGCCTGGTTGGCCCAAAATGTATTATTTTCTAAAAATCCTAGAAAATTGTAGGAAAATCCAAATCTAGCATGTAAATATATATTTTTTATCAGAAAAATCCAAGGAATCCAATGAAATTGGTTCCATGACCTAAATCTACCATGGATTTCAAAAATACAAAAAGGTGTGAACTTTAATGTGATTTCAGATGTGAAAACCCTGATTTCATAAGATTAATGAAATAGACGACCATAACTTGGTTAATTGGACTTAATGAGTGAAGTCTAAACATTTTGGAGAAAAGGAGACATCGAGCTAATTTAAGTTAAAGAACTCACATGTTTCCATAACTAGGATTTGTAAGTTAAAAAGCATTAAATGTGATAATTAGGGTTTAGGAAGCCTAACCCTAATGAAACCCTAATTTAACCCGAAAACCCTATCTTGGAACCCAATTCAGTCTTAATAATGGTTTGTGGACAAAATAGTAATACATAGGTGTTATGCATTAATTTCAGGGTGTCTGCTTAGTTGATTACAACTGCTCTTGCTTACTTGGACTTTTAAGTCATCTCTAAGAAAGGTATGTGGTTACGCCTATGACCACTCACCTTATTGACTTCCATGCTTTTTGAAGTTTTTCTGATTGGATTGCAATTAAAATGATTGATTGTTTATTTACTTCCTACAATCTATAAAGTCATTATGAGTACCATATTATTAAATGTAACATGCGTAAACCCTAAATAATCTCTGGTGAATTAAAGAGCATGGGGTGAAATAAGTCATTACGGGAATGATAGGTGATCAAGCTCGAAAAGGAAGATCACCTCAGGCCAAGCCCGAAAAGGAAGGCCTATGTGTGAAACCAAGACCGGGTGAAGGAAGTTATGGAAGTCCAATGTAGGGACCAAACCCTAAAGAGAGTGTTTCCCATACAAAACTCAGCAAAGAGGTTCAATTTGATTTGTACTGTATCTGAAATGAATTCTATTTCTATTCTTTAACTCTTTGAAAGAGGCTCTCCTAAAGAGAAGGCACACCACAAAGAATGAAAGGATAAGGGTTGAGATGTTAAAATAAGAAAATGCATGTTCAATTTTGTAGTGACAAATGTTGCTATGGTTGATTATGTTGTTACACCTACATGCGAATATTTTGTTTCCCCCACATACTTTGTATATCTCGATATAATGACCACATTTTTGTTTTAGGTTAAACTACAATTGATGATGAAAGATGGACATCCAGAGAAGAAGACACCAAAAGAAAATATCTATATGTCATTCTGGAGGATTTAGATAGTCATATTTATTTCTTGTTGCAACATTTAGATTTCCATTCCATGTAACTCCCTCGAGGAGATTATATCTTCATATTGTTATCAAACTCTTTTCCATTCAATGGAAATTTTATTTGTTATTGGTTATTTGTTAAATCTTGATCTTGTAAATATGATAATGACCATTGCCGTCTCGGTCCACCTTAATTGGGGATAATAGGGGAGGGGGCATTACAATCAAATCCATATCCCAAATTGGAAAACTTCCCACATTTCACATTTTTTAAGGGTTCTAGTCCTAACCCTAAAATGGTCCACTCTAAAAAAAGAAAAGAAGAGAAACTAGAAAATATGGATGAAAAGATGTGATAAATCCTTTCTCAAATATGTTATTGCATTTATGCAGTTTTGATGATTTTCCATGATCATCAACTCTTGATCTTAATGACTTTTGATAAACCACTAACACTATCTACTTTTTCATATCCACCTTTTCCACACTAAAGCAAGAGTTGGTGAGAGAATCAAACATGGTGACCTGAGAACTCTAGGAATGATGAGACTAACTTCTGTGGTCGATAAACCTCGAATGGCTCATCAACACTACATGGGAATTCATGATTGGTCAAACATAAGTAAGTGTCTTAGCTAGATACTGCTCTTACTATGGATAAATAATTTACGGTCACATTTTACCTTTGGTATGAATGGCTATTTCAATATATCATCCTTAGAAGGTAAAGTCATCATCTACACTTTGCACTCTCCATAAGGTGTCAAAACATCTTTAATGAGTCCAACATTTTTGGCATTTTGTGACAAAAATGGGGGTCAGACTTGGCTAAGTCTATGATTCTCACTCATATCTTGAATCTTGCCTTGAGAGGAAAAACTATTGATACCCCAATTTTGCTCACTCAAAAGAAATTCTCAACTAATGTCAATTCTTTGGCTAATGACATAGTTCGTTCCACATTCCACACATTTTTCAGTAGTTTATCCCTTATTACATATTTCCATGTTTTTCCCACGCATTTAATACATTATTTCACCTAATTTTACCAAGTGCATACTTTCTACAAGGGAAATTCTTTTTATACTTGAAATGCAATTTGCTCTTCAGTTTTGTTTTTTATACGTTTCTTGTTCTTCTTCATAATTTGTCTAGTCAAATTATACTGAACAAACTATTCCTTTTTGTCCACAAACAATCAATTGTTTTACTAATAGATCATAGGGATACTCTTGAATTATCTCTCTCAGTGATTTTATTTGATTTTCTTTGTAACATTCCTAAAATTATCGAAAAATTAGAGAACACATTTTATTCAATCCAAGACACATGACAGGCTTGAGCCATCGCCTCGATCCATGTACCACATCATGCGTCATGAAGGCAATTTGTAACCACTTTCATAAGGTTTTGTGTAGATTCTTGAACCCTAATTCTATCTAATAAATACCTCATATCCACCATATTATGGCCCCCTTTTGAACCTCCTAAAACTACTTATCTCTTTACTTTTTGCATTGTTTGTGATCAGAGGTTCCTTCCTCTGACACCGCCTACTCTATTAACACCATTAGGTCTCTAAAACGATAGTGTGACCATACTCATAACTGCTTTATCTACTTTAAAAACTTTGTCAACACCCACTTCTCCAAACAATTTATATTTGCTTAATATTGCACGTGACTTACTATTATTTTGATTTAAATAAAAAAGATTAGATCTTGTTCTCCACTCGCACCTCCTTATCATCCTATATCACATCCTATGAATTAGTCTTAATCACACGTGAGAGATCTTTGTTGTGGGAGGTCCTTGTGTGATTAGGACCCATACATCCTAAAAAAAGACTTTTAGGACAGTGACCGAATAGACATTGACATCTCCAGTCTTAAAAGCCCGCTTATAAACAAGAAATACTTTCTTCTTTCATTTTTACTTTTTAAGCAGTCTGAAATTGTATTTTTGTCACCATCGCTTAAGAACGGCTCGATACTGATATACAACTATATATTGGGTGAGGTGGGGTGCTCATCCTTCCTCACTCGTAACACATTCTCCGAACTTAAATTCTCTAGATTCATTTTGCTTTTGATTTTTTCTACCTATCGCTACTTGGATGACAAATCAACTTTCCACCATGAATCACACCATCATATTTTATTTTTTTGTTAGTTTTCATACAAAACATGGTGATAAGTTTGAACACTTTACTTTATTTTCTATGCGACCATCGAATTAAGTTTCACTACCAAGAACATATGTCGAAAACATATTTCTTGAACAAGGTGTGACACAAATAACATAACAAATTAATTATGTATGATGTATCATAAATGAATAATACTCATAATAAAAACACTACACATAATTTTACGTAACAATATTGCTATTATTATACACACTTCTATAAAAAACTAGTCATAGATTACTACAAAATATACATAACATGCACAACATGTTCTCATAAATATAATTAATACTCATACTAAAAGTAGTACATATCAATTTACACAATTACTATTATTATTATTGTTACTAATAATAATAATAATAATAATAATAATGATAATAATGTACATATCTTTACAAAAATACTAACAAATATACAACATTACACATATACAATATTAATTATATAACTTTGTAAGGTCACTCATAGAGGACAACACAATACACAAGACATGTATGATGGCACTCGGAAATAAATAACACTCATAATAAAAAGTGGTACACATAAACCCACATAACAACAAAAATAACGATGGTTATAACAACAACAACAATAAACATAATAAGATTAATATGAGCTAATTCTCAATGTTTTTCAAATATCTAACAATAACAACAATACTAAAAGTTAAAACCGTATGTGAAAGTATTTCTTAAAATTTAAACGAGCATAATGACTGCGAAAATTTGATGAAGGAGGAGAAAAAATAAGTTGTAATACCAACCTCCATAACCAAATAAGTAATCTGCAGTTCCAGTCCATGCACCAAACATTTAACACATGACACAAAATAAGTTGAAATAAGAAATACTCAATAGTAAAAAAATATTATGCATATATTCATAAAACAAGATAAAAATAATACTCGTACATTTACTAAAAGTACTCATAAATAGGCATTACATAACAAAAAATACTACCCCATACTTATAAATAAAGAATAATACATAAAATTAACATGATAACACAATCAATCTGCCTTTTTATATATTAAAGTTTTTGTATTTTTACAATTATCTCATACTACTTTCTCTACATGAGGACAATTTTATTAATTACAATTAATCTCTTTCTTTCTCATGTCCCTTCATGTAATTTTTTTTTGTCTTATGACCGTTATCTCCGATCATCTCTCATGTTACAATGAGAATTCTAATTGATTACAATTAAACTCTCTTTCCTCATTCTCATCTCCTCCTAACCCTCCTCCCTCATAACTTTTTTTATTTTCTTTCTCATATTTATTTCTAGGTACCCGTTTTCTCTCTATTGCAAGAGCAAAAGTTTTGGTATTTTCTTAGAACCCAGGGAGACATCTATGGCGGGGAATCAAGTATAAATTAACATGCATGTTATTTTGATTACAAAATTTTTGGGAAACAAAGTAACAAAATAAGCTGTCAATCTTTTCGGAATGGCAAAACCTATAGAACTAAAAACAAAAATATGTTCAAACAAACTGAACGGAAGTGTTATTTTGAAAACATAAAAATAAATATTTTATTAAATAAGGAAAAAGACACAATGCAATACGAATATCAAAAGTCTTGTGTATCTTTACATAAGTATGCATATCATGTATGTTTATGAGAACATATCATTTTGGGTAAGTTTTGAGAAAATATTTAGTATTTTCTTGATATTAATTAATGTTAATTTATAATAGTATTTTATTCCCGATGAATGTTGTTTTGATAAAACCGAAATCATATCATATTAACATTGATATGAGATCTTCGGTTGTCCGGAGCTCTTTCCCGGGTTCGAGGTTCTGCGAGGCCGATTCACTCTTTTCTAGTTTAGGGCTTGTGCGGAACGGCCGTCAAAGTCCTCTGGTTCCCTCCTAGTGCTGCAGCAGCGCTCTTTGCCGGAGCGAACAGGTGAAGAAGAAAAGAGAAGAGGAGAACCCCACTCACCCTCAACCATGATATGCGCAAGTGAGTAATCTCTGTTTCTGTTTTTGCTAATATCCTTTTCTCCTCCATTGCTGGATCCATCCTCATTATGTCCTCCCTCTGACCACTAAATCCGTCGTTTGCGCAGTTTCGGGCGAAGTACCAGAGGAACCGGTTGTCTCGAAGAAATCTGGCTTGCTGTTCGAGAAGCGTTTAATTGAGCGTCATGTTTTGGTATGTGGCCACACCAACACTTTTGAACCAAGCTTACTCGAGTAAATAGCAAAATGGAAAAGCTTGGATTATTGCATTCTTAGATGCTAGCTTCTTGTAACACTACTAGTTTTTCGGATTGGTAGGACAATGGGACGTGCCCGGTTACTAAGGAGCCGCTTTCCATGGATGACCTTGTACCCGTGAAGACAAACAAGGTAACACGTTATTTATGTATATGATGCAGATAAATGGCTATGCAATTCGATGAAACTGTCGTCCCCTTGTTTTGTAAAGTGACACCGACGAGTGTGGTGCTCATATAACGTTTTTCAATGATGCTTATGAGTTATTGCTAGATGACACATAAGGACTCTGCCGCTATGGCAGAATGTCGTGCGCCAGAGTTGTAAGAGAGGCTTTTTGATGTTCAGTAAGATAAAATGAGTCTTTGGCGCTCCGTTACAATGCTGCTACACAACCATAGAGTTTACAGTCCATGCAATTTATGTTTGCGCATCATAATAAATGGTCGCATGCACCAGCGCGACTGAATAACGCGACCGTTATGATGAGAATCTGTCCTGTACATTGGATTTCTTATAGTTGCCATAGGTAATTTTCCAACATGGGATCAGCCTAATTATCAGCTGCACCTGAAAGGACTGAATGAATTGTATGGATTTTTCCTTTCTGATAATCTGTCTCTATTCAACATCACAGTCACTTTGTGCTGTTGTTTGGTGCAGGTGGTGAAACCAAGGCCTCTACAGGCGGCCAGCATACCTGGGTTGCTTGGCACGTTTCAAAATGTAAGTGCCGTTTCAAATCAATGAACCATCCGTCTCACCTTGTTTCTTCCAGTTTTCCAAATTTTGCTGTAGGTATATACATAACTTAATTCTTCTTGCTCCATTTGAATTTCAGTCATATTGTTTAAATCCGTCATTTTACATAAACGATAAATGAAAAGAAATGGATGGAAGATTAAATGAGTAAATTGCTAACACTGGCATTTTTTTCTTCTTAAAACAAGATTAAATGCAGTGGAAATAGATGTACTATGTTTCCAATAAAATGACAGTTGCATGAGAATGAAAGTTGATTCTATGTTAAAAGAAAAACAACTCACATTTTGTAAATCTAAATGGTTTATTTGATTGTCGAAAGGATAAACGCTGGCACGAAGAATGAAAGCCATGCAACTTATGATATGAGTATTCTTTTGGATCCGCACGGAAGTTATTAAGGAATGAGAGACATGGAAATTGTTTTGATGTTAAAATGATAATGGTTGGAATATAGGTAAATAACTTTCAAACACGAGCTTAAATTTTATTTCATCCTGTCAGTGGTAATTGGAATGATGGAGTAAGTCCAAAACAATATAATAATTATTTTCTTCTATACACAATACTCACACTATTAACATACAACAAAGTATTGCCTAATTAGCTGCACAAAAACCTCAGCCTGCCATTTGTGCTTGCACCAAATGAGTAGTGACAGCAAGATATATGATTAAAACATGAGTGCCAACTGGGAAAGTCATGTATGATCCATGGAATTTCAAGGGCGAAAGTTGAAAGATCAGTAAATTGCAGAAGAGGTTCTTTATCAAGGAAACATGGGATGGGAGTTTGCTTGAGCTCACTCTTAAAACTAAATATATAGTTTTTTGATGTCCAAGAAACTTTGTCAACAAATTATTTATTTGTAAGTTTAAAGAGATAAAGAAAACCATTATGTTCGACATTCATCAATGATTCACTGTAAGATACCAAAAGTATATGAGCTATGTATATATAACATGTTAGTGATTCATTATTTTGAAAAACATTACAATTGGAAAGAAAAACATGACAATTGGAAAGACATGGCCGAGCTGGATCCCTACTACATAGCAATAGTATGATTTAATGTTTTAGAAAGTGGGATGCATGCAGACAAGACGTTGTGGCCGCTTAAGTGCCAGATGTGCACTTTTTGGAAAAGCATCTGGAAAAGGCGGATGCCGTATTTATTATATATATTTATTCAAAGTTATACACATCATTTTTATTTGTGAAACTCATTTTAGTGCAGCGAATTATCATTCAGAATGCTTGGTTGTTGAGTACTATTTCTTTATGTTAGTTGTACGTCAATCACTACATTTTTTTTATCTTTTTTTTTTTCTAAAACAAGGAGGACCAAGCCCGGTTCAGTTCGCTTCAAAACCCTCTTCACCCTTAAGCGCCAGGGGGTCAATCTACTTACTTTCCACTCCTTGCTTTCCAGAACCTAGGTTCTGCTTTACAATGTTACAATAATAGGGAAAATGACTCATGAGTGGAGAAACATTCCCATGATTATCATATAAAAATAAAGGAGATATTGATGAGTGTTGCACAAATTACTGAGGTATTATCATGAGTTGTTCCATAACGCTTTGGAAGAGGATTCTTGAGTATAGTGACATCTGTAGCATGTACTACATAACCATTTTGGTAACATCCTTGGTAGGTTGCTCATTATGCATGATTTTTAGGAGGAATGAGCACAAGGAAAAATAAAAAAAGTATTCCATTTGATTTTCTTTCATATTAGAATGCTTAATATTGAGTACTATGGGAAGTTGTTTGGTGAGTTTTGGAAGGTAAAAATGCATCTAGTATCAATATATTTACCTAAGTAAACTTAAAGATATGCCACAAATCTATTCTAGTGTTAGGATTTGGGAGGGAGATTTAATATTTCTTATAAAAGTTGCATTACATCAAAGGACAACTTGGAGCCCTTGTTTATATGTTTATGGATTTCCAAGGAAAAATATCGTTGATGACATATTGACATTTCTTGTATATTGCTGGTTGATTGTATAACATGATTGATGAAACTCGAGATGGAGTTGGTCACAAGTTAGATTTGTTGAAAGTTTTGGAATCCAAAGGCTTGTTTGGAACATGGTGAAGGGAGGCGAATTGGAAGAGGGAGCCTAATACTTATATCTTATGTGTTTGGTTAGCATGGGAAGGGGGAGAGAAGGGAGGCCATAGGAAAGACAATTGATATAAAAATGACACTAGTATTTCTTTTCCCTATTTTCCACCTTTTTTGTGTGAGAAAGGGTGGGAAACATATTCATCACACACATCACTCCTATCCTTTCTTTTACCCTCCCCATTGCTCCTCTTTTAGAAACAAAGTGAACTTTCTCCATTTCCCTCCCTTGCCTATCAAACAAATCATAAAAGGATCCATGGCCACACATTGTAAATTTAGCCAAATATATGAATTTAGGATGTGTTGCCAAATGCCAAGTTAGATGGAGTGGGAGACCAAATGGGATTGATGGTTTTAGTTTAAAGGGGTCTATTATTAATACAAAAGGTGAATGAAGTGAGGAGGTTGCTTCTCTTAGTCTTGCAACAAGATTGGGATTGAGGAGTGTGACTTTAAATTATGCAATCATATAAATCCACTCGAATTGAAAGATAAGTTTTCTAGAACTATACATCCAATCATTTGATATAGTAGTGAATATTGGGTGTTAATGGGAGGAGCGCAACAAGTCTTAGTATTCTAGATGGATTGAAGGGGGAAGGAAGGATCATTTTGCAACTAATTATAGAGAATAAAGCGGGCATTGCAAGCATTAAGCACAAACTATGAGGGTTCTCTATGATGGTTTGAACGCGTGCAATGCAAGTGCACTAATGTAGAGGGATGTTATGTTGTCGATTATAAATGAAATAGGAAGAGAATATATGTATATCAATGAAAATGAAAAGATGGTTTCATGTATCCAACCCCGCATGGTCTGGATTAAGCCTTTGATGGTGACAAATCTTGATTTATTGACCTTCTACAGTTTCTTGCTCCCAGAATATCATTTAAACATTAAATTTGTAACAGAAATATAAATACTGAATAACTAGGACTGCCTATGATGACATTTTTGGTTGCTACTCTAGTATGTGCAACAAATGATCACACAACAGTGTATTTGTTACGCGAAGCATTGAGGACATAATGGAACAGCTAAATTCAACACCATCACATTTGCACTAGTTACAATTTAGGACTGTACAAAGGTGTCACACATCACATATTTCTACTACCCCTACCTTGTAGGTAGGGTATGAGTAAGCAATTTTTTTACTCATTACTCGCGTACCCACCACCTCGTCTCCCACTAGTGTGTTGGGTAGGATAACAGAGAATTTTCATACCTATTTTACCTGTTTACTCATCGGTAAAGGATCATGTATTTATGTGAATTAATTCACTCAGGGGCTGAACGATCTATACTTTTCATATAAAAATCTGATGAAAATGCATCTCAGCACATTCACATAACTTGTTACCCATGAAACATACCCCTTCTTCCCACTGCGTTCTTTTCAGGCATGACACGTCCCACTTTGCCACACCATTGCTTCCAGATTTATTTGCTCATGACAAGAAAAGAATCTGGTAACTGCCCCTAATGTCTGCATTGCTTCATTTTCTAGTTCATGTCCTAGAGTTCATGTTGTGGGAGGAACCCAGTGAAAGGATTGCATCAGAGTTTGCTGACTGGGTAATTGTCCAATTTTTTGTGCTCAGTTTTCTCACCCGATTTAGGGCATTCCCATTAAGATTGAGTAAGAGAACATGGTATGCCACTATGACAAATCACCCTATGCCTAAAATTCTATTGTCTCTTCCATTTCTTGATGGGTACAGCTGTATGGATAATAACTTTTTGAGATGCAATAGATTACCCCACTCGTTCCTCACACACTTAAGTAGGCAAGTGAAAATTTTCATATCCTGATGTATTGAATTTAGCAAAGCCATAGTAAACTCGTTTCCTACCTACACTTTGACACATTGAAAAGCCTAGTAAACTTTCTGCAAGTTCAAGCAAGGAACTAAGGATATCACTCGAAAAATCAAAGAAGCTAAAATATAGTCTGTCAAGGAAGGCCTAAAGACCCACACTTCTGCTGCAATGTTACTTGTTTTGTAGATCTATCACACTCCAGGTAAATTTTCAATGAAGGTGGGTGGAAAAAGGTTATAGGTTGAAGTTGGATAAAAGACACATGAAAAACAGGAATCCCTTACAACGATCTAAGTATATATGGCTAGACAGTTGATTCTCAACAATGGTGTGAAAACAGTGTTTCATAGTTTAAAGTTGGACAGAAATACTCAAAGGACTAGAGAGCTCTATATTGACAAAAATATTGGTATGTAAGCATTGTTTTTTGAGGCTAGGCTGATGAGGATATGAGTTTTGCACCTAGTTGTGAAGAAAATGAGATAATCAAGTCTGATTCTACAATCTGAAATGGAGTTAGAATGATTGCCATGATAATTTCAGACTTTTAAATTTGTGGGTCTACCTGTTCAAGCTGGTATATTTTTTGTTCTATTGGTTAATCTTGTGATATTAATGCATATAGGCTTACATGTTAGAACTTAGAACAACTTTGTTTTTTGAAGAAAATTGTTCAAAGTTCAATAACTACCCTACAGTGATGTTTGAATATACTATTTTGAACATTTTTTTGACACAACTTCAAATTGCCTCTATCATCCTTCTCTTGTGCCCTTCCCGTCATTTCTCCAAGTCCACTATCAGAACCAGTGGTTGAACATGAGGAAGAGGATGTTGGCATTTGGAAAGGAAAAGCCCAAAGACAAATGAGATCTATCGATAGATTCAAAATATTATCAAAATTCAAACTCTCTTTCTAAGCTTTAGACCACTTCATATGCTTTGTGTAAGAGACTAACTATTGTGTTATAGGACATAACATTTTACAACCAGGTCCTGACTCTAGTCTTGGAGAAGATTGCCTTGCAACCTTCATGTTGTATTAGTTATAGTATAATAAAGTCACTGTGAGAACGTGGACGACACTGTGCGAACAAGGTCCTTCATATCCACCATTGAAAGCTGTGCTTGCACAGCCGTTTTGAAAGCGAATCCATTAGAGCATTGTAGTTGAAATTAAGAACATGATATTCAAATCTTGAATACAATTACAATGAAACAGAAGACAGATCGGCAATAAGCTGTACCGCCAGCCCCTTTTGGATGGAAAAACCAATCACCTCAAATACTACATCCATAGACCTAGGGGTCATTATACTATGCATAACTTTTTTGGTCTTTTTGAGAAGCTCCACTACCTCTGGTGCTAAGAATTCAAAAGTATCAAACCTGAAAGGTACAAAAACATGTTGATTTTCGATGCATGGTTTCTCATGCTTAATCACTTTGGCTGCAACAGCTTTAGGGCAGCATGTCCCACAATAAAATCTCCAACTTTCAGGTCTACCGATGGTGAGACTCTTGTTAGATCGACACACATCTTTTCCTCCAGACCAACCAAAAATCAGGACAGCTGTTGGTCTAAGTGTTGCTCTCTCCTCTTGTGAATCAGAAAAAAAATTCACAAGTGTCTCTTTTTAAGTAACAACTCCAACAAGTCTTAAGTACATCATAGATGACATCTCTAACAAGGTCATGTCTATACTTGAGCCTGAGGGCTCCCTGCAATGAACCACATGCTCTCCAAAGGTTTCTAAGCACACCTTGTGACAAACCGGACATACCTCATCAACCGGAAAAGAGGGATCATAAGGAGATACTTGAGGTTAGTACGGTACTCTACTGGTGACATATGTAGTCCAAGCCCATCAATAGGAATAGCCAGAAGAAAATTTAGAGCGTGCTCAACTTCCAAACACATGAAAACTACTTTCTTTCTGATGGTCATGTCAAACTTAACATCCATGTCCTTAACAATTTTGCTAAATAGGGTACTTGCCAAAGCATTTTGGGCTTTAGTCGGGACGGTGTCCTTATTAGCAAAGCAGCTAAGATCAAATGATGGAATCATGACGCATAAAGAATCGGAAGCATAGTCTGTCTCGCAAAATATGATCTTGAAGCACCCAAGATTGGACCCTGGATGCCACAATAGCATATGAAGAAGCCTCTGTTGCCAAATACAGACCCATACCACCAAGTTTGATAGGTAAAGAGGCCAACCGCCATTGAGGTGCCCAAAGAAAAGACCTCCACATACGACAATATCCTCAATAGACCCACGTAGTCACCTGTCAAAGTAGGCTGCAACCTCCTTCATGTATTCAGGTTGGCATGTTCTTAAGCCGAACATAAGTTTGACAATACCCATGCAAGACCGTAGTAGAAGAAGCTCACTTTGTGGATCATGTAGTTGTGGGAGAAGATGCATCAAGTCAACAACCTTGGTAGCCCTTTTCATGGCTAGATCCTCAATAAAACTTGTCCCTGGCAATGTTTTAAAAAACCTTAAGTGGTACTTGTGCGGACAACATCTTGTAACTGGTTAAGCGGCAAGCGGACGATTTTTGAAAAAATGGGTTTAATTTTTATATATAAATTTATACAAAATTACACATATATGTATATAAATTCTATACTTTTGGAACTTTATATATATCTACACACTCCACTAAACAATATAAAACACTCAAATAGTTTATAACACAACTATAAAACAATGATTGTAACTATAATATAGTAATCAATAGAGTTGTCGTGGATAAAACACCCTACATACATGATACAACGAAAATTTGCATCTTATGTTGATATAGCTAAACAGTAAACGATATACTTATTATGGACACCTTACTAGCTTATTTTTATATTTGCATGTCATCAATTAGTCATACATTACAGCAGTACGTTTAATCAAATACTTTCTAAATTAGATAATAATTACATGTAAGTTACTTGTATATATTACGACAATACCTTATTATCACAACTTTACAAATTATGCATTCTAAATAAGAACTACGGCTTATTATGAACATTTAATGTATATATTATATTCAATAATACTTGGACAATATAATTTACTTCACATTAGAGGTTTACAAAAGTAATTAAAAAAAGGGGGAAAAAACGGGTTAAGCCGCCCAAAAGCGGCCTTTTTTGTAGATCTACTAAGCGGGTGCTCAACAACAAAAAATTAAACGGCCGGAGCTCTTGACCGATTAAGTGGCCACTCAGAATGTTTTTCAATATAGTGGTCCTTGCTAATACCTCCTCCCAGTAGCTTCACTCCTAACAAAGGCCTTGCAGTGTGTCCGGGAAAAACCCACTTATGAAGTTTCCTGTCATAGCAAGTAGGCCAGAAAGTTTAGTTCTACAAATGTTTAAATTAAGTCCCAACCCAGGACCCACGCTCTGAATGATGTCAAGCACCTTGGACTCCTCCCAGTAGCTTCACTCCCAATTAAAAAGATTTCCTCTTTTTACACCATAGTAGACTGAAAGAAGGTTGCATTGTGTGATCAATATAGTACGCTTGTCAAAGTTTTGGAGTAGAGATTTGCAATTGGGAGTAGTGATCTATGGAAGACAACATGAATGTGGGAACAAATTTGTTTGAGAAATTGGTTCGTATTGCTAGATATATCATGTTTATGCGGCTATGCATGTACCTGTACAATCACCCCGTTGCATCGCTCATTGCTAATTGATCCATATTATTAACTGATTGGTTGATTAAGCAACCGATTAAACTTTGTATTGTGAAAAGCTATAGGTACATGCATATCTATTTGTGTACATCAAGTTTGCTATTGGTCTGCTTATGAACTTTTGGTCAATTAAGCAACCAATTCAATTCCATTTTATGAAAAGCTCATTATGTAGATACATACATGCATTTATTTACGTACGCGCATCATACATACATACATTTGAACACAAATAATACCTCACTACACATATATAGAGTACATTTATATGTACCATTTCAATACTCCTGCATATATAACTTATATAAGGTTTTATAGCAAGAAGTTCCTACACATTCGTGTGGATAAGGTTTTATTACATTCTTTTTGTCAATTCTTGGCTTCTGGATGGACTTAAAACAATATTATACAACTCCCTGCTCTCAACCAATTTTCAATATCTTCCTTTACCTATATGTTTCTGAATTTGACTTGGACTTATGTGTTATCCTTTTTCTTTCTTTCAATAAAAAGAAACGTACAGACTGCTCTGATATACAGTGGTTTTTTAATATCTAGTGGAACTGTTAACGTTATATAGTTTTTTTCCATTGTTCATGTAAAAGAAAAAAACATATTCTTTATATCTTTTTTAGTTTAAGGATGATTGGAATTATTCAGATAAACCAGTTTTGAAAGTTTGTCTGTTTGGTTTTCCTTGCATGATTCTAGGAGTGGGATGCTTTGATGTTGGCAAATTTTGCATTAGAACAACAGCTACATACAGCCAGACAGGAACTAAGTCATGCTTTATACCAGGTACTAACTTTTTACCCCTATAATACATTTTACTCTTGTTTCATAGTGAATCATCAATATATAATTACGAGTGTATTTACTCCATGCCACAGCATGGTTATAAACTGCTTTAGACACCAGATGGAGGTGTGTGCCTCGCTTCTGTCATGCGGAAAAAAAAGAAAAAGATAATCATTAGATTGGTGCCCCTGGCAGCAAAGGAATCTAAAGCTGATAGCCTGAGATTCCAAAGTCGGTTCCTAGTGATATTTAGTTCCATATCTATGTTTTTGTATCTATTTGTTTGTTATAGTTCTATTTGTAACAAAACTCTGCTTCTAACCATTGTGACAAATTCGGGATTTGACAATTTCTTGACTTGCTAGAAAACTCATTAATTTTTTCGTGTGAAGAAATGGTTAAAAGTCATTAAAATTTCGTCAAATATTGGTCAACTATGCACGCAGAAATGTATTTATATGATATCACATATTATATAAAAATTAGTGAAAATTTGTTAAAACTGTGCAAGAACATGAGAAGGCATGTAATTTAACTTTGGAAACGTTTATAAAAAAGTGCGAAGTTAGTTAAATTGCAAAAAGTCACAGAAAGGCAGGAAAAGTTGCTACTTTTTCCAAAAAAACCAGTACTTGTTACAATGCTAAAACTCCCATAAATTCTGAACATTGGCACGTATTGAGGCAAAAAATTTGAAGCCTTAAATATCCCACTCATATTTGATTTATGGGTCTCTGGCGTTAGTTTCCTTGTATCATGGTTCAAGCTTGGTTTCTTGGGTCGTTGATTAGTTGTTCCGGCATTTGGGAAATGTTGGATGTGCTGGATTCCGCTATGTCGGGTTGTATCTTCAGATCCGTCATATTTGGTTTGCTGGAGTCTGAAAAAGCGGCTAATTTGGGACTTAGATCTGGATTATGGTTTCATATTGAGGCATGCTAATATCCAGTTTCGTCTCCTTGATGGGCCTGCTAATTTGGGATATTAGATCTGGATTGTGGTCTCAATTTGAGGAATGCTAATATCCAGTCATGTCTCCTTGTTGGGGCCATAAAAAGGTCATTGATCCATCAAATTAAAGATAATTAATAGGACATAATTAACAAGATTATTGATAACCAGGAATTAGTTACTGGATAAGTATATATCACAATCCTACTAACCAATATCTATTCTATATTCCAAACTGTCAATCTTAGTGTGCTGTGTTCTCGATGTCACTCATGTTTTTTTCATCAAACTAAAGATAATTAATAGGACATAATTATTAAGATTATTGAGAACCAGGAATTAGTTAGACTTTTTTTTAGTTAGATTGTATAAATATATATCACAATCCCACTAACCAAATATCTATTCTGTATTCCAAATTGTTAAAAATGACTCCCATATGACTTGGCTTGTATTAACTATTGCTACTTATAATTTTTTTTAGGAGAAGTACAATAGTCACATAAATATTGTTTTTCTATTGATTGGCTTTAAGAATATATCAACTAGCTTGTTAAGTTTATTGGTGAATTTTTCAAATGATTTTATCTTTTGCTTTCCGAACTCTTTTTCTTATTAAACATTGTAAAGTATAATTTTTTAGTTTAACTTAGTGTGTAGTGGAGGACAAAGATATGGTAACTTATGAATCTAGACCATATGCAATGTTCAGTTTTAGTTAATAAATATATATATATACATATACACACACACACATGGTCAAAACATTCAAATAGTAAGAGTAGACCAGGAGTATGATGAATAGCGGAATATTGGATGAAATTTTAATCTACTGCGAGATAATAGAGCTGACATAATAGCTTAATATTACTGTGAGAATCTCCTCTCCATACATACACACAGTTTGTAATCTTTAAATATCTTTTTAATTGGTGCTGGGAAGTTCAAAAAGCTTCAATAACAAAAATCAATATGGATCCAAAAATGAAAGAACACACAAACACAACCAACGATGTGGCGATGCTTTCCCAATCAACGCTGTCCTTGCACTTGAAAAAGATAACCCAGCGGTTTGAATGGGAATGAAACAGGGAATAGTTGGATAGAGGAACAAGGCATAGATTCTTTCAGTGCAGAGCACAAACTGATTTATAGAAAAGCAGGCTGAGGCTTTCTTGCACGCAGGGAGAAAGAAAGACATGTCGTTGCCACCAGCACATACACTGGTAGGGAAAAAATGCGCGCCACAACGAGCACAAATAGGGTAGGAGACTCGTTTTTGATTTTTTTTTCTCCTAGAACTCAGAAAGTGAGCCCTATATAGTATGCATATCCACAGAACTGCAGAAAACACCAGGAAACTTGTTTTCTGCAATTACGGCTAACTAATCACCAAAAACACGCCCTAGAACTAAGCATCAAAAACAGAAGTCCACTTATAGTGAGCTAATCAGACTATCAGAGCCTTAGACATTTGTTCAGATTCTGTGACTGCTATTCATGGTCTCAAATTCTGGATTCTGGAATCATTTGGTGTGGTTGAAATTCAAAAAAGATTCTACGAAATATTTGGGAAAAAATCAGATAAACTTCTACTATTCAGTATGTGTATATCTACATACAAATGTTACATATATATACAAATACACACGACAAACCCATTGATATATAATTATTGATATACACATGATTTGCTTATTGATTCTCTACTCCGAATAGCCAAATCCTATAACATTTTCTTATATGTCGTAAATGAATTGTTGGGAAATTCGGGAACAATTCAGAAATTCGGGGATAATTCGTAAAATACATGAATAATTTGTTAAATACAGGAATAATATGGGTTTCTTGCCAGATTCCGGCATAGCATTCTTCAAATAAAAATGCACGACTAAAACATGAATACTTCAAAATTTTGGAGGATTTTGTGACTTTGCTGCTATTTGAGTGATATATCATGTATAGCTTGCTTGCTTCTCTGCCTCCAAAACTTTTCAGGACTTTCTTTCTTTTATTGATTGCATTGCGGGGCATAGTTCCTTATTGTGCCAAAACAATTGGATGAGTGTTCACTCTTTAGCCATTGCAGATCTGCATTCTGGTAAATACCGTGAGGGTTCCTTCTGGGATTTGATTCCATTTGTTGGTCAGTTCACAACTCCACATGGTATCATTTTGAATGTAATGTAGAGATAAATGAATCTGTCTTAAATTGATAAAAACCTTTGTGCCTATCTGTGATATGTTTGCCATTAACCAGTATATACAAATAGTAACAAGTTCGGGATTCGGCAACTTTTCGGCTGGCTGGAAAAAATCGGAATTCGGAAAAAATCGAGAAAAGTCATGAAAAGATCGATAAATTTCGGTCAAAGTTCGGTCAACTATTCGGAAATAATCAAGAATAAGTCGGAAATATAAGTATATATATATATATATATATATGTATGCATATATATGCATGTATGCATGTGTATATATATAGATAAATGTATGTATGTACATACGTATATGATGCATGTAACTGTTACGGCCACAAGACATACAATCTTAGTGAGTAAAAATGTAGGAAAATAAGTAAAAAATAGTTGAGAAATAATATGAACTGTCCAGAGGAGTGGGGGCTTTGAGGTTTAGTGTGTATTAGGAATTTTGTGTACATGGTTTAGTAAAAAAAGAGCAAGCGACTTAAAAGAGAAAAATCGTGAAAAATCGTGAAGAATCGTAAAAAATCATATAAATCGCGAAAAAGCGGGATTAATCGTGAAAAGTCGTGAAAAATCGGCGATTGGCGTATTAATCGTGATGAATATTCGGGAGCCTATAACATCGTGAAAAATCGCCGATTTTTTGTAAAATTCGGAGACTTTTGTTACTATATACAATTATAGTTCGGATTAATGTATCCCAGCTTTGATGCTGGTCAAGCCTCTGCTCTCACAGCTTTTGGTGTATGCCATCATGTTCACCGTTAATCACCATGTTGATCATTATATCATGTTTTGAAATAAAAAGGATTAGTGTTTGCTGTTTACTTCTGTACTCATATAACTTCCTTTATTTTTTTGTTGTATAAAATGATTATACCTTTTCCCACCATGATCCTGCTAGTAAATGTCATTAAGTTAGTTGTTGCCTTTAAGGTTCTTCTTGATTATAGTTATTTTTTTGAGGTATTCATGAAATCTGTTATTTATCTTCTGCTAGCACGATGCTGCTTGTCGAGTTATTGCTAGATTAAAGAGAGAGAGGGATGAAGCAAGAGAATTCTTGTCTCAAGCTGAAAGGCAGATTCCTGTTTCAGCAGCTAATGCGAACGCTACTGCTATCAATGGGAAAAGAGGTTTACTGTACACTGTTTTAACTGTTAATTGCTTTGGATGTCCTTTTCATTTTGTATTCATTAATTTATTTGTGTTCTTATGGTAGCTGCAGATGATGAGGAGTTGGCTGGTGATGGGAAGAGAATTCGTCGTGGACCTCGAGGCATTACTGAGGATATTGTCGGAGAACTCACTGAGTGCAATGCCTTGCTCTCTGGCCAAAGGAAAAAGCGTCAGGTATATATTAGATCTAAGTTCTTGTTGTTTGTCTATGTAATATGATTAATAGATTTTAATTTTTTTAGCAACTATTTACAATTTCTTAATTACTTGTCAGATTCCAGCAACATTGGCACCAATTGATGATCTGGAGAGATACACCCAGTTATCAAGTCAACCTCTTCACAAAACTGATAAGCCAGGCGTTCTTTCAATTGATATTCATCCCTCCAAGGTAATTCTATGTTTTGCATAAGCGCTTTATTATGACTTCGGTCAAAAGCAATTCATTCAATGCAAAGAATATCTCAGATCAATTTTCCCCCAATCGCTGAAATTGTCAATTTGTAAGCAGTTGAGGTGTAATGCAGATTTTCAAAGAAGAATTTGTTTTCCAATTATAATTTAATGCATGGGCAATTTGACAGTGTGAGCAGAGAATGCCATGCATTGTTTAAAGAGAGCTGTTTGTTCCTATACAGCTGTTCTGAGTTGATAACCTGTATATCATTTTTCTTAAGGTTTGAAAAATGTAGGAACCTGTCGCTATCATGCCTTTTGGACTCATGAAAAACATAGAATGTTGCCTTGAATAATTGAGTATTTTTCTGGTGTAATACTTAAATTGAACATATGCGAGTGTTCTATAATTGATCTGAATATGTATTAAAGAGCTCTTATATGCAATAACACTGGGGTCTTCCTGTAACGACCCACACTTTTGAGTGTCCAAAAGACCTTAAAGTCGCAGACTCATAAATTCGAGGATCAGATTCAAGAAATAATACAGAATAGTAAACAATTTCCATTAATGAACAAATATTTACATGTTTGCATAAAAAGCTCCTCTAAGGAGTTACATAAATTTTAGAAAGAGTTAACCTTTACATGTGTGAAGATATATTACTATGCCTAAACCTTCAAGGATAACTTTAGTATCTTCAACATCTTTATTCTGTAACCTCATGTCCACGAATCAAGTATACCTGATACCTAAAACGCCGACAAACAAATACGCGGTCAGTATATTTCTATACTGGTACGTGGGTTCATCCAATACTCACAAGTATACATATAAACAAACATCTTTTAATTGAGCATAAGAACATAAACTTGCTTTCATATTCTAACCCATATCTGGTCCACTACCTCAGGTGTAATTACTGTCCCTCCTGGGCTCGTGTGCATTACCCTTAAGATCAATCTAAACCAGGGTTCAGAATGTTGTTATTTACTTTACATGATACTCATAGGAACTTTATAATTTGCAAGAAGTAAATAAACAAGCAAGCAGTTATTATTCGTTCAATCTCATCGAGAAACCTCGGCAAACTCAGAATTCGATACATGTATTCATAAGCGTAACCACGTACCTTATGCCATTGCAGAAACTACGCAGAATATCACATGTACTTTAAGAGTGCATCCAAACATCCAAGCAACAGCGTATTCAATCTGAAATATACATACTACATACGTGTCACCATGTATTCACATTATATTAATTAGATCTAGATTCGCTGCTAAACTAGGGTTTAGGGTTATCTCATGTTTGGACCAGGGATTAGGGTTACAAACCCGAATTCCATCATGGCTCGATCTCTAAGATTACAACCTTCAGTTATGCATATTAGGTGAAACCCTAATCATCATCTTGAGCATATTAGATTATTCATGATACCTAGATCATATTACTAACATTAAGATCATAGCAAGATTGGTTTCAAAACCCTAAATCAGCATGAGTAAGATTATTAAACAATGATTCATCATTATCAAGGATTATCTCATTATACATGACAAGATCAAGTATTAGCTCAACATAAACTAATCTACTCAATTAAGCATCATATTAACCAAAATCTAGGTTTTCTTTTATACTAATCATATTAGCACATGTATTGCATATACTTTTGGAACATAAAGCATAATAAGCTTCTGATTATATTTTATTCAGCTTCTACTCGTTTTTCTGATCAATTTCATATAAACTTTTGCTATCATCGGAGTTACCATTAATTAACTATATTTATTGCAAGATAAAGTATTCTGGACCAATCAAAAAGTGCCACATCATCTTTATATTCTATTATTCACTTACCGGAATTTGGACGGGAGAAGTCCTAGTTACCCCCCGGGGCTTTGAACGTGTGAGTCAGGGTAAAAGAGTCATTTGACTCAGTATTCTCCCCTTTCTCTTGCTAGGGCGACTCCTGCTCGCTTCACGACTCCGACACACGCCTGTGCGTCACCCCGACGACCTCCCTGCCTCAGCCACATGGTGTCCCGCCGCCATGTCGCAGAGGTGACCTTGGCGCGCCGATCCTCCCCCAAGGCTGAGGGCGTCGTTCCCCCAACTTCTTCCTTGCCGCCGTATTGCTGAAGGCACTCTCGGCGTCTGCATCACGTTCCGCGACGCAACGTCACGTTCTCAACGCCTAGGACGGGCACTGCCGTCTCCAAGACTAGGCGTCCACCTCGCTCGCTACTCCACCCACTGCCACCGCCGCCCAGGGAAAGTGCCGCCACCAAAGCTTCGAACTCACATCTCCCCCTTCAGCTCGCCGACAGCGTGTCGCCACTGCCTGCCGCCACCGTCCTCAGAACACAAGGCGCCCCCTGCGACGCCGCTTGGGAAAGCGATGGGGTCTATGAGCTTAACCTATTCCAGCGAGACCTAGTCGCGGCCACCTGTCTCTTCCCCCCCTTGGTTCTTCCAGCACCGCCTGTGCCCTGCCTTCAGCGACGCCCAGGGTAGTCCCACATTGCATATCGGGGAGGCGTCCAGAGGAGTTTCGAGAAGAGCACCGACGGGGTGTCTGCTCTCGTCTGCTGGGGACGAGGGAATCTATTGGTTTTAATAGGCCACGATGACAACAGAGAGGATGGAACAAGAGAATCCTAACGCCTTGGGTAGCCCTGACCTAGGATCGTCAGCCGTTGTGTTGATAACGGAAAGGAGCATGTTGGATGCGGCTCAGACTCTTGGATTTAGCAGATTTCTTCTTAGGGTACACCACGATTAAGCAAGGAGGTGGAGGATGGGGGAACTCCTATCCTCGGTAAAGTCCACACGATGGGAATGTTTCCGCCATTATACACAGCTCATCTTGGATTTTCGTACATAATCCTATAACTTGATTGTCTTTCGACCAAAAATATCTTAAATACATATTATGAGCATAAGATTAGAGATTCAATTTCATATTCCAGGGACTCATATGTGAACTTTGATTAACCAATTGGGCTGAAGCAAGTCCCTAAGGCCCCATGAATCATCTCTTGGGCCTTCCAAAGGTTCCATGAGCTTAAATACATCCCCAATTACCAAATTAAGGCTTTGATAATCATTGCACCTTACATTAGCCTCATATGAACATATATGCTCAAAAGCACATTATTTCCTTAATTTGATCATTTAATCTCATTTTAGGGTTTGGAATTATCAACCAAGATCCCTCAATATACTTCATTGTTATATGTTCCCTAATTTTATTTAGGCTTGAAATCCATGAATTTCAAGGATGTAACATTGGGGTCTTCCTGTGAATGCTTTTTTTTGAATAAAAGAAGTAAAGCACACATTCTAAAATGAGTTTGCAATTTTCCTGTACAGCTCCATCTTGTGCACTATCTTCTGAGTTTTGCAGGGATGTATCAAGGTTTGTTCTTGAAAGATGACGACAAACAATAGTGTGATACCTACAAGGCTATAAAAGTAATAGCTGAACAAAACACACAATCCATATGATTATTAAACAAGTGACTAAATGATGAGAAACAATGCAAAAAATAAGGTGGATGGTACGTAAGGTAGCAAAACAAAAAGCGGCCAGATAGATAAGAAATGTGTAAAACTAGCTTAAGTGAATTATCAAAGTTCAAAGAAAGGGCCATGGAGATTGCTAACGAGCTGCAAGATTCTAAAGTTCAAAGAATGGGCCATGAAGATTATCTTCACACCGAGGTTATAATCGATGCAACTATTGCTGTTAATTCTTCATCCGATGAATGTCAAAGAGTCCCACAACAGTTCTCGATATAGGGCATGGACTGCTTTCGTCAGCAATTGGCGAAGGGGGTGCACGCTACACAAAGGTGCAGTTGTGCCGCTCAGCAGTTTGGGTTAAGGCTTTGCACATGGAGCCCACCACACACTCTTGCTGAATAGGACAAAGAGAGCTCCTAAGCTAGATCAGGATGAGTGAGGGCCGAGCAGGACAAAGAGAAATCCTAAGCTAGATTGGAATGAGTGAGGGCTGAGGTTCCTCATGATATGAGATTGGGATGAGTGTGGGCCGAAATTCCTCATGATCTATGACCTTAGTGGATTTCATTGACTAGGCTTCTAAGACACATGTGCAATTGATGAATGTGAAGGTGAGTTCAAAAACTTCGAAGCTAAGAATGGCTACTTCAACCATGATTCATCAATCATGATCCACTGGAACTTTATTGCACATTGAGCACCTTGATGAGCCTCAGGTATGGGGTTACCTTGTAAATTTTGTATATGCTAGTGAGATGAAGATGCCATGACTCTTGCTATTTGGCTGAGCTTCCTCGTGCGTTGCGACCTTAGCGGATTTCATCGACCGTGCCTTTAAGGTTTGTGGGTATCCATCATATATTTTCTCCCAACTAGGCCCTTACCATTTACCTACCTACCCCCTCATTCACCATGTTGCTTCTTGCTTCACTCGCCCACCAACTCCAGCTCCAGTGAGGATGGAACTTGCTCTACTACAATTGCTTCCTCTTGCTAGTACCTACCTATAATTCAACCCTGCCACCTCTCATTGTCAGTGTCCTTGCCAACGCCTTAGTTGCAGCATAGTTAATTGTCATCCGCGGGCCACATGCTACCATTTTCATATTTCCTTTACTTTAACTCCTCTCTCCATCCAGCCCCTTTGCCCTATACACTCCGTTATGCCCCTTCTCTGCCTCACAAATTCCACTTGTCCACTACCCCCTCCTTCCGCCACGACGTTGCCTCCTTTGCCGATGATGGGGTAGGACTGTAGGAGCAAATGGAGTAGAAGGCTGGACAAGACAACTCCCTGATTGTTATGTTGAAGTAGTACAAGTTGAAAATGATGGTATGAATTAGTAACAAGGGCTATACATTAGTTAATTTTTGATATCTGACTCAACAAATAATATAACTTGTTTTAGAGAGAAATGGATGAGAAAATAAAAAGTTAATCTAGTGAAGATTTAGCTCATCTGTTCAACCATGGAAGAAGAGAATGTACTCCATCCGGCCCCTTTGCCCTATATACTCCGCTATGCCCCCTTCTTTGCCTCACTAATTCAACCTGTCCACTACCTTCTCCTTTCGCCACGACCTTGCCTCCTTTGCCAACGGTAAGGTAGGGCTTTAGGAGCAAATGGAGCGGAACGCTGGACAAGACAACTCCCTGAAGATTATGTTGAAGTAGTATAAGTTGAAAATGATGGGATGAATTAGTAACAAGGGCCATACATTAGTTAATTTTTGATATTAATCTCAACAAAAATATAACTTGTTATACAGAGAAATAGATGAGAAAATAAAATTTAATCTAGTTGTGAAGAGTTACTTGTCAAACTAATTTCAAATTAGCCCTAGAAATACTATGATACCATCCAATTTCTTTTGTAACATATGCAATTGGATATCTTGATGGAAAACATTCTCTCCTGCCATGGTTGAACGAACTCTAGTCTTGTGTAGGGAGATCAGTCATCATCATCATCTTAGTCAGAAAAATCTCTGAAATTTTATATTAATCATGTATAGTTCACAAAAAACCCACACTATTTCCAGTAATTATTACAAATTTTACGAATAAATCTTGAACTTTATGAATTGCTCCCAAACTTCACGGATTCTTCATTTATGTAGTAAGAATGTGTTATTCATTTGGCATTTGGGAATAGAGTGGGTATAAAATTATATATCATGTGCGTAATATTTTTATGCATATATACACGTATTGCACCGTTGGGATTTTATCCAAACTTTTTAATGAATATTTGACTAAACTTTTGCCTAATCTTTGCTAAATTTTATATGAATTTCCTCATAACTCTAGAATGCTGAATTTTTGAATCTTGCTGAATGCATCCCCAATCCCGGATTTGTGACTATGACCATCATGAGGGGGATTGGGTTAGTTCATGTTTTGTTTGAGCTGACAAGGTGGTGGCGCAGTGGAGAAGGGCCGGGCTCTGGGTTTGAATTCTTACGAAAACGCCTCAACGATCTATAATCCCGTCACGCTGGCTAGCCTCTGTGTGACTTTACTGTCTTCCCTGAAGTGTGGGAAGTTGGGGGGGGGGTGGGCTTATACTGTCGGGGTGGGGTCAGCAATGTGGCTGCTCCTTGGGAGTGGTTCCAACGTCATACAAAAAATGTTTTGTTTGATGTTCTTCTATTGTCTATACTGTTTTAAATTTAAACTACTTGTGACTATTTTAGACAAATTGGAAATGATGAACACTATTCTTTTGGACGTTTAAAACTAACAACAAGTCCTGGAACCTATCCTAGGATAAAGTGTATAACATAATAATCGGGCAAAATGAGGCTATTCCCTGTAAAGGGTTTACATGTGAGTCCTCCGCATGCAATATATATTAAGGGGCCTTGGCTCTATATGGGTAGCCATCCATGAATATGTCTGTGTAAAATCGAGAAAACTAATTTTTTTTGGAGTTATCATAGTTTGAGGTGTTTTTGGTATGCGGTATTGAAATATTCAAACAATTGTTTTTGTAATCATGCTTGTTAATGTGTCTAGACACCAAGTGGTTTTGGTTATATTATTTGTTTCTTCATATAGTACATGTTGGCTATATACAAAGAGGAAATGTGACGGGAACAGATTCCCAAAAAGCAAACTTAATAATCAATTGTTTGCTCATGCATGTACCCCGTTACTACCACGGTACCACCGTTATACGCATGGCTCTATAAATATGTAAAAATACACATAAATATGAAGTGCATATATATAAAAGTAAAACATAACTGGTAATATTTTCATGTGCTAGGGGCACATGTTTGTTTAGTAATTGTACAAAGAGTAAATCACGCGTGAGTAGTAGTTGCAAAAAAATAAAAGTTCCTTCTTTTTATACATTATATGCCCTTTAAAAATAGAGATCTAGTAATTGTGTGAGAACAATAATAAACAATATGATTAGAATTGTTAGAGAGTCCGTTTATTTATGTTAAGTGTTTTGTATTATGGGCCCAAGTTTGTCTTGGCCCATTATACAAAACACTTAACATAAATAAACGGACTCTCTAACAATTGGGCCCATAATACAAAACACTTAACATAAATAAACGGACTCTCTAACAAGAATATTATTGTTCCACATATATTTATATATATTTATATAAATAAATTGTGGTGCGGTTTTTATCCATGATTATTATATCTGAAACCATAACTGCACCACATCACGGTGGTTTTAAAAATTTGAAACCATATTCGCACCATAACCATTTAGTGTGGTTATGCGGTGTAACATGTGGTGCAGTTATCCGTAGGTATATTTTTTACAACACCATTGCCATCCCTAATTGTATTGTCTCCGCTGACATTAGTACATCCATATAATTTTTGGGTGTACTATTCTAGATCAGACAACTTGTGACAACCAACGGTGAACTCTGTGATGTCATTTTCACATGACGAGTGCGGTACCTTGCAACTTTGCCTTAGTGAATAACACAATTCACTCACAACTGGTAGCGTTTGAAGAAATCATCAATATTATGCATCCAGTTGTATGATAGACAACTGTCTCCTATGCCGTGAAAGTATTGAACATCAATTCTTGTAGTAACTAATTTTGCTCCCGGTGTCGATTCACGTCCGCTTTTTGGAAAAGAGGTGGACATGAACTGTCTTGTTGATTATTGCGTCGTTGCTTCTATGATTGTCGAATAAAGTCATTTTCTCAGTCAAACTGTTAGAATAATCTCGATATGCTCGGCCAACCTGTCCACCATAACTTTGATCTCTACGATTTCCACATCCTAGGCACGATGAAACTACCAAGTGTAGTCGACTTCACATCAAAGTCCTTGAAATGCACCGTGGGGCGTGTTAGTGAAGTTCACGCAAAATCCAATTTTTCAGAATCCAGGTCCGCAAGCATTAGCAGGTTTTGTAGCAGTTTTTTTTGGTGTTCAAAAGCACCAAAAAGTTGTATCTAACCTTGAATGCCTTAGGTGACGCACAAGGATGGAAGAAAACTGCATGGGATTTTGATTTGAGGCCAAAGCCCCGTGATGTGGATGCTCTTACAGTACCCCCATGAGAGGGAGCTTTAAGCCACTCAAATAACCTTCCTTGGGGAAGGCAAGGTTGGAAGATGGAGAGGTGCTTGGCTTTGAAAAATGTCCCAAGAAAGTCAACCACGTTGGCTAGAGTTCTCCTCTAGTCGTAGGGATGAGAGTACCCCCCAACCCCCGAGAAAGCCTAAGAGGGAGCTTTAAGTCACTCAAATGACCTTCCTTGAGGAAAGCATGGTTGAAAGATGGGCTTTGAAAAAAGTCCCAAGAAAGCCAACCACATTGGCTGGAGCTCTCCTCCGGTCGTAGGGATGAGAGTAAAGAGAAAGAGCCTAATGAGTGCCATCGGGGGCATTGAATATGAGGTGAAAATGTCGCCCCATCTTGTAACTTGGAAAAAGGCCAAAATGGGGATACAATAGTTTATAGGGATATTGAGTCTTTAGAATCGATATGGCATGACGATATATGCCTTGCCGTTAATATATATCCAAACCGAAATATTGATCCAGTTCAGTCCATCCATATAATATGTACATTTATACTGATTAATTATTCATGCTATTTAAAATTCATCTGTTAGCTTTTACTAATTTGGATGACAATATATAGCTCGAGTATAATCGTGTTACTTAAAAGTTGGAACAGTGCCCTGAACGAGTACACACCCCTGATTACATAGAAAGAATGTGCATCGGATTCAGAGTTAGTGGTCAGTACTATAGTAATTGGAATATCGCTTTCACCTTCTCTTTTTGGTGTGAATTGACAATATACAGCTGAGTAGTGCCCTAAAGGAGTATAAACCTCTGAATACTACGTCCCTGATTACTTAGAATGAAAAGAGAGTATAAGCACTAAGCACCTGCTGACACATAGTGTAGTTAGTGTTTCACTAAAAGGAATCTTGCTATTACGTTGTCTATATGGTCTAACTCGCCATTGAATTCTAAAATGTATTGCATTTCGGGTAGCATGTATCCATAATATCATATTTATGTATGGGAGCTAACTGCTGACATGTTATTGTTACAGGATATCATCGGAACTGGAGGACTTGATGCTAGCGCAGTGGTATTTGATAGGGCATCTGGGCAAATCATTTCCACTCTCAAAGGGCATTCCAAGAGGGTACGATTTACTTCATATATTTTGTTTTCTACATTTCACCATTTTCATATTATTGAAAGCATTCTTTTCTCAATCTAGTGTGTGTGATAATTCTGTCTTGTTCCTAGGTTACCAGTGTGAAGTTTGTACCTCAAGCCGAACTTTTGGTAACTGGATCTGCTGATAAGGTGCGCATGCCCCCTCTCCCAAACACACACACACACACACACACACACACACACACAGAGCTGCAAGTTTTGAACCAGCAGACTGCTCATTTCCTTTTCCTTGTGTCTTTATTAATACCTATAACATATTGCTGTACCAATTTCTCGTTCTTTAGCAAATCGGATTTTGGTGCCTTGCAGTTGTTGTTTGCTTGCTATTGACTTGAATTAAGCTAGTAATTTTTTTAGTTAAAATTACTATTTGAGTCTGGTCATTATTATTATTAATATTATTATTGTTATTGTTGGTGTAGACCGTACGCATTTGGCAAAGCAACGAGGAGGGGAATTATAATTGCCAACATGTCTTGAAGGATCACAGTGCTGAGGTTTGTAAAGTTTCGGCTGCTTAATGTATGTTGGAATCTCTAATGCTTTTATCTTCAAATGTAAACTTCATTGTTTTAATCTGTGTTACCAATAATGACTAGTAGCATTGGTAGCATATACACTCTCCTCAGTTGCTGATAAATGCATGGATATCTTATTAAATTCGTGATTTACATATAACCAATCAAGCTTTATGGTTTATTGTCAATACAATACTTCCAATTATTTTATCAATTGAACTTAAACTGATTTACATGTGCACTGCCCTTAATAGTTAAAACTAGTAAACAATATTTTAAAAAACGTTAAGTGGTAAGCGTGCGGACAACACCTTGTAACTGGTTAAGCTGTAAGCGGCCGATTTAAAAAAAACAGACTTTAGTTTCCCATATAATGTTATACAAAATTACACATATAAGTATATAAATACCATATTCTTTGGAACTTTTATATATATCTAAACACTCTACCCAACAAGACAAAACACTGAAATAGTTTATAAGATAGCTATAAGACAATAACTACAGCCATAATATAGTAAACAACAGACTTGACATGGATAAAACACGTTACATACATGATACAAAAGAAAATTTTCATCACATGTTTACATAGCTAAGCAGTAAACAATAGACTAATTATTGGATACCTTATTAATATAATTGTTATATGTGCATATCATCCATTAGTCATACATTACAGAAGTACATTTAAATAAAGTATGAATTCTGAATTAGATAATAGTCATGCATTACAGATTTACAGTAGTACATCAATTAGTCATACCCAGGCTTATCATAGGATATTTAATGTATATAAGTTAACATATTATAGTCAATAATACTTGGGACCATATAGTTCACTTAATGTTACAGGTGTACAACAATAATTTAAAAAAGGACAAAAAGCGGAGCGGGCAAAAAGACAAAACAAAGGCAAAAAACGGGTGATTTATTACAAAACAGTTAATCAGCGATTTTGGCCATTTTTAAACGGCCTGGGTGCTGGGCCGATTAATCGGCCGCTCAGGCCGTTTTTTTCATTTCACTGCTAGTAAACTTATATACATGTTTGCATTCTCGTGTGATAATTATGCATAAAAGAACATGCCATATCCTCCACCTTGCAAGTTTCAGTGTGGACATGGTAAGAGTATAGCAAGAAAGGACTAAGAAAAAGTTGTCTTCTAATAAGAAAAAGTTGTCTGCTAATCGTCAAGAGGGGTATTCAGTTACTAGGATGGCGTTGATGGGACGTGGAGTGATGTAAGTTGATGCCAATTTATGCTATCTATGTTTTCAAATTTCAAGGATTTGATGGATGTTTTTCAAAGTTTGCCAAGATTAGTAGTATCCCTTTTGCAAGGGGAGACATTGTTAGAGATTTTAGCATCCCTATTGCTTAAGTGACTGTTTGGCTTCCTAAGGAGATGTGAGGAGCCAAGATGGCTCCCTTAGAAGATTCTAATGTGTCTTTGCTTACCAAAACGACTTGGGTGGCTTGATTTCCTAGAGAATCATGTGGGTGATGATGACCATGAATCATCAAAGTTTCACTTCCAACCATGTAATGTTGGCTACATGAATCCTTTATTTTTTATTAGGTTGTTATGACTCATATTTTGATGATGATGTTAAGATTCAAAATCTTCCCCTATAAGCTCTTTTGAAGTTAATTTCAGCCTCGCTCTTCTTCTTATAACTATGCTTGGTTCAATAGTATTGATTTGAATAGGCATGTTTGTTGCTCTCTGTTGCACATGTGCATGCTATTTTATGTGACTCTCACACAACTCGTCCTCAATACTGACCAACCACACTTTGATCTTGATACAATATTTTTTCAAGTGATCTTTTTGTATTTTTCCACAGATCCATCTTGACATACACATTCCAATGACATTCACCTTGTTGAGACCTTGTTTTTTCACCCCCAACATTCACTCCCATATAGCATCACTGGTCGTATAGATGTTTAATAAGATTTACCTTTTAATCTGGGAGGGATCAATAGATTACACACTACTCCAATAGCTCTCCATTTCAACCATTCTGCTGTGATCCTCCATTTCAGCATCATCTTGAATGTCACCGTTCATTTGAATAATAGAGCCCAAGTAATGAAACTTATCACATTTTGATACTTTCACTCAATATAACTTCACACCTTCGTTCGTAGTTCTAGACTGGCTAAAATTGCAATCTTTATAGTGTTTTTTGCTTCTAATGATATTAAAGCCATTAGATTCCAACAATTTTTTCCTGAGATCAATTTATCATTCAATCTTTCGTTAGTTTCATCAATCTACACAATATCATTAGCAAATAACATGCACAAAGGAATAACATCCTAACACGCTTTGTCAACTCATCTATAACAAGGATGAACAGATTTGGCCTCAATGTCGAAATGTACCCCGATTGTGATAGGAAATCTTGGTGTCTATCATCCAAGTGTCTTAATTGCAAATGAGCCGTATACATGTCTTTAATCAAGTCAATGTATTGGATTGACACCCTTTTCCTCCAAAACCCACCAGAACCCTTTCCTAGGTACTCGATCATATGTTTTTTCATATCAACGAAAATCATGGGAAGATCGCTTTTGTATTCAATGTACTTCTCCTTAAGCCTCCTTATCCAAAAAATAGCATCTGTTGTGGATCTTCTAGGCATGAACTAAACTAGTAGTCGGATGTCAACATTATAGATCTTAGCCTTTACTCAACAATCCTCTCCCAAACCTTCATATTTTGACTCATCAACTTGATGCCTCGCTAGTTTGTGCAGCTTTTTTGAACATCTCCTATGTTCTTGTTGATGGGAACTAGGGTCCTGATCGACAATGTTCAAAATTTCGACGAAATTGTTGAAATTTTGACCGAAATTTCTGTTTCCATGGCAACCGGACATTGAAATTCACTCACGAAACTTTCGAAACAGGCATACCATCGATTTTTTTTCTTCTACTTTTTCATATACTATGTACTACCTAGAGCATATTTTTTTACACCGTTTTGTGTCTTTAAGTCTATATATTGTGCTTGCAAACTATAATGACTTAATTCATTGATTTCACCATTGGAAATTGACATAAAAAATCCCCATCGAAATGCCCGTCAAAACAGTTCAGGGTCATTCACTCAAAAATGACGAGACCCCACCCCCACGTATCCAACATGAAATATTATTACATATTTGAGTAGATCTACATTAGTAGATCATTTTGGTGAAATTTCATAAATTAATTCATTTCTTTTGCCGTCGAAACGCCAGGAATGCATTTATTGGAATTTCTGTCGAAATTTGTCAAAATTTCTGTTTCTGTGGCCACTGAAACGACATCGAAATCGGACATTTTCTTCCTTGCTGATCGGCTTCTCCATTTTGGCCTTGAAAACACTGATCTATAGACTCTAGTGTAAGGTGTCGGTCTTTTCCAATTGGGCTGGAAAACTGGATAAGGTTTACACCTTAAAATGCTCTGGTTCTTTGCCTGTACGGCTGTCTGAGCTGTTCTGGCTAATTCCCATCTCAAAATGGGTTTGTGTGAGGCCTGTCTCTGTCACACAATCTAGTTATAATTAAACTGGCTCGATCGGCTTGTCTGTTTTGGTCTTGAAATCATTGATCTATATGGTCTAGTGTCAGGTGCTGGTTTTTCCAATCTGCTAATTCATGTGCCAAACTATAGCGGAGAAACATCTGGAAGCAGGCTGCATGTTGAAATGGATAAGATGCTTATTTCGACTGAATAATACACTGCTAATTTGTCAGGAAGCCATGAAGACATAGTTTCCTACTTTGTTTAGTATAGACCTGTATGGTTTCCTTGACGTGTCCGGTAATGTTACCAGCATGTGGCAAACTGCTTGCCAGACGTGTGTGGAAGTATGGAGTACATAGGTGTAAAGGTACTGAGCACATGTGGTTTGTCTGGAGTCTTACACATTAAAGAAAAGGGGACTTCGATATTATAATAATTATAACCTGCATTGAGTAGCTCATATGTATTACTGCTTGCTTTGAAGGCTCTCTGGGTAATTAGATATAAGCAACATTGATATTCTACACACTATCTTGAGGTGCTTTATTGTGTTTGCTTTCTCCACGTTCTATTCAAATAATCATGATTTCCGTTAATTTTCATACAAATTTTTCACCACCAGTAACTGAATAATTCTAGTATCTAACTGGTGTGCCAGTTGTCTACATATGTCACAGATAAATGATCTTTTTGCGGTACTAATACTTGAATTTGTTGTAATAAAGTTTAGCTATCAATTTGTCTCTTAGTCCGGTGGACAGGGGGCTTTTTATGTATATGGATAATCTTTTGGAAAACATGTATATGACAACCGGCAACAAAACTCGTTAGTTGACTAGCAACTGGCAACCAATACTTGAATTTTGTTATAGATCATAGCCAAGCAACAGTTTCTTGCCATGTAGTAATATGTATATGATTTTTTTAAAAGTAATTGACCTTAATTTTATTAAAAGTTGTACATGTCTACAATTGAAGAATATGATGTGTGTGGCAATCCACATACTGCTATAACAGATGAGTATTCCTATTCATGGTTTGTTCTCTGTAAGTATTGGGATTGTGTATCTATAAATGCATAACATTCGTTAGTTGTGCTTCTTAATAACTGGTTGGCATTTTTTTGTCCTTGTGTTTTTTGCTTGCATAGGTCAGAATATCCTTGTAGTTTGTTTTTCCTTCATAATTTCTTTTCCATATTAGTGCAATTTTTCATTATGCAATTGGATTCTTTTATAAGGTTTTGCGACATGAACTTGCATGTTCATGTTGTTAATATGTCTCCTAACGTGGGTTAATACGTCCGTGCTTTCTTATAGGTCAATGCTGTTACAATCCATGCCACTCAGAAATACTTTGTTTCTGCCTCATCCGATAATACATGGTGCTTTTATGAGCTTTCAACTGGGGATTGCTTAGCTCAGGTATCTCTTTTCCCCTCCCTTTGTAGTCTAGGGTTATATAGACCTAAAGTGATGTGTGTGCAGGTAGGTGATGCTTCAAGTAAGGGGGGATATACAACTGCTTCCTTCCACCCAGATGGTCTAATTCTGGGTACTGGGACGACAGATGCTGTAGTTAAAATTTGGGATGTGAAAAGTCAGGTAACGTAATTGATATGTTCAATTTGTTTTCTCCAATTTTGATTAACAAAACTGTTATTTGTTGCAGTCAAATGTTGCAACTTTTGATGGACATGTGGGACATGTAACTGCGATGTCATTTTCTGAAAATGGTTACTTTCTTGCGGTGTGTAAAATTTCAGCATTTCATCATTCAGAAATTTATGACGAAACATCTCTTGCTTCTTTTTTCATAATTTGGCTGGTTATTTGTGCAGACTGCTGCAAGAGATGGAGTCAAACTTTGGGATCTTAGAAAGCTAAGAAATTTCCGGTCTTTTGCACCATATGACCCAGATACACCTACGAATTCTGGTAAATCTCTTTGTTGAAAGTGGTATACGAATGAAGTGCCTATATTTTCTTAGTTTTTTCTCTTCATCTGTTTGAACAATAATCTGGAAGTAAAATTCATTTACAAGACTGACTTTATTGTTTGATTCCAAATGCAACATCGTCATCATCTAAAACTCAGTCCCACTCCCAACTATGATGTGGTTGTCTAGCATCCTACTTTTTCAGTCAGTTGTATTTTGGATCATATGCTCATTAAGATGTAATGTATTGGCTCCTCTTTTAACTTTGTTTGCTTCAACTTTACTACAACTGGTGCATGAGTTGGTCTCCTTTTCACATATCTAAACCTCTAAAGCAGCAATGCTGTAGTTTGGTCTCCTCTAGCATCCTACTTTTTCAGTCAGTTGTATTATGGATCATATGCTCATTAAGATGTAATGTATTGGTTCCTCTTTTAACTTTGTTTGCTTCAACTTTACTACAACTGGTGCATGAGTTGGTCTCCTTTTCACATATCTAAACCCTCTAAAGCAGCAATGCTGTAGTTTGTCCTCAATAGTAGCCACCATAGAATTGAATGTCCGATTTCAACGTCCGATGGCCAGAAACAAAAATTCCAGAAATTGATATTTACAGCCCTGACATCTTTGACTCCAAAATGAGCGAATTAAATCATGGATTTTTTAGGATTATCTAAACACCAAGATGTACTTAAATATGCAATAATATTTCATATTGGATATGTAGGGGCGGGTCTCTCCTACATTTGTAAGGGAAGGACGCTAAACTGTTTTGACAATCATTTCAATACAATTTTGATGGTAAAATGATGGGATACAAATTTAAAAGTTTGCAAACACAATATTAAGACATAGACGCACTAGATTGTATAATACATCTATATGCTATATGTTGCGAGGTCAGGATGGGATCCATGTCTTGATAAGTGAGTGTACAAATGAATAGAACTATCAAGTTTGTTGGACTGTTTCAGATTTACAAACCCACAAGTTACAAATTAAAACTCAAAATTGATAGTTGCAAATTACAAACTTACAAATTACAACTTGTATAACATATGTTACGAACTAGTAACTACTAATTTAGTTTAGTAATTAGTAAGTCTAAGTAGTTTTAAGTAGTAACTAATAAGTATTAACTAACACATGTTAAGTGTTTAAATTTTGTTTGTAGATTAAGTGATTGTCGAAAGATCTAGCACTTCGAACTTTGTTGTACTCGGAGTATTTATTTAGATCTCTATAGCAGAGTGTAGGGACCTAAGGAGGTGTAGATGGACTAGGGATAGAGGAAACACAGCTTGGAATCAAGAAAAATAACCTCCGGAATCAAGAGACTGAAAGAAAATTGTCAAGATACCCAAGATGTAGTAGCAACAATCCTAGGAACAACATTTCCTCAAATTCAAGTTGTGTTCCTGTGCCATTTCACGATTTAAGGCTGAAATTGGGCATTTTTCTTAAAAATGTCCCGTTTTGTGAAAATTTTCCACCTCCTATTCCCTGATCCTACATTTCAATGTCTGATTGAATAAAAATCGGGAATTTGGATTTCAATTTTGCAATTTTGATCGAAATTTCTTCTGCTTTATGTTATACATAAACATTTCTGAGTTGATCTTTCCTTGTTTTTCCCCAAATCCAGATTAACATTCGCATTGCTACCACCTTCATCCTTTGAATGTCGTGTTTCTTTACAGCCCAACATTGGGTGCCGTACAATATGACTGGGAGTATAGTTATGGTTAAATTTACCTTCAATTTTAGTAAAACTTTGGGTCATATAAAATTTGTTTGCCTTCTTCAAACCCTCCAATGATCAATGGACCATACGCAATGAAACTCTTCTCATGATAAGATATCTATAATGTTCAACCTGACTCCACCTTCCTTCCGTACGTCTGAACTATTGGAATTGCAATGTTATGCTCTTCTTCAACAAATTTGAGATCTTTGTTTTCCAAGACATTTTCTAGATAGCTTCTAGTTTGTGACTAGCTCAACCCTAGTTTCATCAATCAACACAATATCATAAACAAAATAAAACACTACGATGGATATCATTTTAAACATGCTTTTGCCAAATTATCCACAATTGCAAGTTAGGTTAAATCAACCTTCAATTTTAGTAAAACTTTGGTTCATATAAAATTTGTTTGCCTTCTTCAAACCCTCCAATGATCAATGGACCATACACAATGAAACGCTTCTCATGATAAGATATCTATAATGTTCAACCTGACTCCACCTTCCTTCCGTACGTCTGAACTATAGGAATTACAATGTTATGCTCTTCTTCAACAAATTTGAGATCTTTGATTTCCAAGACATTTTCTCGATAGCTTCTAGTTTGTGACTAGCTCAACCCTAGTTTCATCAATCAACACAATATCATAAACAAAATAAAACACTACGATTGATATCGTTTTAAACATGCTTTTGCCAAATTATCCACAATTGCAACTAATAAATACAGACTCAAATTCGATCCTTGATATACCCCAACTGTTATAGGAAAGTTTTGATGTCTCCGACCAGAATCTCTAGTTCTCCAAAACCCAACAAAGCATTTCCCTCGGTATAAGTCTATCAAATGCCTTTCTTTTTAGATCTGTGAAAATCATATTAAGGTCTTTTTATTTGTTCAATACTTCTTCATAGGCTTCTTGAGTATAAAAGTAGCCTCCATAAATAATTTCTTTGGCGCGAAACCCATATTTAGCAATTTGATATGTGTCATAGATCTTTGAACAGAATATTCATATCCCAAAGCTTAGTAGTGCGACTCACTAACTTAACACCTCTATAGTTTATGCATCTTTGACTGTCTTCCTTATTCTTGTTAATGAAAGCACCATGAAATGTTTGTTCCTACACATCATTTCCTCCTTGGTTTCAGTTGGAATACTTTAATTATACTCATTATTAGTTTGTATAACTTTTTTTCCTTTGAATAAGAAATGGCTAAGTTTTGACATTAACCAAGAAATGGCTAAGTTTGCTGGTTTCCACACATTGTTGTTGGTGACATCTGAACTTCCTAGCTGTATAAGATTAGGATTTTTGATACATGCGTTGGTGGAAGAACATCTCTAAATTTGATATCCTTTTGTTATGAACTAGCTTTTAAGGTAATTGACACGTTGCCTCGGAACTGATCTCGTTGCAAGTGCTCTGATTTTACATAATGATAACAAACGACAAATATATGTAGTTACCAACTATGAAGCATGGATACTCCAAAACAGGTGCCGTACCCGTATCTGATACATATCGGATACCGATACTCCGTGGATACTCCTGGATATGTATCGGATAGTCCTTATCCGCATCCATGCCGTTTCCAGTCGGTAAAAGGTAGGGAAAAAATCTGGGCATGACATTGCTTGATTAACATTTGACACCAACTCATGTCTCAACCCTCTCTGCTAAGTAGTAGCTTGCAGCAAGGCTGTCACAGTTGCTTCCTTGAAGTAGTTCAAGGTTGGTCACCATTCCTCTTGCTAAATGCCAATCTTCTTCTCTTTATTGTTTGTACCTCCTCTGTTTTTTGAGATTTCACTTTTTAAAAAACTTCCATATGTAATTTGGATTTTTGTTTGTTCTTTATTGCAAGCCAATTCATTCACCTTTACATGGTACTTGCGGATGCTTTCCCTGCTAAGGTGCAAGTTTTATGCACGTTGATGTCCTCCATATTCTATGAAAGGTTTCAATTTAGTATCGTTGGGTAAACGTGCCTCTTGTTTTGGTGACTAAATTCATTGTGATTTATTCTGGATTTCTATCTAGACAATATCTATTTCATCTCCTTTGAAGATAATCATTGCATCCCCATCCTTCTGTCACCCCCTATGAAGCACCGATACTCCAAAATAGGTGTCCTACCAGTTGTAAATACATATATGATACTAATACTCCCTAGACACTCTCTAATACATACCAAATACTTCTTAAGTCATATTCCTTTTTTTATTAGCAGGATATGACCTCAATGCAGCCATGATACAACCAACCCATTTAGCAGTCAAGAGCGCACCCCACTCGTGTGATCCCTCAATATCCTAAAACCATGTGACTTCCAACTCTAGACTCCCCCTATTGTATTGTGATTTGAGAATCAAATTGGTATTTTCTGTTAAAATTTTAAAATAAATATAAAAAATGTTGTATCCATGTTGTACCCATATCTTATATTTTTGGAAATTGTTGTATGTCGTATCCCCGTACCGTACCCGTACCCATATCCATTTCGTTATCTATATTTGTGCTTCATAGTAGCTAGCCATACATGAGAGAAGACAATTTGGTATCACAGATGACACAACTCACTTTACAACACAACATTGCATGATACATGCAATGTGAAAGGTTTAGAATATGATATTATCATGTCTTTTTGTAACTACTGTCTTACATTAATATGAATGCAAGACCCCTTTTTAAATCATTGTTTGATATTATGATATTGCTTTCCATTTTCTTTAGAAATAGTGATTTTTGAATGAAATTTGATTGTCTTCATCTATTTTTAAAATAAATATATTGGTTTAAAAAAAATATTAAAATAAATATTTAAAAATTGCCGTATCCATGACATATCCGTATCCTATATTTTTGAAAATTGCCGTATCCCCGTACCCGTATCCGATACGTATCCGTGCTTCCTAGGTTACCAAGTAATAAGCTATGAAGCACCGATACTCCAAAATAGGTGCCGTACCCGTATCAGATACGTATTGGATACCGATAGTCCAATACTTTGTCGATACTCCAGGATACGTATTGGATACTTCTAAACCGTATCCATGCTGGATCTGGGCTATATCCAACTAATCAAAATTGAAAGAAAAAAATAGCACCTAAAGGCACCAACTCCTCTCTCAGCCCTCTCTACTAAGTAGCAACTAGGAGCAAGGCCGTTGCAGCTACTCCTCCGAAGTCAATACAACTACCATTTCCCTTGCTAAATGCCATCTTTCTTCTTCTCTTTTAATGTTTCTTTGTCGTCTATCTTTGGGAATTTCTCTTTACAATGAACCTGCCTAATCTTGGATTTTTACTGGTGCTTTATTTTAAACCAGTTCATTTGATATAATGTCTACTTTCAGTTCTAAAGGTACAATACATATGGCTCCTAAACATAATTTCAAACTATATGTGAAATTCTTAATCAATTTGAGTGCTAATAAAATGCTATGATTTAATATAAAACTCAGTTTGACTTTCAAAGACCCCTTTGATCACTTTTCAACCAAAACTTTTAATTGGTTACTAAAGGTGAGATCTACATGTAAAACATAACTAAACTGCTGTTTGTTCCGATGTGAAACTCCGGTTTGTTTTGTTAGAATAAAATTTGGTAGTGATCACTTTAAGTGTTTGTGCTGCTGATATCTTTCACACTCCACTGATGGCTTGAGAACATATACGAGAGGGCTTCTGCTGCAGGGTTTGATAGCAAGATGGGAATGATGAAAAAATTCTACAATTTTGTTGTCTTGCTCCGTGCCAACCAGGATAGGCTAATTTAGACTTTATTTATCACATTTTGTGGAAGCATAGACAAAATATAATGAAAAGAATGAATATGGAGATACAGTCGATTTTGTTTTTGTAACTATTGAACCATGCTTCTTTGCTCAATATAGTCTTGAGGAGTTATGTGCTTGGGCGATTATGAACGACCATTTTTGTTGCTAATGGCAAACTAGTATTATTTTGAGGTTATGCTATTCAAGTGCGCCTAATAAATCTAGTTCTACAAAGTATTTTCTGGTCTAAATCATGTCAGGATTTGAGGAGTATGTTTATTTGAGTGCTAATAAAATGCTATGATTTAATATAAAACTCAGTATGACTTTCAGTGACCCCTTGGATCACTTTTCAACCAAAGCTTTTAATTGGTTACTAAAGGTGATCTACATGTCAAACCTAACTAAACTGGTGTTTATTCTGATGTGAAACTCCGGTTTGTTTCGTTAGAATAAAATTTGATAGTGACCACTTTAAGTGTACGTACTGCTGATATCTTTTACAATCCACTGATGGCTTGAGAGCATATACGAGAGGGTTCTGCTGCGGGGTTTGATGGCAAGATGGGAATGGTGAACAAATTCTACAGTTTTGTTGTCTTGTACGGTGCCAAACATGATAGGCTAATTTATATTTTATTATCACATTTTGTGGACATAGAGACAAAAGATAATGAAAAGAATGTAAATGGTGATACAGTCAATTTTCTTTTTGTAACTATTGAACCATGCTTCTTTACTCAATACAGTCTTGAGGAGTTATGTGCTTGGGCGATTATGAACGACCATTTTTGTTGCTAATGGCAAACTAGTATTATTTTGAGGTTATGCTATTCTAGTACACCTAAAAATCTAGTTCTACAAAGTATTTTCTGGTCTAAATCAAGTCAGGATTTGAGGAGTATGTTTATTAGAAGGGGAAGCCATTATGTTAGTTAGAATAGAAAGCATGTAAACCTTGATATGCTGTTCCTGATAAAAGCCAAGCATATACAAGTGATTCCCTGCGTTATTTACTTCATCATGCGTTTCAATCATTATTTACGTTTGATGTTTGTCTGAAACCCTTTTAACATTTTCCTTGTATTGGAATTGTGTTGTGCAGTGGAATTCGATTCCAGTGGAAGTTATCTCACACTTGCCGGTTCTGATATAAGGTAAACTTTTATATCATAGTAGTAGTAACCCCTTCTGGCTGAAAATAATTTTCTATCTCTGTATCTCATGATGCTCAAGTTCTATCTACTTTTTCCTGTCATAACAACTGTGTATTATTTTCAATTAAGTCTTATCTCTGATGAATCCTTGCACTGTTAATGTAGGCTTTATCAAGTTGCCAATGTTAAGCTGGAGTGGAATTCCATCAAAACGTTCCCTGATTTATCTGGAACAGGTCTTTTGCTTCCTCTGTGCATATACCATACTTTGTGCTTAAATTTACAATATGCTATATGTGATGTTTTTCAGTTTACCTCTATAATCGTGATGAAACAAATATTGTCGGTTTTAAATTTTTTAAAGGCAAAACTGAACGCATTTAAACTGCTATTCCGTGGTCTAGTTCATTTGGTTTCGGACTGGCTGCCAAAGAAACTAGAATGGTGTTTAGGAATATGTTGACATAGATCAGTTATATATGATCATGTTATAACTTCAATTAAAATCTTGCACATATACTACATGTATGTCAGTATTATTCTATATGCAAAATATGAAGATAGTAGTGAATGTAGTATTGCATAATAAATACAGTAGTGAATGTTGTAGTGAATGTAGAACGTCTTTGTTTAGAAGTTGTTAGACGTGAGAATTAGTAGTCTGTGATGGTCATGCTATTTGATGAAATAAAAAATTGGCAAAAGCAATGTACAAATATGTATGTCAGTTCTGCAATATATTTGTGCACATTTAAATAACATACTGTAAGTTTGTTATTCTGTGGCTTTGTTCAGTTTAGTTTGGTTTCAAACTGCCACCAAAGAAACTAGAAAGCTATTATTCAGGAATTTTGGGCAAATGTTAGTTATCCACGGTCATGTTATTAACTAAAACCAAATATAATAGATAGTAGTGACAATAGTACGCAACATATTGCCTACAATTTGATTTGATATTGGTTTGGTATTATAGGCCCTTCCACCGAATCACATCGGTTTTTTTTTTGGATTTAAACTTAAACAGATACCACAAAATTGGAAAGTTATTATTCATAAAGTTGTTAGACCTCAGGGTGTTAGTGTGTGGTCATGCAAATAAAAAAATATCTCGTGAGTATAATGCATTTTGTCAGTTCAATAATATATGTGCATATATTTTAAAAAATACTGTATTGTTATTGTTAAAATATAAAAGATGGATTGAATAGAATAGATTGTGATACAAAGACTGACGGCCTCTCCTTTATATAGGAGAGGAGAGACGCCCTATTACTTAGGACCCAAGTAATCTAAACTAGACGGGCTGGAAGATAAAGGCCCACTAAACTAATTAGCCTATTTAACTAATAGACTAATATAGACACTTTAACACTCCCCCTCAAGCTGGAGCATGGGTGAAACACATGTCCAAGCTTGGAGAGTTACAGGACTCGATAAAAAGAAATGATAAATAAAAGATGAAGATAAATATCACTCCCATACAAAATATGTTACTCCCCCTGAAATAATATTCCCCCTGAATCATATGGTGATGATGACTCTGCAGGCTGAAGATACTTGAGCTTTGAAGGTCTTCCTTGAAGTGCATCTAAAATGAAGACATCTGAAGATACTCTGTAGGCTGAAGAATGGTCCTGATACTACAACAAGTCGCCACTGGAATACGTGCTTAACGCGGCACGAACGCGGACGGACGATCTGCTGCTTGATACGATGCAGGAACCATGAAACTTGAGGGCTTGACGGGAAAGGAGATCATCCATCAAGGAAAGTCCCAAGAGGATCAGCTACAGGTGATGTCGATACTGCAGATACAGCTCGGAGAAGACAAAACTCTGAGCTTCTGAAGAAGCACCCATCTGTCTCATGTGAATGCAGATGAAGGAATACACCATCAACACCTGACGTACATAACGCGGTACGAACGCGGATACGGTGTCAACGCTGGATCTTCACTGCTGGCTCAAGTAGAGAACTGGTGTGCTGAATGATGTGAAGCTTCATGAAGATAGCCTGGAATATATATAATCTGAATACATATATCATCATCTTATCTCATACTCTCTCTCTCATACATTCTCTCATATGCTCGCATGCTTGCTCTTCTCATCTCTTCCTTTCCTCTCTATCCCCCCCGCACACCAAATACGACAAGAGTGAGTGTTTGGTGTGGAGAACTGGATATATGACCCCCCCGTAATGTGGAAAAGGGATACACACATAATATGGGTGGGTGGGAAAGGCTGAAAAGAGAAAAATATATGAAATGGAGATGGGTAATATGTGGAGAATGAAACCGATAGCCAAAGAGAGTATACTAAATGGGTCAACATGAGATCCGGATAGAAAAATAAATGGATCTAGTCCCGACCCGAAAAGGGGGTTTGTTGGCCCGTTAGGGTCAAAATAGGATCCGATTAGCAAAAGATAGAACCGATTAAGGATCCGAATAGAGACAGGGATAATGCATATGGGGGTAGTAAACATGGTTGTTTGGTAGCGGTGGAGAGTGATGGGTGATCGCCTACTGTGGATGGCAGCAGTAGCATGATGACGCACAACGCAGCAACAACTTGCGGATGAAGATCGTCAGAATGATGATGAAGTGGAGGAGCAGCAGCTTGCGGATGATGGCTGGAGATGACGCTCGGTTGATGAAGCACTTTGTCGCAACATAGGAGATGACAAAGGGTCTCCTGCGTGACTCCGGAGATATTGCATGCCAAGAGGATGCATGCGGAGCCAAGGCGGAGCCTCTCCAAAGCGGCGATGAAGGCTGATCGGAAGACGTCATGAGATGGATCCTTCGACGGATTGCCGTTTGCTGCTGATCAACTGTCGATACCATCGACAGGACTGTCGATGGTATCGACCGACTCTCTCCTTGTCGCTGTGATAAAGTCGATACCATCGACCTCCTGTCGATAGTATCGACGCCGGCGATGCAGATTGCGTCACGGGATGTCGGCGGATGTTTGCTTCTGGTCTGATGTCGATACCATCGACACTCATGTCGATAGTATCGACGCGGCGGCGGCGGCTGCTGCTCCGGAAGGTGGAGTTGGCTGTTCCTTGCGGATGGGAACCAATTTCTGATGGTCGACGACTCTGTGAAGATGGCTGCTGATGGCTACTGCTGCTGATGGTGGCGAGGCGCTGCTGCTTTCAGATGGCGGAAGGAGATTACCGCGGCGGATGCCTACGGCGGCGATTGTTGCGGATGATGATGGAGGACGGCTGCTATGATAGGCAGCGGAGGTGTTGTATGGAAAGAATGAAAGAATAGATGAATGGAGATGACCATGGAGGCCGAGATATGCCTAGCGGGCAGCCGGCCAAGCCATGGCAACGGAGGCCGGCGGCCGCCCGCAGGCGGGCGCTCGACCTTGGCTTCTCTCTTCGAGAGGCGGCGGCCGGCGGCTACGGAGAAGAACGGCGGCTTGGAGAGATAGGGGAAAGCGGCGGCTAGGTTAGGGTTCTCTCAAGATCTAACCCGCTCTGATACCATGTTAAAATATAAAAGATGGATTGAATAGAATAGATTGTGATACAAAGACTGACGGCCTCTCCTTTATATAGGAGAGGAGAGACGCCCTATTACTTAGGACCCAAGTAATCTAAACTAGACGGGCTGGAAGATAAAGGCCCACTAAACTAATTAGCCTATTTAACTAATAGACTAATATAGACACTTTAACAGTTATGCAACCGGTTGGTTGTGCTAACCATTGTCCACTGGTCTGAGGTCTGGTTCAGTTTTGTTTGGTTTTGAAACTGCTGCCTAAGAAACTAGGAAGTTGTTCAGGATTTTTTTGACAAAAGTGAGTAATGTATAGTCATGTTATTACCATAATCGAAATCCAGCAAATACAATAAAACATGTATGTCAGTTTCATTTTTAACATAAGACTTGATTAGATAGTACTGACTATAATATTGCAATATAAATGCCTAGAATTAGATTTAACATCGGTTTGGTTATACGATAAACCCTCAAACCAAATCAGACTGATATTTTTTTTTGCTTTAAACAACTGCCATAGAATTGGGAAGTTGTTCACAAAGTTGTTGGACATTTAGATTAGTAGTTGCGTGTGGTCATGGTATTAATTAAAATATGATACTGGCAAAAATCAGGTACGAAGTGGATGCCGGTTCTCAATTATGCATGTATACAATAAATTGTGTAACTGGTTTGGGTGCACTAGCCGCAAATTGAATAATTGTTTTCCAATGGCAAGCTTGGGAATTATCCAAACGAGTCAAAATGCTACCATGCAGACTAGAAAGTTGATTTTTGGTAAGTTGGTAACATAAAGGATAGTGATGGTCTTGCTATAAAAAAAAGTAAAGAAGCAGACTGTGTTGCATTATTTTATAAGCTTACAAATCAAGCCAAGCAAACTATCCAACTTATTTAAAAGGTCAAACCAATGTGTGTTCAGCTTAGTTTTATTGAGTTCAGTTTTTTTTGTCCAGTTAGTGCTCTGTATATACTGTTGTATTCTGATCCATTTTCCTATATGGTCTGCTGGCTATTATCAGGTAGAGTTACTTCTGTGAAGTTTGGTCCGGATGCAAAATACATTGCAGTTGGTTCAATGGACCATAACCTACGCATTTTTGGTCTCCCACCTAATGAAACTGAGGAGTAAGGATCAGTGTTGCAGAGTACTAGACATTTCATGACACCAATCTGCTTGTGAGCTTGACAGATGCTCAACTTGGAACTTACCGGCGCTATACATCACTGAATCTCTCTTGCCTGTGCCTGTTCAGTACTTGCCAAGAAGGCGGGTGGCAACAGTTTGATAATTGGAGCTGCAATGCATCTGCAAGAGTAACCTTATTTTGTGATTGTCCTGGAGTTATTTGTAACTTACGGAGAAATGAAGGATTTTAATGGGCCACAATTTCCCACAGCTGAGATTAAACCCTAAAGCTGACCAGAGTGCCGAAATCCGACTCTTGAGTTAAGTGAAACATAGTGATCACCTTAGAATTCTTTGTTGCTTGTAATTTCCTCTTGCTGTCTTTCATTTGACGATGCATCCTTTGCTCCAGCCTCCATTGTCCTGTGATGCGCTCTGCAATTAATCTTTTAGCGTCTTGACTGTCTTGGGCTCCGAGTGTATGATATAAGCCGATAAAGGTGGCTGTATTTTTGTACGATTGTAACAGAATAGCAAATCTGCTGACTGTTTGGGGTATGTTTCTTATGATGGCTTAGCGTAAATGGTATAATGCTTTCGTAGATCTTAATATTGGTCTGATTGAAATGTTAAATGATGATCAAGTGTCATATTTTTTTATAAGAAAACAAACAATTCAGCCTCTGTTATATTTTATGAATGCAATTGGTTATGCCACTTTCATCAGTGGTCTGTCGTTTATCCTAAATTAGTAAATATATCCCACAAGAAAAACATTTAAGCAGTAAGCAGAAACACGGGGGTTAACTGTTGGTCGTCGAAATGCAGTTTAAACGAATCAACTGTTGACGAGGAGATAATATGCCAATCCATAAAGTTGTATATTACCAAAGGCAGTTATATTTGGACTGGCACAAAATTGATCCAAATCACTTAGCAAATCTGGTATGAACTGGCGTTAAGAGTTGAATGACGTATGATGCACTTTATTTACCAAATGTTGAACCAATACAACTGTGGTTTTACTTGGTAATCTACTACGGTTCGTCAAAAAGTAGCGTTTGATGTTAAATCTTGTTTGGTTTTCATTGTTTATTGCGGTAGAAAGATGGCATCATTGAGTTGGGAGGTTATCTGGTAAGGATAATCCTTAATCTCTAAAATTCGTATAGTTTGATCTAGGTTATTGGACATGCTTATCAAGTTGGTTTGGTTTTGAGGGAGGGTATAGGGTATAATTTTGATTGTTAAATTTGGAATACGCTATTTATTGGTTTCGGGTGTTATATTTTTAACAGAATACTAGTTTAAACACGTAATGTGCATCCAATGTTTTAAAAAGCGGGCCAGGCGGCAGCTTGAGTGGCCCAAGGGCCCATCCGTTCCATTTCTCCCTTGAGTGGCCAAGCAGGTGCCGGCCCAATAAGCGGCCTCCTGAGCCCGCCTCTCTTGCCTACGCGGCTGCCTGGCTCATGGATTTGGAGCGCCCGCTTCAGGGCGCTTTTCGGCCGGTCGGGTGAGTTAGCCCATGTGATGGGTCCAGATAGTTATTAGTTCAAAAAAATTGAAAATGTGGCCCATCGGGGTTTAGAATGCCCTGCGACGGTTGCACTTCTTTACCCCCGACTACAGGATACGAAACGTAGCCTGCCTCTCCCCCGACTACAGGATACGAAACGTAGCCTGCCGCAGACGCGTTTCTCGTCTCTGACTCATCAAGCTGCAGCCTGGCTCTGGGATTGCACTTTGATCTTGCCCAAGGGAGTGCAACGACTCTACTGCTTGTGTTCCGGACTGGATTTCACCATCTCCCTTGCTCCTTCGGCTGTTGTTTTGGAGGGCTCTGACGATTGCTAGTTTGCTGGTGAAGAATCAATCGTTCGAAAGTTGATTTTGGTGCTCTTTGACGTTTGGGGAAGCGTTTTCCTGAGGACGGATCAGTGCAAGGTAATCCACAAGCCACTTACTTCCTTTATTTCTTTGATCAATATCTCATTTTCTCCACATATGCACATGGTGGCAGCACTGTTTTTACTTCTTTTTTTTTTGTTTTTTTTGTTAAATGTTGCTGATGCTACTATACGATTACATTCCTAATTTTCTAGTTACTAGTATTTGTGATATACTAGTACAAGTTATAACATAATACTGCTGTATAGCCGACAAGGAGTGACTCAAGTGGTCAAGCACGGTGTCTCCTCATGAAGAGACTCGGGTTCGAATCCCAGTTGCCGCCTTGATTTACCACCCTCCCGGGCGTTCGGCTTCGGCCACGGACATGGGAGAGGGGGGGGGGAGAAATCTTTCTCTCTTAATCCCATAATACTGTTGTATAGTGTATCGATTACGTTATATATTAATTCTAATTATATACATAATACATTGTATTGCTTATTGTATATTGTAGTGTAGATTAATACAATATATATCTTGTACAATTCTAATTATTTTACTGTTGTTCAAATCAATATATTATTTTATACTACTAAGTACAGTACTAAGTAGTAAGTATTAACAGCAAAAGACTAAAAGGAAAGAGACTATAATTATTTGTTGTTCGAATTCGATTCATGTATTACATAATCCTTATACTTATGTTTTAAATTGTATTTTGTGACTTTTTGTAGATGACCGATGATTTGTTGGCTCCTTGAGCCCCTTAGAATCAAGAAAACGTTGCTCTTGCTTCCAATAATAAGTCGCAAGATCTGGGTTGGAAGTATTGTGATCTTCCAGACCCGGCTCATAGAGATCGCCTTCGTTGTACTTTTTGCAAACATATCTCCACGGCTGGGATCTTCAGACTGAAGAAACACTTTGCTGGAAGGAGATGAGATATGGATCCTTGTACGAGTGTACCATTGGAAGTAAAAAGGGTGATTATTGAGTATTTGGATAAATTAGCGGCAAAGAAGGCCAAGAAACAAAAGGAAATGGATGAAGCTAGAGAGGAGGTCAACATTAGGGAGCGGTATGATGATGAAGATATGATAGTTCTTGGTGGTTCATGGTCAAAGAAGCCTAAGGTGGTGGGACAGATTAACCAATATTTTAGTAGGGATCCAGAAGTTGTAGTGAAGGAGAGGTTGTCATCAAAGCAAGAGGAAATTGCATGAAATTGAAGAAAGAAGAAAGGAAGAGGGCAATGCAGTTTATTGCAAGATGGTTTTATCAAGCTGGTAAACATATCTTTATATCACTATATCTTGTTCCTAGGATTATTATCACATATTGTCTACCTACATAAGCATGTACTTACATGAAACACTATGAAAATTGTAGGGATTGCAATTAATACAGTGACATTGAAGAGCTTCATTGTAATGTTGGAGGCTGTTGGCCAATTTAGTCTTCGCTTGCGGGGCCCTACAATACATGAATTCATCCCATAGCATAGAGCGAATGAGTCTGCCCCCCCGTAGCCCCCGGAGCCCTACACCCCCACCCCAATAGAAGGAGATCAGAAAGAGAGGCAGACGACTTGAGTTGAGTAAAGTATGGGTCGGATGTTTCCGTGAGCAGTAAGCAGCGGATCTCCCCTTTTTTGGGGGAAAGCTGGTGGCCCCTTTGGCGTATGGAGTCTTTCGACGGGGCGGCCTGGCTTGATTCGTTCGGTAGATCCGGTCGAGGTGGTTTTCGTTTACCAGCGCGATTTCAGGAGCCTCTCTTTAAAAGAGAAGTGGAATAGACTAGGAACTCGTTGGAGACTCACAAAGATGAGTGGAGGAGTGACTGCTCAATTATGACAGATGCATGGACAGATAGAAGAGGAAGAAGTATAATGAATCTTTGTGTCAATTGTAAGAAGGGTACAAATTTCCTTAGCGCTATAGATGCATCTGCTGACATTCACGATGCTGAATTCATATTTAAGTTGGTGGATAGTTGTATCGAGGAAGTTGGAGCAGACAATGTCGTGCATGTGGTCACTAACAATGCCACAACTAATATTACAACAGGAAGGCTTCTCAAGGACAAAAGGCCTACAATTTTTTAGACTCCTTGCACCACATACTGTGTAGATCTCATGCTTGAGGGCATTGAACAGTTGCCTAGGATAAAAAATGTGATTCAAAAGTGTAGCAAGTTGGACATCTTTATTTACATCCACCACAACACCCTTAGTTTGATGAGGAATTCACTAAGGGCGACTTGGTTAGGCTTGGTGTGACATATTTTCCACGACCTATCTCAGTTTGCAAAGCTTGTTGGACAAACAAAATGAGCTGACAAGTATGTTTTGTTCCTCTGAGTGGGAGGAATGCATGTACTCCAAGACAGGTAAGGGGGATCGCTTAGCAAATATGGTGACATCATCAACTTTTTGGGCTTCAGTGATGTCTACTGTGAAAAAATTCAAGCCTCTAGTCAACGTGTTACAACTTGTAGATGGTGAGAGGAAGCCAGCTATGGGCTTCATATATGCTGCAATGCTTGAAGTTGAAAAGGAGTTGGCACATCGCCTAGATCATGATCAACCCTTCCTGAAGAGGGTTATGGAGATGGTTAATGAGAAATGGGACAAAAGGCTTCACCATCCCTTGCATGTGGCAGGTAAATAAATTTTATGCATGCCTTTTTATATTTAATGTCTATTAAATTCTAATTTTGAATTTTCAATTCTATAATTTCTATTCATTACAAAATGTAGGCTATTATCTAAATCCATACTATTACTGGTCTGATTCTGGGATTAATACATGAGAAGGTGTGATGGAGGGAATCATGGAGTGCATAGATATTTTTTTCCTGAAAGTGCCATTTAAGATAAAATTATATTGGAGAAAGAGATGCCTGCCTATAGAGAGAGTCTTGGGGTTTTTGGAAAACCAAGTGCCATAAGACAGAGATCAAATCCTGATTTGGACCCCGGTAAAATGTTTTGAAACTCAACTATTATGATAAATTCAATATATAACATTATTATGTTATTTGATTATTATCATTTAATGATGAGCAGTGGAGTGGTGGACAAATCACGGATATGATACTCCAAACCTACAACGAATGACACTTAAGATACTGAATCTAACATGCACTTCATCAGGGTATGAAAGAAATTGGAGTACATTTGAGATGGTAATGATATCAAACATTTAGATTTTTAAATGTTTATCTAAGATATCATAACATGACTAATCTATTTCAATGTTTCTTTTCATTTTGACACGTCTAACAGATTTACACCAAGAAGAAGAACAGACTGGATGTGCAAATGTTAAATGATTTAGTATATGTGCAGTTCAATGCAAAACTCAAAGATAAAAAGGAAAAGGTTGAAGCACAGGGAGAACCTTTGGAGTCTTCCTATAGAGACAAGGCAAATGATTGGTTTTCAGATCTCAATGCAGATGAAGATGAGATCTATCCAGGTGCTGGACTTACATGGGGACAAGTAGCTGAAGCATCTGGGGTGACAAAAAGGGTTTATACCAGGACCAGAAGAAATCCCCAACCCACCATTCCTGCTCAGTCTACCCCTTTTACTCATGGTGATGTACAAAGAGAAAAGGCAAAAAGAGTTGCTTACCAAGAAGATTATGATCCAAAGGTTGAGGGAAGAGATGGTCCCCTAAGGGATGTTGCTGGCCCAGAGGCTGACAACTATTATAGTGCTGAAGTCATGGAGGAAGACGGGGACAATTAGGGTTGAATTAAGAGGGATGTGATATTGTAGCATTTTTGATGTTTTTGGGCATAAACTTGTGGTGTTTTTTGGTTGGGCATTTACTTTTGATGCTATTTGGGATTAGACTAATGTCATGGACTCATGGTCATGGGAAACATCCTCCTTTCCTTTGTTATGTTATGTAGCTATTGCCTAGTGCCTACTTATTTTATATTTACACTCGGTACGCTAAAGTTCCTTATGCTGCATGCAAATTGTCTATGAAATTTAATGTCTAATTATTTTGTGGTGGCATTGCATAAACTATTTCTTGTATTAACTGTTTCTTGTTTTTATATTTTCATGTTGGTGTGTTGTGTTGTATCTGCAATCAGATCAACTAATTTTATACGGATAATTCTCCATCTACAGGTACAACACAAATTTAGTTTTATTTCTTGATTTTCTTCATGTATTAGATTTTTTTGCTTGAGTTGTATTTATTCATTTTCATGATGTCATCCATTATTTTATAGTTGTGTTATTATTCATAGACAAATTGGGTGTTTTATTACGTTGTATACTGTGTCTAGATAAGTAAAATGTATGCCTACAATATGTAATTTGTATAGACTTCTGTATGATTTTCTATTAAATTGTATAAGGATTTAGGAACCCACTTTTTCAAAAAGCGCCCGCCTGCCATTCAAGCGTCCACAAGGTGGCATCCACACGCCCCCCGCTTCCCACTTTCTAAAACATTGTGTGCATCTAATGTGAGGTAATAATTTTTTTTGAAGTGCATCTAACGTGAGATAATATATATGCTTGTAAACCTTAGTTATCAAAGCACCGTCCTAGGTGACCTAAGAGCTTGCTTAAGGCCTTTTAGGCCCAAATTAAACCACTTGAAGGCTATTTTATCATAAAATAAGTTTTTATCTGATCAAGTTGAGTCACCATCCCAAATGAAGTCAAATTAGTTGAGTGTAAATTCAACCCACACTTAGAATTATAAAATGTGAATCCAAATGTAATAAGTTGAATCTATAATAGCTTTATTTGGTTGAGGATAAATTCAAATTATCGTTTTGTTTACAATCTGTCTGGTGGGGTGTAATTTGTGAATAAATGGATACAAAATATATTTTCATGCTAGAATCTCATGTCCAATGCAGTAATCCTGCAATCGTTGGTGTCGAGAATCGTATTGAAATGCAACATAATTTGTTTTCTACATGTTTTTGTATAAATGAAGCGGACGATGCAGCTTGTTTTCACATTGTGTTTTCTAACTATGTACAACCAGACACTGTTTGTTTGAAAACATGACGAGTTGTAATTGCATGCCTTCCAATTTGCCTCAAACAAATGAGGCCTTAGGGTAAATTTGGTCTCATTTGGGGCACAAAACTCATTCTCTCTTTTCCATCAGTAACCTTCAGAACAATCAATATTGGCTCAGAACTTACCCCTTGGATATAATACTATTTCTTGACCTAACCTCTCTGCAAGACATACTTCCATCGCAATCTAGTTAAAATGGCAAGAAACACATGTACAACTAATAAAAAACTTAGCCAAGAGGAGATGGAGAAGTACATGGATTTCTATTTGACAAAACTTGGGAAAGGCTATTGAAAGGAACACCAGTTTAGGTATGGGCAATCCAAAGTCTCCCAAATGCATTGTGACATTATGCGTGTTATGCATAAAATCTTTGCCAACGCCCTATTCTCCAGACCTGATATTGGAAATGATACACAAATGGACTCATCCTGTGGAGTATCTTGGAGAAAAATCCAATCAACATTGGGCGAATTCTAATTGACAGGCTAGCAACAATAATGGGACCAGGAGGCTACTGAGATTTTTACATGGGACGCCTCATAACATACATTGCTAACTGGTTAGGCTACCCCAAGGAGTTGAAAATTTCCACTGTATCTAGAAAGGGGAATGATTGGTAGATGCCAAGTATTTGACATCTACAAACATCTTATCAAGAACAAAGGAGAAGTACTTTTACATATTCAAAGGATCAAAAGACTTCATCCCTTCCTGAAATGGGCAGTTGTTATTACGACATGCTTGTATTTTGGGAGGACAATATCCTGAAAATGAAATTAGGATCCAAGCCTCTCCCGCAGATAAATGGACTGGTGTCTTTAGAGAAATAGATCTAATATATAGAAGACAGACCTACCCAAACAACAAAAGAGAAGTTAATAATTTGTCTCCCCAAAAGATTGGCATGAAGTAAAATTAGAAGAAGTCCCATGCACACCAAATAGTAACTATTGAAGAAGCATAACATCCAATGCCTACTATAGCAGTCACCAATCTACAAAAAGCAATGGTTGACACCTCGTGGTGCCCAACTAGATAAAGGCCCCCTCTATCGAAGCAAGTATGGAATCACACCATAGTACCCCAAGGGAAGATAGAAGAAGTATTCTGATAGGAACACCACCCAACCAAAGAGGTGTCGATAAAGTTTCCACAAAAGAGAAAGAAGTTGAAAATGAGGTAGTAGATTAGGGCATCCTCTACCCCAGACTCTATGGGACACTACCCCCACACCTATGAGTCTCACCTTGTCAGAATGATGGAGTCTCTCTATGAACAAAGCCAAACACTACACTTAGTGGAAGAAGATGAGGAGGTGGACAATTTCTTTAAGGATGTTGTAACTAAGGAAGACGAGCAACTGGGAAAATGCCTAGCATCCAAGATGCTAATTGATTGTCACTACAACTTCCAAGCCTTGCAAAGAATGATTCTTTTGGTGTGGGGATTGTAAAGAAAAGTGACCTTCAAGTTACTAGAGCACAAGATGACCATAATACAGTTCTTCACCTAAAAAGATAAGGAGAGAATAATAAAGGAGGCACCATGGAATTTTGATGGTTAGATGCTGCTACTAAACGAAATGAAGAATGGAGAACAACCATCTAAAGTGCAGTTCATACAATGTCCACTATGGATTCGGTTCTACACCATTCCCTTTGACTACAAATTGGATGAGGCGCTTAGAAAACTAGCTAGCAAATTGGGCAAACTAGTGGAATAATCGGGAATAAGGATGGAAGAAGGCAACAAGAGAAAAGATTGAACTGAAGATTGAAAACCCATTGAAGCTGATCCAGAAGATGAGATGTGCAATAGGGGAACTAGTTGATATTGAACTTAGATACAAGAGACTCCCAAACTTTTGCTTCATGTGCGGGAGAATGCAAAATTAGACAAAAGACTGCACGATGGAGGAAGAGGAACAACAAGAGAGAGGGGAACAATGGGGGGCCTAGCTGCGAACTCCCCAAGGAAGAGCACAAGCTACATGTATGTAGACCTGTCTTTTGGCACAAAAAGAAGGAAGATTTTCCCTACAAAGGTGGCGATTGCTCGTGACTAAGAAGAGAGTCTAGGGACCACCAGAGTGGAGGGAGGAAGAGGCACAACGGAGAAGCATCCACGAGATGCATGCCAACTATATGATAAAAGGCCTGTGAAAAATTCCCTACAAGCAAAAGAAAACAAAATAGTACAAATGAGTGTTGTGAGAAATGAGGATGAATGTGATGTAAGGGAAGAGGTAGGAGTGGGTGGCGCCTACTTCAATGCTCACCGGAAGGACATAGAACCAACCACAATTAAACAATGTGCAAAGGTGGGTGAGAGTAGTAAAGAAAGAACGGTTGAAGAAGTAGTATGTGACTTGAGCAGACAAATATGGATTTTGAAAGCGAGTAAACAAGAGTAAAGGCCACATGCATGACATACATAGATAAGATACCACAAAAAAGCTAATGGAAGGAGGGTGAAGAGAAGATAAATGTATAAGATGACACAGGGGAACCTGGCTGAGCATTAAAAGAGGCAACACAAAATATACTAAAAAAGAAAAGGGATAAATGGCGTGACTATGAATAGAAAGAGTACAAGAAGTGAAAAAATACTAATAAGGGGAAAGCTATCACTGAACTAGCCAGGACAATAAAAATAAGAATGTAACAGCTGCCACCAAACCAACAGTCAAATAGTTACTAATTATTGTGAAATAATCATAAGCAGTGGATTAACAAAAATCACTAAAATTTAAAACCATTTTGTAAAGAGATCCATTTCCTGGAAAACTCTTAATGGAAGAATCAAAACTTTATATACATTAGGTTCACATTGTACATACACTATACCATCTCATCTCGAGGATAACATATAACAATTGCTTTGTCAAAACATATATTGAAGCAACATAAAACCTCGAGGCATACTAGCTAAAACCTCAGATTGTTCAAAAAACCATCAAATACTAAATCCAAGGACCTGAGAGTACAAAGACGACACATATGACTTCTATCTACAAGACACGATAGACAGTACACTCAACCTGAGCTATCACTACTGTTCCTACTGCTGTTGTTGTCCTTCTATAGTATGGTCTCAACCCCCTCGTGCATGTCCACCTAAAAAATGTAGATCCCATGGGGTGAGACAATTGTCCCAGCGAGAGATATAACTCTCTGCCAACAATGTTATTATCATAGGTAAATAGTATTAAACTGAGCAGAGGTTCTAGCGTACTCCTGGTTCTAGGATAGCCGCCCCGCTCTGGCAAAAAAGGGTGACTAGGTTTTCCCATGCGGCGCGACTGTCTTGGGGGAGGGGCTCCAGGCTGCCAGTGAGCACCTACCCGCTCCCCCTGGGCCACTCTCCCTCTCCAAGTCGCTCGGATCTAGCTCGTGGCGGCGATTTTGTCCAGATCCGGCCTCGCCTCTCCTGTCCTTTGGCGGTGGAGTTTCGTGCCTCGGGTCGGACTCCACTTCGGCGGTGGTGCCTGGCGGTGGTGGTTACGGCTGGGGCGATTGTCAGTGGTCTTCCTTGCAGCTCCCTCGGGCGGATCTGGTTCTCCCCTCCTTCGAGCTGGCCCTCACGGCTTGGATTTCCCCCTTTTCCTCTGCGTTCCGGTTTCCTTTTCTGTGTTTGGTTTTTCTCCGTCGTTCGGTTGGGTCTCTGGCAGCTTATCTGCCTTTTCTCTCATCGTTTATCGGTGTTGCTCTGTCACCGTTTATCGGTGTTGGCTTGTCCGCTTTCCTGCAATCCTCTCTACCAGAGAGTGAGAGATTACTAGTTAGTCTAGATCTCGTTTTTCCACAGGTTGATCTTGTTGCTTGGTTCGTATGGTTTCATTTGAGAAGATTACCCACTATCAGAACATCATGCCAGTCGAGTTCTTAATTCTCTGCTCTATGCTCATGTTGAAGAAATTTCTCATGATAACTGCTTGTGTCAGTATTACAGAAGAGGAATCAATACATAAGCACTTTATTTTCTTTCTGATATGAGTCGCAGTGTTTCTTTGTTTTGGATCAACTCTTTGTATGGTTTGGTGGTGTTGTACTCTTATCTTGTAGATGCCGTATGGCGTATTGAGTAATGAATCATCCTGCTTGCTATAAAAAAAACTGAGCAGAGGTTCTTCTATATTACTAAACAAGGTTAATCACTGTGGATAAGCAAAATAAAATATCTCTCATCTTTTCAAAGCATTGTAACTATTTATAATAGAGCAATATATCATCTATTCACTTTATAAGAATTATGAAAGAACATGTATATCATTTACCCATCATATCATGCCAACATCTCAAGCTTATCTTGGGATAATATTATCATGGTATGATGACCATGAATCATTCTCATTTCTATCTATTGGCCTTAACTAATTTGCTAACCAGGTATTGATTTTATAAGAGTTCAACAAGGTATTGGATTGTACCATTCTAGAGATCACAACCAGGTATTGGACTATGCCAATCTTGATATCACAGCTAGGTATTGGACTATACCAATCCTAATAGAGTTCATCTAGGCATTGGACTATGCCAACCATGTGAGATCATTTTGAGAGTACAACCAGACATTGAATTATACCAATCCTAATAGAGTTCAACCATGCATTGGACGATGCCAACCCAGTGAGATCATTTTGAGAGTACATCTAGACATTGGATTATACCAACCCTATGAGATCACAACCAGGTATTGGATTGTACCAATCCTGTGAGTTCAACCAGACATTGGGCTATGCCAACCCTATGAGATTATTTTGAGAGTACATCTAGGCATTAGATTATACCAACCCTGTGAGATCACATCCAGGTATTGGATTGTACCAATCCTGTGAGTTCAGCCAGACATTGGGCTATGCCAACCCTATGAGATCATTTTGAGAGTACAACCAGGCATTGGATTATACTAACCCTGTGAGATCATGGCCATATTGCTAAGGATTCCATAAGAGTTGGAATACCTTTATGTTTCCCTTTCACTTTCATCATGGGATATCAATCCCTTAAACTCATCATTGAACACCATATCACCTTTTCTAGGCATTATCCATCAATCGAACCATCATACACATTCACATCCTTTATGTGATACAAGTATTCCTCATATCTCATTTTAACATATTCAAAGCACAATAGCCCTTATTTGGCTATGACCATAATGTATTTATGACCAAGATTTCATTATTATCTTTGTAATCATTTATTGTTATTATTATGTTACGGGGTTCCTATTTTCCTGGTTTATTTTAAACATTACCATCTCTTACATCAATCTCTAGATCAACATCTTGTCAGCTCTCACTAGGAAACAACTAATCACATGGCTCACAAGGCCATTAAACATCTTGTCACCTCTCACTAGGCAACAACTATTCACATGGCTCACAAGGCCATTAAACATCTTGTCACCTCTCACTAGGCAACAACTATTCACATGGCTCACAAGGCCATTAAACATCTTATCACCTCTCACTAGGAAACAACTATTCACATGGCTCATAAGGCCATTAAACATCTTGTCACCTCTCACTAGGAAACAACTATTCACATGGCTCACAAAGCCATTAAACATCTTGTCACCTCTAACTAGGCAACAACTATTCACATGGCTTACAATGCCATTAAACATCTTGTCACCTATCACTAGGCAACAACTATTCACATGGCTCACAAGGCCATTAAACATCTTGTCACCTCTCACTAGGAAACAACTATTCACATGGTTCACAAGGATATTAAACATCATGTCACCTCTCACTAGGCAATAACTATCTCTAGGTCATAAGGCCTATATAAACATAATACTTGTTGTACAAGTATTTCACATATCTCACAAGGCTTATTCAATAAGAGAAATACAACCTTCCCATTATTAGGGTTAGGGTTTCCCTTTATAGCCGAATAGGGTTTCAAATTCATATTATCAATCCACCTAATTCATTTCTCCACACATCTAGGAGCATACATTGATATCATAAGTATTCAATCATACTTATTTATTCTCATCATTTATCATTAAATGATTATCAACGCAAAGTATGAGTTTCTCTCATCCTCACTAGGATATTGATTACATCATACTTTATTAACTTGGCTTAACCCTTTCTCAAATGTATGTTAGCCTACACTTATCAAAGTGCATTAAACTCTGTATGTCTTAATGTATCATTTGACATAACACACTACATGTGTCACTCAATCAAGTATATTGAATTGAGGTACTTCCACCATATCGGGCAAAGAGGAGTGTGCTTGCTTCCATATTTGGTAAAGAGGTGTGTGTGCTTCACACCATATCGGGAAAATTGGTGTGTGTGTACTTCACACCATATCGGGCAAAGAGGTGTGTGTGTGCTTCACACCATATCGGGCAAAGAGGTGTGTGTCTGCTTCACACCATATCGGGCAAAGAGGTGTGTGTGTGCTTCACACCATATCGGGCAAAGAGGTGTGTGTATGCTTCACACAATATCAGGCAAATAGGTGTGTTTATGCTTCACACCATATCGGGAAAAGAGGTGTGTGTATGCTTCATACCATATCAGGAAAAGAGGTGTGTGTATGCTTCACACCATATCGGGCAAAGAGGTGTGTGTATGCTTCACACCATATCGGGCAAAGAGGTGTGTGTGTGCTTCACACCATATTGTGCCTAAGGGGTATTTTTGACCTCATATCATGCAAGAGGTGTATACTGCATCACCATATCTTGCAAGGAAGTATAAACTCATATTCATATCATTTTACTAGTGTAGGTGCATCACCATATTGGGTTAGAGGTTCTTGCTTATGTGCTTGAACCCGATATCACTTTATAAGGTGATACCATCATCTTCAAGCTCTAGACCTTCGTCCTACTTGTTCTAGTTCATGGACAGCAGTCCTAGGTTACTACTAAAGCTCATTGATTCATCAACTATGCAGAAAATTCTATTTGGAAGTAAATCATTCAACTAAGGCAAGATTGATGATAAATAATAACATAATTGAGTTCAAGTTATATAACTCACTTCAAGAGAAAATTCAAAGCTCCAAGAGCCAAAGCTTAACGTTCCCAAGGTTGAGGTTGAGCTTCTCAAGGTCCAAGACTTGAGCTCCTCACCCCTATGCACGATACCTCACCACTTGTGGCCGATATCCCTCACTTATGGCCGATATCCCTCACTTGACCGATTTAACTTTGCAATGGGTGATACCAAGGCTCTATGCACGATACTCCTTCACCCTTGCATGATATAAAGACTCTATGCATGATATCTAAGAGCAAGGGGGTGATAGATTTCAAAAAATTTCACTTATGGGTGAAAGGAAGGGTATATATACTTGAGGTTCATGAAAAAGTGTGTATATGAGGTGTCATCTTTTTAAGCTACTAGGTGCCACGTGTCCATGCATGGTTGGCACGTGTCCTTGCATGCACCCATATTTATATTAACATGCAAAAAACTTGAGGATAATATACAGATGATATTTCGGCCATTAGTTATCTTGTTTGATAAGATATCTTATATTTATCTTCATAAATTATGCAAACTGATACAATTTTTGCAAGGAGCACCTAACTCGTCATGGATCACCTCCTTGAGGTGTTTAGATCATCATGAACAAGGCAAAGATTTCAAAAACTGATATGGGATCCCCTCTTAGGCTCCTTGTCCGATAGGCTCTCCCATATGGACTCTACAACCTGATACAAGCTCAAATTAGGGTTTCACATTCAACCCTTTCTTGGTCTTTTCATCACCAAGAGTACCATTACTCATAAATGATTCAAACATGATGCCTACTTATTTATCTATCCTCTAGATTATACTAGGAGGGAGTAGGGACACTCTAGAGGTGGTAATTTGCATATCAACCCTACATTTTGGGTAAATTACAACTTGTACCAAAATTGGTACACAAGGCACTAATATTATTCAAACAAGTTCAAACTTGGATTTTAGGCTTTCCACAAGCCACGAATTAGCATGATTCTCTTTGTTATAATGTTAAATCACTTAGGGAACGTTCAACATGTGACATATTGCAATATAACCCCTCATTTTGGGTAAATTGCACTTTGATCCAAAACAAAGGAACATTGCTCAAACGACATTCAATCAGCTCATATGATAACAAAACAACTTATAAGATTATATTAAATTTCTAAGCAACTTAATTATACAAAACAAATAGGGTTACCTCATAACCCAGATCAGGGTCATTACAAGTTATAAACCCCTAACAAGGATTTCATCCCCAAAATCCCTAATGAAGAAAGACAATTGTCATTCATGCATCATATCATCAAGTCTCCACATAACATCTTGATGTCATGGAGATGCCATAGAACTTTGACCAACACAAGGTCCTTCTATTCAGAGTCATCATAGAATCTGTCAAGACACATACCTAACTGTCTTTTTCATTAATGACTGCAGTGTCAATTCTGTGTCAGGTAACACTTTCTAAATGAGAGAAGTATTATTCATACTTCGAATAATTCAGGTGTCAAACCTTATTGACTTACATCTATTATGTGATAATATTCTTGACCATGGGAGTTTTCCATACTCCTCACTTAGTTTAGTATTTCACCTCCAAGGAAAAACTAGAGTTACATTCTGTCACCCACTTGGGACTACAAGTCTTAACATGTATTTGCTGTGCCATCTAGTCTGCTGACACAACACTAAACCTTCTTATGACTTATACCAACTATCTTCCTAGTTGTACATTATCTTATCATAAGGAGAGGCCACTTATTAAAGAAGAACTTATCTCAGAGGTATCTCTAGATGTTATGTATAAGTTGCCTTAACATATCTAGATAGGGATATTCTAAGGAATTATTTTTAGCTTGGTAAGATTTTCCCGCAATGATTTAACAATTATTCCCTCAATTAGTACATCTTTATCGATGTCATGTTTATGCAGAGCATAAACCCCTAACGTATGATGTTCATATTATCGTATGTAACCAAACCAATCTCAAAGTTGGCATTTCTAGGTAACCAAACATTAATCATCTTATTAGGAGTCATGTCCTCACCATCTCATGCCTTTAAATATTCTTGGATACTAGAATTCCTTACCTTGGTATTAGTTACATGTGACAAAAACATATTACATCCTTATCATTTCCATCCTCTGTAGTTATTTACCAAAACCAAACGTATTACTTATCACATATAGTTTTGTTTTGGAACCCGAATCCATAAATAACTGATACTTTTCAAAGTATCCCATTATAGATTACTTCAAATCTATGCATATCAAGTGTCATAAGACTTACTTGTTTGTCATGTTCTTGAAAGGAAGGAATACAAGGAAACACAATCCTTCTTATCACCTCATCATTATTCAGGGTTGCTTATTAAAGAAGAGAGGCTATCACCTTCTTTGAGTATTGCATGAACTTTCAATTGTTCATGTGTCATTCAATCTTGTTTCCTCTTAGGTTCCTTGCCATCAACATAGGAGTTATAGAGATGATTGCATGTCATCATCCCTTAGCATTATCATCATCATGATTACTAGATCTGGGTATTCAAACCCTTAGTCCATCACTGAACATTGTCACCTCTCATCAGGTGACTGTTATCTCAAGGTCCTCAGACCAATGTATTCATTATACTAAACATTTCCTTTTGTTTATAAGTTGATCTATGATTAACTCAGATTCCTTCATATATCAATTAGGATGTGGTAGAAATATCCGTGCCACATATCCTACTTCATTATGCTCTTTAGATTGTCTCAAAATGACTACTTGATCATAGTAATCAGACAGACAGCAATCTAAGAGTTCCATACTTACCTTGCCTTCAATAGATGAATACCTGGCCAGGGTATTCAAGAACTGAAATTAGGTAGTATGCATTTGTTTATATTATGTTTCATCTCTTTAAGTTTTACTACTTAGTATCTCAAATTTTCTCTGGGTGTTTCTTTTACATCTCTTCCTTTCATCATTAGGAGAGAAATTTCAAAACATATAAGAGAATATTGGACTGAATATAGGTTCTCATCCTTCTTATCTCTTCCTCATGTCCTCATAGGACTAATTAAAGGAAGCTCAATAACAACTACCTTCTTATGATTATCAAATAGAATCAAGAGAAGATATATCAAAATGAAAAATCTCTGTCTGACTGTCACCCCTCACGGTCAACTACCTCTTTAGGTTGACTCAAACATAGAGTCAAGCTATTTCATGTTGTTACTTTTGTCTTTTTACACTATTGGGCTGTAACTTTCGTAGGCCTTGCCAAGTCTGTCTCAGTTGTTGGATCATTTCCTCCCTTCTTTTTGAACAAAAAGGTTTAGTATTCTCAACATGCCCATATCTATGGTATGTCTTGTCCTCGTACCCTAGTCTTATCGGTCTTATTACCGATGTAGAAGCTAAGTCAGGAGTTCTTACAGGTGGAAAGTTAAGACTTTTGCCTTTACTTAGTGACTATTGCCCTGATGCACTAGGCATTTATTGCACTGGTTGTACCAAAAATGTTGGATTTTTAGAACAACTAGGCAATTGTCTCTAAAATGATAGAGACCTTTCCTAAATTCTCAGCTTATTTCCCCTCCTTGGGCATTTCCATCACAAAGTACTATCTATCTATACTTATGGCAGAGTCTATTTTCTTGCCATATCTTAATCCTTCCCACATTTTCCACCGTTCCAACATGACTATGTCATTCAAGAACCCTTTCAGAACCCAAAGTTTCTGCATTGAGGGCTAATAACCTAGGTTGTATTGCTAGTATCCAGTCCACTATATTCATCACTGTTGTCCTAACCTGCCCAACAAGAGCATAAAAAGCAAGATTCTCTATCCTGATTGGGTTAAGATGGGAATTCTCAGGCACTCATTCTTCTCTTGCCTGATCCCTTGCACATTCTCTTGGTGCAACAACATTGCTTTTAGCAACATATTCCTCATGTTCTCCAGTCATTTTTAAACTTCACCCTTTCTTCTGCATAAGCATATATCATTATAGGATATATAGAAGGACACTAGAACATACTTAACAAATTAGTCCTATGTCTCTGTAGACAAAAAACCTTAAGCTCTAATACCAAAACTTGTAATGACTGCCACCAAACTGACAACCAAATCATTACTATTTATTACGAAATAATCATAAGCAGCAGATTAACAAAAATCACTAAAATTTAAAACCATTTTGCAAAGAGATCCATTTCTTGGAAAACTCTTAATGAAAGAATCAAAACTTTATATACATCAGGGTTCACATTGTACATACACTGTACCATCTCATCTCGAGGATAACATATAACAGTTGCTTTGTCAAAACATATATTGAAGCAACATAAAACCTCGAGGCATACTAGTTAGATTGTTCATAAAACTATCAAATACTAAATCCAAAGACCTGAGAGTACAGAGATGACACATATGACTTCTATCTACAAGACACGAACGATAGTACACTCAACCTGAGCTATCACTGGTGTCCCTGCTGCTGTTGTTGTCCTTTTGCATCACGGTCTCAACCCCCTCATGCATGTCCACCTAAAAAATATGGATCCCACGGGGTGAGACAATTGTCCCAGTGAGAGATATAACTCTCCACCAACAATGTTATTATCATAGGTAAATAGTATTAAACTGAGCAGATGCTCTTCTATATTACTAAACAAGGTTAATCACTGTGGATAAGCAAATTAAAATATCTCTCATCTTTTCAAAGCATTGTAACTGTCTGTAATAGAGCAATAAATCATCTATTCAATTTATAAGGAATACAAAAGAACATGTATATCATTTACCTAACATATCTTGCCAACATCTCAAGCTTATCCTGTGATAATATTATCACGGTATGATGACCATGAATCATTCTCATTTCTAACTGTTGGCCTCAGCTAATTTGCTAACCATGTATTGATTTTATAAGAGTTCAGCTAGGTATTGGATTGTACCATTCCAGAGATCACAACTAGGTATTGGACTATGCCAATCCTGATATCACAGCCAGGTATTGGACTATACAAATCTTAATAGAGTTCAGCCAGGCATTGGACTATGCCAATCTTGTGAGATCATTTTGAGAGTACATCCAGGCATTGGATTATACCAATCCTAATAGAGTCTAGCTAGGCATTGGACTATGCCAACCCTATGAGATCATTTTGAGACTACAACCAGGCATTGGATTATACCAACCCTGTGAGATCACAACCAGGTATTGGATTGTACCAATCCTGTGAGTTCATCCAGGCATCGAGCTATGCCAACCATGTGAGATCATTTTGAGAGTACATCCAGGCGTTGGATTATACCAAACCTATGAGATCACAACCATGATTTGGATTGTACCAATCCTGTGAGTTTAACCAGGAATTGTGCTATGCCAACCCTGTGAGATCATTTTGAGAGTACAACCAGGCATTGGATTATACCAACCCTGTGAAATCACAACCATGTATTGGATTGTACCAATCCTGTGAGTTCAGCCAGGCATTGGGCTATGCCAACCCTATGAGATCATTTTGAGAGTAAATCCAAGAATTGGATTATTCCAACCCTGTGAGATCATGGCCATATTTCTAATGATTCCATAAGAGTTGGAATACCTTTATGTTTCCCTTTCACTTTCATCATGGGATATCAATCTCTTAAACTCATCATTGAATACCACATCACCTTTGCTAGGCATTATCCCTCAATCGAACCATCATACACATTCACATCCTTTATGTGATACAAGTATTCCTCTTATCTCATTTAAACATATTCATAGCACTATATCCCTTATTTGTCTATGACCATAATGTATGTATGACCAAGATTTCATTATTATCTTTGTAATCATTTATTATTATTATTATGTTACAGGGTTTCTGTTTTCCTAGTTTATTTTAAACATTACCATCTCTTACATCAATCTCTAGATCAACATCTTGTTACCTCTCACTAAACAACAACTAATCACATGTCTCACAAGGCCATTAAACATCTTGTCACCTCTCACTAGGCAACAACTATTCACATGGCTTACAAGACCATTAAACATCTTATCACCTCTCACTAGGCAACAACTATTCACATGGCTTACAAGGCCATTAAACATCTTGTCACCTCTCACTAGGAAAAAACTATTCACATGGCTCACAAGGCCATTAAACATCTTGTCACCTCTCACTAGGCAACAACTATTCACATGGCTTACAAGGCCATCAAACATCTTGTCACCTATCAGTAGGAAACAACTATTCACATAGCTCACAAGGCCATTAAACATCTTGTCACCTCTCACTAGGCAACAATTATTCACATGGCTCACAAGGCCATTAAACATCTTGTCACCTCTCACTAGGCAACAACTATCTCTAGGTCATAAGGCCTATATAAACATTATACTTGTTGTACAAGTATTTCACATATTTCACAAGGCTTATGCAATAAGAGAAATACAACCTTCCCATTATTAGGGTTAGGGTTTCCCTTTATAGCCGAACAGAGTTTCAAGTTCATATTATCAATCCACCTAATTCATTGCTCCACACATCTAGGAGCATACATTGATATCATAAGTATTCAATCATACTTATTTATTCTCATCATTTATCATTAAATGATTATCAACGTAAAGTATGAGTTTCTCTCTCATCCTCACTAGGATACTGATTACATCATACTTTATTAACTTGGCTTAACAATTTCTCAAAGCTATGTTAGCCAACACTTATCAAAGTGCATTAAAATATGTATGTCTTAATGTATCATTTGACAAAACACACTACATGTGTCACTCAATCAAGTATATTGAATTGAGGTGCTTCCACCCTATCGGGCAAAGAGGTGTGTGCTTGCTTCCATATCGGGTAAAGAGGTGTGTGTGTGCTTCACACAATATCGGGCAACAATGTGTGTGTGTACTTCACACCATATCGATCAAAGAGGTGTGTGTGTGCTTCACACCATATCAGGAAAAGAGGTGTGTGTCTGTTTCACACCATATCGGGTAAAGAGGTGTGTGTGTGCTTCACACCATATCGGGTAAAGAGGTGCATGCATGCTTCACACTATATCAGGAAAAGAGGTGTGTGTATGCTTCAAACCATGTCGGGCAAAGAGGTGTGTGTATGCTTCACACCATATCAGGCAAAGAGGTGTGTGTATGCTTCACACCATATCGAGAAAAGAGGTGTGTGTGTGCTTCACACCATATTGTGCCTAAGGGGTATTTTTGACCTCATATTGTGCAAGATGTGTATACTACATCACCATATCGTGCAAGGAATTATAAACTCATATCTATATCATTTTAGTAGTGTAGGTGCATCACCATATCAGGTTAGAGGTGCTTGCTTACGTGCTTGAACCCGATATCACTTTATAAGGTGATACCATAATCTTCAAGCTCTAGACCTTCATTCTACTTATTCTAGTTCATGGACAACAGTCCTAGGTTACTACTAGAGCTCATTGATTCATCAATTATGCAAGAAAATTCTATTTGAAAGTAAATCATTTAACTAAGGCAAGATTGATGATAAATAATAACATAATTGAGTTCAAGTTATATAACCCACCTCAAGAGAAACTTCAAAGCTCCAAGCTCCAAAGCTTCATATTCCCAAGGTTGAAGGTGAGCTTCTCAAAGGTCCAAAACTTGTGCTCCTCAGCCCTATGCATGATACCTCACCACTTGTGGCCGATATCCCTCACTTGGCCGATATCACTTTGCAATGGGTGATACCAAGGCTCTATGAACGATACTACTTCAACATTGCATGATATAAAGACTCTATGCACGATATCTAAGAGCAAGGGGGTGATAGATTTCGAAAAATTCCACTTATGGGTGAAAGGAAGGGTATATATACTTGAGGTTCATGAAAAAGTGTGTATATGAGGTGTCATCTTTTTAAGCTACTAGGTGCCACATGTACATGCATGGTTGACACCTATCCTTGCATGCACTCATATTTATCTTGACATGCAAAACACTTGAGGATAATCTAGAGATGATATTTCGGCCATTAGTTATCTTGTTTGATAAGATATTGTATCTTTATCTTCATAAATTATGCAAACCGATACAACTTTTGCAAGGAGCACCTATCTCGTCATGGATCACCTCCTTGAGGTTATTAGATCATCATGGACAAGGAAAAGAGTTCAAAAACCGATATGGGATCCCCTCTATGGCTCCTTGGCCGATAGGCTCTCCCATATGGACTCTACAACCTGATACAAGCTCAAATTAGGGTTTCACATTCAACCCTTTCTTGGTCTTTTCGTCACCAAGAGTACCATTACTTATAAATGATTCAAACATGATGCCTTATTGACCGGCCTAAATCACGCGTCCTAAAAATGGAGGCGGATTTGAGGTAGTCGAGCTTTTACATTTATAAACCCGAATCCTTCTAGGCCCCCACAACTTTGTTTACGGGGTCGAAGTAGATATACGGGGTCGAACACAGGGACAAGGGGGGTAGTGTTGAGAACCCAGAATCGACACGCTACACTCCGGCAGGTATAAAGAGATGATAAATTCCCTAGGAGGGAAGCATAAAGATGTCACGAACAAAACAAGAAAACTATCTCCAAGTGGAGTTACTAGAAAGATTTAAGGCTTTAGACATTTAACAATTTTTAGTGGTTTTCATGCAACAGAAACAGAAGGATACACTCGGAGCTAAGGCGAGGTACGAAGGATAAAACTGCGGTAAAGCAAGCGATGGTAGGACCAATCCTGTACCCCTCCTCTTGAAGCGGGCACCTCTAACAAGGCATCGATTCCACTCTAGGGGTCACCAGACTCAAATTAGAGTGGAAAGGTTACTAAAGGAACTCCGTTCTGGGCACTCTCGTACTCCAGAATCGGACCAAATACTAGAGCCACAACACAACTCTCGAAGTTGTTGCGACGGGAAAACACGATTCGATAGCTAAGCAAAACGCGATCCAAAACATGCAAGCTAGAGTTCAGATACCAAACATAGCAGTCATCCAACATATTGCACCAAGCATAGAGCAGCAAGTAAGTAAGCATTTCTATTTCTATAAGCATTAAAGGTCTTAGTTACAATGCATGAGTAAAGAATTAAATAACAGAATTAAAGATATGTGTCACCTTCTTGATGTAGAAGGACGACAAGCTACAATAACCATCCCTCACGATATCGGACAAAGGGGCCTAGCCCGATACAGCCGTGTCGGGTGACACGCTCTCTCAAGTGGCATACCGCGACGAGCGACTGTATCGCTCAAGGACCAGGCCGATACGCTCAAGTCGGGTGGCACACCCTCTCGGGCGACACACCTGACGGGCGGAGCGTATCGGGTTCGTTATCGTGTCGGGCATGGAGCTGCGTATCCTACTGTCGGGCACTGGTGTCGGACACTCGTGTCGCATATCTACATTGGCCGATATCGGCTCCCATTGTCGCCCGGTACAGTCCTAGGTGAACCAATCCCCTCCCTCTCGGGATGAGGAAGAGCTCACCTAGTGTCACCCGGTACGAGCACTGGAGCACGATACGCCTGCTCTCGCAACCACCTCCGAAGATCACTCGACTATCCGAAACCTGAAGTGACCAAGCTTGTCAGAACTGTCTAAGCTGTCTTTTCGGCTCCCTGTAGCTGCTATTTATAGGCAGCTGGTCGGGGGAAGATATGGTGCTCGAAGCGCCACGTGTCCTCCCTTCCGCTGTTCAGTCGGTGGTCGGCTGACGTGGGTATCACCCGGTATCGCTCGGCACAAGGAGGTCGGTTGTCGGGCATCGTGGCGAGAGGCGCCTGCCGGTGGGTGGTCGATATCACGCGGCAACCGGAGTAATTGCGGCACGCTTGGCTCCCTGTCAGGTAAAGAGGCGTGTCGTCCATCGCGCAGCCCTGCCGGTCAGCGTGTGTATCGGGCGTCAGGGGGGGGGGCGAGACAGTCTTTGGACTTATTTGCGGGTCGGAACGGCCTTATTGGTGTTAAATGGGCCAAAATAGGAGGAAACTCTGCAAAAGATGGAAATATTGGACTGAGAGCATTGCTTTGCCAATTATTACAGAAATGCATATAAAAGTGAGGAAAACAACCGAAAAGGGCAATTTTGATAACAGAATAAAGGCCAAAACATCACAAAAATTGGTGTTATCAACTCCCCCAAACTTAGCGTTTTGATTGTCCTCAATCAATATTTAAACTTTATTTGGCGATGCTTCTTCCCGCGTAGTATGCTTTTCAGGCCAAGATGTAAAACAAGTATCGTAATGCCTTTAGAGATAATGCTGCCTCATTACGGACAAAAGACTTCATTTTTCTTGCCTTATTGTTTAAGTAAGATTATTCTCTAAAGCTTCGGCGAGACGTTGTTGTATGATTCCGAAGTTAGCTTCCACACCAAACAGCTTTATTTTCAGGGCAGAAAGTTGTGTATAGGGTAGGCTAAGGCTTTTTGGGTTTTCTTCTTGTTTTCCATCGGTCCATCCAGGTAAGGGTCCGTTAACGGGCAAGTGGTCCCTGCAGTCTAAGCCAGTTGGCTTTAGAGTAGTGATTTCACATCCTACGTACCACAACCCCAGATCTACCATGCCTAAAGATGGGTACTTTTGGGAAACAAGTGTGTGTAAGTTTTTTTCTTTTATTGGGCACAACTCTCATGCTTTTATTCACGCTCATAAGGCTTCTCTCTCTTTTTAGGATTTTTGTCTGGTAAGGGGAAACAAAGAGATTCTTGCTGTTTGGGCAGCTTTTTCCTTCTACATACTCGTCTCTTAGCTGTTTGCGAGATTATTATATTTTTCGAAATTTTTGGCATGGCAAAACATATTCTTTTGTTCATTTGAAGGAGCACTATCGAAAAGATATAACAGGACTTGCGTCATATTTAGCGCAAAGAAAATAAACTTGGCAGGCAGTTGCATCAGGGTTTTTACTAATATAGCGACTTTGTACATATGCATGGGGACAAAATAAGCAAAATTTTGCAATTTTTTTTTTATTTTTATATTTTTTTAATGAACATGTATATGTATCCAAGAGTTTTACATGAACAAGTATATGTATACGTGATAAACAAAAGAATCAAAAGATTAAGTTAGAAAATTTGACAGAATTTTGTACCTCCCTCACTGGTACCATGGTACCCCCCAAACTTACTCCACACTCTGTCCCAGAGTTGTGAAGTAGATTAGGTAAGGTAATGCTAATCCAGTGAGGGTTAGCCGACGAGTGCGCCTTTGTCAGATAAAAGCTCCCACACATATTCTCCTCTTTTGCTGTGGTAATCGATGTGATGGAGCTGGTCAGGCGTCTCTTTATTCGCTATCCATTCCAGGACGTGGATACCGCAGTCGTTGGATAATGGGGTCTGCTGTGGGCTGCGGTGGCAGAATTGAAGCTCGTGCCATTTGTTTGCTTGTGTGTCCAGGAATTGTTGTATCATATTTGTCACCCCGTCATAGTATTTCCGAGTTAAGCGTTCGAAGGATGACAACGTTTCTGATGTACACATCACTGGATGGTTGTTATTTCCATCTGAGCTGTTGTAAAAGATTCCTGCTCGTTTCCGGGTGTACACCGTCAGGAGCGTCCAATGGTTATAATGAATAATTGGCAAAAAGTTTGGCTAGGGACTCTGCTTTCCAACTCTTCCAGGAAAAGCTTCTGTGCTCCTGATTCGTCGGCTAGGCAAACGTCGTTAAACAGCATATGATGGGCTATATATGCATGATCGAACTTTGGTTGTAAAATTTGGACGCAAGCGGTTAATACCGATACTGACAAACATCCTCCTTCTTTAACCACGTCCCTTAGCTCATCGATTGGGACTATGACATTTCCCGCCTTGTAAATGACATCCCTTGGGGTAGCATCTGCTAACTTCAGAAGGATTACATCTACCTGCTCATGCGTGAGCGTAGCGCACGAGAAACGGTCGAAGTTTTTGATCATCCCTTCTGTGGCTTTAGGCGAAGCAGTTTCTTCCATCCCGTGCACTCTCTTAAGGACCATCAGCTCCTTGCCTGCCCCATGTTTGACTGTCGCCACTTCTTCTTCTTTTTCTGAGGGGTTGCTGGGCTGAGAAGAGTCTTCATCTAGGTCACTGTCCAGCAGCCGCTCCGGTACCCCGATGTCCCGGAAATAGCGCTTGTCCTTGATCAGCAACATGGCGTAGGTGCCCCTGCGTTGATAGAAACAATGGCCCCTAAGGGCCCTCAAGTTGCCAAATGTACTGAGCACCTCAATGGCACTTAAGACGACCAAGGCGCTGTTTCCGCTTCCCTCTTCAGCCTGGACGGGGAAGTCGTGAATAGAAAAGAAGTTCCAAATGCCGCCGTGGCGTTTGGTTCCTCGCTTGATAATTCTTTGAAGATGCACCGGTAGAAGCCTCAAGTTTTTGTCTTCTGGGCGGTTGAAGGTGATCCCTGAGTGCGGCGCCTCATTGTGGCTGCAATTCAGGAGCCGGACTTCGTGGTTCCTTAGGTCTGCTACGCAGAGGAACCATATGTCGCGGTGCTTGTATGGTGCCAACACGAGGTTAGGGTCGTGCTCGTCAATGTGCTGCAACATGTTGGACACCGCAGAGTAGTCTAGTTCTCTGCACATCAACCTTCTCGCCAAGGTCGGGGTGGCACAGTATATTTTCTTCTGACCTGTCCTACTATCGATATTTTTTATTATAGCATTCTCGAGGACTCTGAATAGCCTTTTTCCGACGACGGCCGTCGAGCGGAACATGTTGCGGAGTGTTCCCCGTCGTACGGAGAAGTAGCCGTCGCTCCAGACGATGTCTTCTTCATCTGCCTACGATCTTAGGACCCTGTCTAGTAATTTCTGGTCTCTGATCGACAGGTATCCGATGGCCCTTCTGTCGAAGTCGGCCATTTTGAAGGATGATATCTCTGATGGCTCGCGAAACCTGTCTGCCATCGATCGTCTACGTCGGGGGAGGTGTCTTTCATTGGCTGCGTACACGTCCCCCTTTTCTCCCTCCGACTCGTCTGAAGAATCTGTCCCTATGCTGACATCTCCGTTATCATCTTCAATATCATCCAGGGGGATTGAGGGATTTCCTTCCTCGGGGCCTACGGGGCTCGCCTGTCTTGTTGGAGCTCCGTCGGTGGACTTCGGTTGCGTCCCCTCCTCGGGCGTTGAGGATCGCCCGCTGGAGGAGGAGGGTGACGCTGATGTCGAGGGAGACGCTGAAGAAGATGAAGGAGAGCCACGGCTAGGAGGTGACGGCAACCGTCTCGACTGCCTTTGGCGCGGATGGTCGTTCCCTCTATCCAGCCTTTCCTCAATCTTGTCGAGGCGTTGGAGAACTTGCTGCATTATAGCATTCAGAGTCTCTAGCCCGCCGGCGAGGTTGGCCAGAGTCAGCAGCTCTCACTCTTGGCTATCCAGCCTGTCTTGGAAAGATGCAAGTTTGCGAGTTAGGGAAAAACAGATAGCAGAGTTGTTGTCTGTTACCTCCCGCAAGAGGTCGAGCTCGTCACCTATCATCTTCCCGAGCGACGGAGGGGTTCCTACGTGCCTCCCTCCCGTCCTCGTGACATCCTGCCCGCGTGATGGCCCACCAGACGAGGTACAACGTATCTCAATTGTTCGCATGGCAGATGTTGCTGGGTGAGGTGTTAGCCCCCTTGTGGTCGCCTCTGCCTCACCTTCATATCTTGGTGAAGACGGCCTTGGTGTGGGCGGATGCTGCTCCACATCTGGGTCCTCGGCGATCCTTCCAGCAGCTTTGACAGGGGCCACCGTTGTCGGGGCCGGTGTCAGCCGTGCACTTTCGAGCTCCCTTCTCAGGATCTCAGCAAACACCTCATTACTGGTGTCCGGCTCAGGTACTTCTTCTGCCTCTACAGGCCCTTCGGGGATGTCTGGGGCTGCAGTTGCCTCCCCCGTAGCAGCTCCCAAAGTTGATGTTTCAGTGACCTCTACGATCACCGACTCTTTCTCAGCTGCCACCGTCCTCGCAGGGGCGGTAGTTGATGTGGATGTCCTTTCTTGGGCTCTTATGGTGGCGGCTTGGGCTGTGTTGGCCGCCAAAGCTTCTATATCTGTGGCGATGAAGACTAATTTGTCTACGTCGTAGTCGGTGCAGCGAGGGAGCGGGAGGAGTATATTCGTCCTTGCGAACTTATAGAAAAAGTCTCTCCCCTCCTTCCTGATGATGCTAGCCCTGATTAGGTACTTGGTGTCGATTACCTCATCGCCCTGCGTCCTCGAAAGGCTGCGCGGCTCTTTCGGGTACCCGAGCCCCTTTGCGATAAGGTTGACTATTCCGCCCATGCAGTAGTCCTTTGTAGCTTCCTTCATCGGATGTAGTCTGTTCATAAAAAATTGTCTGAGGTTGATTACTCGGCCCTCCATTATGTGCCACATGACATGGAGCTCCTCTGTGTATATGTTGCTGGATTCGTACTTGTTGAACAAGAGGCATGCCACCAGTTTGTGCACTATCCTCCAGAAGCATGAGTGCATAGCAGCTACCTTCTTTCCCGGCTTGAACGAAGATTCGCCGGTTAACCGGTTCCAGAGCTTCACGGGATCGAACCCATCTCCTTCGGTGATTCTCTCACCGTTGTCCATCAGGTTCCTCTCCTCCTCGCTTGAAGAGAAGATATGGTTCAGGAACTTTTCGGAGATTGTGCACTTCGAGTTTTAGAGTTGGGCTTGGAGTCTGTCTGGCCCTTCGAATTCCTTTCTCTCCGCCGGTGAATTTCTTACCCGGTGGAGGGAAGACATGAACTCCATGTCAGCCTAGTGTACGAGGAAGACCTGCTGAAGTAGAATTTCTTCAGACCTGCCGCGGCGAGGACGGCCTTCAGCCTCTTCTTGATTCCCAGATTAGCAAATGAGGCTTCGTGGCAGAACCTGCTGGGGCGGTAGATTTTGGACACCAGCTCAGCGTACCAGCGAGTATGGTCGTTGTTCCTTGGCTCGAAACTCACCGCCAAGGCCTCCGGGATTGCTGCTGCGGTTGGGGGTGTTGGAGTTAGAATTGGAGTTGGAGTTGCTTCTTCTCCAACCCTGGCCCTCTTTTCCGTTGTAGAGGCCTCGACTGGTCTTGGATTCGGGCGCTTTCGCCCGGCATTGGAGGTTCCAGCCGCAGTCTCTGGGTAGATCCTTCTACCCTGAGAGTCAACGGGGACATCAATGATCTTGGTGCGGGCCATCTCTGTAGGACAACAAAAGAAATACTTTGATTAAACATGTTGGCTTTTGAAAGAGGTATACAATAAAGAATAAACATGTGGCCCGATGTTTTTGTACAAAGGATGCACGACCCCTACCCCCTAGTATCGGGTGACACACAAGGTTCTGTGGTGAAGTCATGCGGCCGATACTAGGGACGGGTATCACCCGATACAGACTAGGCGATAGGGCGACAAATGCTCGGTCATGTCAGCAGATAAAAGATGCCCGATACGACTCGTATATACACAAAGGAAACAGCGTGTCGCCCAACACAGAATATATGGGACGGTACAAAAATGGACGACACGACTCTCGCCTGACAGGGCATATCGGGCAATAGTTACTAAAAGATACGTTGCACGATATGCATGTCGGGCGATACAAAATCGTTAAGCTAACAAGGCCGATAGTCCATACATGTAAACAGAGAACGTGTCGGGCGGCAAAGACTGCTGCACGATAGGTATACCGGGCGATATCTACTGGGCGATAGGTCTGTCGGGCTGTACCTCACAGAGCTCAGGATTTCCGCACGTTACGAAGGCAGGGGGTGTCGCGCGACACAAGAGAAAAAAGCACAAAGTCCTTTGCACGATACAGGAGCACGAGCATAGTAATTCAGGTAGCCCGACACGGTAAAACATGTTCATATATATATAGCGAACTCAACCTTGGTTTTTTCGATACGGTGAAAACACGGCAAGCCATCCTGGGCATGCATCGGCCGATAGGGCATGTCATTCCCGAGACGGACAGTCCATCCGTCGGCCTAAGGGTGATCAGTCCTTTGGCACGATCGTCACAGGCTCATGCAATCTAGGAGCATCTTTTGTCATTGCCTTAGCGATTCCCGAAACACTTTTTGCACGATGCTGTGCATATCTTGCCGGTGGGGTTGCTTTGCGTTACAACCTTCAGAGCAAAAGCTAGAAGAAAGAAAAGGAAATTTGAAAATGAAAAGGGGTAGCTAAAGCGGTTGAGGAGTAAAACATCACTGGCCCGAAACTAAGGTCATGGCCTCAGCTAGCATTACCCATCCCGTCCTAAAGAATACTTCGGTGACCCATAAAACGGAGTCAGCGCATGTGGCACATGCACTGACTCGGGCCTTATTACATCCCAAAATATTTGTAATGTTTCTTTTGCAGGAAAGTAAAAACGTCCTATTCTAGGAATTAAAAAGACAACTCAGGTTGCCTCCCGAGAAGCGCTGCGTTTCTCGTCTTCAGCTGGACGCTCAAAGTTTCTTCATCCTGCATCTCATCCGTGCTCCTACGGTCCTTGTCCCGTTCTTGTCGCCGGTTCGGTATTTGACGGAATCCTCCCTGATGGTTTCTTCACAATTTTAGCCAATTGAGCTAGCTGCTGGTCGATCTGGCGTTGGTGCGTCTGCATGTCTGCCAGTTGCACCTGCAATGAGTTCAAGACACCGGAATTTGATAATGCACTCTGTGCCAGTTGATTGTTAATCGTATCTTGCTTCTTGACAAAATCAAATAACTGGCCAACCACGTCTGTCTGGCCCGTGCCTTTGCTTTGTTCTCGGTTAGGCCCTTGATTCTTCCCCTGTGCTTGGAAGTTCCCCTTGTTTGATGGGAAATGAGTGTTTTTGGGGTATTGGCTTGGTCCTCCCCTTTGCTCGAAAGCTTGAGGTTGTTTGGAGGCACCTTGCAACTGATGCACATTTTCAGCTGCATCCTTGTTGCCATAGCTGAAACCAGGGTGGTCCGGCCTTTTGAAATTCACAAAGGCCACCTTCTCAGTTTCCTCATCCTCAGATCCGGAATTGCTTGATGCGTCTGGTTGGGTGTAGATGCAATTGTCTACCCCGTGTCCGCCTTCTCCACACGTTACACATTTCATTACCTTTTCAACTTGCTTCTTACCCTTTCCGCCAGATTCTTTTAGCTGCTTTACATCTGTAGCTATCCTCTAGATCTGAGAAGTGATTGTCTCCAGCGCCTTGGATTCAAAAGAAGATCCTTCACTAACCTTCTTAGCTTGGCCACGGTCAGATCTGTCATAGTCAGTGCCGGCTTGCAGCTCGGCCATGTTTTTGATGATCTTTTCAGACCTGCTCGACTTTTTCCCTAGGAAGTCGCTCCATGCTGCTGCGTTCAACGAAACCCTTTCCTCTGGAGTTAGGCCGTTATAGAAGGTAGTGATCAAGAACCCTTTCTTGTAGTTGTGGTGAGGGCAGTCCCTCTGATATTCTTGGTATCGCTCCCAAGCGTCATGGAGATTCTCATTAGGCTTTTGCATGAACGACGTTATCCTTTGTCTGTTTCTCACTGTCTTCTCAGTTGGGTAGAACTTATTTACGAATGCATCCACCAATGCTCCCCATCCGTTCAGAGCCTGGTGGGGCAGCCCTAGGTACCATGATAGAGCTTTATCTTCCAGAGAAAAGATGAAGCCCTTGCAATAGATTACCTCCTGGGGAACTCCCCTCATCTTGATAGTATCACATATGTTCTTAAAAGCATCCAAATGGTGATAGGGATTGTCATTCTTGGAACTCCCTCTGAAGCTTTTGTTCTGAATCATGGAAATGACAGACGGATTGAGTTCAAATTTTGCGGCGTTGAATCGCGGAACGACGACAGGGCATCTGGAATTATTAGCCTTGGTGGAGGCTAGCTCTCTCAGAGTCTTCTCTTCTTTGTCCAAGTCATCGTTGTTGCTGCCTCACTGTTGTTCTTGGCGTTGGTGTCGCCTGTGTCGATGACGGTGACGACGCCTGACATGGGGGTGGCCTTCCTCGGAGTGCTCCGATCCCTAATCTTCCTGCTGATCATTTCCGTCGTAGCGATCGTTGTCGCTTGGCGGAGGTGATTCATCCCTAGGCCTTCCCTGTTGTTCCCCTTCAGCATGTTGCGGGTTGACGCGGGGAGGCATAATGTCGATGATTGTGCTCTGTTGATTGGTTGAATGGTGTCGGAGCTCGGTGGAACAATGATATGTTCTTCAGGGTTCCTAAAAGAATGGCACGGAAAATCAAGTCAGAAAATTGAATTATTAGGCTTAGGCCAAGAATAATAGTAAAAAAAGAAAATGAGAAAAGAAAAGGTGTACTGTCAAACTTATTTCTAAGCTTGAGGCACATGAGTATAGTTAGTGGATTCGAATTCGTCAACAATACCGTCTTTGCCTTGTCCCCGACAACGGCGCCAAAAAGTTGACCGACCTAAATCGCGCGTCCTAAAAATGGAGGCGGATTTGAGGTAGTCGAGCTTTTACATTTATAAACCCAAATCCTTCTAGGCCCCCACAACTTTGTTTACGGGGTCGAAGTAGATATACGGGGTCAAACACAGGGACAAGGGGGGTAGTGTTGAGAACCCAGAATCGACACACTACACTCCGACAGGTATAAAGAGATGATAAATTCCCTAAGAGGGAAGCATAAAGATGTCACGAACAAAACAAGAAAACTATCTCCAAGTGGAGTTACTAGAAAGATTTAAGGCTTTAGACATTTAACAATTTTTAGTGGCTTTCATGCAACAGAAACAGAAGGATACACTCGGAGCTAAGGCGAGGTACGAAGGATAAAACTGCGGTAAAGCAAGCGGCGGTAGGACCAATCATGTACCCCTCCTCTCGAAGCGGGCACCTCTAACAAGGCATCGGTTCCACTCTAGGGGTCACCAGACTCAAATTAGAGTGGAAAGGTTACTAAAGCAACTCCGTTCCGGGCACTCTCGTACTCCAGAATCAGACCAAACACTAGAGCCACAACACAACTCTCGAAGTTGTTGCGACGGGAAAACACGATTCGATAGCTAAGCGAAACGCGATCCAAAACATGCAAGCTAGAGTTCAGATACCAAACATAGCAGTCATCCAACATATTGCACCAAGCATAGAGCAGCAAGTAAGTAAGCATTTCTATTTCTATAAGCATTAAAGGTATTAGTTACAATGCATGAGTAAAGAATTAAATAACAGAATTAAAGATATGTGTCGCCTTCTTGATGTAGAAGGACGACAAGCTACAGTAACCATCCCTTCCGATATCGGACAAAGGGGCCTAGCCCGATACAGCCGTGTCGAGCGGCATGCTCTCTCAAGCGGCATACCGCGACGGGCGACTGTATCGCTCAAGGACCTGGCCGATACACTCAAGTCAGGCGGCACACTCTCTCGGGCGACACGCCTGACGGGCGGAGCGTATCGAGTTCGTTATCGTGTCGGGCATAGAGCTGCGTATCCTACTGTCGGACATTGGTGTCGGGCACTCGTGTCGCGTATCTACATCGGCCGATATCGGCTCCCATTGTCGCCCAGTACAGTCCTAGGTGAACCAATCCCCTCCCTCTCAGGATGAGGAAGAGCTCACCTAGTGTCGCCCGGTACGAGCACTGGAGCACGATACGCCTGCTCTCGCAGCCACCTCCGAAGATCACTCGACTATCCGAAACCTGAAGTGACCAAGCTTGTCCGAATTGTCTAAGCTGTCTTTTCGGCTCCCTGTAGCTGCTATTTATAGGCAGCTAGTCGGGGGAAGATATGGTGCTCGAAGCGCCACGTGTCCTCCCTTCCGCCGTTCAGTCGGTGGTCGGCTGATGCGGGTATCACCCGGTATCGCCCGATACAAGGAGGTCGGTTGTCGGGCGTCATGGCGAGAGGCGCCTGCCGGTGGGTGGTCGATATCGCGCGGCAACCGGAGTAATTGCGGCACGCTTGGCTCCCTGCCGGGTAAAGAGGCGTGTCGTCCATCGCGCAGCCCTGCCGGTCAGCGTGTGTATCGGGCATCGGGGGGGGGGGGGCGAGACAGTCTTTGGACTTATTTGCGGGTCGGAACGACCTTATTGGTGTTAAATGGGCCAAAATAGGAGGAAACTCTGCAAAAGATGGAAATATTGGACTGAGAGCATTGCTTTGCCAATTATTACGGAAATGCATATAAAAGTGAGGAAAACAACCGAAAAGGGCAATTTTGATAACAGAATAAAGGCCAAAACATCACAAAAATTGGTGTTATCACTTATTATTTCTCTCTCTGCTAGATGATACTAGGAGGGAGTAGGGACACTCTAGAGGTGGTAATTTTCATATCAACCCTACATTTTGGGTAAATTACAACTTGTACCAAAATTGATATACAAGGCACTAACATTATTCAAACAAGTTCAAACTTGGATTTTAGGCTTTCCACAAGCCACCACTTAGCATAATTCTATTTCTTATAATGATAAAACACTTATGGTACGTTCAACATGTGACATATTGCAATATAACCCCTCATTTTGGGTAAATTACACTTTGATCCAAAACAAAGGAACATTGCTCAAACGACATTCAATCAGGACCAAACTTGGAACATAAGTGTGTCATATGATAAAAAAACACCTTAGAAGATTATATTAAATTTCTACGCAACTTACTTAGCCAAAGCAAATAGGGTTACCTCATAACCCAGATCAGGGTCATTACAAGTTATAAACCCCTAACAAGAATTTCGTCCCCGAAATCCCAGATGAAGAAAGACAATTGTCATTCATGCATCATATCATCAAGTCTCAACATAACATCTTGATGTCATGGAAATGCTATAGAACTTTGACCAGCACAATGTCCTTCCATTCAGAGTCATAATAGAATCTGTCAGGACACATACCCAACTGTCTTTTTCATTAATGACTGCAGTGTCAATTCCGTGTCAGGTAACACTTTCTAAATTAGAGAAGTACTATTCATACTTCAAATAATTCAGGTGTCAAACCTTATTGACTTACATCTTTTATGTGACAAGATTCTTGACCTTGGGAGTCTTCCATACTCCTCACTTAGTTTAGTATTTCACCTCCAAGGAAAAACCAGAGTCACATTCTGTCACCCACTTGGGACTACAAGTCTTAACATGTATTTGCTGTGCCATCTAGTCTGCTGACACATCACTAAACTTTCTTATGAATTGTACCAACTATCTTCCTAGTTGTACATTCTCTTGTCATAAGGATAGTCCACTTATTAAATAATAACTTATCTCAGAGGTATCTCTAGATGTTATGTATAAGTTGCCTTAACAGATCTAGATAGGGATATTCTAAGGAATTATTTTTAGCTTGGTAAGGTTTTCCCACAATGATTTTACAATTATTCCCCCAATTAGTACATCCTTATCGATGTCATGTTTATGCAGAGCATAAACCCCTAACATATGATGCTCATATTATCGTATGTAACCAAACCAATCTCAAAGTTGGCATTTCTAGGTAACCAAGCATTAATCATCTTATTAGGAGTCATGTCCTCACCATCTCATGCCTTTAAAAATTCTTGGATACTAGAATTCCTTACCTTGGTATTAGTTACATGTGTAAAAAACATATTACATCCTTATCATTTCCATCCTCTATAGTTATTTACCAAAACCAAACGTATTACTTATCACATATAGTTTTGTGTTAGAACCAGAATCCATAACTAACTGATACTTTTCAAAGTATCCCATTATAGATTACTTCAAATATATGCATATCAAGTGTCATAAGACCTACTTGTTTCTCATGTTCCTGAAAGGAAGGAATACAAGGAAACATAGTCCTTCTTATCACCTCATCATTATTCAGGGTTGTTTATTAAAGAAGAGAGGTTATCACCTTCTTTGAGGATTGCACAAACTTTCAATTGTTCATGTGTCATTCAATCTTGTTTCCTCTTAGGTTCCTTGCCATCAACATAGGAATTATAGAGATGATTGCATGTCATAATCCCTTAGCATTATCATCATCATGATTACTAGATCTGGGTATTCAAACCCTTAGTTCATCACTGAACATTATCACCTCTCATTAGGTGATTATTACCTCAAGGTCCTCAGACCAAGGTATTCATTATACTAAACATTTCCTTTTGTTTTTAAGTTGATCTATGATTAACTCAGATTCCTTCATATATCAATTAGGATGTGGTAGAAGTATCCGTGCCACATCTCCTACTTCATTATGCTCTTTAGATTGTCTCAAATGACTACTTGATCAGGTTAATTAGAAAGATAACAATCTAAGAGTTCCATACTTACCTTGCCTTCAATAGATGAATACCTGACCAAGGTATTCAAGAACTAAAATTAGGTAGTATGCATTTGTTTATATTATGTTTCATCTCTTTAAGTTTTACTACTTAGTATCTCAAATTTTCTCTGGGTGTTTCTTTTACATCTCTTCCTTTCATCATGAAGAGAGGAATTTCAAAACATATAAGAGAATATTGGACTGAATATAGGTTCTCATCCTTCTTATCTCTTCCTCATGTCCTCATAGGACTAATTAAAGGAAGCTCAATAACAACTACCTTCTTATGATTATCAAATAGAATCAAGAGAAGACATATCAGAATGAAAAATCTCTGTCTGACTATCACCCCTCACGGTCAACTACCACTTTAGGTTGACTCAAACATAGAGTCAAGCTGTTTCATGTTGTTACTTTTGTCTTTTTACACTATTGGGCTGTAACTTTTGTAGGCCCTGCTGAGTCTGTCTCAGTTGTTGGATCATTTCCTCCCTTCTTTTTGAACAAAAGGGTTTAGTATACTCAACATGTCCATATCTATGACATGTCTTATCCTCGTACCCTAGTCTTATCGGTCTTATTACCGATGTAGAAGCTAAGTCAGGAGTTCTTATAGGTGGAAAGTTAGGACTTTTGCCTTTACTTAGTGACTATTGCCCTGATGCACTAGGCATTTATTGCACTGGTGGTACAAAAAATGTTGGATTTTTAGAACAACTAGGCAAATGTCTCTAAAATTATAGAGACCTTTCCTAAATTCTCAGCTTATTTCTCCTCCTTGGGCATTGCCATCACAAAGTACTATCTGTCTATACTTATGGCAGAGTCAATTTTCTTGCCATATCTTAATCCTTCCCACATTTTCCACTGTTCCAACATGACTATGTCATTCAAGAACCCTTTCAAACCCAAAGTTTCTGCATTGAGGGCTAATAACCTAGGTTGTATTGCTAGTTTCCAGTCAACTATATTCATAACTGTTGTCCTAACCTTCCCAACAAGAGCATAAAAAGTAGGATTCTCTATACTGATTGGGTCAAGATGGGAATTCTCAGACACTCATTATTCTCTTGCCTGATCCCTTGCACCTTCTCCTGGTGCAACAACATTGCTCTTAGCAACGTATTCCTCATGTTCTCCAGTCATTTTTAAACTTCACCCTTTCTTCTGCTTAAACAAAAGTCATTATAGGATATACTGAAGGACACTAGAACATACTCAACACCTTAGTCCTATGTCTCTGTAGACTCAACAAACCTTAAGCTCTGATACAAAAACTTATAACGACTGCCACCAAACCGATAGTCAAATCGTTACTAATATTTGCAAAATAATCATAAGCAGCGGATTAACACAAATCCTTAAAATTTAAAACCATTTTGTATAGAGATCCATTTCCTGGAAAACTCTTAATGAAAGAATCAAAACTTTGTATACATTAGGGTTCACATTGTACATACACTGTACCATCTCATCTCGAGAATAACATATAATAGCTACTTTGTCAAAACATATATTGAAGCAACAGAAAACCTTGAGGCATACTAGCCAAAACGTCAAATTGTTCATAAAACCATCAAATACTAAATCCAAGGACCTGAGAGTACAGAGACGACACATATGACTTCTATCTACAAGGCACGAACGACAATACACTCAACCTGAGCTATCACTGCTGTCCCTGCTGCTGTTGTTGTCTTTCGACAGTACGGTCTCAACCCCCTTGTGCATGTCCACCTAAAAAAATGTGGATCCCACGGGGTGAGACAATTGTCCCATCGAGAGATATAACTCTCTACCAACAATGTTATTATCACAGGTAAACCATATTAAACTGAACAAAGGTTCTTATATATTACTAAACAAGGTTAATCACTGTGGATAAGCAAATTAAAACGTCTCTCATCTTTTCAAAGCATTGCAATTGTCTATAATAGAGCATTAAATCATCCATTCACTTTATAAGGAATATGAAAGAACATGTATATCATTTACCCATCATATCATGCCAACATCGCAAGCTTATCATGTGATAATATTATCATGGTATGATGACCATGCATTATTCTCATTTCTATTTGTTGGCCTCAGCTAATTTGCTAACCAAGTATTGATTTTATAAGAGTTCAGCTAGGTATTGGATTGTACCATTCCAAAGATCATAGCCAGGTATTGGACTATGCCAATCCTGATATCACAGCCATGTATTGGACTATACCAATCTTAATAGAGTTCAGCCAGGCATTAGACTATGCCAACCTTGTGAGATCATTTTGAGAGTACAACCAAGCATTGGATTATACCAATCCTAATAGAGTTCAGCCAGGCATTGGACTATGCCAACCCTGTGAGATCATTTTGAGAGTACAACCAGACATTGGATTATACCAACCCTGTGAGATCACAACCAGGCATTGGATTGTACCAATCCTATGAGTTCAGCCAGGCATTGGGCTATGCCAACCCTGTGAGATCATTTTGAGAGTACAACCAGGCATTGGATTATACCAACCCTGTGAGATCACAACCAGGTATTGGATTGTACCAATCTGGTGAGTTCATCCAGACATTGGGCTAGGCCAACCCTGGGAGATCATTTTGAGAGTACAACCAGGCATTGGATTATACCAACACTGTGAGATCACAACCAGGTATTGGATTGTACCAATCCTGTGAGTTTATCCAGACATTGGGCTATGCCAACCCTGTGAGATCATTTTGAGAGTACAACCAATCATTGGATTATACCAAACCTATGAGATCATGGCCATATTGCTAAGGATTTCATAAGAGTTGGAATACCTTTATGTTTCCCTTTCACTTTCATCATGGGATATCAATCCCTTAAACTCATCATTGAACACCACATCACCTTTGCTACGCATTATCCCTCAATCGAACCATCATACACATTCACATCCTTTATGTGATACAAGTATTCCTCACATCTCATTTTAACATATTCAAAGCACTATAGCCCTTATTTGGCTATGACCATAATGTATGTATGACCAAGATTTCATTATTATCTTTGTAATCATTTATTGTTATTATTATGTTACAGGGTTCCTATTTTCCTGGTTTATTTTAAACATTACCATCTCTTACATCAATCTCTAGATCAACATCTTGTCAGCTCTCACTAGGAAACAACTAATCACATGGCTCACAAGGCCATTAAACATCTTGTCACCTCTCACTAGGCAACAACTATTCACATGGCTCACAAGGCCATTAAAAATCTTGTCACCTCTCACTAGGCAACAACTATTCACATGGCTTACAAGGCCATTAAACATCTTGTCACCTCTCACTAGGAAACAACTATTCACATGGCTCACAAGGCCATTAAACATCTTGTCACCTCTCACTAGGCAACAACTATTCACATGGCTTACAAGGCCATTAAACATCTTGTCACCTCTCATTAGGTAACAACTATTCACATGGCTCACATGGCCATTAAACATCTTGTCACCTCTCACTAGGCAACAACTATTCACATGGATCACAAGGCCATTAAAAATCTTGTCACCTCTCACTAGGTAACAACTATCTCTAGGTCATAAGTCCTATATAAACATTATACTTGTTGTAAAAGTATTTCACATATCTCACAAGGCTTATGCAATAAGAGAAATACAACCTTCCCATTATTAGGGTTAGGGTTTCCCTTTATAGCCGAATAGGGTTTCAAGTTCATATTATAAATCCACCTAATTCATTGCTCCACACATCTAGGAGCATACATTGATATCATAAGTATTCAATCATACTTATTTATTCTCACCATTTATCATTAAATGATTATCAACACAAAGTATGAGTTTATCTCTCATCCTCATTAGGATATTGATTACATCATACTTTATTAACTTGGCTCAACCCTTTCTCAAAGGTATGTTAGCCTACACTCATCAAAGTGCATTAAACTTTGTATGTCTTAATGTATCATTTGACATAACACACTAAATGTGTCACTCAATCAAGTATATTGAATTGAGGTGCTTCCACCCTATCGGGCAAAGAGGTGTGTGCTTTCTTCCATATCGGGTAAAGAGGTGTGTGTGTGCTTCACACCATATCGGGCAAAGAGGTGCTTCACACCATATCGGGCAAAGAGGTGTGTGTGTGATTCACACCATATCAAGCAAAGAGGTGTGTTTATGCTTCACACCATATCGGGTAAAGAGGTGTGTGTATGCTTCACACCATATTGGGCAAAGAGGTGTGTCTATGCTTCACACCATATCAGGCAAAGAGGTGTGTGTGTGCTTCACACCATATTGTGCATAAGGGGTAATTTTGACCTCATATCGTGCAAGAGGTGTATACTACATCACCATATCGTGCAAGGAAGTGTAAACTCATATCCATATCGTTTTAGTAGTGTAGGCGCATCACCATATCGGGTTAGAGGTGCTTGCTTATGTGCTTGAACCTGATATCACTTTATAAGGTGATACCATCATATTCAAGCTCTAGACCTTCATTATACTTGTTCTAATTTACGGAAAACAGTTCTAGGTTACTACTAGATCTCATTGATTCATCAATTATGCAAGAAAATTCTATTTGAAAGTAAATCATTTAACTAAGGCAAGATTGATGATAAATAATAACATAATTGAGTTCAAGTTATATAACCCACCTCAAGAGCAACTTCAAATCTCCAAGCTCCAAAGCTTCACGTTCCCAAGGTTGAAGGTGATCTTCTCAAATGTCCAAGACTTGAGATCCTCAACCCTATGCACGATACCTCACCACTTGTGGCCGATATCCCTCACTTATGGCCGATATCCCTCACTTGGCCGATATCACTTTGCAATGGGTGATACCAAGGCTCTATGCACGATACTCCTTCAATATTGCATGATATCAAGACTCTATGCATGATATCTAAGAGAAAGGGGGTGATAGATTTCGAAAAATTCCACTTATGGGTGAAAGGAAGGGTATATATACTTGAGGTTCATGAAAAAGTATGTATATGAGGTGTCATCTTTTCAAGCTACTAGGTGCCACATGTCCATGCATGGTTGACATGTGTCCTTGCATGCACTCATATTTATCTTGACATGCAAAAAACTTGAAGATAATCTAGAGATGATATTTCGGCCATTAGTTATCTTGTTTGATAAGATATCTTATCTTTATCTTCATAAATTATGCAAACCGATACAACTTTTGCAAGGAGAACCTAACTCATCATGGATCACCTCCTTGAGGTGCTTAGATCATCATGGACAAGGACAAGAGTTCAAAAAACGATATGGGATCCCCTCTATGGCTCCTTGGCCGATAGGCACTCCCATATGGACGCTACAACCCGATACAAGCTCAAATTAGGGTTTCACATTCAACCCTTTCTTGGTCTTTTCATCACCAAGAGTACCATTACTCATAAATGATTCAAACATGATGACTCCTTATATTTCTCTCCTCTATATGATACTAGGAGGGAGTTGGGACACTCTAGAGGTGGTAATTTTCATATCAACCCTACATTTTGGGTAAATTACAACTTGTACCAAAATTGATACACTAGGCACTAGCATTATTCAAACAAGTTCAAACTTGGATTTTAGGCTTTTCAAAAGCCACCACTTAGCATCATTATCTTTCTTATAATGCTAAAACACTTAGGGCACGTTCAACATGTGACATATTGCAATATAATCCCTCATTTTGGGTAAATTGCACTTTGATCCAAAACAAAGGAAGATTTCTCAAACAACATTGAATCAAGACCAAACTTGGAACACAAGTGTGTCATATGATAACAAAACACCTTAGAAGATTATATTAAATTTATAAGCTACTTACTTAGCCAAAACAAACAGGGTTACCTCATAACCCAGATCAGGGTCATTACAAAGAAGAACAAAAATGACAGAGGAGGAGGAGGTTTTGCTTGGTATGGAGGATAGGTCACAGAAAATGGATAGAGAAGGGATCTCAGAGATGGTATGGGAGTCATACACTAAGGTAGCGGTGGCCGGTAATAACTAGCACAATGAACAAAAATGAAAATGGTAAGTTGAAGCTGTCAAGGTGCGGGTGGGCTTGGCACTATACGAGCCTTGTCACGACTGTGAAGAGGGAAATGCCCTGATTTAGTTTTCTTATGAAACTAAAATACAACAAGGCTATTTGGAAAAAAATGAAGCATTTGTGTGGGTACATCAATGAGGTTTGCATCAGTAGCATTGGAAGATGGGGGGATGGGGTTTTGGTGGTTGGATCTTAATTTCACAACTATTTCCTACTTACATCATCATTTTATTGTAAAGGTTGAAGGAGGGGAGGGAATTGGGAGGTGGAGGTGTGCCGAAATTCATGGATGGGAAGAAAATCACCTTAAATATGAGACTTATAAACTAATGTTACATTTAAACCATGTCCTATCATCTTCATTGGAGACTTCAACAAGATTCTCAACTACGGTGCAAAAGAAGGAGGATCGAGCAATGGTGTGCGCCACACTGATGATTTTTGAGAGGTTATCAATGAGTGTAACTTGCTTGACTTGGGCTATCAAGGTTCATGCTTTGTGTGGAGAAAGGGAAAGACTGTGGAGACATCTATTAGGGAGAGACTTGACAGTGTGTTTCTGTCACCAGAATGTAATGATCTTTTCCCCAAGGTCTGGGTAAAACATCTCACAACAACATATTCAGATAACGACCCTATAATGCTGAACATGGTGGATTATAGGAGAAGCTTTAGAGTTGCAAAAAACTTTGTTTTCAAAAAATGGTGGATGAGTGACCGAGTGTCATAATGTTGTAAAGGAGGTGTGGAAACAAGAGGAAAACAACAACTTGGTAGCCAAGATCAATTTTTGTGCTAACAATCTCAGTGAATGGGCGAACAGAACATTTCATGACATTAGGAGAGAGCTTAGAAGAGTAGAGAGAGAACTGGAAATAGAGCACAAAAATCATACGACAAGTGAAATCATCAACAACTGTGCCCTTCCAGTGGAGTTTGAAGTCCGGCTGCAACAATTTAATGAATCCTTTTGGTTCACAAGAGCTAAGGCAAATGAGATGCAAGACTGTGATAGATATATAAAGTATTTTCACAAGAGAGCATCCCGAAGGAGAAAGCATAACATGATAAAAAGCTAAAAAAATGAAAGGGCGTCTGGAACCATGATGTTGAAAGCATCGAGAACATTGTACCCATTCAAGGCGCCTGGGCCAAATGGGTTTCATGCCAATTTCATTTGGGCATACTGGAGTGTTATTAAGGATGATGTTACTAAGTACATCCATGGTTGGTGGTTTGGTGAGAACAACATTAAAGAGATAAATAACACTAACATAGCGCTGATCCTGAAGTGTAAAGTGCCCTCCAATATGGGTGAGTTTAGACCTATTAGTTTGTGCAATACTATATACAAAATTATCTCCAGAATGTTGGCAAACAAAATGAAGGGTTTTTTGAATAACGTTATCACAGAAAATTAGAGTGCCTTTGTACATGGCAGACTGATAACATATAATGTTGTTGTGGCCTTCAAGATCTTCCACGCAATGAATAGAAAAACAAAAGGAAGCAGGGGACGATGGCAATCAAAGTAGACACGAGTAAGGCCTATGATCGGGTGGAATGGAATTTTTTGGACAAAGTGTTGGATCACATGGGGTTTGGGGTGTTTATAGGAAAAAGCTGGCTTAGTGCTATGGGAGCGTCTATCATTATAAATGACAGGAGAGGGGAAGCCATACAACTCAAAGGGGACTTCGATAGGGGCCCAATTTCTCCTTGTTTATTTTATGTGCAGATGCCTTCTTCGATCTTATAAATACGACGATCTTAGATAAACACATTATGAGGCTAGAGAGAACAAAAGGGGTCCTAGAATATCTCATTTATTCTTTGCTGATGAAAATATATTGTTTGCTTGGGCAATTCTGACAGAGGAGCCCATGATAGCTAGCTTGAGTAGTTGCTACCAGCGGGCATGGTAGGAAATTAACTAGGAAAAGTTAGATATATCATTCAACAAGATTGTCAAAGATGATGTAAGGGATGTGATCTATTCAAACTTGATAATGCGATAGGTCCTCAAGCATGACAAATACTTAGGACTACCAACAATCATTGGTAGATCTAAGAAAGAAGTTTTCTAAAGGATCAAAGACAAGATTTGGCACAAACTGAGCGGTTGGAAGGAGAAGTACCTTAGCTAGGCTGGCAAGGAGGTGCGGATAAAGACTGTCATTTAGGTGACACCACATATATATATGATGGGCCTCTTCAGATCCTAACAAATATTATACTTGACATTAGTAAGATGATTGTGAATTTTTGGTGGGGCTCAACTGAAAAAATGCAAGGTCCATTGAGCGTCATGGAAATAAAGTTTGAAGACCTCAGGAGGAAGGTGGGTTGGGGTTCATAGACCTAAGGGTCTTCAACACTTATTCTTGCAAAACATGCTTAGAGGTTATTCACTAATCAAAACTCCTTCACATACAAAGTGATGAGACAAATATTTCAGAAATGATGATTTCCTTGAAGCCTTCAGGGCTTTTGACCCGATCTTAACCTGGAGGAGCATGTGGGGGGTGAGATCTATTCTTAAAGAGGGGCTGAGATGGAAGGTAGGAAATGGGAGGAAAATCAAGATCTGGGTTGATGCTTGGCTCCCGAATAAGAAAGGATGGTGTGAGAGAAAGGAGGCCTTTGTTGACATTGATGACTGGTTGGTGGTAGAGTTACTTGACATTCAGATGTATAGATTGAGTGAACAATCTCTGAGTGAACTCCTAAACTAGGATGACATCGAGGTCGCAAGGCAAATCCCACTCTGTAGCACAACAAAAGATAATTAATACTGGTATGCTCGCTGGATGGTGCTTACACAGTCAGATCAAGGTACCAACTCAGTTGTGTAGAGACCCCCCAAAGCGAAGGGTCTATCAAAGATGAGGTATCCAAGCTCTGGGATTTTGTTTGAAGGCTCAAGGCTCCACCAAATATCAACCACTTTTTATAGAGAACATGTAAAGAGAATATGGCTACAAGAGTCAACCTAGTGCAAAGACACATAAACGTTAATGCTGCATGCTCTTTGTACAATGGTACAGACAAATATACTTTTCATGCACTTTTTGATTGTAGGGAGGCTCAAGATTTATGGCCATGTGGGGTCGTTTGTGAGCATTCTTCAATATATGCCGTGAACCAGCATGATTGATGCCTGATGTGGATTTCAAAAACTTGAACTATGAGAGTTTTTTGGACTTCACAATCTCCCGCATTACAACTTGGAATAATAGAAACAACATGATCTTCAACCAAGGTGAGACTAGGGTCTTACTGATCAACGCCCAATTACAGATGTGGTTGAAGGCTTACAAAGAGAAGTAGATGTGGATGCCTCCTACTGATGACTCAACTCCAAGTAGAGCTGAATGTAGGTGGGAGGTGTCCCCTAAAAACTGGGTTGAAGTTGACACTGATGTGAAGATAATAAAAGACACTTATACCAATATGGCTGCGGTGTTCAGAACTCATGACTGTAAGATCCTAGCCACTACAATACAATCCTTGCGGTACAGCTGGGCCCCTACTATCATGGAGACGTATGCTATCTACATGGGGTTGGTGGCTGCGTGGAAGAAGGACTATGAGAATTCAATAGTTGAAATCGATTCTAAGGTAGTGGTGAAGATGCTTCAATCACTGATTGAAGGTAGAGGTCCCCTTGCACAAATTCTTTCAGAGATCATTAGCCTGGAAAAATGTTTCTCAAGTGTCAGTGTTAGACATGTTTTTAAAGAATGAAATACTGTCACACACAATATGGTGAGACTTAGCATGAGTCTTAATCATGTAATTGTTTGTAAGGATAACTTCCTAAAAGAATGTCACCCCCCCTCCTTTTGTAATGATGTGATGCATTAATATATGCATGATTTAACTCAAGAAAGGTAGCAGAAAAAGAAACCTCCAAGAAAGACCCTACTCCGTCAGCCAAGGGGGCTGAACAAAGCATGCTCAGAAATAAATAACAAGATGCCTCTATCCAGGGAAAGGAGCCTAAGTAGTAGTCAAGCTCAAGGAAATGTGACGAACAACCAAAATGATCTCCCACCACAATGAGATTCATGAAAGTTGGGCAAGAAATTGATGATCTTTGTGAGATCCCTTCTAACTGTGACGACCCTAATTTTTGAATTTTAAGGAGTTACATATTTAATGGAGGTATAAATGGATCCAATTGTCTCAATATTGAACGATGTGTGCTATATGGTCACAAGAATTGTTCTCGGATATGTTTGATCAATATTGATTGATAATATGCTTTTAGTTCAACGTTTATGCATATGACCATGTTAATTACTTTAGGACTATGCATCACAACATGCTTGTATGTTGGGTCAACTACACCCATTATTGTGCACATGATGGAAGTAAGCTCACCACCCATTCTTGGAGATTTTTCAATTATTCCCTCCAAGGCATCCTTTCTGGAAGGGAAATGAGTGAGTACATCCTTATGGGTATGTCTTCCATGCACTGGTCATAGAAAAATCTTTTGTCATGGATGATTTCCATGACATATTTTCCTCTCAGGTCATGGAAGTCATCATTATTGATTTTCTCGAGGGGAATCCCTCTATTCAATGCTTTTGTCATCCTGATCAAGATAAACACATTGTCTCCTGAGTCTGGCTTTTGCTAGGGCCCACTGCACTTGATACTAATACTTTCCAGTTAGGACGTTACCAATTGACCATCCCTTATATAAGAGTTTTAGGCGGGTTGGGATTGTTTGGATCGCTCTGTGCTCCTCTTTCAAAGACCATCCTTCCACACGACATGTCTTTCACATTGTCATTGTAAGTAATAACATGTGAAGTAGAAAGATCCCCCATGGTCAAGAGCTAGTGATTGAAATCCTTAAAGGGGAGTGTTACAAACCTCATTTTCCTTGTTCTTTGTAGAGATTCTTGCAATTCTTCAATCAAGGGGGCTTTGTTATTGTCGACATATAATTTTATTTCCAAATTAGATGTTGCATTGTAAATTGGTCCCTCTTTGTCTTTGTACATGTATTCTTCTATGATTGTACCATAGAGAACCTTGAAGAATACTCTGTTGATTGAGGTCTTGTGTCTAAAGGCTTGCCTCAAGTCATTTCTAGTTAGAGAGTATATGTTATGTTGTAGATGGTGTTGACTCCTGGCTTGTCGTCATCTAGTATATCTATTAGGATGTGGAAGTCATAGAGTGTCATCCCTGGTATTGATGTCATGTCCATGTCTTTCATTTTTCATGGAAACGGTGGGGGGCCTGCCAAATGTGTTGTATTAGCTAGCTGTGGCTCAGGGAAATTAGGTTTCTCAGGTTTGCTCGAAGCTCTATTAAACATCCAGTTCAGGTTTCCCTCATCCTCCTTAGAAATTTGTTCCTCTATCTCTTCTTCAAAAGGATTTAGGGGAGGCACCCCTCCCTCTATAGGTTCATTCAGCAAGAATTCATTTATTATGTCTTCATAGTCAATTGGAAGGGTGGGGCTTTGTAGTCAAAGAGTGGGTCCAGTCTGTTCCTTATATCCTCAGTTGTTTCCCCTACCTCCTCCTTTGGTGTTGGTGATGCTTTTACGATGTCATTTTCACATGTTGCCTCCTCGGTGTAGCTGCTGGTTCTAGTTCTGCTGAGAAACCATTGTCCTTTGGTTCATCTATCACTCCCGACTGGTTGGTGGAGTGCCCTGACGAGGCTAGGAAGTTAGTATCACTGTCCTCCCTGATGGGCTCCCTTACGCTCTTGACATATTATGCTTCTTCTCCCTTAGCAGACAACTCTGTGGTGACATCTTATTCTGGAGACGGTGTGACTTGTGTGATGCCTAGCTTTGCTAGCACCATGTCTATGTTCAGTTGCACGTCCATCTACACTTCAGGTGGATAGGAAGCCCCTTCATTGCCAACCTTTTGTCTTTTGGATGACAACTCTTCTTAGGATGGTGATTTTTGTGGAGCCTCCTTTAGCTTTCTTTCTTCATTGGAGGCGCATAGCAACTCATTTCTGTGCCTCAAATCCTCTCGCTCCTACCTCAATGAAGCGATTTCCTTGTTCATCTCGGCCAAGGCCTCCATGATATGCATTTGATTCACCACAAGGAGCCACATCTGTTGTAACAAACTCATATGAGGTTGTATATTCATTGTTATCTCTTTTAATTGTGATGTTAGTGACCATATATCTAAAGTTAAATTTGAAATATTCAAGGCAAAGTTAGTGTCACGGAACCAGAATCTCGACCCCATTAGCCAAACGAATATCAAAGACAACATACAGAAGCGTGAAATGCTTAGCATACATGAACAGATAACAAGATAAAATCACCAACCATAATCTCAACATTCAACAAGTAATATTAAGCAACAATTACAATTACATATTAAAGAGTACAATTTTACAAGTCTGCTCATGTATACTAGGGATATTACAATAAGTACACCTTACATAGCTCACCAAGCCCATCAACTTCTAGAAAAATATGAACCTATAAAATACGTGAGACAAGGTGGGTCAAGCACACGAGGTGTCAAGTACAAGGCTAAAAGATACATATACATAAGCTTCACATAATTTGAAAAGAGTTGCATAAGTAAACGAACAAGAATAAATGAGTTAATTACTTCGCAAAGCGAGAACCCATCTTTTATTCAATTTACTCAAATTATACCAACAATATCATATATTATAAGGCATTTGACCAGCTTCCCATCGGAAGGGTTCGTGAGGGTGCTCAAAATTAGCTAACCCTCTTCATAAGGGACCTTAAGGCCATCGCTAGGAGCTAACCTTGTATCAAGGTTGTCCGCCCTTTCTTGACAACTCAAGTAAGACACCCATCCTTGTATCCTTACCCCGAGACTACAAGTAGGTTCACAAGGTTTGTATAATGGATATCTATATTATGTGTTCAAGTTATAAAACAACGATAACAAGATAAACATTGAGTACAATACTAGAATACTACATGGTAATATTTTAGCAAGTAAACAAGCATACATATGTATCACATTTCAAGAAAGAAAGACATACCTGGTTCAGAGGTTTCTTAACTTATCCTTGACCATCTAGATCATAGACATCACCTGCTATGAGCATGATTACATGCATGTATTAGATTCTCATCATAAACCCTAGATAGCTCCATTTTAGAGTTATTTAGCTCATTAGGGTATTCTGATCATTTCTCGTCTTATCATTTTGTGATTAAGCCTATTGATTCTCCTTTCCAAGTTATTATTATTATTTTGAATACCATGTTTGAAACCTCATTATATCAATTAACCCTAATGTTAGACACATTACTAAGATTAGGATTTCAAGTCATATTAGGGGCCATCAGCATATATATATATATATATATATATATATATATATATATATATATATATATATATATATATATATCAACCTGATCTAGGAACTTATGTATAAAGTTTCATATAACAATATGAGTTTAATGGCAAGCTTACATGATTTATGATAAAAGATATATTCATTGCACTTCATTTAGGGTTATTAAGTCCCAAACTTAGGGTTTGATGATTATCAACTTCAAATTGATTGTAATAATGTTTTGATATTTTTCTAGTGATCAAAGGTCATTATAAGGTTCTTATTCAAATTTCATTTTTTTTATCTTTCATTTATTTTCTAGCATTAAAACATGGTTTAAAGCAACTAATTGCATTTTAATTTGAAAGGGCCCCATGCGTTCATTTTTTTTTTTCAAACATGAGTTAAAATTTGTGTTCCTAATAGTTTAGGGATTCAAAGATAATGTTATGAGAATATATACCAATCATATATAATTTATATCATTTAACGTACTCTAAACAATTCATTATCTTTCAAATTCAAAACCGTGTAAATGAGGATCAAAAGTAAAATATAGGTGTTCCACAAGAAAATAAATACTTTTCTGAGTCCAGGGGTGTATTTTGGGAATTTTTCGACCATGGGAGTTATTTTTAAGCCAATGTCAAAGGCTAGGCTATTATCTGGATAATAGAAAAGGATTTACCTTTCCGGATTTACTGAGGCCATAGGATCTCGGTCCTTGAGGCACGGATGTCGGCCACCTGGCCCACTTTCTAACTCAGGAGACCCAGCCGGTTCACAGGCCTGCTTGCCCAGATCTTGCCTCAGACACGGTTCACTCTGTCACCAGTCCGCTCGTTGGCCCCGTTCCTTCTCCCCGATCGCCCTCCAGGCAGTGCGGGACTTCCGCCCGCCGTGCCTGTGCGCCATTGCGGCGACGATCCTCCGCGAATGAAAGCTGCACGGGAATCACAACAAAAACCGGACGCATCGAGGCTGGAATCGCCTTCTCAAGGGATGTACCAAGGTTGGCGGCTAGCCTCTAGGCAAGGATGGCTTTGGATCATCTTCCTCGATGGGCCGCTGATCATGGCGGAGGATCAGGGTGCGAGAAAAGTCTCTCCTTGCGAACTCTGGCTCCGGATCTGCATCAATGTTGGTTTCAAGACTTCAGGGAAGAGGATGGTGCGGCCCAGACTCCCCTTTCCTGACCTACAAACTCCTCCTACAGAGTTGCAGGGATGGCCGAGGTAGAAGCAACATATTTTACAGTTGCTTGCAAACTAAGACTGCAGCTGCAGATGCAAAAGGGCCAGAATTGGCAGCGCAGGAAAAGGAGACCTCGTGCTCTTCTATCTTCTGAACTCATGGCAGAGTTCAATCTGAAGGGAAAGCTCTACATGGTTAAGGAGAGAACTGGAGTTGCATTTCCAGTCATTAGGATGCCAACACAGCCACACTGATGGGTATACTGGCGGTTTGCAGATGGGCCGTGGTGAGTTTGTAGGAGGGACTAGCAGCATCAACAAGTCTCTCTAGGCTGGTCAGGGACTAGCAGCATCAACAAGTCTCTCTGCATGTAGGTTCAGTGCCATTGCTATAACAGGTGTTTCGTGGTTGGAGGAAAAACGAGGGGGCTATCTCTTGTTGGCTTAGGTGCTTATGGGGGGAGGTTCACCTATGTTGCTGCGAGGCATTAGTCAAAAAGGCTAGAAATGTAGAGGGTGATGGAAGTTCTTGACTTTAAGTACATATCATCATGAAAGAACTAGTGCCACAAGAAGATGGAATTATTACTATTTTTGAAAGAGTTACTGTCCACGTACTGTGGCCTGACCTACTAGATATACTAACTATAGGAGGATACATGACACTGAACGTCAGGACAGCCTGTCAACTGCTTCTAGATGATAGTCTCAAGGATGTGTATATGGCCTACTACAAAATCGTAGGAGACATCCTATTGAAGAAGGACTTTGCAACAAAAGAACGACTTATCACAAGACATCTCATAGCGTCACAGAACAAAAGGCAGTACAAGTTGCAGCCCATTTAGTTAAGCTGATCAAGAAATACAGAAGAGGAGATCCAAACAAAGATTGGAAATTTGAAATACCACAACTTTGCCATAGGAGCCCACAATAAGCTCCCGGTTCTAACAACTATGGCTTTTATGTACTCTTCTGGATGTAGATTCTTGCGAGGAAAGATAAAAATGTGGAGTCTTACTAAGATGATTATTACCACCACCTCAGAGGAATCTATGCCATTAGGATCCTAAAATCAGAATGGGCACTATCGAGTTAAATTTTTTAACTTGCATGTTCTCATTAAGCCTCATTCTTTGATATTCTAGGGACAAAGTGTATGATAAGTTTAGGGTGGGCGTGAACAGGCGGTCTAGGTACGTCCTGCAACCCATAATCTCAAACTCTACATTTTCTCTTCTCTTTTTCCTTATCTTCCGTCCCTTTTAACCAACAAATTCTCTAAAACAATTATATGACTTATATTGGAGATTTTTTTCAAATGTACATATCTCATTTTGAAATATCATACTGCAAGGGAAAATTTTGATATTTAGGGAACATTTTTTAATCCAATTTTTTTTTTGGATGTCATCATCACTCACACCTTAGACCTTCTTGTATTCAAGCTACTTCTTAGAGTAACCATTTTTTTTTTGAGGGAAAGACGGGAAACCCTATGATTGGGGCTCCCCGTTATCTAATAACTTTCTAAATCGAGGTTTACAAGTCTTACAAAATTCAAAGGGAAATTCTGAGCATAAAGGAAACTATCTACTTGGCCCCTACATGCATAGTTGGCTGCCTCATGGGCTGCCAAATTACTCCTACGACTCACATGACTCAAACTACAAAATAAAAACAATTGTTGTAAACAGGAAATGTCTTCAGCAATGATTCCTAGGTAATCTCTCCTCTGCGTCTTCTTTGAGCATGCTAAGGTAACCTCCATGGAATAAGACTCCACTCTTAGAGTAACCATTTTAAGAGTAATGTTTTGGGATATTAGTTCACCTAATAAAAATACCTTAAACCATGTCTTTATGCCATACTTATCTCTAGGCAGTGCAGGAAACAAAAGAACGCTATCATCCCAAGGGATTCTCTATAATAAGGAGGACTTAATATACCACAATCCTGATTGCTCACCCTATCCTCGTAGTACAACTTGAAAAATGCAAATGTCTCACGAAAGGTAAACAACTACCCCCTAGTGCTAGATCCCTTATAGGGATCAAAAGAGGCTGGGAAGACCACTTTTTATGAAAATCCTATCTCCCAAGCCTTGCGAGCAAGAATAAAAGCCGAGCGTGAATAAAATCATCAGAGTTTTGTCTGATAAGATGCTAAAGGGCTCCACCCGACCGATGTATGACTACACTCATGAATGTGGATATGTCACACACAATTCTAGGACCTGGAAGCCACAAGCATTACCCACATGTCTTTGAAGGACGATCTCACATAACCACCTGAGACTACACAAGACTAATAGACAGGTAACACTGTCAATACAACAGTATATGGGGTTGAGTGACCCTAAGGAAGACATGATAACACTACACCCTTACCCCACCCCAACAAAATAGTTATGATTTCTAAAAAGATAAAAGTTGGGTGTAAAAGCATCCTTAGCAAGAACAATGCACAAGTATGACTAGGAAACGAGGCTCAAAGTAAACCATGAAGGAGAAAACCCTTCCTAAAAAGAAGGTTGAAATAAAAAGTTTAACTCTGGATCTAAGGGAATGAAATTGGGGAATGTAGTATACAGACTAAGCAGTCACACAAAGATCTTGACCTAATGATAGTGTAAGAACATGGTCGATGCTGAAAAACACTAAATAAATAAAGACCTTAATATTCAATTGATGCTTTGATTCTATTTATTAGCTTGAGGACAAGCTAGATTTTAAGTTTGGGGGAGTTGATAACATCTAATTTTGTAGATATTTCTTGCCTAATTTTGCCCCTAATTTCCTTTAATATCACAAACTTGACTTAATTTCCTCACATTTTGTTCATATTCATCCTTTGTACCTTAACCATACATTAATTACTCCTTTTATGCTGGAAATCATCAACCAACGACCTTAACTGAAGAGATCTACTTAAGACAATGTTTCCATTGGTTCTCACAATTGATGGTCACTCCTTTTCCAACCTTCAATGAATGCCAGTTACACATCCACTGGTAGGAGGCTGGCAGCTGACCCGTCATTGGAACCCGGATACACCGCCTCACCATAAGAGGGCAAGTGACCAAACACCCATCGGCCCCCACCATCAAAAGGCCACACTCAGTTTCCTTTTGATGGTGAGGTAGGAAATACATCTAATGATGGTTAGTTAATGTTCAACCAACTAAAGGCCAGACGGGCACATTGTGTCAACCAATGACTCATCTGTGAATCATCAACCAACACTGCACCTATTTGCCTTCCATGATGGTATGGAATCACTAACCAAAGGTCGAATAGACAACTGTGTTGAATGAAGGTTCGCCAGTGCCATCACCTCTATTGATGCCGACGTTGCACACATCATTCACACAGTTAGTTAGGCACGTGCCCCAAGGAACATGCGGAGAAGACTTAGGGTGCAAGAAAATATCACCTACAAATGTATTGAGCCCCACACTGGACCCTATAACAACGCACCCATTGCTCCGGAGAAGAGGTCTCAAATCGCGGGGTTGAAGACGAAGTGCTGCATTAGTGCTAGCTTGCCATCGACCTTCCCCATACCAATCAGTTCGCCACTTCCAGGGATAAAAGTCTGAGGACCTAGCGACCTCTCAATGCCCCCGATCAGAACTTGAAGCCTCCTTTGAGAGAAGAAGGATGATGGAGTGAACGTATACCTTCCTCACACCACCATTGGAGTTGGAGAAGAAGGATGTCTCCATTGACCTAGATCCCAAATAGAGTTGTTGTATGGTGTATCTTTGAACTTCTTTGATATGTTTTCTTTCTTCCATCCTTCCATCACCATGTCATCCTATGTTTGTAAACCTGAGATGTCATTCACGACCATGAGTGGTTGATCCGTTTAACTTGGGTTTGGAGTAGGTATTAAGGCTCTTCCAATATGTAAATGCTTATATTCATTGAATGTATATACTCTTAGAAAAATTTATCTTTGTAAGGAGTGGGATCCTAGAGGGGATCCACTCCCTAATTTTTATTTTGAAAAATAAACAGGCAACTAATTCCAAAGACTTTCACAAAATTAAAAGGGAAAAGGCTGCATAATAATTCTTCAAAACAACATGGACACCAAGCAAAGAGTACTTGCATAGCCAAAATAAACTAAGCTATTATATGGATTTAACAAAGTCCACAACATATCCATAACAAGTCCAACAAGGATAAACAAAATAAAACATCTACAATGGATAGTTGTAGTGCGCAACCCGGACATCTCAGAAGACATCCTCGAGGTCTACTCCTGGAAAGTCGACACCTCAAGACCTTGGTTCACAAACACCTGATCAACTAGCGACTGCTCACCTAAGTAGTTTGGGAACAATCTTGGAAATAGATAAAAAAGGGTATGCGTCAGTATCAACTGATGTGCAATATGAAATATTTTGGACATTTTAAAGATTTTAAGTGCAAAAGAGGGTATTCCATGAAGAGGGGCCACTAAAATTAGTAAGTTCAAACGTATGTATTTTCAAGAGAATTAGGCATTTAAATTTTAGAGTACAATGTTTGAAATGAAAAGCCTTGCCATTATTCACAATGTTTCAATAAATAGACATATTTGCATGCTGATATAGCTACAATTTGACCAAGACACTACTGGATCTTTGGTCTAATGGGTGGAAAGGCGCACCCTGGGAGGAAAGACACATCTATATATATGTATATATATATATACATATACATATAAATACATATATATATATACATACATATATATATATACATATACATACATATATATACATATATATACATACACACACATATACATACATACATATATATAAATATAAATATAAATATAAATATAAATATAAATATAAATATAAATATAAATATAAATATAAATATAAATATAAATATAAATATATAAATATATAAATATATAAATATATATATATATATATATATATATATATATATATATATATATATATATATATATATATATATATATATATATATATATATATATATATATATATATATATATATATATATATATATATATATACCACAAACACAAGGAGGAAACATGTGCCCTAATGGTTGTTCTCATGCACCATACAATAGATATCTAGCTAAATTACCAAACATGCATAAATAGAGTGACAAGATATGGTATAAGTCATTAATCACAATTTCAAATCCAAACAACATTACAGATGGGATCATAGACCCAAGGCAATAGGATATTTGTTAATTTAATTGAATAATGAGTTTTCATCATGGAACAAGTAAAAAGGACAATTAACAAGAATGACTTATTATAGGAATAATTTAGTCAGTTTAATGGCCAAAATAAAATAGGGAAGAGCACATACCTCAATCTACATGTCACAAGTCAGAAATTCTCCTAATAATAGGGTTCAAGTAATTTCATCTCCTAAACATTATATACATAGATATTAGGGTTATATTTAAATCATCTAATTCATTAAACCCTAAAATTCACTTTACTGAAACCTCAAAATTAGACTCTAAAACCTATGCCAATAAATCAGGGAAATTTTTCTAATTTTGAAAACATATTTATTAGTATTTTTCTAGTCACTCATTTGATTTGTTACAAATTTAACAAGTTAATCAAGTTTCTGGAAATTTGAATAAACATATAAATGTTAGATGGTGATCTACCCTCTGGTTTCCTAGATAGGAACATCATCAGGTTGTGGTTGCGGGTAAAAAAGTTGGGACATCTTTCCCTCCTCATGCTCCATTATAGGAGCAACTCTGAATGAGTCGGAACTCACCCCCATGAATGAATCCTTCACTCCATTACCGACCTAGCGTGTGGATAGACTTCCCCTTATATTCCTGGATCCCAACACAAACATGAATCACCGTATCGCCCATTCAGGCAAAGAAAATCCATCGAGACCCGTTGGTGTCAGAACGAGCTCAAGACTCAAGCTGGAAGTCTGAATGATATGTGACAGAAGCAAAATGCAAAGGCGTTCAACATGTCTAAGCACCCCAATCAGATTTTGACTATGGGAAACATAATTGGTCTAAATGAGGCTCTAAAATCCTCCAACATCACACCACGATAGGAACGGGGCTAGAAGAAGGATGACTAGTAAGCAGCCAAATTGAGTAACCAACTCCCACCAGGTCTTCCCCAAGATCTCACGAGGGATTGGGCATAGCTCCCAGAGTCTAAGAACTCCTGACAAGCTCTACCGGCGGTTGGTCGCAAGGCAAACCAGGTGGAAGTGTCACGGAACCAGAATCCCAGTCCCATGAACCAAACGTATACCAAAGGCAAAATGCGGAAGCGTAAAGCTTAGCACACATGAACAGATAACAAGATAAATGCACCAACATAATCTCAACAATCAACAAGATATATTAAGAAACATCATTATATTACATGATTTCAATTACATGTTCAAGAGTCACTTTATACAAGTCTGCTCATGTATACTATATCTGGATCTTACAACAAGTACACCTAGCATAGCTCACCAAGCCCTTCATCCTTCTAGCCATCTCTGAACCTAAAAACAACATACTAGAAATGGGTCAACACACGAGGTGTTGAGTATGGGGCCGAAAGATACACATATATATAAGCTTTGCATAATTTTGAAAATATTTCAAGACTAAATGAACAAGAATAAACATGTTAATTGTTTAACAAATGCGAAACCATATTTTATGTCATTTCACTCCATTATACCAACAATATCAAACATGTTTAAGGCCTTTGACCATCTTCCCGTCGGAAGGGTCCGTAAGGGTGCTCAAGCTTAGCTACCCTTTTATATGAGAGGGACCTCAAGTTCGTAACCAAGAGCCCTTTATCAACAATATTATAATGGAGTTCCATATATATATGTGTGTTCAAGTTATAAAACAGACGAAGCAAACATCGAGTATGACATATCAATACTACATGGCAATATTTGAGAAAATAGACAAACAAGCATATAATATATGTCTTTTCAAGCAAGAAAGCAGTAGTCATATAACTAGATAAGGCCCATACCTGATTCAGAGATTCATAACCTAACTTATCCTTCACCATCTAGCCACATGCCAAACCTGATTAAGAACAAGATTACATATATACATTAGATTCTCATCATTAACCACAATTATCTTTATTTGATGGTTTTGGCCAAGTTGGTTTCAAGGTTGGTTATTAGTACATTAGATGATCTCATAATGATCTAGGGTCCATCATAAGAGTGTAGTTCAAGTTTCATATCATTTTGATGTTCCACGCACTTTCTATGATCATATCAAGGTTTAAGGCATTTACATGCATTCTAGGGTCGAAGGACTCACCATATAGCATCCTATATCATGATTTATCAAGTCGAGAGGTCTAAATCTAAAAGATGATTTAGATCATCAACATTAAGTCATTAGAAACACCTAAAAGATTAGGTCGGTGACATTAGAAGCAGGATCAGCAATTTAGGGCAAGTTCAACATTATAGTCTGCATTAGGCACATATGTACACAAAAAGGAGTCGTTTATGAGCAATAGGGAATGATGACTCCCATTAAACTCAATATGTACAAAAGTTATTGACTTCAAGGTTAGGAGGGTAGGTATACATCAAATATTCAACATTCATCACAATTATGCATTAAGTATGGTCAAAGAAGTCAAAGACCACATATCTAGCATTATCAGAGATTTAGAGGAATATTCAGGGTCTAAAACGATTTTCATGTTGTAGATCTTTTCGAGTTGATCGATTTGATATATAGGTTCGTGCACTTTGGACTTAGGGTCTAGGAATTATCATATTTCCAAGAATTAGTCTTAAAAAGGGGAACAATACCTTATATTCCTTGACTGGGCCTTGGCCGTCCATGAGTGATGGGCCTCTGGCCTTGCCGGTCCAATCCCAAGCGGGCATCTTCCCCCACCTCGCGATTCCCCTGTTACCCGCTCATGAGCAGGGGAAAAACAGGGGACGGTGGGCGCCAAGGTCTGACCGGGCAGAAGAGGGAAGGAGACGAAGGGCGCCTGGCGTCAGTGCGGACAGCCTCCGGGAGTACCCAGGTGCGCCGCTTGCACGAGTCCCGCCTGCTGCAGCTGGCTGCTGAGGAGGAGCGACAGGCGCATCTCCATGGTGGCGTCGGACATCCACGGTTTGGATCAAGAGCGGTGGCGGAGCGTGGAAGTGCTGGCGGCCAATCTTAGTGCGGAGAGGAGGCCAATCACGGGGAGGTGACGCCGAGGGCCGACGACGCCCTGGAGGTGCGTGTAGCAGGCACTCATTAGTTGCGGCTGCACTCTGGACAGAGCCTCCGGCCGTGAAGCAGAAAGGAAAGAGGACGGTCAAGCAGGGGAAAGATAGAAGAGGGGCAAAGGCTAGAGAAGGAAGGTTTTATAAAGCGGCAAGTTAGGGTTGTCAGATCATAGCTTCGCATCCGTTACTCAATCTGGGTGGCGGCGGAGAGCATTTCATTGGTCGTTCGTCAGTTTCCAGAAGAGGAAAAGAGAGGTGGAAACAAGTAAACGGGCTACAGTGTTGTATTGGGCCTATGTGGTCGGCCCAACAGAGATAAAGGCATAGAATTGAGCTAAAACAAGGTATAAAAAGAGTAGATCTTAGGAAAAAATTATAACAAATCGTAGGAAGGTCCAAATGGTCTCAAATTTGGATCATAACTTTATAACAGGGTCTAGAACAAGTGTGCAAAATTACAAATAAAAAAGATCATGTATGATTAAGATTTAAATCAAAGGGTTCAAGGGTATAACAACACTAACATTTCATGCATATATGTGTATCATATTGACTCAAAATGTGGAATCTTTGACTTTGGTGGACATTATAAAGTTATGAAATCAGAGGAGACATAAATAGTGAGGACTTAAAGTAACAAGAGTAATTATGCACAAATAGGAGAAAATTTACTTTATCACAGGAAGTTTGTCGATACGACACACTACAGAAAACCAAGGCGAACAGAGGTACAAGGTAGATAGTCTGGTGGTAGAAGATTGTTACCTAGTGCTGAATTGTGCAGAGGTGTCATGTGAAGGTGTGACGAAGCTCCAAAGTCTCAAGCATTTTCAAACACAACGACGTGACATAGGGGACCTGGGGTAAAATTGGCAGCTCTGGGGGATACCGGGGGGGGGGGGGGGAGTGCGGTCCTCTTAATGTGGTTAGGAGACAATGCGGAATAGTAAGGAGGGAAAAACCCAATTTCCAAAGACAGAGGTGGTGGCTGGCCTATGATGGCGTTTGGGTATTTCATGCATAGGGAACCGAGGGAGTCGAGCTAGGTTTAAATGTCTTGGTATGAAGAGGCAAATCGTTTGATGGTGAAATCATTCAAAACAGTAGCTAAATGAGGGAGAAAAAAATGTCGTTGGCCAGCCTACTATAAACGGAAGAGGGGTCAGGTCAAAGAGAGGAAGGGGTCACTATTGGGTTTTAGGGGAGACAGAGAAGGCACCGTAAACAAAAATTTTCTTCTCTTCCAACCCAGAACAAAGGAATCGCGTCAACGTCTATACATTAGGAAGGATGGTTTGTAGAGACATACCTTGTCCTGAGGCTTTTTCGATGACGTTACCTCACAGCTTGCACGGTCTTCACCTCCGGTCTTGGATGGTGTCTGTGTAGCTCCTGGTCTCACTGGGACTGTCGGAATTGACAGCTGTCCTCCAAGCGGCAGAAGTCTCTCGCCTCTGTAGTAGTCCACACGGACCACCTGGAACTCCGATCGCCTTATCACACAAAGCACCGGAAGGAGTCGCACCCTCCTGCCAGCGTACTAGTCACCAACACACTCTCCTGCAACCAGTCACTTTTCTGCAGTTGTCTTTCCCTTGTTGTGCCTCCCTTATCGGGTAGCACTTGCTCGGGCTCTCCTGGTTACCACAACCAGAGAGAACAACAACTTTGTAGAGCAATTGGTGTTCTGAGTTATACTGAGAGAAGCCCCCAATACCCCTATATATAGGAGGGTCATGGGACAAGGTTCTCTACCCCGGGCAATGCGGTATTAAAGCAGGAGTAGAAGGGTTCGAGATTTTTCACAAAATCTGACAAACTGCGCAAGTTGAACCGATCGTTTCAACCCTGAAACGGTCGGTTGGTGACCTCAGCCGATCGTTTCACACCTAAATCGATCATTTGGGGCATCTGACCTGATCGGTTCATGCTTGAGCCGATCGGTTCATGCTCCTGATCCAACTTGAATTGACTTTCATGTTTGTTTCCAACTAATCATATATTAATCCTTGTCCAAATCAAATTTGACAAGTGAAACGAACTCAGTTGGTCCCCCAACCAGTTCAACACTGTAAACCGATCAGTTCATTGACTTGAGCCGGTCGGCTCACCAGCCTGAGCCGATCGGTTCATCTCTATGAGTCGATCGATTGGGGAAGCAGATCAGTCAATTGCAGTTTCAATCAATCCGATACTCTAATCATCTGATCCAACACCTTGAACACTATGATTTTGAGCTATCAATCGATTGGGTGTTTAATTGAACTACTAAACTCCTTTAGTAATCAATCCAAACAAGATTTATGGAGAAACTCCTCTTCCAGGAATATGTCCTAGTGTGTGTGACCCTGCTAGTCCATTTCACATTGGCAGTGAAAGTCTATAACACTTATGACTTCACAAGCAAAGAGCGGTGCCTAGTCACACATCAGTGCTACCCAAGTGAAATAGAAAGTTGGAGAACAACTTTCAATCCTACAATCCGTGAATGGTGTTACAGTGAATGTATAATTCCTTTGTCACTAATGTCCTGAATGAACTCAAGGCATGGTACATTTATCCTTTCAACGTTCATCTATTTCCTTGATCTCAGAGCAGAATGGGTGAGATGTGTGTGACATCAATATCACATATTGATTCACACATGCATGTGCATGCCTTTCTCAATCCTACTCATCAAGTGGCCATGGACATCAAACTCCCTTAGGAGGGACAAATCCCATATCTATCACTCACCCCTCAAAAGCCCCATGTGTCAAAGTCACCCAATCATCACCTTTATAACAACCCATGTTTCAGGACTGCGTTTGAAGATGTCAAAGTGTACCCAACGACATGTGTTGAGTGTAGTGATTTCAGGTCAAAGAATCACACTCACCACCATCACTGTGAGAGCTAACTGTGACTACCAAATTATGGTTCCATGTGTCACTCTCACAGTGGGTCAGCCCGGTACACTTGTTCTCTAACAAGTACCTATGTGCTTGGTTGACTAATGAGATTCTGTCATCAACCAAAACACAATCTAGTCTTTAGTGTTATTGATGTCTATGGTTATTTACAAAATAACAACCGACTAGGGACTAAAGAAGAAAGTATACTCTTAACATTTGTATGATATCATCGTTTAGGTCCTCAACCCAAAAGCATACATCATTGAGTAAAACAATTCTTTAGACATCTATCATGATACACTATCATCTCATAAATAGTTAAAACATATAGATCGGAAATTGCCTTTATTACTATTCAAATCATTTACAAAGTATCCCATTACAATCATCACATGACTTGCTCTATGGGCATACATACCAACAGACTCCCACTTGCACTTAGAGCCAGTCACCTAGGAACCTCAGTCCTTGTGACCTAGCATGACCATCATGCTTCTTCTGAGAAAGGGCCTTCGTCAGTGGATCAGCTATGTTGTCTTCAGTTGGTACTTTGCAAATCTTCACATCTCCTCACTATACGATCTCTCGTATGAGATGGAAGCACCGTAGTATGTGCTTGGAGTGATGATGTGCTCTGGGATCCTTAGCTTGAGCAATAGCTCCATTATTGTCACAATAAAGCTCAATTGCATCACAACTACTGGGAACTACACCAAGTTTAGTGATGAACTTCCTGATCCACACAACCTCCTTTGCTGCATGTGAAGCAACAATATACTCGGCCTCTGTAGTAGAATCGACAACTGTTTCTTTCTTGGAACTCTTCCAGCTCACAACTCCATTATTTAGGAAAAATACAAATCCTAATTGTGATCTATAATAATCTTTGTCGGTTTGGAAGCTTGCATCGGTGTAACCTCTTACATCCAGTTCTTCCTCACCGCCGTATATAAGGAACTGATCCTTAGTCCTTCGTAAGTACTTGAGGATGTTCTTTACGGCTGTCCAGTGAGCATCCCCGTGATCTGATTGGTACCTTCTCGTCATGCTGAGGGCATACGAGACAACTGGGCATGTGCACAACATAGCGTACATGATGGATCTGATGGCTGATGCATATGGGATCCCATTCATACACTCCCTCTCTTCACAAGACTGGGGACATTAAGCTCTAGAGATGGTGACTCCATGTAGCATGGGGATGTTGCCTCTCTTTGAGTTCTCCATGCTGAACCGCTTCGACACTTTATTAATGTACATGCTTTGACTTAGTCTGAAAAGCCTTTTAGTTCTATCTCTATAGATCTTAATACCTAGAATGTAGGATGCTTCTCCTAAGTCCGTCATTGAGAAAGAATTCCCAAGCTAAGTCTTTACCTTCTCTAAGGCTGTGACATTATTCCCCATCAATAGTATGCCATCCACATACAATATGAGGAATGTGGTCATGCTCCCACTAACCTTCTTGTACACCCAATGTTCATCTTCATTTTGAATAAAGCCAAACACTTTGACTTCCTCATCAAATCAAAGATTCCAACTCTGAGACGATTGCTTCAATCCATAGATTGACCTTTGTAGCTTACAGACTTTATTGGCATTCTTTGGATCTACAAAACCTTCAGGTTGTGTCATGTATACATCCTCATTTATATTCCCATTAAGGAATGTAGTTTTAACATCCATTTGCCAAATCTCATAGTCATAGTAAGCCGCAATAGCAAGCATGATCTTGATGGACTTAATCATGGCAACCGGAGAAAACGTTTCGTCATAGTCAACACCTTGAACTTGTCGAAAACCCTTTGCAACCAATATGCCTTTATAAGTTTGCACATTGCCATCCATGTCAGTCTTCTTCTTGAAGACCCACTTGCACCGTATGGGTTTTACCCCTTCAGGTGGTTCCACCAAAGTCCATACTTTGTTGGAATACATGGATTCCATCTCGGATTTCATGGCCTCAAGCCATTTCTCAGAATCTGGTCCCTCCATAGCCTCTAGATAGGTAGTTGGATCATCATCTATGATCAACTCACTGCCTTCCTGAGTCACAATGTATCCAAACGTCTCATGTTCAAGGCATGTCCTACTAGATCTACGAGGTACTTGTATTACTTGAGGAGACTGAGATTCCACAACACCTTGTGAATCTCTATGTTCCTCTTGTACATCTACCGGTTCAATGTTTTCTTGTTGGGCTTGAACCTCTTCAAGCTCTATTTTCCTCCCATTGTTTCCTCTAGAAATAAATTCCTTTCCTAGGAACACAACTATCCTAGCAATAAACACTTTATTGTTAGTAGGGTGGTATAAATAATATCCCCTCGTTTCCTTGGGGTATCCAACAAAATAACATTTATCAGACTTGGGTCCAAGCTTATCAGGAAACATTTTCCTGACGTAAGCCTAACAACCCCAAATCTTAATAAAAGTCAAATCGGGATGCTTCCCATGCCATATCTCATATGTTGTCTTTTGAACCGATTTATAAGGTACTCAGTTAAGTGTAAATGTGGCGGTTTAAAGAGCATAACTCCAGAAGGAAATCGGAAGATCATCAAAACTTATCATTAATCACACCATATCCAGTAAAGTGTGATTCCTTCTTTCAGACACACCATTATGTTGTGGTGTTCCAGACAGAGTCCATTGTGATACGATACCACGGGATCGCAGAAGGTCCTCAAACTCTTGGCTTAAGTATTCTCCACCTTGATCGGATCAAAGTGCTTTAATAATTTTACCAAGTTGGTTCTATACTTCATTCATGAAATCCTTGAACCTTTCAAGGGTTCCTGACTTATGTTTCATCAGGTACACATAGCCATACCTATTGAAGTCATTAGTGAAGGTAATGAAGTACTGATACCCACATCTGGCATTAGTTCTAAAAGGCCCACATACATCAGTATGTATGAGTCCTAATAGATCACTAGCCCTCTCACCTTTACCTGAAAAGGGAGTCTTAGTCATCTTGCCCATCAAACAAGATTCACATGTCTCTATTGATTCATAATCAAAAGAGTCTAGATAACCATCTTTATGGAGTCTAGAAATGCGCTTCTCATTTATGTGACCTAGACGACAATGCCAAAGATATGTTTTGTTTGAGTTGTTGAGTTTTTGCCTTTTGGTGTTTACGTTGTATACACTTGTTTCTAGATCTATCAAGTATAGACCATAAGACATTGGGGCACTACCATAAAAGATCCCATCTTTTGAAATGGAACACTTTCCATTCTTAATAAGAAATTCAAAACCATCCTTGTCCAAAAAAGAGATGGAAATGATATTCCTATTTATGGCAGGTACATAATAGAAATTCTTCAACTTTATTATTAGCCCACTAGGTAGAGTTAACTCATAGGTTCCTATGGCACTGGCGGCAACTCTTGCCCCATTGGAAACACGTAGTTCAACCTCACCTTTCCCCAAAGGCCTACTTCTCTTAAGATCCTTCACATTTGAACAAATGTGAGATCCGCATCCGGTATCAAGTACCCATGACAAAGAAGTAGTAAAGTTAATCTCTATTACATATACACCAGAAGTAGAGATCTCTATCTCTCGCTTCTTCTTCCATCATTCCTTCCCTCTCCATGTTTTGAGCGCAAAAGACTTTGATGTTGGTTTGGCGAGAGAACCATTCTCTCCCTTACCTTTATCCTTGGACTTTGTTCCATTGATCTCTATCAATGAACTATCATTCTTCTCATTTGTCTCAAACAACACCTTAAGCGTACATAGAGTGGACTCTAAGGCTACCGATATATTTGGATTGTGCAGAACATTTCTCACAATCCCTAACCAGTTATGGAATTTATTCTCAATTAACTTGCCCATTTTAAAAGATGATTCTTTTGCCATTCTACAAGAGAAAATTACATTTGTCAAAACTCCTTTTGATTTGATTTGATTTGATTTGAATAAAATTTGATGATAGTTAATTAGGCCTTTAATTAATTACCGCTCCCACTATTTTGATTCAAATTGACATCCCTCACCATCAATTTGGAAGATTACAACGTACAATCTTCTAGTGGGTCAAGATCTTGAAATCCTCTTCAGTCATGGACCAGCTAGGGTTGTCACCCACAAATTAGATCTTCCAGGTAGGCAACTCTTACCAATTGCATCATATGCAACTCTTGAAAGATGTCATGCGCAACTCCTTGCCATGATCACCTCCATGCCTCAAGGTGCTAGATCCTATCTAGGTCACCTTGTTAAGTCTGACCCAAAGCCAACACAATGAATATGCACCCTGCTAGGGTAGGCCCACATATCCATCCTTCACGCTTCCACGAGATAGATGGTGCACCACGCTAGGGCGTGCCCACACTTGGCCGATCAAGCTTTTCACACGTGTCACATTTGAAAAGCATATAAAACTTTAATATTTAATGAGGGATTTGGTTTTATAGGTACATATACATATCCAATCACCACGATACATAGTACGTATCATATACATGCTATATCCCACAGAAAACATGCGAAACTATAAAAGTGATGATTATGACCACCCTAATGTGATTCCTCGAGCCAAGAGGAATCACAGTCATCTAGGTCCACATCATATGCAACTTGTACAAGATGAACTTTGTGCTTTGCCTTTCTGGGTTTGATCAACTCATCTCCATGATTGATCGGCTCGCCATCAGGTCGGTCGGTTGGGTGCCACCAACCGATCAACTGGCACCTCCAGCCGATCGGTTCACTGGTCATCATGCATCTCCTCAGGTCACCACCCACTCGTCTCGCTCCTTGAACCGGTCATCTAGAACACCAACCGATCAGTTCACACCTTGAACCGATCGTCTCAGTCATCGTCAGGTTGTCCACCATTCTTCGACATAACAAGAAATAAAATATCTATCCTACTTTACATTTGAAAAGGGAAAACCCCGAGTTACATTCGAGGGGAGCAAAGGTAGGAAAGAAATCTCGAGTTATCTTGAGTTACATCAGGAATAGGAGATAGGGGATCAGTGCGCAGACCGAGATGCAAGCAACCACATTCAACCAAGCACACATAGGGTTTATTCGCCATAACCACGCTATACATCCACCACAAAACTCGTTTAAGGGTGACACGTATCGAGTGCATTCATATTACATATCATATATGTATTTTGGGATTTGTGGATTTAGGATTGGACATGCATAAAGCCAATTTTATTCGCACCGTATGCAATAAATAAAGGTGACAAACCAAAATCGATCACATCGATAATCCTAAAGTATAGAGCAGTTGATGTGGCTCTGATACCACTGTTGGGTTTTAGGGGAGACAGAGAAGGCAGTGGAAACAAAAATTTTCTTCTCTCCAAACACAGAACAAAGGAATCACGTCAACGTCTATATATTAGGAAGGATGGTTTGTAGAAACATACCTTGTCTCGAGGCTTGCTCGACGACGTTACCTCGTGGCTTGCACGATCTTCACCTCCGGTCTTGGACGGTGTCTGTGCAGCTCCTGGTCTCACTGGGGCTGTCGGGACTGACAGCTGTCTTCCGAGCAGTAGAAGTCTCCCGCCTCTGTAGTAGTCCACACGGACCACCTAGAACTCCGATCGCCTTGTCGCACAAGGCACCAGAAGGAGTCACACCCTCCTATTAGTGTACTAGTCACCGACACACTCTCCTGCAACCAGTCGCTTTTATGCAGTTGTCTTTCCCTTACTGTGCCTCCCTTATCGGGTAGCACTTGCTCAGGCTCTCCTGGTTACCACAGCCAGAGAGAACGACAACTTTGCAGAGCAACTGGTGTTCTGAGTTGTACTAAGAGAAGCCCCCAATACCCCTATATATAGGAGGGTCATGGGAAAGGGTTCTCTACCCCAGGCAATGCGGGATTAAAGCAGGAGTAGAAGGGTTCAAGATTTTTCACAAAATCTGACAAACTACGCAAGTTGAACCGATCGTTTCAACCCTGAAATGGTCGGTTGGTTACCTCAGCCGATCGGTTCACACCTGAACCAACCATTTAGGGCATCTGAGCCGATCGGTTCATGCTCCTGGTCCAACTCGAATTGACTTTCATGTTTGTTTCCAACTAATCATATATTAATCCTTGTCCAAATCAAATTTGACAAGTGAAACGAACTCAGTTGGTCACCCGACCAGTTCAACACTATGAACTGAATAGTTCATTGACCTGGGCCGGTCGGCTCACCAGCCTGAGCTGATCAGTTCATCTCTATGAGCCGATCGGTTGGGGCAGCAGATCAGTCAATTGCAATTTCAATCAATCCGATACTCTAATCATATGATCCAACACCTTGAACACTATGATTTTGAGCTATCAATCGATTGGATGTTTAATTGAACTACTAAACTCCTTTATTAATCAATCCAAACAAGATTTATGGATAAAATCCTCTTCCAGGAATATGTCCTAGTGTGTGTGACCCTGCATGTCCATTTCACGTTGGCAGTAAAAGTCCATAACACTTATGACTTCACAAGCAAAGAGCGGTGCCTAGTCACACATCAGTGCTACCTAAGTGAAATAGAAAGTTGGAGAACAACTTTCAATCCTACAATCTGTGAATGGTATTACAGTGAATGTATAATTCCTTTATCACTAATGTCCTGAATGAACTCAAGGCATGGTACAATCATCCTTTCATCATTCATCCATTTCCTTGATCTCAGAGCAGAATGGGTGAGATGTGTGTGACATCAATATCACATATTGATTCACACATGCATTCACATGCCTTTCTCAATCCTACTCATCAAGTGGCCATGGACATCAAACTCCCTTAGGAGGGACAAATCCCATATCTATCACTCACCCCTAAAAAGCCCCATGTGTCAAAGTCATCCAATCATCACCTTTATAACAACCCATGTTTCAGGACTGCGTTTGATGATGTCAAAATGTACCCAACGACATGTGTTGAGTGTAGTGATTTCAGGTCAAAGAATCAAACTCACCACAATCATTGTGAGAGCTAACTGTGACTACCAAATTATGGTTCCATGTGTCACTCTCACAGTGGGTTAGTCTGGTACACTTGTTCTCTAACAAGTACCTATGTGCTTGGTTTGATATCACTATATCATGACTAATGAGATTCTGTCATCAACCAAAACACAATCTAGTCTTTAGTGTTATTGATGTCTATGATTATTTCCACAATAACAATTGACTAGGGACTAAACAAGAAAGTATACTCTTAACATCCGTATGATCTCATCGTTTAGGTCCTCAACCCAAAAGCATATGTAATTGAGTAAAACAATTCTTTAGACATCTATCATGTTACACTATCATCTTAGAAACAGTTAAAACATATAGATCAAAAATTGCCTTTATTATTATTCAAATAATTTACAAAGTATCCCATTACAATCATCACATGACTTGCTCTATGGGCATACATACCAACAGTCACCCCATTGTCGAATCCCATGTGGGTGGTCCATATCCAATGAGTAGGGCTCCTCCTTGTGCATGTCCGTGGATGCCAATGAACATAGGAAAAATAACACACATTAGTATGCGATTATTAATTGCCCTAGGTTAATTGACATATTTCTTTTTCCATCCATTTGAAGATGAAAACAACACTCAAATTTACTGAATTCTCATGCTGACTAATCAAGACGTGATAAATATGATTATCCCGTCAATATTGCCTTTCGGAGTCATCTAGAGTAAAATTTAATTACTTGAGGTTTAAGCATAAATAGTGTAAATCTATCACTCCAATTAATCATTTGCAAAGCTATAGTTCCAATTATACCTAATATCTCCTTACAACTTGTTCAAGACATTTCCTAGGGTGTCTACTAAGGTTAGACCCTACAATAGCTGCATTTTCGTGACCAATCCTATTATTTTAGTCATTTATTAAATCATTCAATTAATTTCATGCAAAGGGCTCACTATCTAGGGTATTAATTATCAATCATCCAAGAAATAGTAATGTGGTCTGATTCTAGGAAAACATTAATCATCAAAGAATAAGGGAAAGAGAGAGTTAAGAATTTACCTAAGGTTGGGTATGTTACAATCTTTATACTCTTGTTCTTAATGCTTCACTTGCATAGTTAGCTACCATCTTGTGTTGTTTGATTGTCAATACCTTGTGAGAGTAGTATCAACTCATATATAAGAGTTATGTAGTTGCATGAATGCACGAGAACATTGAAGTATTTAATCTCATTATCATAAGGTTTTATTTTGATTGTTTGTTATCCATCCCGAGAGAGAGACAATATTATGGTCTGGATCTATACTAAGCTTGAGAGAGGAGGTAATAAACACTTATGATGATTGATTGTAAGCTTGACTAGGGTATACAATGAGTATGAGTTTAGCAAGTTGGTGAGAGATCTTAGATGATGAAACTCAATCCAAGTTTCCCATCCATATTAGCTTATCTCATTTAGATATACTTGTTTTGTTTGTTTAATCTATTGTTTTCTTTACTTGTTTGTTATCTTGACCTTTGAACATCACTATTCTATAAGAAGCACTACCTTACCCTTTTAATTGGTGTAATTAAGTCAAGGCTTAAAGGATCTTGACACCTACCACCCTTGTCCCTATGTTTGACTTTGATTTATGACATTCAACCTCATTATTACTGTTGAGGGCGCCTAAGTATCGGGTTACAAATTTAAAGTCTGATTACTCAAGATCTGCACCTTTTGGATGCACAGTTTTAGGCAATCATAGAAATAAGGGATAAAAGCCTTCATCTCTAAACTCACACCAGTCCTTTGATAAAACCACCAAGGAAAAAACCAGTGACCCCATTCTTTGTCATTTCCCCACCAAATCATGTGTTGTTTATCCCTCCCACTTCAGAATTAATTTACCTACTTGGTAACCACTTTAGGTTGTGTAATTACAAGAATAGATCTCTATCGATCTCCTCACTCCTCATACTTAGATTGTCTTATAAGAAATGCTATATATGTGCACAAACCTCTTTGCAACCAACTACTCAGCAAATAACTTTGTCTAAACTCTAGCAAGCAAGATCCACGTCTAGAATCTCATTTCGTTGCTCTACAAATCATCAATCTCTATTTCATCTTTAGAGACCATCCTTGAAGCCAAATTTCCCCCAACCATTTCTCCTCATTTACTCCTTATTTCATCCTTCTTTATACCAACCGAGTTTTGTGAAAGTTGGATGGCACCTCGCTCAAAAGAATTGAGTCTCCTACCTTCATCTATATTGCATTTCAGCCAAGTTCTAATTATATTTGTGTTTTCTATAAAAATTGACATGATGGGCAACTTTTTGAAAAGTTGTCTAAGTTGTCCAACATGAAAACATGTTGTGTAAATCCCAAGTTCAACACAAAAACAACCCTTCATGTTGTGATCTCACAACATGCCGTGTCAATCTATAGAACTTGTTCAGATGGCCCACGTCAAACACTATGTCAAACACAAATCCTTTTTTTCATCTACTTTTATATTTTATTTGTAGGTGTATTTTAGGAAATACATAACTAACTCTAGGAACCTTACAGAATTTTGATAATCCAACTAAAAGTACTTTATGATGGTATTTGGTCCTAGAAATAGATGTATTATTTGTAAACTTCACATGGTTATTTTTTAGTTATGTTGTTGTTATATCTAGTTCAAGTCATGTTTTACTTGATTAATGTGTATAAATAGCTCTGAGTGATGGGAAAATCTAGAAAACGATAGAAGTTATAGTTTGAATGCCTGATCTCTAAAAATATAATGTATGTATTCTAGTTGTTTTTGTCTCATCAATTTCCCTTCTGCATTTTTTGAAAGTGTAAATTTATTCTAGATAATAACCCAAAAGTTTGTCAAACTTGAACCATAAACTATTTTTTGTCACCCAACTGTGCTACTGCATATTCATTTAATCAAAAGGCGGCCCAACGCCACACCGACCAACTTAGTCCAAATAAAAAGGAAAAGAAGAAAGAGGAAAAGAATGTACAAGGAGCTATATTAAACTACATATCCATACAAAATAGATATAAATGAGAAAGAAGAACAAATGTGTTTATCTGATGCGGTTGATAAGTCTCTTTTCTTTAAGCTGGGGAAAGGGAGATTTATTAGGCTGAGCTCAATTATTTCTAATGATAAGTGATATGTCCCTGAAAAAAAAGAAGATTTTCTGATCTTAGTTCCTTTTTTAATAGTAATTACTTGTCTAATTGGGTCGATGATGCTATCCTGATTAATGTAAAAGATATTATTAAGTCAAAATATGATTGGAACCTCGTTAGAAGTAAATATCATAAGATGGTTTGGAGTTCATAGCTCTAGAAGGTTGAGGGCCACATAAAGATTCAAAATAAATGGATGGATTTTTTTTACTAATTGCTTACACGCTTTTGATAGTTTGAGAGGAAGGGGTTTTCTCTATGCCTCCTATTGTATGCTATATAGATTGAGCAATGAGAATGCACAAAATTTGTTTCTTGATTGTTGCTTCTCTGTAGAGTTATGGAAGCTTGCTGTCTTGGAAAAGTATATTCCTTTCCAACTAAGAAATAAGGCTGATGTTTAAAGATGAATGACAATAGGAACCATGGATGCACTATTACCATTCTTCATCACATATGGTAGTATAGAAATTTAGTATATTTTGAAAATGGGATTCTTAGTTTACAAAAGTTTTGGGACAACATACTTGTAGATTACAAATCATTATATAGTCCTTTTGTATAGATGATTTACTTTGTATATTATTAGACAAACTATACGTGGATGTGGCGTTGGGCCATTCTCTTTTATTCAAAGATAAATAAAATGGAGCAATACACATAGGTGATGGAAAATTAGTGAGAGAGAAGTAGCCAAGCGACGTAGCTTTTAACTCATAGAAGTATACCAACATGCTTTCAGATCTGGATATTTAGAAGTATGGAACTTGTCAGTAGTATTAGCTCCACCAATAATGGAACACCAAAAAACCACAGCATTCCTTGTAAATATTATGATCCAATTTGCTAAATTAGAAATTAATGACCCAATTTCTTCTAAATTACCACTAAGACATATCAGATTTAGCAGCACACAACTGATCGACAGCAAGAAAGATAGCCAACAATAGCTAAACGACAACATAATTCTAAGGGAAAGATCCATCTAGCTAAAGACAAATCTACTAGGATCAGAATCTTACCAAAACATCCATGAGCCCTGTAACAGAGTTCACAACATGGGAAGCTGATGACAAAGCATAAAAAATAAAACATGTAGACAACTACTAAATAAAAGAAAATCGAGCTCCCTATAAACAATTTGAGAATTGTTAGGGAGTCTATTTAATTAAGTTGTTTAGTCTATTTGTAATATAAATCCAATTGTGTATTGATCTATTAAGGGTTGTCTTGTATTTGTATGCTTCCTCTTGATCCTATATATAAAAAGGGTGCACTTCTATCAATAAGAAAAACACTACTAAAGAGAGTTTACATCATATCATTTTCCACATGGTATCAGAGCAGATTTACTAGCACCCCCCACATCCCCCACAGACCGCAAAAAAACCTAGATACCCCACACCCTTCCTTCCAAACACTTAAAACTTGGTAGTCCTAATCCTAGAGAGAGCGCAAAGGAGAAAATTCTCCCCTTGTGGGAGGCTGCCACCGCTAGGTGTTGCTTGGCTGGCCATAGGGATTTCCCATCTATGCTTCTTCTTGGAGTCATCCCCATGAGTTGTCTCCAGCTTTAACAACAAAATCATCAACTTTGAATTTGCTGGTACTAGATCTACAAGGGACGTCATGCCTCCATCCATATTTCCTGCTAATGGAGCCGCCATGTTTATCCTATTTGACTTTCATCTACTCTACTACCGATCTACACCGCCGTCATCTAAACTTTGCTAATCTACACTACCATCATCTACATCTCTATAGAACTACATGACCTTTGTAATCTATGCATCTATCGAGATCTAGTCTCAAATCTTGGATAAAGATATCCCTTTTCTGATGATATTGGGGACATATCATCCCTATATTGATATGATGGAGATCTAGAAGGATTAATCCATCTTCTACTAATGTCTCAGGAATTTCTGCTACTGTTCGCCACTAACACGACCTATCACTTCTTGACACGATGTGTAAGCAAAGATATTCTTCATTTGTGACTTTGTTTACAAAATCTGTCAGGTTACATGATGTGTCATTTTTTGAGATGTCATGTTGGCTACACTTTGACATGACATGTCACCTAACAGACACAACACCTCACTTGTGTTCTGTCCTGATTTTTCCCTGAGTTCTATCAACTGACACTGTGTGTCATCCCAATACATGACTTGTTGCTGGCTTCTTGCCAACTATGACTTCTACTACTACATCAATACAACATGTTCCTTCACTAACACAATGTTTCAACTGCTACTGATTATACATCTTTGTATGCTACATCCTCTACAATGATTGTATAACCTGGCAGAGATATATATACATAATCCCTTCTTTATCCTTACCAAAAACACTTATCTCCCTTTTCCAACAATCTTATATTTGTTTTGTTCTTTAACCGCCATCCTTTCCATCTCTACATATAGTGCTACCTCCTCAATACTTGTACTACCCCTCATATACATGTTGTACCCAATGATTCTATTATTTTTTAACCTAGTGTAAAAAAGTTATAGGGGATCCACCCTCACACCCCCAAATTTATCGACATAAGGACAAGAAAAATATGGATCTTCATGCCACTTATACTGCTGAGATATAGATCTTCATGCCTCATTTATTGTTGATATATGGATTTGCATGTTTATTCTTCTACTGATATATGGATCTTCATGACTCTTCTACTACTGATATATGGATCTTTATGCAACTTTTGTTGCTGCTATGGGGTGTTAATTTTTGCTACTATATAGATTCGTCTACTGTTATTTGTCTATCTTATGAAGAGACTGAGAAACTTATTCATCATCATCTTGCCTACTGCTATGAAGTTATCTACTTCACATATGTTATCTATTAACTGATTACTGTTTCTATTTTACTTGTGCCATTTATTGTTGCTTTTCTGTGCGACGACGTCATTCTTGATACTCGTGCTATGATTAGCACATTTTACTTACTATTTTGTCAGTTTTCATTCTCTATGTCCGTGCTCAGTTTGCACGTTGACTATTTGTATGTGCCTTGCCCACTTCTGCTGCGACTATGACCCAACACTCTCTGGACTTTGTCGTATGCTACAAGGATGAAAATTATATGATGATATGATGATGGTTGGTGTGCTTCCCACCAAGACTACACACTAGCCAACTAGAGGTGGCTAGATGCAACCCTAAGGGAGGACACACTTGTGGATCTTTTAAAATTTATATTAACCCTAACACAGTCGATCACAATACCAAATAGGTCACCTACAAGTGCACGTGGTACTATTGTAGCATAGGTGAAGGGTAAGTGTAGGGGTCGATCCTCAGGGAGAAAAGGGGGCACTAGAGCTAGGTTAGTTTGGCTGGGTTCCTATTGTAGAGACTAGGGTTAAAGGTTTGAAGGTTGTTTGATTGTTAAACTAGGTGAGCAAGAAAGCAATTAAAGGTGAGAATGAAATCTAAGTTAACCCTAGACTAGATTAAGACTAAGTATGCAAGAAAAGACTAAGCTAGGTATGAAAAGGCAATTTACACTAAGGTAGGCAAAAGAAAAACACAAGAGCGAGTAAAGAGCTAAATTAGCAAGAACAAGGAAAAAATAGGGCAGGAAGCTAACTAAGAAGAAAAAGAGCTAACTAAGCTAACACTAGATAAGAAAGATGAAAACTAGGGTTTTAAAGTAATTAATGAAGGTGTGGGCTATTTAGGGGATGCACATATCACTTAAGTTTGGGGGTGACATATGAACATAATGATTTCATTTAGATTATACAAACCAAACAATAGGTTAGAGTCTAATGAATTAGCCTAAGCTACTAACTAGCCATGGATATGCTAGGTTGTGTATAGGGAACTAGTCCCTAACACTCCCTACTACCCTTGCGAGGCTCAATTGGGTTAGTGATTAGGTTCAATTCAATTAGAGTCAAGTAATTCTAGGTTTCTAGATTAGACATTCTTAGGGAAATTAGGAGCCGAGGGTAGTAATGGGGAAGTGACATTAGAGCTTTGGACCCCAATTCCTCCACATTCTAGCCCTGAGAAGGCTCCATGCTAATTGCACTAGAATCACCTAAACTAGCTACTTAGATCTCTCACTTAGGCTTAGGGAGATTGATTAGGATGGAGGAAGATGGGAGGCAGCCTAGGGATCCAAGAATTGGACCTAGGGGCAAATCTCAAAATTCACATATATAAGCAATTCCCCTAAATTCCTAGGTGATTTCACACACAAACCAACAAGAAATTCATGGAGAATGAGATGAAAATAGAACATAATCATTAACAAATGGAATTACAAAGTTTACATGTCATTTCCCCCCAACATTGTATCAAAGTAACATTTTACACCCCAAACAACCACCAAAAGGGGCCTAGCTACTCATGGAAACGGAAAATACAAAAAGAGAGGTGAAAGAGGTAGAAGAAGCCATGGAGCTCAGTGTAGATGAAGAAATCCTCCTCTCCAGCTACTGTAAAACATCCTCTCTCCTCTAAAGTGCAAGGGTGTGGAATGAAGGGGATTATGTGTAGGAACTAGGATAAACTAGTGTTTTGGTAGGGGAAATGGTGAAATGGAGGTGGAAATGGAGTGGAATGGCTAAGGGGTGAAAATGGAGTGGTAGGAGTGAGCTAGGGGTGACCTACCTCAGCCTCCATCCACCACCCACATATCTATAGGTGGGGAGGAAGAAATAGGTCAAGTAGGAGTAAAGGGGGAAATGCAATGGAAAAAGTACCTAGGTTTTGTGAGTAGCACGGCCGTGGTGGATCACCACGGACGTGGTGGGTAGGGGTGAGCACGGTCATGGCGGTCACCACAAGTCGTGTCAATTAAAATGTCAAAATCATAGGTTGATGGTCATTTCTACACTGAAACTGGCACGACTGTTGTGGTCACCACGTCCGTGTTAGGGTAAGGGTAGAACATCGTGCTGGGTAGCACAGCCGTGGTGAGAAAGGTGATAGTGGCCATGGTGCAATGCCATGTATGTTATTCAGTTATGTAGCACGGCCATGCTAGGTGGCATAGCCGTGGTGGATATCCCTTGCACTAGCATTCTTTGCTTCACGACCGTGGTGTTGTCTACTGCTACGCTTGGGCTTGATTCTTTGGATTTCCTTGGACATCTTTGCTTCTATGGGTCTTTGGCCACTATGGATAGGTTGAGGGAGCATCAGACTTCACTTTGAGATTCTCCAAGGGTAGAGAAAACCTAAGATCACTCCTTATCTCTCTCTTCCATCAAACATGGCCCAAATGCCTAAAAAATGCAAATAATTTCCATAAGTGCATTTTACACAAATATGCATATTGAGGGTAATAACATGTAATCTAACATGTATAGATGTGATTGAAATGCAAAATGACACAAGATGAAGCCCTAAAATAGGGCTGAATCACCACCCCAAACTTGAAACATACTTGTCCTCAAGTATGCTCCAACTCAATCTCTCTGCAAAATTTTCACAAGCAAGAAATGACAAATGCAATGTAAGGGATGATTATTGCTGAATAGGATCAATAGTGACTAAGTACATGCATTCCACCTCTCTCCTCTCCTACTTTCAAAAACCAATCATGAAAAGAACACAAATCATATGGACTTCAAATATAGTGCATAAAACACACAAGCAATCCATATTTCTTTCATGTAGTTCCAGGTAAATTGTTTCATGATGGTGTTAATCAAGGATGACCAGGAGTGTTGTTTCACCTTCATTCTTTCAACCTTATGTTTCAAATCACACCAAATGACCCACATGACTGTGGAAAAGGGAAAATTGAGCTAGGTTTGATGTTTCCTAGCTCAATGGGTATAATAATGGAAGAAAGGGTTGCGGTAATATTTTTGGAGTGCTATTATATAGAGCACTCATCTTTTCTTTATTCGAATGCTCTTAAACATGAGCATCATTTTATTTTCTTTTTGCATTTTTTTCTTTTCTTTTTCTTTGCCCTCAGAGTAGATAGGGCATATGGTGATGAGAGTGAAGTGATGAGATGTAGATGTGGCCACCCCAAACTTTTGGAGGTGGCCACAGCTGATATGTGCACTTTGGAATCCTTTCATGAGGTAGAGGGGTAATAATATGGTGAGTGAAGAGTCGGGTCAAAGAGGGTACATTGGCGTGATTCTCAACATAAGGTATCCTGCATGAAAATTAATCCAACACTTCATCCAACAATCTCACACCACATGAATGAACAACTTGAAATTGATACTTCAATCAAGTGATTTCATAAACACTAAGCGCTCATAGCTTGCTCAAGTCACAATTCAACCAAATCATTCACAAACACAAGAGAGGTGATACACATGTAAAAAGTCAAGAATTGATACCATTTAGCAATAAACAATGATAATTCACCTGTATTTGTCAAAGGTCATCATTTTTAATCCAAAAAGTAGAGATTGGGTTGAAACACACTTTTAGGCAAGAAATCTAAACTTTGGAAAAAATTGGCCAAAATGGTGCCAAGTTGCCTTCAATCACATCTAAGCCTACATTATTAAACTTAAAGCTGTAAATAAGCAAATCCTAGCTAAAACATGCAAAAGTTATCAAAAACCTACATGATATGCAATGCATGACAAAAAGAGCAATTTTTTTTAAATTATGCCAAAATGACAAGAAAACAAACTACATGGCATGCAAGTATGCAAAGCAGGTAAACTCTAAGCTAAAGAAAGTAAAAGCAAATAAACAAAAGTAAATGGTAGGTGAAATGCAAAATAAGAGTGAAAATGAGATAGAGCATACCGCCCTACCACCCCAAACTTTTGAATCATGCTGTCCTCAACATGAGACTAAAGTCTGGGAATGATAGGGTAGATGATCATTACGGTGGAGGTGGTCCTCCCTGTGGTGGAGGATGCTGGTAGTAGAAACCCCAGTAGTCTGACTGTGGAGGCGGGTAGTTGTCCTGATATGCTGACAGTGAACTCCTCCAATCTTCCCCCACTAGGGGTTCCTCTGTGCCTGGGCATGCTGGAACTGGTATAGATGGTTGACCTGATAATGCATCTATTGATGGTTCAACCACAATGCATCTTGAGTATACTGAAAACCCTCTTGCTCCTGCAAAATACCCTCGTGGGTGCTCAAAATGCGGTCATGAGTGCTCTGAATACCCTCCAGCTATGCATGTATGGTGGACATGTCATATGCATTTGCTGTGGGTTGCTGCTACTACTGCCATGATGTTTCCCCCTCACGACGCCTCACTCTGCGGTTCTCCCACTCCTCTACTATCCTCCTTCTCTCGGTGACTACCTATGACTCTCCAAGCCCCTCAGGTAGATCTCTGGGCTGCTACTGCCATGTTTCTCTAGGATGCTCCTCTTCCCATCTCCTCAAGATGTCTAGAAAGTCTGGAGATGGGCCACATCCCTCTAAGAGAGGTGTTGTATGGTAGGGGAGCTCAAGTGAAACCCCATCATAAGGAGGGCTGACTTGGTAGAAAATATTTTGGTCAACCACTAATATCATCGATGATTGAGTCAAGTAAAGCAAGTCAACTAGCTTTCCTCCTTCTGCCTTTGTGTAGCAAGATACATCATGTCCTAGGGCTAAGACAGTGGAAGTAACAATCCCTCCCATGCTAAATAGATTGCTGCTCTTGGATGGAATTGTCTTCATATGATCAATGATAAGTGACCCCAGGTTTACAATCTTCCCTTGCACCATCCATCCTAACACGAAAAAGGTCTTTCCTTGTACAACTACCTTGATTTCATAACGGGCGAAGATGGTGTTTGCCAAGACCTTCTGAATGTACCTTAGGATAGGGTTGTGGATTCGACTAGTATTTGATTTACCAGCTACAAAACCGCTCTTCCCAGTGAGTTTCTTCCACATAGCCACGTAATTTGCATTATTTTCTCTATCAGTGCTTCCTTCATCAAGTGACACTGCTGCCTCGGGAGTCAGAGTATATATGCCATTCAAAAATGTTGCAGTAACAAGGTAGATGCTACTCCCTAAGGTGACGGTGATGGCGTCCTACGATATCTTCTCTAACGTGGTTAAGAATTGATGTGTAAGCTCCACATAGGTCTCCTACATAGTAGTCAACACCTCAACTAGCCCAACGGGCTCCACGACATCTTGAAAAAAATCAAAGATGCTCAAACTCTTCATCGTCTCCTGGCACCCATAGCGAGTGGCGATCACTCGGTGTGTCAAGCACTCTGGATGCTTGGGTTTCTTCCCTTTTTTACTCTGACTGTCTGGTGTTGGCTCACGATGCACTTCAGGTGCATCCTCTGGCTGTGCATTTGGCATGACCTCATCAATATCATCTACCAGTAACCGCCGTCGTGCTCTCGACTACTACTGGGGATGGGGTGATGTAGATGCCGAGGGGCGTGCAGCTAAGAACGATGGCCGAGCTACTGAAATTGAAGGACGAGCTTCCGAGACAGATGGTCAGGCTACTTCCCTACCTCCTCTAGGTAGCCTGGATGATTCCTTCATCATTGGATCCACTGCTGCAGCCGCATGGGGCAATTGCCCTTATGAAACAGAGGCCGTCGAAGGTGCTGGGAGGGCAAGAGCATCCGTCAAGGCTGAAGAGGACATGTTCTTGGGCCGGCGTCTGTATGAGATCACATCCTTAGTCTTGTCTACAACCTTCTTAGCCATTTGCTTCATTTTGGCATGAAATTGGAGGAGAAAAATAGGATTTTAGGTTTTCTCTAAAGAACTAGGCTGTTGGGGCGGATTTGAGAGAAATGAGGTGTTTTATGGATGGAAAAGAGAGAAATCTGGAGATTGAGGTAGTGGAAATGGTGGGGGATTGATTGGAGATAGATTGGGGTGATTTTTTGGAGATTCAAGGGTGGTAGGAGGGCTGGGGAGTGCTGCACAGTCGCTATTCATGGAGAACGGTCGTGGTGCTCACAAATGTTCTGTTTGGAAATGATTTGGAATGACTAACTTAAGTGCTGAGTCGGGTTGCAGCACAGCCGTGCTGAGCGGCACGACCGTGGTGGCTAGCCTACTGCACGACCGTGGTGCCCCACATGGCCATTCTACATAGGTGGCTACACAGCCGTGCTGCCTTGCATGGCTGTGGTGGATCTGCTCTTCAATTTTGATTTTTCTTGATTCCCCTTTTGATTGTGAATGTATCAACACAGCCGTTCCATGTCACCACGTCCGTGGTGAGTATTGTGGTTGTTGACTTCAACTCAAATTTCATCAAACATCAAATCTTTGGCACAAAATGATTTTTCATAGATCACTTTGTCAAAACCTCATCTAATTCTCCTCATTTCACATGCACATCTTAAAACTAAACAAAAACTATTAAAACAAGTGTGTGTGTTTTCTTGGAAAAGTGTAAAAACAAAGCAAAAGTATCAAAATGAGAGGTCGAGTGATAAATTCCCCAAACCTAGGTGGGTTGCCTCCCACAACCACTGAGTTTCTTGCCTTTAGCTTGGCTTCTTGGCGATTCTTCAGTGAATCATCCATTTGGTATCCTCATGTGCCAATTCTTGCAAAACATGCATCCCTCAATTGCACTCAATATGTTTTCCTCATCCCTTTGATCACAATAATCACCATCAACTGTTCCATCTTGATCTTCTTTTCTGAGATGATCATTCAGACTTGTGAAGTGATCATGTCCAATATCCCTATCTCGGACATGCCGGGTTGGGGTTTTGTACATGTTGATCTTGTCTTCATGTCCATGAATGAAACTGTCATGGTGCCACTACGTACATGAATCTCAACAACAGTTGTAGATAAGAACGACCTTCCTAAGATGATTAAAATATTACTATCCTCTGACTCCATATCAAGTATGATGAAATCCACCGGGAACACTGCACCTTTCTCTTTATTTATCAGCAGACATCATCCACTCTTCCCCTAGACACCTTTATGGATCTATCCACCAATTGGAGAGTGCAATGTACCAACTTCAATTGCCTAAACCCAGCTCAACATAGACATTGTATGGCATCAAATTCACACTAGATCCCAAATCAAGTAAGGACCTGTCTATGCGATGCCCCCCTATGTAACTAGGTATGAGTGGGGATCCTGGGTCTTTTCGCTTCATGGGAAGTGAATGTTGGATGATGGAGCTCACTTGTTCAGTCAATTTTACTTTCTTTGGAATCCTCCCCGTTGACCTTCTCTTCATGGTGCATAGGTTCTTGAGGAACTTAGCATATGATGAAATTTTCTTGATAGCATCCAAGAGTGGAATGTTCACCTTCACTTGGTGAAACACCTCAAGAATATCAACATTGTGCTTTTTCCTCCTCTCTAATTATGGTGGCTCATCTAGTGCTTCAATGAATGGAGGATCACTAGTTTTTGCCGTACTTGCATGAACATGAGGCGGAACAGTAGGGATGGTGGGACCTTTAAATGGGACATGAGGTGGATCACATGGAATCCCAAACTCAACATGCGACATCACAAAATCATCTTCAACAATATCAATCCCGGTATCACCACTTGGCTGCCTTTGCTTTTCTTTGTCAACCTTTCTTTGACTTGCAGGCTGCTCAAGAGACTTTCCACTCGTTAGAACTGTCACAACACTACCTTGCTTATGGTGGCGAGGGGGATCTAGTTGTGGTTGTGGAGGAGGTGGAGGTGATACTTGGTGTTGAAATTTAGGTGGAGAAGAGAATTGAGGGGTAGGAAAGAATTGAGATTGGAAGGTGAAGTTTTAGGAAATTTGAGATGAGGGAGGTGGTGGAGGAGTGTAAGGCTTGGGATCGCCTTGGAAATGGTAGATGGGCCGCACTTGCATGGGAGGTGGATTATAGAAAACTTTAAAAGAGGGCATGAGTCCACTTGCTTCATTGTAGCTCATGATGGGTTTTGAAGACAACTTCTCTTCTTGGAGAGAAATTATGGAAGATAGCTGCTCTGCTTTCTCTTCTAATCTTTCAACATCTTGTTGGACATCATCAAATATTTTCAATCTAGAGAGAACTTCTTCCTCAAACCTTGAGCTATATTTTGGACTTTGTGACTCTTGATATCTATAGGAGTGAGGTGTCTCCCTTTCCTCATCATAGAACTCAATAGAATTGGCCGGGTGGCAAGGAACATTTGTCACATGGTTCTTCATGAAGCTCACCATGTCACCAAGAATCTTCATCACTTGCAGGCTTGAGTCAGTATGAGTGGGGGGTGTCACACCAAAGGCATATCCCCCGTCATTCATCATGCTAGAAGCTCGAATTCTTGATCCTTCAGTCAACTTCTCAAACAAAGGCCATATCTCCTCAGGTGGCCTATCCATGAAAACTTCTCTACAAGAGGAATCCACTATGTCTTGGTCCTTTAGATATCAACCGGAGTAGAATGATTGAACTAGCTACCACAAAGGGATCTCATGGTGTGGGCACTCTCTCAAAATCTTCTTAAATCTCTCCCATGCATTATGAAACTGCTCATTGCCCATTTGATTAAAACTTGTCACGGCACACCACATTTGTGTCAACCTTGCTATAGAGTAGAATTGTCTCAAGAAGGCATTCTTCATTGTTTCCCAACTCATGCTGTCCCTTCTTGAGTCATACCAATCTTTATCTCTAACTTTGAAGGAGAAAGGGAATAAGGTCAACCGAATTATATCATCACTAGCCGTTAACGTCCCGAAGGTGGAGCATACTTCAAGAAAGGTGTCCAAGTGCTTATAGGGGTTCTCACTCTCTAAGTCGTAGAAGATGGGTAGGAGCCCAAGGAGACCTGGAGGAATAGAGAATTGCTCCTTTGGCATTTGATCAACCCTGGTAGCAATTGGCGATTTGTAGTTGCTAGACATGGAGTAGTCTTGAAGCGGCTTGTGGGGTGCATTTTGGCCTTCCATCTTATTTCCTCCCAAGTGGCTTGTCACATGCACAAAGCACAACCAAATAAAAAAGAACAAGTTAGCAAACCAATATACACAAAGAATGCAAAGAATAATGAATAAAGAATAGCAATGATGAGGGCAGTAGGAAAAGTCATAGCAAAACTAACTAGCTAGGCCAAGTGCCTTTCTCCCCGACAACAGCATCAAAAAGCTTGGTGCGCTTCCCACCAAGGCTACACACTAGACAACTAGAGGTGGCTATATGCAACCCTAAGGGAGGACACATGTGTGGATCTTTCAAAATTTATATTAACCCTAACACAGTTGATCACAATACCAAATAGGTCACCCGCAAGCGCACGGGGTACTATTGTAGCATAGGTGAAGGGCAAGCGTAGGGGTTGATCCTCAGGGAGAAAAGGGGGCACTAGAGCTAGGTTAGTTTGGCTGGGTTCCTATTGCAGAGACTAGGGTTAAGGGTTTGATTGTTAAACTAGGTGAGCAAGAAAGCAATTAAAGGTGAGAATGAAATCTAAGTTAACCCTAGACTAGATTAAGACTAAGTATGCAAGAAAAGACTAAGCTAGGTATGAAAAGGCAATTTACACGAAGGCAGGAAAAAGAAAAGCACAAGAGCAAGTAAAGAGCTAAACTAGCAAGACCAAGGCAAAAACATAGCAAGAAGCTAACTAAGCAGGAAAAGAGCTAACTAAGATAACACTAGCTAAGCAAGATGAAAACTAGGGTTTTAAAGCAAGTAATGCAGGTGTGGGCTTTTTAGGGGATGCACTTATCACTTAAATTGGGGGGTGACATATGAACATTATGATTCCATTTAGATTATCCAAACTAAACAATAGGTTAGAGTCTAATGAATTAGCCTAAGCTACTAACTGACCATGGGTATGCTAGGTTGTGTATAGGAGAACTAGTCCCTAACACTCCCTACTACCCTTGCGAGGCTCAATTGGATTAGGGATTAGGTTCAATTCAATTAGAGTCTAGTCAAGTCTAGGTTTCTAGATTAGACATTCCTAGGGCAATTAGGGGCCGAGGGTAGTAATGGGGAGGTGAAATTAGGGCATTGGACCCCAATTCCTCCACATTCTAGCCTTGAGAAGGCTTCATGCTAATTGCACTAGAATCACCTAAACTAGCTACTTACATCCCTCACTTAGGCTTAGGGAGATTGATTAGGATGGAGGAAGATGAGAGGCAGCCTAGGGATCCAAGAATTAGACCTAGGGGCAAATCCCAAAATTCACATATATAAGTAATTCCCCTAAATTCCTAGGTGATTTCACACACAAACTAACAAAAAATTCATGGAGAATGAGATGCAAATAGAACATAATTGTTAACAAATGGAATTATAAAGTTTACATGTCATTTTCCCCTAACATGGTATCAAAGTAACATTTTACACCCCAAACAGCCCACCAAAAGGGGCCTAGCTACTCATGGAAATGGAAAATACAAAAAGAGAGGAGAAAGAGGTAGAAGAATCCATGGAGCTCAGTGTAGATGAAGAAATCCTCCTCTTCAGCTACTGCAAGATGTCTTCCTCTCTCCTCCAAGGTGCAAGGGTGTGGAATGAGGGGATTATGGGTAGGAACTAGGATAAACTAGCATTTTGGTGGTGGAAATGGTGAAATGGAGTGGAATGTAGGTGGAAATGGAGTGGAATGGATAAGGGGAGAAAATGGAGTGGTAGGAGTGAGCTAGGAGTGACCTACCTCGGCCTCCATCCACCACCCACATATATAGGTGGGGAGGAAGCAATAGGTCAAGTAGGGGTAAAGTGGGAAATGCATTGGAAAAATTAGCTAGGTTTTGTGAGTACCACGACCGTGGTGGATCACCACAACCGTGGTGGGTAGGGGTGAGCACAGTCGTGGTGGTCACCATGGGCTGTGTCAATTAAAATGTCAAAATCACAGGTTGATGGTCATTTTTGCACTAAAACTGGCATAGTCGTGGTGGTCATTACGACCATGTTGGGGTAAGGGTGGAATGACCGTGCTGGGTAGCACGACCGTGGTGAGAAAGGTGATGGTGGCCATGGTGCAGTGCCATGTCCGTTCTTCAGTTATGTAGCACGGACGTGCTAGATGGCACAACCGTGGTGGATATCCCTTGCACGACGATTCTTTGCTGCACGGCCGTGGTGCTGTCTACTGCTGCACTCAGACTTGATTCTTTGGATTTTCTTGGACATCTGTGCTTCTATGGGTCTTTGGCCAATAGGGGTAGGTTGAGGGAGCACCAGACTTCACTTTGAGCTTCTCCAAGGGTAGAGAAACCCTAGGATCACTCCTCACTCTCTTCCATCAAATGTGGTCTAAATGCTTAAAAAACATGCAAATAATGTCCATAAGTGCATTTGACACAAATATGCATATTGAGGGAAATAACATGTAATCTAATAGGTATATATGTGATTGAAATGCAAAATGACACAAGATGAAGCCCTAAAATAGGGCTGAATCAATGGTACCTTTGATGACTTACATGTGTATCATGGAGCTGTATGCTTTTCTACTATGATTGTTCATATTGGACTCTTCTTGTTGCTTTCTACTTTGAACACTGGTCTTTTATTTGTCAATGTCATCTATTTTTTTTCTACTGTGTTTCAACACTCTCTGGCTTGTTCATGCCTTGACCATGTTGATCCTTTTCTTGTCCATACCTTATATGCATGTTATCTACCACTTCTTGTGTTCCCGCACTGTCTGGTCTATTTGATGACAGTAGTGACTGAGATGAAGACCATGATGCCTACCTATTGATGTTTAATCTTCTCCAGATACTACATATTGATCAAGAAGCTCCTGCTACTTAATTTTGGATAATCTGCTTGAGAGGGAATATTTGATTACTTGAGGGATTTATTTTAACATCAAGGGGGAGAAATTGTTGTATGGTCTTAATTATCTTTTTATTATGTTTACTCTATCTGTCTATTTGCTAGCTGATTTGGGATTTTCCCAAGATCCAACTTGAGGGAAGTGTTAGAGAGTCTATTTACTTAATTTGTTTAGTTTATTTGTAATATGGACTCAATTGTGTATTGGCCCATTAGGATTTATCTTATGTCTGTATGCTCCCCCATGATCCTATATATAGGAAAGTGGAGATGCCCTTCTATCAATAAGAAAAACTCTACCAAAGGAGAATTTCCCATCATATCATTTTTCCACAATAATCAACATAGAAAAGTCACACAAAAAATCATATTGCCGATTCAGGATTTATCAACCCCACCATGCTTTAAAAATATGAAATTCTATAAACTAGTTGAAGAAATTGAAACACAACTTAAAAAATGGATCCATCTAGCTGAAGCAATATCTAACAGACCTAGAAATTGTCGAAAGCTTGAAGGCATAACTTGTGCCCTATAGTACAACTAACTATAGAGGGAACTAAAAAAATCTTTTCTAAAGTAGAAAATCCAGATCAGATTAGATAGCCAACTATTATAGGAAAGTGTGGATCTCCCTACCTCTAAAAATAGACTTTCAAACTAGACTAATAGTGGGATTCTGATCTTTGAACATGTTAAAAATGACAGACATGAAAAACAACAAAGACTACAACATTGTGGTGATTTTTGTGTCAAAAGTGATAGAGGAAATTTATCACAAGGGTACACTAGGAGTATTGCAAATCAACATGACCTTTTTCCACAAATCTTTAGCAAAAGGGCACTAAAAGAAAAGATGTATCATGGATTAATTATCATTTTTTACATCATAAAAATATAGATAAGAATCATTCCTCTTCTTCTCAGATTATCAGAAATAGAAATTTAATCAATATCCACTTTCCTAACAGTTATTCTAAGATTTTCAACAATCGGGTGACTTTATAGGCATTTGGCCCATAAAGAAACATCCCTTCCGGTTCCAATACTTCCTCAGATAATTTTTAGTTTCATGTTCTCAAGGCCATCAGAAAGGACTTCATTATTCTTAACAACAAGGGGAGGGAGAAGATTAAGAAATTGTTCCAAAGGCTTGACTCTCCTGGTATAGGGAATCATCCATTGGTTATCAATAATAAAATAAGACAATTTCTTAACTTCCCTTTTCCATTTTTGAGAAAGAAATCATATTCCACAAATTCATCCATGAATTTAGCATCAAATCTCCAAGAATACGTTCACAAAAGAATATTGTTGTCCTTACCAATAAGAAAGAAGTCTGAGCAAAAACAATGAGAACAACTTCAATTAACTAGTTCCACATTCAGGGCCAATTATTATTAGAGAAACATCTCTAGATAGAGGCACCCTTAAGTACTTCTCATGAATACATCTAACCCAGTGGTTATCCTTCTTTGAAATAATGGCCCAACAATTTCTAACAAGGCCATTTAGATTTATTTCATTAGTACGCCTTGACCACATGCCTCCATTTTTTAGGAAAACATACTTCCTTTCAAAAAACCATATGGATGTTAATATCATGTCTACTTCCCCAAAAGGAAATGATACAAATCTTCAACTTCTCCAGAAACACTAGTTGGGAGGGGAAAACTATGCACCAACAGAGACTATATGTTATTATAATGGAATTCGTAAGCTCTAAGCATCTAGCAGATGATACAAAATTGGCTTTCTAGCTATCGAGTTTTAGATTTAACTTATCAAGGTATGACAAAGGCCCTTAGCGAGTCTACCATGAAACAAAGTGGTAGCTTGATACTTATAAGGTAAAGAGCATTTAGGAATATAAATGGTCTTTAAAAAATCTTCCTTTTTAGTACTATTTTTGTAGTATATACCACTTTCTGTAGAATTTATAAGTAAAGCGGAGTTCTGCCTAAAATCATCGATAACTTTTTTCAAACAAGAAGCATTTGATTGATTATATTTCAATAAACCATTAGATTACAACAAATGTGGTATCCCATACATGAAATTATTTAGATGTTCTGTGAGGAGAATAAATTCTTCTCCAAATTATATTTCATCATGGATGTAAAACCCCTACATACATATAACAAAGAGAAGAGGAGCTAAAGGATATCCTTTCTCAAACCATCAGATGGTTGGAAGGGATGTAGTTCTCTCCATGATGAGAATTTGGTATGTCACTGGATCTAGAATAATTAAAACCTAATTCGTCCTGCACCTAAAAAAATTCATACAACTCATAATGTTCAAAAGATAGTCCCAATTGATAGAATCACCAGCTTTAACCATGCTCTAATTTTCATATATTCTATTATAAATTATAATGTTTGGTAGATTTGTGACATGTATACATATTTTGACTATTTTTGTTGTGTGAACCCTATACTTTGTACATATTAGGATATGGTTACTTTTGGGAAATGGGTAATACCATGTAGTAATAATTAGATCCAGGTGTCTATGAAGGTTACCTTAGTGAAGAATCATGTCCCCTAGTCGATTGGTGTGCGTCTTGTGTGTTGTTTTTATCATATATGTAAAGATTATTCCCTAGAATTTAAGACCCATTCGGATGCATGAACAATTCACATATATCTTGGAGATAGAAAAGAAGGAATATAGATCGAATTACATGAGGTAATATATTGTTGGGACCCAATCTAACAATTGTCTCAATGTGAATATTAAGGATAAAATCAATATTTAGATCAAACTAAATCCCAAACCCTATTTTTTAATTGTGAACTGATATAAAGTAAAAGACTGTTGTTTAATAAAGATAAATTCACATTTTCAAAATTTAGGAACCAACATAATATTTGATTTTCAAAATTTTCATATGATAATGTTCTTGTATACTCACAAGAATACTTCACAGATCTCAATATGAAGAAATTGTCAAAATAGTATCATGTAAACATGAGTACTTCATTACATTAACAAACTCATATCAAAACTTGTACACAAACTCTCTCAAGGCCCCATGTATATGGACCATTAAACATATATAACATCTAGGCATCACCTACTTTGATGCACAATGCATAGCTCAAGATGAAGAATCCTTGTTTAAGCCCCAACCTTATTTTTTCATTCATTGATTCATTAGCCAATATCTAAGTGAATATATAAGAATAAGAGTATGGAGATAATGTTTAATCCTATTTCTTCTCATTATCTAGTTATTTAACAAGTTTAAGTATTTATCAATAAAATAGTTGTAAGCTATCATTTAACTTAGCAGAATAGTCATGTGACTATATGCAATATGATAAAATTGAAAAGTATGAATAACACCATCGTGAATCAACAATATAGTTGTATAAAAACCAATAAAATATAATGTAGCAATTCTTTACAATGACATATATAGCAACACCAATAAAATATAAAAAATCAATATAGTTGTACATCAAGGTTATACTCATTAATGACATATATAGCAACACCATGAGCTTGTTCAATTTTTTTTAATCTTGATCTACTTAACTTGTACTGAGACAAGTAGAAATCATCCTAGTATGCCCATGTGCACGACTCACTTTCCATGCCTTAGGTTTAGCCGGCCACCTTAAGACAACTGACATGGCCCAGGTTTTCCACTTGGTTTGATAGGATCCTATAGCTACTCTACCTTTCATTCCCACCTTGGTACAAGGTTGAAGATCAACACATCATATGACATAGGCGTCACGCCTTGATTCTCATATCAAATTTCTAATTATTCATGTCACATATTCTGGACGGGGATCTCATCCCCTAATCCTCATGTCACATCACATCAAGTGATCTAGGATCTCACTTTTCACCTCTATGGAACATCTCATAACCCTACATAAATCAGCCATCATGGTCTAATCTAATCCAAGCATTATCCACACATACTTCATCTTGTGTGAGAATTATATGGATTTTCGTACCCTCAAATTCACTAGGGATGTAATCCTAGAGTTCACCTCAAATAATAGACACAAAAATCACCACTTACAAGAGGAGGGATCTGGTGGTAGTATAGTTAATGATCAAACCCAAAGTACCGCATTTAAAAAAATATTAATCAATCTAACCAAACCAGAAAGAGTATTTAATGCAAGGATTGTTGATTGATGATTAAACTAAAACAACAATAAAAGTGTTGAATTGAATCTAAGATTAACAAAGTATGGAAATACTAGGACAAATGCATTTCACCACCATTGTCTACATTCGCTCTCTCAATGCACCATGAACAAGCATGAAACTTCACATTGAGGCCAAGTAAATCCCCCTTTAATCATTAGGATTAAACATGATCATAAATCACCCAAGGCTCATCTTCTTACTACCTAGAGATCATATACACACCGCCTCAAAAAACACCTACCCAAAGTCTCATCAAGGATTTAATAAGAGCCAATCAACATCCTAGATCTTGGGTTTGGAGTTGTGTACATCCAAGATCATGATAACCATGTAAATCTACTGATCAAACAAACATACACGCATGAAATGATGAATTTAAAATGTAGTAAGGTTCATACATATTTGGATACAATGAAATTACAAAAACAGACAGTGGGGCTACTCCCCACACCCTAGTACAAGGAACTACTCACTCCTCATAGAAAATTCAGAACAAACAATGGAAAGAAAAGAGATATCCATCATCTCTATGGGTAGAAGAGATACAACCTTGGTGTGCACAACAACAACCTTTGGGCCTGAAGAAGAGGTTGATCCAATACAGTAGTAAGATACACCCACTCTTCTTCTTTGTCTTCTTCTTTCCTAGATCTAATATGTGAATGGGGAAGCAGTACGTAGAAATATGGTAGTAGAGGTGTCTTTGATCTTCCTCTTTCACGGTCAATAGGCCTAGACTAAGTGGAGCAATGGTTGTCAATTGATATGGCTGTCAACCATAAAAAACCACCAATGGAAATTGTCTTCTTGGAGTGGAGTATGATTTTGGAAGTTTGGCGGCTGGAGAAGAGTGATCCCTTTTTCGGAGGGAGTGGCCTTGTATTTATATGTGGAAGCTAGGATTTGCAACCCTCCTAGCTGCCTCATAATTAAGTGGTCAACCATCATGAAAGTGAAGAGGTGGCTGTGTGGGGAAGACGACGTGTTTAATGACGTTCAATATTTTCATTGGTAGACCAAGGGGTATAATGACCACCAGTAAGTGAGCATCAGTAGACATCAATGGACTTCCATCAAAAGGCGGAGGGAAAAACTTTCACCTAAAGGTGTGAGTAGAGTCTTTGTTGGTTGGGAAGCTAGAAGTTCCATCAGAAAGCATGAGCATGAATCCCATCAAAAGATGGAGTTAACCTTTCCATTAGTAGATGAAGCGTAAAGCTTTTATCAGTTGAGGGACACATGGCTTTTGTCAGAAGAGGCACACACATATTCCATTAGAAAAGACACACATGTCTTCCATTGCAAGAGGCATGCATGGATGCCATCAAAAGATATGTTTCATGGAGTTCTATCAGTTGATGAGCCAAGAGTTCTATCAGAACACAAATGCCAGATTTTTGTCGATTGGTGAATAGACATAAGTTTTGTCAATAAAAAGACACATAATGTTTCTACTGGAAGACGACCATCAGTGAATGAGCACTAGATTTTTTTTGATAGAAAACTCATAAGATTTTGTCAATTGATGAGTGTTAGACCTCCATTAGTTATCACCCAATGGAAGGAGAGTAGATTGAGTCAACATGTGAGATTCTCAAAATATGCAAACCACCCCCCATATTAGCGTATGTCAAATGGTCTCCGCCTATGAAGCATCAATTGATGGAATGATGAAGGGATTGATCATGGAAATATAGGCCATTTATCAAAAACTTCTTGTGCCAACTAGTCAATTAGCAAAACCACAATTTCCTACATTGGTGCATACGATATGAAATCATGAAAATCAAGGATTTAGATCAAAATCCTACAAATTGACATAAAATTAAGGAAAAAAATAAATTTAATCTAGTTTCTAAAGTAATATGATGGAAATGAATGCAAAACTAAGATTAAATGCAACTAAGACTAGGATGAATATGAATTCATTAGATACAAAACTAGTTTTCCATCACAATAAGGATTTTGGGGAAGGATCACAGTGTAAATTCTCCTAACTAAATGATTTAGGATTATTATTCTTTATTACATAAATGTCTCATTTAAGGTTTTACAAGCATTAGGAAACTACATAATATTCATGTGATTCATATTTGTAAGAATTAGGGCATTTACATTGCAGAAACCACATATAAATGATACAAAGAAATATATTAGAACAAACAACTTAAGCATTGAAATGGTCTCATATACTTATATTGCTTGCAAGGCCATAAACATCATCATGTCCCATCACAACCATTTTTAACAAGGCAATCATCTTGGCCTTTTGACCCTTTATCTCAAGACCATGGGTTATATACAACCATATATAAGTCACATATCACACACCAAACTTCCTCAAGGCAATACATACTCTATCCATGGCTATAGTACTTCAAACTCGGTCTTACCTCAATACCTAGATCATTGTTGTGTTCAATTAGGTAAACCCCCCAGCCTCCACCCTTATGGTTAGGCATCATTTATAAACAATTATTACTCAAATGGGATATGAAGGTAAACCAAATATACAACTTTATAGACAAGATTAGTATGATTAAGCTTGGGACAAAATGAAATAAAACTTACTTCAACCTTTACCACATAGAACAAAAAGCAACAACAAAAATTAATGTTGAAGCATCACAAACAAATCTATGACATAACAAAGCATGGGTAAATTAATACAATCTTATCACTATCTCATATCATAGTTTCTATAGGATTTAACCACACATCAAATCTCTAGGGATGAAATCCCTAGATTTTATCTTAACCAAATGCATGACAATCCCGTCCATAAGTGGATGGATCTTGTCATAGTATAGTACAAGATAAAACCCAAAGGATGACATAGAATTACATGGTTGACATGATTCAATGAAAACTAGAGCTTAACATAAACATTATATTATGATTAAAATAAGTTTGCAAAAGACAAAAATGTTAGATTAAGATTTTATTCATAAAAATATAGAAACACTAAGGTTGATGGGTTTCACCAAGCTACCAAACATTTACTCTCTCATTGCATTAAAAATAGCATGAACATACATCTGGTGTTAGGATTAAAATTGGAGAAACATTTCTCTAAGTTGTTGTCACATTACCTAGAGATCATTCATGTATTGTCTCAGGAAACACCTATTTAAAGTTCTCATTAAGGGTTTAACATGAAAAAGCAATATCCTAGATCAAAGTTCTCTACATCCAAGATCTGATAAACAAGGAAAAATGACCAAACTAGATTTATAAGCATAAAATGTTTGATTCAAAACATAGCATGCATCATAAAATAGTAGATGCAAGATAGAGAACAAAATCAGGTAGCGGGGCTATTTCTTGCACCCTAGTGATGCTAGTTTTATTGAATAAAGAAATTCCCTAAGATAGATTATCCTAGGTTTCAAACTTTCTTACAATTACAACTAATTCACCTGCAAGTGGATAGATTAATTTTAGTATTGGAAAGGGTCCAACCCAAGAGACAACATATTTAAGAAATTTCCTTCTTGAACCAATTGTAAAGAACATATTAAAAACCAATTGTTGAAAGTAACCATATGCTTAAATTAGAGGTTTCAATGCAAGAAAATGATTGGAATAAGGGTTGTTAACAATGATTAATGAACATTGGAAAATTTGGATTTCACTATCATTGCCTATGTACTCATACTAATCATTAAAACTTAGTAATCGCAATAATCAGAACTAGTACCATGTGAATTCACCTCTTTTCAAAAAATGAATTGTAGTAGGACTAAATTTCCCGTGGGTTTAAGGTCTCACTACCAATGGATCACGACTCAATTTCCCTATAAAATTCCTTCCAAGATTGCATTCAAAATTCTACACATTCATTCGAGGATCTGATCTTAAGTTTCTTGGTCTTTACACTCAGGTTTATATCAAACATGTTAATTGAATATCAATTCAACAAGCAACAAACAAATACAACCCAAATTAAATGTAATATTGAGTCTGATAACATTCAATAAAAAGTATGGGTGATGGGGCTACTTCCCATGCCCTAGTGAGAGGGTATAATCTTTCATAGAAAAAGAAAAAATATAAAGACAAGGAAGGAGATAAGAAGGCATGTCATTGAAGAAGAAGAGAGCAGCAAGAGGTCTTTGACTACAACTATTTACTCCAGTAACAATGGGTCCAAAGATATCCATGATGAGGATCTCATTTCCTCCTTTATTCCCAGCTTCTTGCACCAAAACATAGCACTAAACTGAGTGTCGATGTCATTCAAAATTAGGTCATGTCTTCTTACATTTAGATTACTTTTTCCACTCAAGTTGGTTCAACAACTGTGTATTTTTTGTTATTTACCACAATAGTTGAATGACTAGGTTGGCCGGTCATCCCATCAGTCACTTAGTAGCTCATTTAATGGGCTTCTAGTCGACTGACCAATGAGGAGGATCAACCGATCATCTTTCTAAAGAGTTCCTTGGAGAATGGATGGGTCGGTCAATCCATGGGGTGGATTGGACAAACATTTGGGCTCTCAAAAATGGTGGTGGATATTGACTAGGGAGGCTAGCATTTCAGTTGGCAAATAGGTGAAGCGGATCATCTAATTTGAGTCTTGTTTGTGGCCTTGTGCTACAAGTGGATCGCTACACCATTTGGCCTCATAAAATCATCATAGTTTACTGATCCTGAGAATGGCCTCCTGATCGAGTGATTAGTAAAGGAGATTTCCGATCTATTTCTTACTTTAGAGACATCTTGAATGGTCAGACTGATCAGTCAATTAGGGAGCCTAGTCGCCCGGCCATCTAGACTGAATTGTGCTGAATAGCCCTACTCTACCTTCCAATTTCTTCCAAACTTGGGATATGACTTCGTGGAAGAAATTTCATCATACTCCTGAGTTGAATTGTGCTTTTATTTGTGTAAGAGATAGAAATCTTATCAAAATTCTTAAAATTTAAGAATGAAAGCAAAATAATGAAACTAAGCCAAACAATAAGAAAAAGTTAACTACGTTGGGAAAAAGTAATATAGAAAATGCAATGAAATCGTGGTAGATATGCATTCTTAAAAAAACCCCAAACTTGAATGTTGCTCGTCCTCAAGCAATAAGGAATTAAAAAATTTGCCAAACAATACTACCAACATGTCATCCTAACATTTGTAACATCATTTGGTTCCCTACAAACTAGTATGGCCAAGCAACCTCGATTTTGTGGAATCTGAAATGTAACTTGAAATTCTGTATTTTGACTTCACTTTCACAAACATGTTTCCATATCAACACCTACACACCACAATCATAATATCATTGATGTTTGAGAGAATTATGCATTCTCCTATGAGATTTTCACAAGAACAATGTTCAACTATAGATAGAATGTGATTGGGGTGATTCTTGTCCCTAGGAAGGAATTCAAAGTGAATGGAGGTATGGAAGGAAGAAGTTGTGAATCTCTCCTCTGTTAAAATCACGATTGCTTTATTTTTGTTGCAATTACATTGATTACATTTTTTCCTTTTTGGTGTACACATTGGCATCCTTTTATTTGTGAGATTCCCCTATTACATAGGAGGGGTATGAGCGAAGAAAATGGATGAGAGACGGGGTTTCACCATGGACTTGGAGTTTGGAACAGTCTTTTTTGCTTTTAGATTGTTTTCTTGAATGGTGGGATAGGAAGATGGTGAAAGAAGTGTAGTGAAGGTTGAACTTACTTATCTTAAATTTGGGGATTCAAAGCATAGGAGCATTTTTTAACAACCAACTCAATTACTCTTGTGTCTTGTAGACAAAGAATCTGTAAGAAATTATGCTAATCAATAAAAAGCAAGCTACATTTGATTCTTCTCCATCCCATACAATGTGCCATCTTTTCTGGGAATGATGTTACTAAAGATCATTGGTAACATAATAGCTTCTAGCATTGGAAATTCAAGATTCATCATTACAAAGATTTACTTCATTCAAGGGGGGTACATTGATGATTGATGCATAATAAAATAGGGAAAATTAGAATTTCATCTTGACAGACTAGATAATGGCCAACTACATGCAATAAATGATGTTAATTAAAAAGAAAGAATCAGGAAAACAAATGCAATATCATGCTAGAATGTAAATGACAAAAGGAAATATGGAGTGGGAGGAATAGAGACATACCACCCACCCTCAAACCACATACTTATAAATCTGTTCATCCTTGAGCAAACTCTAAGTCTAGAATGGAGGGGAAGAAACATTTGAAACGACCACCAATTATCATTTTGATCAGCAATGGTGGTCCCTAAGGCTAAGTATGGCGGGGGAGGATAGCTAGGCTAATCATGAAAAGATTCCTATAATGGCCGGTCAGACCAATCGCAGCTCATGGAAGATCTCATGGGCTCCTCATGTGGTGGAGTCTTGGTGTATTGGCTTCTCCAATACTGAGAGGTAGGGGAAGGGTAAGTCTATCCTACACCAAAATCAACATAATAGGTGTGTGTCTATGTGTAGTTGCCTCTGCCCATGTGCCACTTCTTTTACACCTGATGCATCAGGTACATGTGTTTGATCTTGTGGCACTACCATTGCTACTTTCTGTACATGTGGGTTTAGAATCCCTCAATGTGGTCTAGCTAATGCTATATCTCAGTGAAGCCATAGGGTCTAGATGGAACTATAATGTCAGGTACATGGTGCTTCATTTGACGTTTTGAAGGCAGTTGTGAAGGGTCAGCCTCCTCGTCATTCGAATCCATGGAGGTGCTACATTTACCAGATATTGGCTCATGAAATTCACCATCAATAGATGGATGCTGTCTGATGTAACCTTATATGTGTTCACCTAATCGTCAAGGTCATAGATGAGGTTGACTTCTGCAAGAGTGAGTAGGTACACAAGAATGGAAGGGCTATCCCATAATAGCCATTGGTAGATGCCATCCTCCTTAGATATCTTGATGAAGGTAGAAGACACTAGATACTTGATGTCAATAAAGTATTTTATCTTTTGAATCATCATCAAAGTGAAAGATATGTGAGTGTAGCCAAGGTATTAGGAGATAATAGTAATGACTCTGCCTTGATAGAACTCAGAATCAGTGTTCCCCTAATGCTAATTGTGAAGATGGTTGATGAGAGTGCTCCCCAATTGAATGACTCATCATTCCACACACACTACATGCAATAGAGGTTACAAGTGGCGATGAAATCTGGCGCACTGGTATCACTAAATATGGTGCAAGTGAGGATGGAGTGAAGATAGGAGACCATTGGGTTGTGAATGAATGACACCTTGGAATCATGAGGGAAGGATGGGAGTTGGCCGATGATCTCGACCTAGAACTTGTATGTGACAAAGTTCTTGTTGTAGTGATTGTGATTGTCTTCATCACACTTCTCTCACCATTCCTTGTCAAAATCAAGAATGAGGGCTATGAGTTCATTTTCATTCAAGGAGTGGTCCTTCCCAAACATACAGCTAAAGCTGTTGAACTCATCGATGTGATATAACTGCTTGGTAAAGGTGGTGAGCAACTCCAGAGTGAGTTCCTTGAAGACTAGTTGCACGTAGAAAGAGAAAAGGGGGATGCATGCTCATAATAAGAGAAGTTGTTCAGGCTCATAGATTCTCAAAGAATTCAATGTGGTTGGACACATCCAACAATGAAGATGGAACCCTGATGGTCTCCATGGTCTTGTACTGCTTCTTATGCTCATGTGTGACCAGAGCCTTGTACTTTCTTAGGTGAGGGGCAAAGAGAGACATGAAGAAAGGAGGGTAGGCCCATGAGACGTCTTTAGCATGTAGTGACTTACTCATTGGAGGAATAAGAAGAAGTTTAGCCATGAAGAATGACATGCCTCAGTTGGACGTCAATGTCTCCAATGATCTGCTCAAATGTAATAGTGTCAACAACAATGGTCTCCTTGGTGTAGGCCTCATCATCCTCCTATGGGCAGTGGCAAGTCATCTTTGAGGTGCCTCTCTTGAATGTTAATGCCTCCAATATGATGAGCGGAAAGGGAGTGGGAGAGGGATGTCACCACCATGGACCTTTCTCTTCTCAGAACCAAAGGGGTTGATCTTCTATATGATTTTGCGACTGGAACCTCCCAACAGTTGGTATGACCCACTATATTGAGTGTGTATTATCTCAAAAATTGTTGGACTTTTGTGTGTCTGACCAGAGATATGAGTCAGATGATCATAAGTGAAAACTGAGCATTTTCTAGGGATGATCAGACAATCAGGTCGATTTGATGGAATGATTAGGAAAATAGAGGGAGCTTCTGACTCTATTGGATTAGGTGATTTGTTGGTGTGGTCAGTCGCCAATGATGTTGGGGGAGTTGTGGATGCCGACTCTGGTCAGTCGATTGTAGCTAGGTTGGTCTTCCAATTAGGATGGTCGGGGGTCAATTAGGGGATCAGAGACATAAGAGACATGAATCGACAATCGACTGACAAATTGGGCTCCATTCAACTGATCGAGAACCTCAATGAGTGAGTGTCTTCACAAGTAGATCGATTGACCCACTCAATTAGTACATTGCTTGGGATCAATAGGTACTGCCAATAATCTATTCTGATGATCAACGAGCTTGGTTGGCCAATCAAAATTGAATTCCCAAATCTAGTGGCTACTGGACATTTGGGCACTCCTTTTGGTCGATCGATCAGAGCATCTGGTTGGCCGATCAGAAGGTGAGGAAATGTCCCCACTATAGGTTGGTTGACTGATCATGAGTGTTGATCATCCGATCCACATTTATTTTACTCTTATGAAAAATGTGACTGTACTGATCTACAAATTGATTAATCCGGCCACCCAATTATAGGGTCAACAAGGTCCCAGCAGTTGGAGATTAACCTGTAGGAAAATTCAACCCAAAATTTCTAACCAATTAGTTTAAATCTAAAATTCAACTACAAAGATGAAATATCAGAATTGAAATGCAATATAACTAGTCCAACAAGACCTAAATCTAACAGATAATCATCGGGTTGCCTCTCAACAAGTGTAATGTTTAATGTCATTGACTCGATGCCTAGGTTCTCAAGTGGCAATCAAATTATCAAGAAAGAGTGGAGTCACTTCCCTCACTAAAAAAACTTCAGGGGTGATGTATCTATTAAATCAGCGACCATTTGCCATGAATTCATCCTTCATCTTGGCCTACAAGATGAATGCACCATGTGGGTAGATCTTCTTCACAAGGTACATCCCTTTCCATCTGAATTGTAGTTTTCATAAAAATAACCTCAAGCGTGAGTTTTTAGAGAAAGACTTGGTTTTTCAACTAGATATATTTTCTCTTAAGGTGGTCATTGTGCCACATCTTGGTCAACTCCTTGTAGATGCATGTGTTATTGTAGGTAGACATGTGTAGTTCTTCAATCTCTTGCAATTTTATAGATTATTTTTCTATGGTGAGAGATAGATCAACATTTAGAAAGTGAATTTCCTAGCTAGCCTTATGCTCCATATCTATGGGGAGATGGCATGAATTTTTGTAGATCAACCAAAAGGGAGTAGTACCCAATGGTGTCTTGAACATTGTTTGATATACCCAAAGGGAATCCTTGAGATTCATTGCCCAATTTTTTCCTTGTTCACCTGAATATATTTTCAAGAATGGCCTTCTTCTATTAGTTTGACACTTCACCTTGGCGCTAGTTTGAGGATGATATGATGAGGTTGCTTAGTGAGGAACGCAATACTTCTTCAATAGAAGTTCAAATTTCTTCTCTGAAAAATGAGATATATCGTCAGAGATGACTATGGATGGTACCCCAAACCTAGAGAAGATTATATCTTTAAAGAGCATCATTACGAGTTTGGAATCACTGGAAGGGGTGGGGATTGCCTCAACCCAATTTGGGACATAGTCAACTACAACCAGAATGTATGAGTAGCTTTAAGAAGGTGGAATCAAACAAATTTAGTCCACTCACCAAACATCAAATATCTCAACCTCCTGAAAAGTTGTCGTAAGCATCTTATCACATTTCAAAATGTCACAACAAAGGATGAATTCAAAAGTGTCTTTGAAAATTCCAAGCCAATATAATCTACATTGGAGGATCTTCAAGATAGTGTTCTTTGTGATCATTAGCCACCTGTTGGACCTGAGTGGCATTGTTCAATGATTGAGAGTGCTTCTTCCTCTCTGACACATCAAGAATATAAACCATCGCTCTAAGGAAAAAGAGGTATGAATCATACCAATTGTAGTTCTCGACATCTTGCATGAGCTTCTTCTTGGAATGACATGTGTACTTTGAGTGTAACACACCTATAGCTAGATTGTTTACAAAATATGCACCAAAGGAATGTTTGAAAAGATTTTCATAAGTTTATTATTGGGAATAGAATAAATTAGATTGTAGTCATTGTTAGGAACATGAGTATGAATGAGATGATCAACCACCATGTTCTCACTTCCTTTCTTATCATGAATTTCCATATCAAATAATTGCAATAAAAGGACCCATGGAATCTATGTGATCTTGTCATCTGTCTTTGTAATGAAGTAGTAGATGGTAGCATGTTTAATGCAGACAATCACCTTAGAATCCACTAGATATGATTTGAATTTGTCAATGGTGTACATGGCAGAAAGTAGCTCCTTCTTGTTGACACCCCATTCTTGCTCACTTGACAGAAATTGACAATTAATTCCACTCCTATGGATAATGATACCATTCCACATCCTAGACAAATTCCACATATACATATTTTCCCCACATTTTCATTTTTTGGCTTATTTAAATCACCCATTTTGCCCACTTTCTCCCATTTCAAGATCTTTTGCAAGGAAACCTTCTTTCAGATCAAAATTGTAATTATCCTTCAATTTTAACTTAAATAGGCTTTTTTTACAAATTTCACAATTGAGTTATCTAAAATAAAATATTTCCTTTTTTCAACTACTTTTCAAATAAAATTTGAGAGATAACTCTGACTTGTCTTTTCATGCAAAGTTTCTTTGCTTTTTGCTAGAGCATTCCTAAAATTACTGGAAAAATGAGATTTCCTTTTTGTTTCACGTAGGGACACCAACAGATTAGATACATCTGCCACATGCTACATGGTGGATTGCCTCAATTCAGTGCAATTTGCTCCGTCTTCCTGAAGGTTCTGTCCAGAATTCCAAACCTTAAACCCAGACTATAACTATACTCCCATACCCAATGTATTCTAGGTTTCTATCGTCTCTCCTAAAGCCAAAATAATACTACATCTCTCTTTAATTTTTTTTGTTGCCTATGATCAAAAGATCCTTCCTCTTACACCACCTGCTCTACTACATATGTACAAAAATAAACTATTCTAATTGTTACACCTAATTGTTAAATGTACTATCAATTAATCATTGATCTATAACTGTCGCACCTGACTTGATCTGTTGTTGCATCTGATATGTTGTTTACTATAACTATTGGGAAATCAGGGTGATGGATAAGGAAATGGAAACAAAAATTTAAAGTCGGATTCCCTAACTAGTAGGTCACGTCAACAACAATCTATCTATCAAAGAGAGTAACAAGGGTTATACTTGATCCTGGAGCAAGTCCAGTGGCAACTCTTATTGTAGTAGTGTGCTTCTTCACCAAGCAGCAATAGCTTCTTTAGGCAATAACACTCGGCAGTCATCAACAATGACCTCTTGGTCTAGCACCACAAATGGCGGTTGACATTGTCCTCCCAGCGGGAAAAACTCCTCACCTCTAAAGTAGTCTAGGCAGACCACTGGGAACTCCATGTTGCGCTACCAGAGCCAACAAGAAGGAGTTTTCTTTGAATGTCAGTGTACTAGCACTGATTCACTCTCCCACAATTGTCTCTCCCTTTCTATCCCTACCTTTCACATGTAGGACTTTCTCAGACTCTCTATTGGTTACCAAAATCAGAGAGGACAACAATTGTCAGAGATTATTGTTGTGTTTGGGAAGCCCCAAATATCCCTCTAATTATAGGAGAGGCTAGGGTCAGTGTTCCCAGTTTGTGCGGGAGTCAAAAGGACAAAAATCATGAATTTTCTAGAAATTTTAGATGGAGATCTGGTCGGTTTGCATGCCCAACCAGTCAGTTCGTGCATGAACTAGTTGGTTCATATAACATCCTATTTGAATCACATTGGTATTCAATGCACGATTAATGCAAATCATGACATCAACATCAATCCTTGATCCAATCAAACTGACCATTGAACCAAGCAGTTTATAACATGACCGTTCAGTTGGGACCATGAACCGATCAGTTCACTAGGTGAATCGGTCTGTTCATGCCCTAGTTCAGGCATTGTTCAACCAATTTATTTTCCAATCAACTTGACACTCCAATCGATCGGTTCAATATTTGAACCCATCAATTTAGAGTCCAATTTGTCAATATTGAACCTCAGTTGTTTAATTGAATACAAAACACTTTTAGTAATCAAGTTAAACATAATTCATGAATAAACTCCTATTCCAAGTGTATCCTATGTGTGTGACCCTATAGATCCCAAATTATATTGGCAGTGAATGTCCATAGCCAACTTATGATATCACACGCAATGAGCGGTATCTAGCAATAAATCATTACTACCCAAGTAGTTTGGAAAGTTGGAGAACAACTTCAACCTACAAACCATGATCAATGTTACCATGATCATATAGTTCTTTTGTCTCTGATATTCAGATTGAACTCGAGGCATGGAATCATCATCCTATTCAACATTCAATCCATGTTCCTTGAACTAGAGCAGACTGTCTGAGATGCCTGTGAGTTCACATATCACATATTGAATCACATGAGTATGGACATACATTTCTCAGTCTTACTTATCAAGTGGCCTGGATATCAATATCTGGTAGGAGGGACAAATCCCATCTACATCACTTACACTCAATCTTCATGTGTCACGATGCACCTGAGCATCACCTTTATGGAAATCCTTATTCAAGGTCACGTTGGATGATGTCTAAATACAATGAACGACATGTGATGAGGGTTGTGACTTCAGGTCTAAGAACTAAAATCACCACTATCACTAAGAGAGATGATTCTGACTACCATTCCATGGTATCCATGTATCATTCTCAAGGTGGGTCTATCCGATACACTATTCTCTAGCATGTACTTGTGTGCTTGACTTGATATCACATATTATGACTAATGAGACTCTGTCATCAGTCAACACATACTCCTATATTATGTAATTCTATTATCTATTTTGCTTCCACAGTAATATCTGACTAGGGACATAGAAAGAATGTATGTACTCTTATCATGCATATGATCTCATTGTTCATGTCCTCAACCTGAAGACATATGTTATCGAGTAATATCATTCGTTAAACATCTATTATATATTTGTCATCATCTCATGATTGAGACAAACATAATAGATGGAATTACCTTTATTATTATCAAATCAATTATATAATGTCGCACTCCAATCATCATATGATTGGCTCTCTGGGCATACATACCAACAATAACTTCTTTGTCTCTCTTGTAGTTGTTGTTTTTACTACTTCTAAAAATTTACATCTAGTTATCTAAGCATACCTTTGCTAGTCATCCTCTGACATCCTAAGCATCAGTCCTAATCACAAATGATGATCTCCACCATGGGAGGTTTTGAGGTGATTAGGACCACAACACACCTAAACATTAGGACTTTTAGAGAAAAGGATAGGAAGGCCATGGACATCTTTAGACCCAAAAGCCCTCCCACAATAAAAATCACTTTTTAATCTTTTTTTCATGTATTTCTAAAGTTTAACCATCTTGAATAGCTCAAATTTCCTAACAACCCGACAATGTCTAGATACCCATTTACTAGCCAAAATGGGGGTGTTAAACCTTCCCCGTTCGTAACTAGGTCACCAGATCTAATATCTGGTTTTGATTTTATTTTGTGTTTTCTAATCCATCAAGGATAACCTCTCAGACTACATCATGCCTTCCACGATCTATCTCTTTTTCTATTATTTTGTACAAAATGTGGTGGTGAATCTGATTTTTTTGTTTTGTTTATGTGACGTTTCACTATCGAAAAGGATACAACTTTATTCCCCAAATATTTCTATTTTTGCATCCCCTTTTTGGACAAGGTGCAACACTTCCCAATCATGTCATAGTTCCTCTATATTCATATAGTGTCTTTGAGGCATATTAGATGACATGTTGCCTCCTGTCAATCTGTTCACCCAAGACTACTCCCATTGTGTAGCTGCTAGAATCACACATGATCTAAAAAGGTTGAGACCAGTCGAATGTTCAGATTATGTGCATGGTAGTTAAGGAAGTCTTCAAGTTGGTGAAGCTTTCCATCACACGAAATCAAAGGAGAAGAAAGTATCTTTCAAGGAGGCCGATCACTGTCTTTGAGATTTTTGAGAAATCTTTGATGTTGTGATAAAATCCTGCATGACCCGTAAGAGAAAAAATTTCCTTTACATTAGACAATGGTGCATGTTTGGCAATAATTTCAATCTTCACATTATATATCTCAATCCCCAGTTACTCACTCTATGTCTAAGGACAATTCCCTCCTTTACCATGAAGTGGAACTTCTCCCAATTCAACAACAGATGTGCTTCTTTGCATTTTTCTAGTACTAGAAGAAAATGGTTCCAGCAAAAATTCAACAAATCATGCCATACACAAAAGTCATCCATGAATACCTCCATTATAGTTTATGTCAACCCTACAAAGACTGCAACCACGCAATGCTTGAAGGTGGCAGGGGCATTGCACAAGACAAAGGGCTTCCTCTTAAAAACATAAGTGCCAAAGAGGCATATGATGGTGATCATTTGTTGGTTGTTCATATGATAGGAGTTTGGTATAAGACAAAGTAGTCATTAAGATACCAAAAGAATTCTTGATGTGCCAATTGCTCTAAAACTTGATCAGGAAAAGGGAGGGAGACATGGTCTTTCCTTATGGTTTTGTTCAGTTTCCTATAGTCAATGTACATTCTCCAACCTATGACTGTGTGAGTGGGAATGAGCTCATACTTGTCATTTTTCACAACAATAGTGCCATCCTTCTTTGCAGAAACCTTCATTGGGCTTACCTAAGGAGAATTTGAAATGGGATAGAGAAGCCCAGTCGTTAGTAGCTTGATGACCTTATACAAGCCAACTCCTTCACGTTGGGGTTCAATTCACACTGTGGGTTTCTATATGGCTTGTAATCCTCTACCATTGGGATCTTTTCCATGAAAATATCTCCGATGATGCATATCAAATCACTCATTTTGTATCCCAAGACTACCTTTATTTTTCTAAGCTCAGTAGTCAATATGTCTTCTTATTCTTGAATGAATATGAACTGATGATCACCGGGCAAACTTTCTTCTCATCAAGGATAATGTATGTCATCCCCTCAGGTAATGAATTAATCTCTAGTGTCTTTGGTGGCTTTTCCTTCTCTTCAACTACTATAATCATATCCCACTCTTCAAATTCAATATTGGCTTCCTTTTCATAGGTGTCCAAGTGGAATCAACGCTGGCTAATCTGCTTGTCATTGAAATCCAAACTACCTGGGATAGTGAGGGATATTTGCAATAGTTCTTCAGTTACTTCATGTCCTATCTAAGCTAGGATAACTTTTGAAAACAATCAAGGAAGAACACTTCCTCATTAGTGTTAGGGTTGTTCAAGTTGTCAAACACCCTGAATTGAAGTGTTTCTCTCCCTAATCTCATAAGAATGGTACCCCCTCGACATCAATCAAGGCTTGGGTTGTATCTAGGAATGAGTGGCTAAAAACAAGAAACAAAGTCACAAGGAACATAATCATCCTTGTCAACCTTTACTGTAACATCTCTATGATCCCCTTAGGATTCGTCATGAAGGAATATATTAGCTGAATGGTCATGGTAGTAGGAGTATTTTAGTGAATCCTAATCTTTGGCCTAAACTATATGGTGTGATGGAAATGCTAGAACCCCTAAACCAGCAGGTCCCTTTCTACAAGTGTTGTAAGTGAGGTTACAACAAATCCCAAAGGGTTTGGAACCAAGATCCTTCTACTTCTTTGGAATTTTATTGAGAATGATGTCTGAAGTTGTCCTTGCCAACTTTACAATTTCATACTCCTCAGTGGAATACTTCCTGGTCAACAAAGTTTTCAGATACTTTAACCATGTTGGAATCTCAAAAGGACATCCAAGAAGGGGATGACCATATGCATCTTCTTTACAACTTCCTCTAATTTCATGATAGTGGCATACAACTTTGCTTGCTTATGGCGTGCCTTGTAGGGAGGCCTTGGCTTGTAAAACAACACGTCTACATCTACAAAGTCAACATGTGGTTTATGAAAACTAGTATCTTTACCTACATAAACATCAACAATTGTGTCCTAAACACATTCCTTCTCAACCATCATTACATTGACTTTGTCAAAATAGATAGGAACAGTGGCTAGTGTGACCAGAGGAGGAGGTGCGTGCATGTTTCCTGCATGTGTTGAGATGACCCTCAGGATGCTTGGGATTATTCTCAGGTTTCCAATCAAAGGAACCTACAGAAGGGTGTAGAGAGGTAGAATGCTGAGCCAACTGAGATTCAATCGACTTCTAGTAACCTTGTTGATTTGAAAGCATAGTTTTCTGGATGGCAATCATAGATTGTGAGGTTGGTGAATCTTTTCAATGGAAGAAAATATGTCATCATTGGAGGCTAGAACAGTTGGTTGGAGAATTCAGATCACTTGGTTTGGATTATGAAATTGTTGCCCCTGGTTGTACCCATACCCCTAAAAATTTCCCTTATAGTTGTCTTGGTTCCTAAAGTTTTATTGTTGATTGTATTGGAACCTAGGGGGAAAGAACTTGATGTTTCACCTGAGGTGGCCTTTTCTACAATGCATTCTCTACTCCTGCTAGATTACCTACTAGAAATTGAGATGGTTTCTAGCTTGGTTGGGCTTGTAGTAGCCTTGTCCTGAAATATTGTGGATAGAATTCAGATTTCCATCTTCCCTTTTTCATCTTGTGCTTGGGTGTTGTTCACCATGACATTATAGAGAAGTTGATATCTAAGCATGGACTGCTCATGGACTTTGCAGGATTCACAAAAGAGATATGTAGACTTGATCTACTACTGTAAATGTTTTGGTTGTCCTCTTGTCTCATATGCATTGAAAGAGGACTCAAGACTATCAAGGCTAACTTCATGAGAGATGATGCTATAGATTTGAATTCAAAACTACTTCACCTTGGCTACCTTTAGGACACCTCCTTGTCCTCTACAACAACAAGATCGAGAATAGTTTTTAGAACCTCTCTTGACAACCTCCCATACATTGTCAAAGTTCTAAAACATGAAATTTCCTCCACATGAGGAATCTAGGAACTCCTCAATGTCATCACCAATGCCCTTGTAGAGAATCTTTATCAGTTTAATTGTGAGATGCTTTGGTGAAGATGTTCCTTGAACCTTTCCCAAGCTTCAACTAGGGAGTCACCTAAGACCATACATAACTATGTAATCTAATCCCAGACCTGGTAGACGAGGAATGGCAGGTAGTACTTCTCTAGAAACTTGGGTTAAATACCCTCCCATGTTGTGATGTTGTCTCCCTCCATGACGTTGTATCGATTCCTCTCCTTGTCCATCAATGAGTACTTGAACAACCAAAGTTTGAGGGAATCTTTGGATACACCAAGATCCTTTTTCAAGGCACAAAGTCAGAAATCCACTACAAGTGATCTTGACAATTATCGCCTCTATTGTTGAAAAAGGTGTTTCTTTGTAGCATGGTGATCCACTATGTGCAGATCTCAAAATGTGGGGTGATGATAGAGGGAGGCACCATTGGATGATGTGAATTAGTAGTGTTTGGGATGACAAATTCCTTGAGCTACTTCTGCCATTCTTCTTCAAGGATGGAGTCCTCTCTAACTTTATTTTCCATGGTAATAGCTACTTTTGTTTCTTGGACAAGAGTTTATTTGGACTACAAGAGACAAATTCAATCTTAGCTAATCTCCTCATCCATCTTATCCTAGTATGCCTAATTCAATCCATGATAAGTTCTATCAATTTTTAGATCAAATTCAAAAGGTGTGGAATCAATGTTTTGGGAGCATCGCATGCATCTATGGTATCTAAAAAGAGAATTGACAGTGTTAAACTTGAGAAAGAAAAATTCAAGTGTATTTGGGTGAATATCAATTGGAAAAGAAAATTCCTAATTTTTCAAAACATTAGGATTTGAAGTCTATTATGTTATCCTTGATAATGATGACATAATTTGATGTCATTTTTATTGCACAAACAAATTCCCTAAGATAGATTGTAGTAGGTTTTAAACATTTTTCACAATTGCATCTAACTCAAATCAATTGCTATATTGAAATGGGTCGAACCCAAGAGACAAGGTATTTCAGAAATCACCTTTTGAACTAATTGTTAAGCAAATATTTTAAAACCAATTATTGAGGATGATTATAAGCTAATGATTGAGTTAAAGATTGCAATGCAAGAAAAACAATCGGAATAAGGTTTGTAATAATGATGAGAGAACATCGAGACATTTGAATTTCACAACCATCACCTACATGCTTATCATAATTGTTACAACTCAGAATCATAAGATCCAAGACTAGGACCATGTGAATTCGGCTCCTTTCTGAACATGAACAACACAAGGACTGAATTCCCTATGGACTAAAGGTATTGCTACCCACAGATCATGACTCAATTGTCATATAGAATTCCTTCTAAGATTGCATCTAGAATTCTACACATTCATTTTAGTACCCAACCGTAAGTCTCATGTTCTGTATGCTTAGGATAGTATCAAACATGCTAATTGACAGAGCAGTTCAACAAGAAGTCAGATAAATGAATTGAACACAATCCAACTAATTTAAATACCAAGTTTGATAATGTTTAAGACAAATCATGGATGATGGAGCTACTCCCCATGCTCCAGCGAGAGGGTCTACTCGCTCATAGACATATCAAAAGCACAAAGACAAGGAAGGAGAGAAGAAGGCATGTCAATGAAGAAGAAGAGAGCATCCAGAGGTCAATGACTACATATATCTTCTCCAGTAGAAAAAAGTTCTAAGATCTTCATGAAGATGATCCCAATCCCTCCTTTATTCTCCATATTCTTGCACCAAAACATAGCTTAGAACCGAGTGTGGACACCGTTAGAAATTAGGTCATGTCTTCTTCTTTTCAGGTGGCTTTTCCCACTCAAGTTGGGCTGGCAGTTGTGTGTTTTTTGCTTATTTTTTGTTCTAGTCAGGTGACTAGGTAGACAAGCATCTGATCATCCACTCGACGACACATCTACGGGCTTCTGTTCAGCTGACCAATGAAGGGGATCAGCTGGTCATCTTTCTAAAGAGTTCCCTAGAGAATGAATCAGGCGGGTCAGCCCATGGGGTGCATCTGTAAGGAGTGGGGCCAGAGAGGGGACCCACTCCTCAATTAATTTGAGGAATAAACCCATCTACTCCAAACACACTAATAAGTATGTTTAGATAGGTGTATTTTTCTATTTCACAAATAGAAGGTATAAAAGAACAAAGTATAGCAATAGAAATAAATGTAATGACTACATTCAACTCTATAAGATTACATTATTATCTCCTACTATGGGTTGACATGAAGTAACAACTTCAAAATCTAAGAAGAGGGATATCTAAACTATCTCAAGTCTATGTCCTAAGATTTAGGTCTATAAGACATGTTCACGTCTGCATGTCATGCCCACCATGCTCTTCACCTAAGGGGTTGGAAGCATACCGAACGAGAGAAGACAAAATGGAAGTTGTCAACATAGAAATGCTAGTATGTGTATATAAATAGGGATTGAGAAACTTTACAGAAAAACAAGGCATCAATAAACTTTATCAAGGCTTCCCGGATTAAGGGAAATGAAGAAAACCAAATGTATATCAAAAGAACATCATGAAGAATATATTCAATAAAAGGGTTTCCTTCTTTAAACAATCTCATAGAAAAATATCACAATCATAAACTGTGCATGAAAATGAACATTAGACTAAAGATATTTAAAGCAGGGCCGGGACACCAGAGGATCTTAGCCATAAAGCTGGTGGAAAAGCACACACAGGGCAAAATAAGTGAGTCTTGTATATATATTGAGTGGAAAAGCACACTCAGGATGGAAAAATCACACACTATGTATGATTGTACTCAGGTAACACTACTAAAAATAGGATTAGTCTAAATCGTGCACAAATGTAGAGGCAAGAAGTAGGTTTAGTCAAGCTTCAAATAAGATGATAAATATGAGCAAGCATCCATGTGTTTTACAAGTGACAATACTAGAATAATATAAACATGTTTGCTAGAAATAACACATCTACCTGAAGTATGGGGTGAGCAAGAACATATACACATTTTCTTTGAGTAGGACATGATACACATCTGCTCTAATATATTCACATGCAGGAAATATCACTGACATGATTTTACCATGCGTATAACGCAAGTGCACGCGTCAATGTAGTATATGCCCTTGTGAGGCCCGAGTCGAACTCAGGGACACTGAATTATCGGTAGACTACTACTAACTACTCGCAATCAGCTAGACCAATAAAAAGGTTATGAGAGTTGTTTTTTAAAAAAATAAAATAAAATAAAATAAAATAAATCAATCGATTAAGTGTTTAGTTTAATCAATTCAAATGGAGATCTTTAAGATTGCGGTTTCACCGCGGGTTTTCATTGTATGAATTTTCACATAATTAATCAGATTCATCTCTCAATCCAGGTAGTGGCATGTAGTCAGAATTGTTCACTGTCATGATACAATTCACTACCTAAAACTAGGTCGGTTCCACCGTCCTAGTAACCTATACCCTAAACTAGGTGCATGAAGACCAAACTCTGGGTTTCCACCATTAACCGTACATCACCTTGTTCAAGGAATTTATGAGTTAATGTGAATTTCGTCTCTTTTCAACCATTAATTCTTCTTTCAAAGCAATTAAAGGCATTAGATTATCATTAGGGTAATCAAGCATAATGATATAATGGAGAAAATGAAATCATACCACAAATTTAAGAGACAAATTATGAATTACTATGATAAAAGCGTCATACAATGATTACCCGGGCTACTCCCGGTCCTAAAGACAAAGGGGATTAGCCCCGCATGGTTGACAATGGAAAATACATAGGAGTAGAGAAGAAAAACATGGGAAACATGGAGAAAACTCATGTAACCCCTGATACAAAGGTGTTCCTGGAGATCCTCCTCGAGAAACGTGTGTTTTGCAGTCTTTCGACAGAAAAATCGACCGTCGGAGGTGCCCGGATCGCTCGGTTGACGGCCTTCATCTCTCATCTCCTCTCTCTCTCCCTCCTTCTTGGATGTTGTGCAACACGATATGAGATCCCCCTAGGGCCGGCCGTGCTCTTCTTAGGTCATAGGACCACTTTACGGCTCTGAAAAAGCTCAACCGTCGGATTAAAACGCTCCGTTTTAGTGATGAAAATTGGCAGATTCCGACGCTGTCCTGTCGATGGTATCGACCATGGTACAGGTATTTCCTTCCAAAATCGCATTTTGGGGTTGCTTTCTGATGAAATGTCGATACTATCGACACCAGGGTCGATAGTATCGACTCTGGACAATGCAAAAGTGCCTGAAAAAGTGCTGAAACATGTGTATAAGTCCGGGGATTATATAAAATCATATAAATATGATAAAAGAAGTATAATTTGATGCAAAGAAAGTTTAAAGGCCAACTATAGTGAATTATGCAAATATAATCAAGAAAATGACAAATACATGCATAAAATAGATATAAAATAAGCCTATAAAAGTGACTCAAAACCCATGCATCAATCACATATGTAATATCAAGTGTGGGAACATGCATATCCACACAACATCACACATGTCAAATTATACTAGTAGTCACCACATGGTGCATATCAAAATAATAAGAAAATTTAACTTAAAATATGAAGGTGAGAGCATCCATAGAATATCAAGTGGGTCATAGAACCCATAAAATAAGATCCAAAAAATTTCAATGATGAAAGAGAAACAATCAAAAGGCAACTTTGAGGAACAATCTCAATAGAGATATATGTAGCAATAAATTTAGGGTTTTGGGTCTTCAAGTAGATCAAGAGAGAGAAACATAGGTCAATTTCTCAACATGGATAATAAAATGCAACATACCCCATGTCGAGTTTAGATATATGCTATGTCAATTCTAGTTCCACATCAGAGCTTCAAACAACCTATTAAGCATATATGTAGGATTAGGGTTAATATATCATTAATTACATGAACCCTAAAAAGTGTCTTTATTATGATTTTATTTGGTTATCAAAACCACACAATATTGTAACTAATTATTTTATGATTCCAAACTTGGTTTTATTATATTTTTTGACTTACAATGTATTTGTTATGAATTTACAATTCCAGGTTAATTAGGAAAACCCTAAATAACATGTATTTATTATATTTTAGTCAGATGATAAAAACTATTCCATTAAGTAGAGAAAAATCTCATGATTTTGAAACATATTTTATTTTTATTTTGTATCCAACGAATAACTAACTATGAACTTATGAAGATTAAACTTTTTTCATATTTTCCCAGCAGAACAAGAGACGATAAGGTGGAGGAAGAATGAGAGATGGTATGGAAGGCCAAAGCAACAACTAAAATCAAACATTTCATGTGGTTATTATCTCATGATGCTACTCTAACCAACTATAGATGAGTTAAAAGGCACATGAATACAAACTCATCTTGTGAAAGATGCCACGAGCAAGAAGAGACCAATCTCCATGCTAATTTGGGACTGCAAGCATGTCAAAGTCATCTGGTTAGGTTTGTTCCAAAATCAGCTACCACCAGATTTTTTCAACAGAGACCTAGGTAATTGGATACGGGTGGGTCTAAGAGGAGACGATGACTAATAGATCTATTTCATGATTGGTTGTTGTTATATCTGGAGCTGAAAGAACACCCACATTTTTAACACAATCTCAAAACCCACTAAACAGCTCATCAGATGAAACAAGAAGGAGGCAGAAAACTCACAGAAGGCATGGCAAGTTGATGCAGAGGTCACCAGAAGGCGAGCTATGCATACACATGAAGAGAGGTGACAACCACCAACTACATGCTCAGTGAAGATGAATGATGATGCTGCTCTTGTTAGAAGGAAAAGTGTGGTAATGATGATCATCAGAGATATCAATGACGTTTGGATCAAAGGTCATGGTTGGAACTCAAAGGAAGAGTCAGCCCTCCATGATGAATTTATGGAGATCAACTTTGCGATGCAGAGGGCCAATGACTTGAATCTAGGAAATCTTGAAATTGAGACAGATTGCAAACATGATGCGTTGATGATACAAGAGGTTCCATAAGCTAATCCCAAGTATGAACAACTCATACATATGATTCAACATAACCTTGAAAGAAATGCAAATTGGCATCTGAAGCCTTTTCATAGATCATGCAATGGAGCGACTGATGGGTTATCTAAATACCATCTCAGAAACAAAACATGCCTTTTCAATATATTAGATCTCCGAAGCAAATTAGAGAGTGGTTTATTAAAGACATATGTAATGGTAGTAGTACTACCGACTTTAGTTACCAAAATAATCCTTGTATTTCGATTTTGATGTCTTTTCCTGCAAGAGGAGAGTGGGATGAATAGATGATCTCCTGACTTACACTTATATATATAATCAAAAGACATATATGACCTATGATTAAATTTCTGGGTTTATAGTGACAAGGGCAAGCATGTAATAATTGTAATTCATAGAACTAATATGGATTGAAATGAATGACTAGGTGAAATGACAACATTTCCCTTAGAATTAAAAGAAAAATAAAGTGTAACGAGAGGATGGATGGGGTAGGGGAAATTATCAACAAGCTTCCTTCATCTTTGTTTCATAAAATTTTTGCAAGATACTACCAGTGTCAGCAAAACTTGATGGTTAAAAATCAAAAATCAGGAGCAATAATGCAAATAGCCAGACCCTCCAGATTCCCCATCCATCACTGGTCCATGCGAGAAAAGGCACAATCTTTATGGTGACCTAGAGCCCTACCACGGCCATCGTTCACCATGGTTGGGAAAATGAGCAAGGTCAGATCCTCATGAAAGCTAAATTCATATAATTTCAATAGTGATCATGATAGAGGGTGACCCTCAGGAACCCAGATAAACGTTTCCTTGATCACAAAAAACTGGACAGACAACTACAGACAAGGAGACGGCTCAAGTGAGAAACATGAGAGATAGATAGAAGTGATATGAGTATAAGGAGTTGGGGAATGTCATCTACATGGCAAATATCACCATAGAGACTTGAGAAGTGTGACACTCCTTGTAGTGGCTAGGGATGGAGAGAGAGGTCTGGTACTACTCCTACCACACTGAGAAGTATTGGGGAAGATAGATTTAGGTCCAAACAAGGAAAAATTAGAGGTGGAAAATGAGGTTAGATGATGTAGTGGAGACTAGGGGCAAGTTTTCTAGAGGTCTGGGCAGTCAGGGATGCAATAAGATGGAGGGGGAAAGGAACATGGAGGTGAAATAGGGGAAGAGGGATTTGTAGTGCACCATCAATGTGAAAGCCGCAAAACCCTAGATTATATAGTGTAATCAAGTTTTAAAGAATCATCCTTTTTGCTAGAGCAACTATTGTAGAATGCCTGAAAGTAGCTGAAATTATCATCCAATATGATCAGGGGAAGGTACAGAGTAAGATCAAGAGTGAGATATTGCTCAAAAAGTATAGAAAACATGACAACAACTAGACTTTCCTATTTTGAACCAAGGAAAAAGAGAGAGAGCCAGAATTCCACAATCAATTTGATGACAGTGAGAGGGTATGGGATTTAAATGAAGAAGGAAATATTGTGTAAACCATATGAAATCAAACTCATTAATCAAATACAAATCCTATTAATGAAATTTTAACTTCTTTCTTTCCCTAATTCATTTGAGGGTTCAAACAATCATCCAATAAATCAACTTGACAGCTAAGCTAATTTTGACATGTACAATTCATATTCTTGATTACTTTCCACTTTTGTGGTACAATTATATTATCTAAAATTCTTTAGTGATATTTTATTGTCTTTCCTTAATGAAAATAGGGCATCTATGATTGCTCATTTAATCTCAAACTTGGCACCCTAGCTAATTGGGACCCAAGGAATACAATTTTGAGATGATTATTTTTCCAAAACTTCCTTTATGAGTTCTATAACAATTATAGTTTAGGATAATTATCCTTATATTTATGATAATATTGCATCAAGATCAGCAACATTCATTAAATTGAGTCCCATTAACTTCACATTGTTTCCAAAAGAGTTACCTTATAATATTATGCACGAATTTCCACATTTTACCTATTTCATATATTAAGTCCATTGGTTAAATATTAACTTTGATGAAGTCAAATTGTTCATATTTATGGACATGAAAACTCCACTTGTTATTCTAATTTATGTATTAAGTACATTATGCATCTCACTAGACATATTTAGCCATTATGTGTGTATTAGCTAGCAAAGGAAACATACATGACATATTTCATAGACTCACTCACATATTAGTATATGCTTAGGTTATTAGGCTAAAATAAGTGTATTTTGATATGTGGTGTTGATTATAGAACCTAATGCCACTTAACATGTTATATATTCTTTCAAGCCTATACATGTTAGGCTGAGTTATTCAAGTTCATGCATTCATTAAAGTTACAAACAACTATTTTAGAGTTTATATGAATCCTTGTTTGGTCAAATCCAAGGAACCAATCATACTATCCTCCTAATAATGGGAATGGGGTTTCTAGAGTCAAGATGTTAGGTTTCAGTATGTTATAGGATCAATCAATAATTTGAGTGCTAAAAAATGCTAATGGCTACTAACTTGGGATGTAGGCATTATGGTCATCTGACCAATGAAGCGGATTGGTTGATTGGATTTTTATTTGGTATGATGTGCTACTGGTGGATTGGCTGACCAAGAGGGTAGGCCATTCAACTATTCCTCTAAAATCATCAAAGTTTACTAATCTTGAGAATGACCTCTTAATAGTCTAATCAGTGAAGGAGATCGAGAAATCTCTTTGAAGACGTCTTGAATTGTCATGATGATCAGTCAACCAGGGAGCTAGTTTAATCGATCAGCTCGACTCATTTGTGATGAATAGCTCCATCTTGCATTCTAGTTTCTTCTGAACTTGGGCATGAATCTGTGGAAGGACTTTGATCATGCCATTGAGTCAATTTGTGTTTTTCTATATACATAGGAGTGGGAAATATTATCAAAATTCCTAATATTTAAGAATGAAAGCAAAAAAAAACTAAGCAAAATCTAATCAATTTAAGAAAAACCAATATAGATCATGTATCAAATTTGTGATGAATATGCATTCATCACCTAGTGAGTGGACTCATCACTCCTGGAAACAATGAGATTGAAAAATGAAGATAGAAGGAAGACCATTTTCATAGTAGAATGAAACATCCATGGTGTGTGGCTTCCTATCTTCAAGGTTGGAGATAATAGTGGTCGATGCAATAAAAAGATATCCCTTGACATTTTTCGGAGGGGGGTGGACTTGCGACAATCAATTTCCTTCTTCATGCCTAGATTTGCTACTATGAAGGTGGAATATCTAGATTTTTGTGGTCGTTGTCATCGGTTGATGTGGTCATCACCAATGGAAACCTCTGATGGAAGTTGGTTATGGATGGTGAGAAATGAGTTCTTTAACTTAGAAGAATCTAGATGAGATCCATTTTCCTTGGAGGTCATGGCTTGTATTTTTGGACGGATGCTAGGGTTTGAAGCTCTCCCATTGTCCAACAATTAAGTCATTGGCCACAATGTATGTGAAGGGGTGGCTGCACAAGGAAGATGAGGGGTATTGAATGCTCACAATTATGTAGGTGTGATTATGAGTACCCAAAAATTCATGATCGTGGCCTTCCATCAGTAGACAAGATATAGAAGTCCCATCACTTGACACACACAAGACTTTCACGGGTTAGTAGCGTCAAAGTTTTTGTTGATAGATTCATCCATTAATTGTATGTTGTACATATTAATCATTCGTAGAGGAAGTGCATAACTTTCATTAGTTGTTACTATTTGATTCTTATATATTGATGGTGACCCTCAAATTGTGTATAAGGATGGAAATATAGACTTTTGGAGCATTTGTAGAAGTTTCATCAGACACTAATGTGTGGGGGTTCCATCGATTGATGATCGATGGATTCTCATTAGTTAATAATGGACGGTAATGATGATTGGTGTGAACTGATGATAACTCAGTCAAACCCCCTCATAGGGCTGTTGGCATAGGTTAATGAGCATGTGCCAATGAAGTCATTGACTGATGAAATCTTTAGCTGATGAAGGGGTAGATTGATGAATATCCTATCAAATATCAAAAAGTTTCTTCGGGCCCATTGGTCAATCAGTGAGACAAGTGCTCTCGTTCTAGTGTGTAGGGATTGAATATCAAACCTATCATAAAAACACAGAATTGGATTAAAACCTTACAAATGAACATAAAACTAAGGAAAATTAAATAGAAGCTAATTGGGAAATAAAATGAGGTATATGAATGCAAAACTAAGCTAAAATGCAACTAAAACTAGGATCAAATGTATTCTTCAAATAACCTTAAACTAAAATGTTTGTCATACTCGAGTAATACAAAATATGAAACATTCACTAAATGAATACTTCCAACCCATGTGAATGATTCATATTCACATCATGCTCATTTCCCTACCACCTAATATGGCCAAGACACCCAACTTTTGGAGATCACACAATAGATCTATCCATGTCTCTGATTCCAATTTTTCTTCATGAAATACTCTCCCACCACTATCCCCAATATCGAGCACGTCTAAGAGTTTCATGAATGTTAAGAGAATCCTAGAGAACAACATGTATGTGTATGACCTAACACTAAGATGCATAAAAAGGATGTCAAATGAGACATTCATTATGTTTCCTTGTATAAAATGGAAAGAGGGGGTGTGAATGGAAGATACACATCTCTCCTCCATTTGACTTGAGATTCCATTTTTTTCTCATTTTGCCTTGAATGATGTTTAGTCTTTGCTTGTGTGTACATTGGAATCTTTTCTTTGTTTTTGGTGGTGCACCCCTATTAAATAGAAAGGGGTATGGAAGAAGCAAATAGAGAAGGAGGGAGTGTGCCACCTTAAACTTAGAGATTGTAACCTTTTGTGTCTTTGTATTTTCTTTTTGGTAGATGAATGGTATGAAAATGGAATAAGAAGTGTAGAAGAGGGGTCAAATCATAATGCAACTTGATTTACAATTCATTTCACTGGGTGGTTCTCCTAGTCCCACTATGCTTGAATAATGACATGATAGGGGGAAAGAGTTGACTCCATGAATTTGTTTCACTAGTTGATAGGAAGAAAATTGTGTTTGTTTCCACTTATTTCCTGAAGTACTTGTCATCTTTTCCAAGGAAACATGATGTTTGTGTTCCTAGGATACTGATGGAGCTTCCACTTACGTGGAATTGCGTGCACCAACTAAAAATCCTAAAGATGGTAAGTCTTTAGGTTTAGCCTTGCTTATACTAGATAGAGAACTCCACCCACGTATGCTAAGATACGTGGAAGTCTTATCGTAGTATAGTTAAGGGTCGAATCCTCGAGACAACGGTCTTTTTGTTGACAACAAGATGGAAAACGTAATAATTTCACTTAATCTCTTTAGTAGTTGGTATTTAGATCAAAAGGTTGATTTGGTTGTTTTTAAGCTAAATGCAAGTAAAGTAAAGGCAAGAAAGTAAACTTAGGTTGTTAACAATGATTAATGAATCACTAGGGTGTGATCGATTTTCACCACCACTACACATGGATCAACACATGCAACATAAAAGCATAACCTGCAATAAGAGTTAGATCAGTTAGTATCTTTGTAGACTTAGCTTCCTTTCGGATGACTAACTACGAGGAGTGTGGGAATGTTGTAACGCCAGCCCTCCATTTAGGTATGGTCACTTACTTTACAACATTCCCTCCGCAAAGTGTGTTCCTCGACTCATCAAGGTTGTACTTTCACACGTCAACTGATTCCATTTCATAGCATGAAAGTACAACGATGGGAGTGAGTATATTCCACTTCTAGGAAAGCACTCCTAGATACCGAAACAGATGCATGGTGGGTACATGCACCTAAAACCAACATGCAAACGAGTTTCAGATCTAATAGAACAAACGTAGACAATTCATACTAAAAGATAAAGGATAACACAAGTTGGTGATCAAGCAACAAGCATTCATTAAACATTTGATGTTGAACTGAAAAGATATGAACTCTATATTACAACTTATGGATTACATTTGCATGATATGAAAACATGGGTAGCAGGGCTACTCCCCGCACCCTAGTGAGAGAGACTACTCGCTCATGACTAGGACAAAGAAAGAGGCAAGAAGAGAGAGAGAGCATCATCCCCACAAAGGAGAGAGGAAAGTCAACCCCTTAGAGAGAGAGAAATGATCCACCAACTTTACAGGTTGCTCGATGACGAGATCTCCCTCTTCCCACCTTCTTTAGTATAGAGAAAGAAAGCAGCTTCGAGATGGAGTATGGGTCTCAGACCGGCAGCCCCTGGGCGGAGGATGGAAGTCAGATTTGCTCTGGAGTGATTGAGGCAGCCTTTGGACGTCTGAACACTTTATCCCCGATGGAGTACCATTGGGGTCTTATTTATAGGCCTTAAGTGAAGTCCAAATGGTTTGGAGACCGTTTGGACATCAAGACCGTTTGGACCTTGAGATCGTTTGGCTTCATGCGGTCTTGAGACCATTTGAACTCCATGCGGTCTCGGGACCGGTTGGCTTCATGCGGTCTTGAGACCATTTGACTTCATGTGATCTCGAGACCAGTTGGCTTCATGCGGTCTTGAGACCGTGTGACTCCATACGGTCTCGGGACCGGTTCGCTTCATGCAGTCTTGGGACCGTGTGACTCCATGCGGTCTCGGGACTGGTTGGCTTCATGCGATCTCGGGACCGGTTGGCTTCATGCGGTCTTGAGACCGTGTGACTCCATGCGGTCTCGGGACCGGTTGGCTTCATGTGGTCTTGGGACCGTGTGACTCCATGTGGTCTCGAGACCGATTGGCTTCATGCAGTCTCGGGACCAGTTGGCTTCATGCGGTCTTGAGATCGTGTGACTCCATGCGGTATTGGGACCGGTTGGCTTCATGCGGTCTTGGGACCGTGTGACTCCATGTGGTCTCGAGACCGATTGGCTTCATGCGGTCATGGGACCGGTTGGCTTCATGCGGTCTTGAGACCGTGTGACTCCATGCGGTCTCGGGACTGGTTGGCTTCATGCGGTCTTGGGACCGTGTGACTCCATGCAGTCTCGAGACCGATTGGCTTCATGCGGTCTTGGGACCGTTTGAATCCATGCGATCTTGAGGTTGAGTTATTCTTTTATGATTTTTTTCGTGTTTTTCTGCATAAAAAAGGAAAAGTTAGTCTGATGGTATATTTACAAAAATAGGGTAAATTTGGGATTATGTATAGTTTTAATTTAGAAAGAGTATGGAAAACTAAAGAAAAAGACTAAGATAATCGTCCAAAATAGGATGTTATCACCCCCCCTAACTTAGAGTCTAGCTTGTCCTCAAGTTAGATAGACTGAGGCATGTAATGGCGAGGCAATCTTATTTAGTTAGGGTTTCCATACTCTTGCTTCAATTCTTAACCTGAGTTCTCCTAAGGTTATATCAAGTCTTATTGTTTGCCTTGACTCTTTTGGGTTTTGAGAGTTTCTTGGGTCTCAGGTTCTTTCCGTATCTCATAGCTTGCATCGGGACCACTTTTATTCTATGCATGTTGTTGACTCTAATCAGCTTTATACCTCTCTGAAAGACCTACTGGAAGCTAGAGAGGGTATGAGGGTTGGCTAAAGGCTTGAAGTGTAACTCCCCCTTCAAGTGGGGGAGGGGTTGCCTATGCTTTTAGGATCTCACTACCGGGCATGACACATCTGCCTTTTTGAGGGCAACTGAATGTACCAGCCGGGTGAGTCCTTTATGAGCCTTTCATATATTCAGATACCTTAGGGTTTCACTACCGAGCACGACACATCTGCCTTTGTGAGGGAAGAGGAATGTGCCACCCGGGTGAAACCTTCATCGGTTCTTTATATAGATCCTTATTCATGGCACAACTCTCATAATTTTATCCGTCTCTCTGGCTTTTATTCGATAACTCGTAGGCTTGGGTTTTGGGGTTTTGTTTGGGACATTATTTTGGGCGGCCAAGCCTCTTTTATTTTGAAGAGAGGAAAGCTATTCTTAGAGTTTTTCAACATGCACTTATTTAGTTTGTGGTCCACTTACAGAACTTCTTGATTTGGAAGTTGCATGATGCCCCTCTCATCCTTGAGAGCTTGGTTTATTTCTGCTCTGATTTTGACCTGTGGAGAGTCAGATAAAGAATTGAAGCAAAAGCATGAAAATCAATAGTGGAGTGACATTATTAAATCGCCATTAAATGTCTAAGTGCTATTTACTTTTGGGGACTAACATGATTCTAGAGTTAAATGAGGGTGATTCTACTCCAAAAAGGGTTAATTAAAAAGAAAATTAAAAAGGAAAAATGTATAAACAGAGAAAAGAAAAGAAGGAAGAGGGATGTAAAAAAATGATACCTCACCCTTGTCTAATGTACCCCCCTAACTTGTCACTCACTCTGTCCTCAGAGTGTCAAAGTGATAGGTTGAGAAGTAATTAGGACAAGGGCTGCAGGCTAAGGTAAATCTGCATTTGCCCCCGGGGAATGAAGTAGATTGGATGCGAACTGTCCTCGTAGAGCGTGGTAATCCACGTCAGTCATCTCTTCTACTGGTCTTTGGAGAACGATGATGGTGTACATCCAGTAGAGGACGTGGAAGCCGTAGTCATTTGATTGTCGAATTTGTTGGGGGCATTTGTGGAGAAGGAAGGGCGGTGAAAATGCTCTTTTTCGTACGCCCTTGTATGCTGACTCAGAAAATCGATTAACTTGTCGGCGCACTCCTTTGCCACTACTTCTGTTGGCATCTTCGGTGTCACGACGTAGTTTCTCTGTCGTGCGTTGTACTGTCTATCGGAACTGTTATATATTGTGGTTGTTCCTTGTAGGAGATTTGTTGCTAAGAGCATCCAGTGCTCATGATAGAGGAAAGGTAGCATGATGAACGTCGACGTTGTGTGCTGGAGATAGGAGATCAGCGCGTCAGCTGTGCCAAAGTTCTTGAGCTTTAGAAGATCATCTTTCATATATGGGGACGCCATGTATGTTGTTGGGTTATTTTGGCCGAGTAGAAACTGATAGGCGGCCATAAGGCTTACAGAGAGGGATCCTTTAACCTGTAAAGTCTCTCGTAGTGTGTCTGCCATTACAGAGAGGCCATGTATGTATGTTGTGCCGACGGCGATAGAGACGTAGTAAAAGAAGATAGCGGCGAGGCTGGAGGTGGTAAAGAAGAAGGCGGCGATGGAAAAGGCGGAGCCGACGGCGATAGAGGCGGAGCTGACGGTGGAAACGGTGGAGTTGTCGGCGAAGAAGAGTGAACGAAGGCATAGACTAAGGCAGAAACGGTGGTTGCGGGAGAAGGCGACTGCTGCGGCCAGACTACCTTGCTGCTGTGAGCAGGGGAGATGACGTCGAGGGCACTGGAGGTGGAGGTCGCGCGGGAGCAGGGGAAGCAGAGGTCGACAAAGGCAAGAGTAATGGAACAGTACTTCGAGAGTTTCAAATGGCTCAGGAGTCGAAAGAAAGAAAACGAGGGGGGAGGGTTTACATTTATAGGAAACGGGGGGGACCCGACAAAAACCCTAAGTCAAATGGTTTAGTGATCGTTTGGACTCCAAACGGTTTCGAGACCGTTTGGTCCCAAACGGTTTGAAGACCGTTTGGTTCCTAACGGTTTGAAGACCGTTGGGTCCCAAACGGTTTGAAGACCGTTTGGTCCCAAACGGTTTGAAGACCGTTTGGCTCCAAACAGTTTCAGGACCGTTTGGATCCAAACGGTTTCAGGACCGTTTGGGAGGGTTAAGGTCGAACGGATTTTTATATTTTTATGCTTGTTTTAGTTATATGAATTTTTTTGTATATTTTCATTTTGTTATTTTTATGTTTGTTCTGGTTATATAATTTTTTTTTGTATTTTCATAAAATAAACCTAAGGTAAAGAGAACGGGAAATTAAGGAAGAAACTGAAATCTTGGGTTGCCTCCCAAGTAGCGCCTGGGTTTTACGTCGATGGCTCGACGAAGCTGTAATATAGTTATGTTGTTGGTATGGCATCTTTGATTTCGATGGTTTGTCTTGGCATTTTGTCTTCCAGAGTGTAGTATCTTTTTAAATGGTGACCGTTGACCGTCCTTTCTCCTCCATTGTTGTCTATGATAATGGCAGCTCCAGTTGGGTAAATATGTTTTATAGTGAAGGGCTCGGACCATTTTGTTCTAAGTTTCCCGGGAAACAACTTGAGCTTGGAATTGAAAAGGAGCACTTTGTCACCAACGGCGATGTCTTTCCTTTTAAGATGACCGTCGTGCCACATTTTTGTCTGCTCCTTATAGATTGTGGAACTCTTATAGGCGATCATACGGAGTTCTTCTAGCTCCTGTAGCTGAAGTTGCCTATTCTCTCCCGCACTTTTAAGATCGAAATTTAGTTGTTTGATGGCCCACCAGGCTTTATGTTCCAGCTCTACTGGAAGATGACAAGACATCCCGTACACCAAACGGAACGGGGTTGTTTCGATTGGTGTTTTATAAGCTGTTCGATATGCCCAAAGGGCATCAGGAAGTTTGGTGGACCAATCAGAGCGGTTTCTGTTCACCGTCTTTTCAAGAATCGCCTTCAATTGTCTATTTGATACCTCTACCTGACCACTAGTCTGTGGATGGTAGGGCGTGGAGACTTTGTGATTGACTCCGTACTTTTTTAGTAAGGCTTCAAAACTTCTTTCCAAGAAATGAGTCCCGCCATCTGATATGACAGTTCTTGGAACTCCAAATCTTGGGAAAATAATATCTTTAAACAAATTAATAACATGCTTGGAATTGCTGGACACGGTGGGTATAGCTTCGACCCACTTTGAGATGTAGTCCACCACGACCAAGATGTAAGAGAAGCCATAGGATGAAGGGAAAGGGCCCATGTAGTCTACCCTGCATACATCGAAAAGCTCAATTTCTTGCCACATTGTGAGGGGCATCTCGTCTCTTTTTGATATGTTGCCCAAAAATTGGCATTTGTTACAGGCTTTCACAAAATCGTATGAATCTTTTGATATGGTGGGCCAGAAAAAACCAGATTGTAGAACTTTTAGAGCGGTTTTCTTAGCACTCATGTGCCCCCCTGTGGGTCCTGAATGGCAATGCTCTAGGACTGGGGTTATTTCTTCTTCCGGCAAGCAACGACAGAAAAGTCTGTCAGCACAAAGGTGGAACAAGTAGGGTTCGTCCCAGTAATAATGTTTTATGTCATGAAGGAACTTCCTTTTGTCCTGGTAGGAAGCAGATGGGTGGATAATTATTGTGGCTAGATAATTAACAATATCAGCATACCAAGGGAAGCCATGAGTGGCCTTCATAAGCTGATCATCAAGAAGAGAATCCCGGATAGGGATTTTATCTTTTTCTTCAACCTCGATCCGGCTGAGGTGATCAACCACAACATTCTCCACGCCACTTTTATCTTTGATCTCCAAGTCGAATTCCTGAAGCATTACCACTCAGCGGATAAGCCTGGGTTTGGCATCCTGTTTCTGAATCAAGCATCGAATGGCAGAATGGTCGGTATAAATGATGACTTTAGAACCAATCAGATAAGAGTGGAATTTTTAAAACACGTAGATGATAGCCAAAAACTCTTTCTCCGTGGTGGTGTAGTTTTTCTATGCTTCGTCTAGCATTTTGGATGCGTAGTAGATGACATAGGGTTTCTTATCAATCCGCTGTCCTAAAACAGCCCCTATGGCATAATCGCTTGCGTCGCACATGATTTCGAAGGGCTGCGACAAATCTGAAGCTCTTAGAATAGGTGTGGAGATTAACGCATCCTTAAGGGTGGAGAAACTTTGCATACACTCCTGATTGAATATGAACTTAGCATCTTTGGTCAGGAGCTGGGTCATGGGTTTAGCTATCTTTGAGAAATCTTTGATGAATCCTATAGAATCCTGCATGACCCAGGAAAGCTCGAACTCCTCTTATGTCCTTTGGAGGTGACAGCTTTGAGATAACATCGATCTTTGCTTTGTCAACCTCGATTTCCCTATCGCTTACCCTGTGTCCGAGGACGAAACCTTCTGTTACCATGAAATGGCATTTCTCCCAGTTCAAAATAAGGTTCATTTCCTCACAGCGTTGCAGAACTTGTCCAAGATTGATTAAACAGTTGTCGAAGGAATCTCCGTAAACTGAGAAATCGTCCATAAATACTTCCGTGACAGATTCTGTTAAACCGGCGAAGATGGCAGACATACATCGTTGGAAAGTGGCGGGTGCGTTACATAACCCGAACGGCATTCTTCTAAATGCATACGTCCCAAAGGGACAGGTGAAGGTGGTTTTTTCCTGGTCCTCCGGGTGTATGGGTATTTGATAGAACCCGGAGTAACCATCGAGATAACAAAAATATTTTTGGTGAGCTAGGCGTTCCAGGACTTCATCAAGGAAAGGTAGAGGGTAGTGGTATTTCCTTGTAGCTTTGTTCAACTTCCTATAATCAATACACATTCACCATCCTGTTACAGTCCTGGTAGGCACTAATTTATTTTTGTCGTTGAGCACTACAGTAGTGCCCCCTTTTTTTGGAACGACCTGGACAGGGCTGACCCACTGGGAGTCAGAAATAGGATAGATCATGCCGGCTTTGAGTAATTTAAGGACCTCCAGGCGAACTACCTCCTTCAGATTAGGATTTAGTTTTCTTTGATGTTCGCGAGAGGGTTTGAATTCTTCAACCATAGGGAGTCTATGCATACACAGAGCTGGGTTTATGCCTGTTAGGTCAGTTATCTTATATCCAATGACCCTTTTATGCTTCTTCAGCTCATCCAGGAGCTTTTCTTCCTGATCTTTTGTAAGGGTAGAGTTGATGATGACCGGGCATAGTTTTTCCTTATCTAAGAAAATATGTTTAAGCCCTATGGGTAAAGTCTTCATATCAGGGGCTTTTGGTGGCTCAACTGCTTCTATAATGGTAGCAGCTTTAAGTTCTTTAAAAGTGACTGTTGATGCTTTTTCGGCCTTTTCTAGATGTTGCAGGCACTGTTGAACTAGTTCGTTTGTAGAGAATTCAACATCTGGATTGATTAGGACGTTTTCCAGTTTGTCAGCAGGCTCGAATATTTCTAATTGAGACATCTGTTGTATTGCATCAAGAAGAAAAACCTCCTCTTGGATACTAGGGCCTTTCATGCTATTAAGGACTCGGAATTGAATTGCTTCTTTTCCGAGCCTAAGAATGATGGTACCAGCTTCGACGTCGATTAGCGCCCTAGCGGTAGTGAGGAAAGGTCGACCGAAAATGATCGGGTATCTCAAGTCTTCTTTAATATCCATGATAATGAAATCGCATGGAACGTAGGCATCCTTGCCTATCCTTACTGGAATGTCTTCAATGATTCCCAGAGGTGCGGTTATGGTGGAGTCAGCTAATTGAATAGTCATTTCCGTAGGCAGCAATTCGGTGAAACCGAGACGTTTACACATTGAGTAAGGCATAATGGATATGCTGGCCCCAAGGTCAGCTAATCCTTTCTTTGTGGATGCATTTCCAATGCAACATTGAATTCTGAACGAACCTGGGTCCTTCTTCTTTTTTGGCATTTTGTTTAGGATGATGTCAGAAGTGGTCTGAGCGAGCTTGACAGTTTCTTGCTCCTCGGTGATATACTTTCTTGATAGCAAGGTTTATAGATATTTTGCCCATGCCGACACCTCGGAAAGAGCGTCAAGGAGCGGAATATCGATGTACAGTTTCTTCATCGCCTCTTTGAACTTTTGAAACCTGGTGTCCATCTTTGTTTCTCGCAGTCTACCTGGATACGGGATTCTTGGTTTATATTGCAAAACTTCAGGTTCTGCGGACACTTGGTTTTTATCTTTTCCCTTTGTGCCCTCTGTGGGATTCTCTATTCCTTGTAGCGGGCTTTCTTTTGTCATAAAAGCAGGTGTATCATCATTATCCAGAGTGATCTTGGTAGTCTCATGAAGAGTGCGTCCCGACCTTGTGGTGACAGCATTCAACTGTTCATGTCTGTTCTGCCCATGCTTAGGATTTGATTCAGGCTGCCCAGCAAACATACCTGCTGGGGGCTTTAATTGCGCAGCGATCTGAGTGAGTTGAGCTTCAACTGCTTTTTGCTGAGCCTGTTGGTTAGCCAGCATAGTTTGTTGCGATTGTAACATCTGTCTTATCAAGAATATTTCATCTTCTGGTTGGACAGGAGCGGTTTTCGGAGGAATTTGTTGTTGGGCTTGTTGAGATTGTTGTGGCGGTAGCACCGGCTGAGGTTGTTGAGTATGTAGCTGCGAATGGAGCGGAGGATGAGTGTACTGATAGTAGGCCGATTGATTCCTGGGGTAGTTAGCCCTAGGGAAGTTGTTCCTGGAATTCCCTTGATTTTGGTTGAAACTGTTTGGGAACCCAGGTGGTAGCCTGCTAGAGGATCCCCCCTGCGCTTGATACTGAGGATTAGCGGTCCTAGCAGGGTTTCCACACTGAAATCTTGGATGGTTCCTTGGCTGATTCGGATTGTAATAGACTTGTCCAGGGATAGAGTGGATAGAGTTAACTTGTTCCGGTAGTTGTTCTTCCGACTGATCAATGATAGGTTCATATGGTTGTGGTGGTGAATGTATATCCATCATCACATTATACAACATACTGCAGGAAAGAGTCGGATGATCAAAAGCATGACAAGCCTCACAGAATCCTGTGACGGCTTTGACTTGTTGGACTAGAGGAGTTTTCTTCTTATCAATCTCTCCGAGAGAAGTCTCGAGAGCTTGTTGCTTGTGAACTATAGTTTTCAAGGCTTCGGCTATTGCCTTCATCTCTATAGATTCTTCATCTTTGTAAACCTTGAGAACACCTTTACCGGCTGATCGTCCCCAGTTGGACTGGTTTTCAGCTCCGAGTGTAACAATCTTCCAGGAATCTTCATAATTCTTTCTCATGAAGTTTCCTCCAGAGGAGGAATCTAAAAACTGTTTAATATCATCGCTCACCCCCCGATAGAAGGTTTCTATTATTTGGTTCTGGGAGATTCCATGATGGGGGCATTTCCGCAAAAGTTCTTTAAACCTTTCCCATGCTTCAGCAAGGGATTCTCCAGGTAACTGAGAGAAGTGATTGATCGGCCCCCTGATCTCATAAGTCAGTGAAGGGGGAAAGAACTTCTCTAAGAATTTTTCCTCAAGGGGAGCCCAGGTAGTTATTATAGGTTCCCGGTCAAGAGAGTTATACCAACTCAGGGCTCTCCCAGACAGAGTGAAATGAAATAGGTGAAGCATTATAGCATCAAAAGCTATTCCGGCTTGTGGAACCAGGCGGCACAGTGCCTTAAACCTTTTCAGATGATCCATGCAATCATCTCCAGAACCTCCGGAGAAAGAGATGCCTTGCATGATCTTGATCCACTGGGTGCGAATCTCGAAGTTGGGGATATTGATAATCGGAGGTCGGACCGGGTGGTTATCCTCATAGTTCTTCGGGACAGCGTAGTCCCTCAGTTGTTTGTTCCTTAACTCCAACTGGGCAGCTTGGATTGCTGCTTCATTTTCAGCTCTAATGCGGGCCTGTTCTTCTGCACGAATCTCCGCTTGAATCTGGGTACGAGTTTCAGTGATGAGTTGTGCCCTTTGAGCGGCGATGGAGGCGTTGACCCTTTCCATCACCAAAGTACCCGGGCGTTGATCTTCATCCATTTGCCTGGCCCCTTGGCGATTGAGTCGAATGCGAAGGTGGAAGCTTCTCTCTACCTCAGAGTCGTACTCTGGATCAGGGGAGAATCTGAGGTTATGCACTGGTTGCACACACGTTTTCTACCTGAGTAGAGGGAAGAAAACACTCTTTTAGATGATGCCGGAGATATAATGAATTTTAAGAAGATATGTTTTAATGATTACCCTAACCAACTAGCAAGATACTAAATAAAATTAAAACGTTCCGTTGTCCCCGGCAACGGCGCCAATTTTTGATGGAGCTTCCACTTACGTGGAATTGCGTGCACCAACTAAAAATCCTAAAGATGGTAAGTCTTTAGGTTTAGCCTTGCTTATACTAGATAGAGAACTCCACCCACGTATGATAAGATACGTGGAAGTCTTATCATAGTATAGTTAAGGGTCGAATCGTCGAGACAACGGTCTTGTTGTTGCCGACAAGATGGAAAACGTAATAATTTTACTTAATCTCTTTAGTAGTTGGTATTTAGATCAAAAGGTTGATTTGGTTGTTTTTAAGCTAAATGCAAGTAAAGTAAAGGCAAGAAAGTGAACTTAGGTTGTTAACAATGATTAATGAATCACTAGGGTGTGATCGGTTTTCACCACCACTACACATGGATCAACACATGCAACATAAAAGCATAACCTGCAATAAGAGTTAGATCAGTTAGTATCTTTGTAGACTTAGCTTCCTTTCGGATGACTAACTACGAGGAGTGTGGGAATGTTGTAACGCCATCCATCCATGTAGGTATGGTCACTTACTTTACAACATTCCCTCCGCAAAGTGTGTTCCTCGACTCATCAAGGTTGTACTTTCACACGTCAACTAATTCCATTTCATAGCATGAAAGTACAACGATGGGAGTGAGTATATTCCACTTCTAGGAAAGCACTCCTAGATACCGAAACAGATGCATGGTGGGTACATGCACCTAAAACCAACATGCAAATGAGTTTTAGATCTAATAGCACAAACGTAGACAATTCATACTAAAAGATAAAGGATAACACAAGTTGGTGATCAAGCAACAAGCATTCATTAAACGTTTGATGTTGAACTGAAAAGATATGAACTCTATATTACAACTTATGGATTACATTTTCATGATATGAAAACATGGGTAGCGGGGCTACTCCCCGCACCCTAGTGAGAGAGACTACTCGCTCATGACTAGGACAAAGAAGGAGGCAAGAAGAGAGAGAGTGTCATCCCCAAAAAGGAGAGAGGAAAGTCAACCCCTTAGAGAGAGAGAAACGATCCACCAGCTTTACAGGTTGCTCAATGATGAGATCTCCCTCTTCCCACCTTCTTTGGCGGAGAGAGAGAAAGCAGCTTCGAGATGGAGTATGGGTCTCAGACCGGCAGCCCCTGGGCGGAGGATGGAAGTCGGATTTGCTCTGGAGTGATTGAGGCAGCCTTTGGACGTCTGAACACTTTATCCCCGATGGAGGACCCTTGGGGTCTTATTTATAGGCCTTAAGTGAAGTCCAAACGGTTTGGAGACCGTTTGGACCTCAAGACCGTTTGGACCTTGAGACCGCTTGGCTTCATGCGGTCTTGAGACCGTTTGAACTCAATGCGGTCTCGGGGCCGGTTGGCTTCATGCGGTCTTGAGACCGTTTGACTTCATGTGATCTCGAGACCGGTTGGCTTCATGCGGTCTTGAGACCGTGTGACTCCATGCGGTCTCGGGACCGGTTGGCTTCATGCGGTCTTGGGACCGTGTGACTCCATGCGGTCTCGGGACTGGTTGGCTTCATGCGGTCTCGGGACCGGTTGACTTCATGCGGTCTTGAGACCATGTGACTCCATGCGGTCTCGGGACCGGTTGGCTTCATGCGGTCTTGGGACCGTGTGACTCCATGCGGTCTCGAGACCGAGTGGCTTCATGCGGTCTCGGGACCGGTTGGCTTCATGCAGTCTTGAGACCGTGTGACTCCATGCGGTCTCGGGACCGGTTGGCTTCATGCGGTCTTGGGACCGTGTGACTCCATGCGGTCTCGAGACCGATTGGCTTAATGGGGTCTTGGAACCGGTTGGCTTCATGCGGTCTTGAGACCGTGTGACTCCATACGGTCTCAGGACCGGTTGGCTTCATGTGGTCTTGGGACCGTGTGACTCCATGCGGTCTCGAGACCGATTGGCTTCATGCGGTCTTGGGACCGTTTGAATCCATGCGATCTTGAGGTTGAGTTATTCTTTTATGATTTTTTTGTGTTTTTCTGCATAAAAAAGGAAAAGTTAGTTTGATGGTATATTTACAAAAATAGGGTAAATTTGGGATTATGTATAGTTTTAATTTAGAAAGAGTATGGAAAACTAAATAAAAAGACTAAGATAATCGTCCAAAATAGGATGTTATCAGATACATAGGGTGATTTCTAGCTATTAGTTTGTTTTAGAAGTTGGTCATTGTGAGGTGTTTTTTGAATAAAGGGATTCGAGTGATGATAACATGCATGTTGTGTAAAGAAGATTTGAATCTAAGATGACATGTTTTTCTTATCTAAATGCAATGTAGAAATGAAATGATGAGATCACAAGTACAAAATACATAGGTTTGGGTGGGAAGTAGAATATGTATCATCCACCCTCACCCCAAACTTAGATATCTCTCATCTTTGAGCAAACACTAAACCTAAGATGGAGGGGAAGAACCATGCTAGTTGGACCACGAGCAGTGGTTTCTATCCATTCAGCAAAAGTCATCCACCTATAATAAAACTGTTAGAACTTATGATCATATCATGGGTGCACTATCTAATTAATGCAAATATTATGCAAATTGGAACAACTTAAAATCAAAGTAATGCTCAGGTAGACCCTTATGAAGTGCCTATGTTTACTATTGATGGCTCAAATAATAAAGCTCAATCATTTGATGGTTTGTAAGAGAATGAGTGGTTAGTCATTTTGCATGTCATCCATTATGAAGTAACATTTGAGACGTAGGTCATTTACTTTAAATTCACGAGTTTATTGCTTAATGATGAATGGACCCGAACATTGGTCCTGAGATTTCCTGGAAAGTGATGCATGGGTTTTGAGTCACTTTTATAGGCTTATTTTATATCTATTTTATGCATGTATTTGTCATTTTCTTGATTATATTTGCATAATTCACTATAGTTGGCCTTTAAACTCTTTTTACATCAAATTATACTTCTTTTATCATATTTATATGATTTTATATAATCCCCGGACTTATACACATGTTTTGGCACTTTTTCAGGCACTTTTGCATTGTCCAGAGTCGATACTATCGACCCTGGTGTCGATAGTATCGACATTTTATCAGAAAGCAACCCCAAAACATGATTTTGGAAGGAAAAACCTATATCATGGTCGATACCATCGACCTTGGGTCGATACTATCGACAGCGTCGAGATCTGGCGATTTTCAGCACTAAAACGGAGCGTTTTAATCTGACGATTGAGCTTTTTCGGAGCCGTAAAGTGGTCCTATGACCTAAGAAGAGCACGGACGGCCTGAGGGGGATCTCATATTGTGTTGCAAAACATCCAAGAAGGAGGGAGAGAGAGAGAGGAGACAAGAGACGAAGGCCATCAACTGAGCGATCCGGGCACCTCCGACGGGCGATTTTGCTCTCGGAAGACTACAAAACGCATGTTTCTCGAGGAGGATCTCCATGAACATATTTGTATCAGGGGTTACACGAGTTTGATCCATGTTTCCCATGTTTTTCTTCTCTACTCCTATGTATTTTCCATTGTCAACCATGCGGGGCTAATCCCCTTAATCTTTAGGACCGGGAGTAGCCCGGGGAAGCATTGTATGACGTTTTCATCATAGTAATTCATAATTAGTCTCCTAAATCTGTGGTATGCTTTCGTTTTCTCAATTATATTGTTATGCTTAATCACCATAATGATAATCTAATGCCTTTAATTACTTTGAAAGAAGAATTAACAGTTGAAAAGAGACGAAATTCACATTAATTAACAAATCCCTTGAATAAGGTGATGTACGGTTAATGGTGGAAACCCAGAGGTCGATTCTAATGCACCTAGTTTAGGGTATAGGTTACTACGACGGTGGAACCGACCTAGACTTAGGTAGTGAATTGTACCACGACAGTGGACAATTCTGACTACAGGCCACTACCTGGATTGAGAGATGAACTTGGGTATCTATATGGAAATTCATACAATGAAAACCCACGGTGAAACCGCAATCCTAAAGATCTCCATTTGAATTGATTAAACTAAAACCTTAATCGATTGCTCTGTTTTATTTTATTTTCTTTTATTTTACAACAACTCTCAAACTCTTTTAATCAGTTTAGCTGATCGCAACCAGTTCGTAGTAGTCTACTAAAATTCACGTTTCCCTGAGTTCGACTCGGGCCTCACAAGGCCTATATTACATTGATACGTATACTTGCGTTTGCACGTACAGTTTACGCGTTTCAAAAAGAGACAAAGATGAGAGTTGTGAAGTAACACATGATATTTGATCAGCATATTCTTCATATTCAAGTGACCACCATGCCACATATTTGTGCGATCCTTATGAATGCATGCATTCTCATACATTTTCAGTCTTATCTCTTCTAGTTCTTGTAGTTGAAGTAGCTGATTTTCTTTTGCAGTGTAGAGATCAATGTTGAGTTTTTTGATGTTCTATCAAGACTTGTATTCAAGCTCCACTCTTAGGTGACAAGAATTCCCATAAAACACACAAAAATATATAGTGCCCATGGGGGTTTTGTAAGTAGTTTTATAGGCCCATAATGCATAATTTATCTTGTGAGCCCATCATTACTACAAAAAATGCTTTTTAATAGATAAAAAAACAACATTTTTGCTGGTTGTGTTGTAGTTACCATATTTATTACAACACGTCTATTTACACATTGTTTATTGTATATTTTATACAACATAATTTATATATCTTTGTAGTATATGTGATACTACAATAGGTGCTAAACTATTGTAATAGACTATAATATCACAACATACTCAACCACGTTGTGAAAGACCATAATTACACAACATGCTCTAACCCATTATAATAGTCATGATTGCTAACCTATTCTAATAGACCGTAATTACACAACATACTCAAAGCCATTGTAATATACAATAATCACACAAAAGGTTTTCACATATTGTAAGGGTTACCTATTTTCATAGACCACGATGACAAAACATATTGTAACCCATTGTTATATACCAAGATCACACAACATACTCCAACCTAGGGATGAATCCAGAGGGCAAGCAAAGGCCATTCTGTCTTTTACACAAGACAGAAGTTTCTAGTGACACAGTGGCACACAACTATTAGCAATAATTGTATGTCACTGGTTTGATCTTGCGTCAAGACATATTAACCATTTTTCTCAGTAGGTGTATACATGATTTTTTGTATATGTACAAAAAAGAATACATGTGGTGCATAAAGTAAAACTGGTTTAGCTATTTGAGTTGTATTTTACTTTCATATGATCTCAAGTTCAAAATGTGTGTCTATATGTATTTTCATTTTTTCTCGACATGTTGTATAAAACACCCATATTACAATGGGTGTCTTCGGTGAAATATAACATGTGTTTCCTATTATATAAAAGCACATATATTACAACATGCATAACATCTATTATATAAAGAAAGACCATGTGATCTAATATAACGATTAACACATGTTGTGAAATGGAAAGAACTGTTGTAAAACACATTTTCTATATTAGTGCAATCTTGTCTCATTCTGCCAATATCTTCTCTAGAATGGCTTTTAATTGGTGATAGGAAACCTCCAATGTGTTCTTGTTTGAGGGTTGTATGGAGTAGCTACACATTGAGAGACACTATACTTGAAGAATGAGCACTTCAAAGCTATGCTGAAGGAAGTGGGGTCCTCAATTAGAAATGGAAGTGATGGTGATTTTGAAGCATGGAAATATGATGCCTTTAAAATACTCAGTGACTGGCTCAGAGTCACTAGAAACTATACAAATTGCTTCTACCCACTTGGAAACATAATCAGCAAACATAATATAGGAGAACCTATAAGAGTGGGGGAATGTATTTATGTAGTCCACACCCCAAATGTCAAATATCTCAAACATCCTAGCAAAGATTTAGAGGCATCTCATCCCTCTTGGAAATATTATTAGATTATGAACATTGGTCAATAAATAGATATGTGAGAAATATTAAAGATAGAGGGCCAGAAGAACCTACACAGAATGAATTTTTTGGCGATCTTTTGGATCTCATGTAGCCTTCAGTAGGGCCATAATGACATTGTTCAAGAATGATAGAAGCTTCCTCTTCAAAGATGCACCAGCGATAGAGACTGGTTGAACACAATAATATTTATATGACTCATTCCAATACTAATGGAGGGTGTCTAACATGAAAGTATTCTTTTCATTCTCAATGCAATCTAGATGAATCACTCCCATTAGTAAGGTAGTTCATAAAATCAGCATACCACGAGGTGAATGTGGTCACTTCTATAAGTGGTCATTAGACAAAGAGTCATTAACAGGGGTTGGGCCACTGTCTGTATATGTTCAATCAATAGAGATGATAGGAAACAATATTTTTAGTTCCCTCTTTGTTGTTGATTTCTAGATCAAACACTTGCAATAATAAGATCCTTCTGATCATCATGGGATTCACATTCTTCTTCAACATGAAATACTTAATAGCAGCATGGTTAGTGTAGACTGTTACTTGCAAGACTACGAGATAGGAGAAAAAAATATTGAAGGTGTGGATAACAACAAGTATTTCCTTTTTAATAGTTCACAATCCTCTGTGTGTCATCAAGAGTCTTTTGGGCATTGTAAATGACACGATGCTTCTTGTTGACGTGTTTCCCCAAGACCACATCTACAATGTAATGACTAACATCACATGTGATCTCAAAATAAAGGGAAAAATTTGATGCATAAAGGATGGGGGTATAAATGAGATCTTTCTTTAGGGTGGTGAAACTCTTCATGTACTGAAAATCAAATATGAAGGCCAAATACTTATGAAGAAGATAAGAGGTTTAGTGATATTTCTAAAGTTGTGAATGAACCTATTATAGAAGCTAGTGTGTCCAAAAAATTCCTAGACTTCTTTGAAGATAGTTGGAGGAGATCATTTGGTGATAACTTCTATGTTTCTCTTAGACAAGAACAAGACATGGGAGTGGGAAGTGGTCCTTCCAAGTAGCATTGTTGATTTTGTAATATTTGATGCACATGCACCTATGGTTATGGTGTGGGTTAGGATATGATAATTATTCTCATTCAAACCAATTGTAATGCCTCCTTTATCTAGCACTACTTGTACAACTCTCACTTGAGGTAAATCAGATATGGGATAGATGATCCCATAAGGTAGTATCTTTATCATTTTTTTGTTCTCGACCTCCATAGAAATTGGGTTCAAATTCCATTGAGGCTTGATGGAGGACTCGTATTTGTCAATCATATTAAATCTATGCATATGGAATGAGCTTATAAAGAGAGATTTTAAAACTCTACATCTCAACCAGAATATGGCCCATGATAGAGCTGAATGGAAATGAAGGATCCATGTAGACGACCCCAACATAGTTGGGACTGAGGCTTAGATGATGATGATGATGATGATTAAATCTATTCATGAAGAGGGAATAGCTAGTTAGGTCATTCATTTTTTAGCCTAATGCTCCTATCCTCTTGCTTAGTGGTGAGATTTGTATTGATGATGATTGGGTAGACCTTTTTCTCATCTAGTAAGATATATTTTATCCCCTTAGGTAGAGGTTTCATTAGTAGTGTAGAAGGTGCCTTGTCTACATCTTCAGTCATAGAAATAGACTTGAGCTCTTTAAACTCAACTTCATGATTTTCCCAACAATGTCTAGGTGAAACATAATTTTATGCACTTGTTCATTATTTAGTTCATGAGCATTGGGGTTGATGAACATTGTCTTAAGAGGTTCGTAAGAAATTTCTCATGTTGTAGCTATGCTATCTTGTCAATACAATTAATGAGGAAGCATTGTTCTTGGAAAGAGGTTACCTTAAGACTGTTGAAGACTTTGAAGTCAAGTCTATTTGTTCCAAGCCTTAGTGTTTAGATTCTAGCTTCAATGTCCATCAAGGCTTTGGCTATTGTGAGGAAAGGGAACCCAAATATAACGATATCAAATGTCCTCCTTGGTGTCCATGATGACAAAATCATAGGGGACATAAGATTTTGGCACCACTCTTACATGGATGTCTTGTAGAATCTACATAGGGGTGATCATAGAAGAGTCAATGAGTTCCATCACTATACCAGTGGGAAGGATGTCGACAGTGAAGACTAGTCTTTTACACAAGTTGTAGGGCATGATAGAAATACTTATCCCAAGGTCAGCTAAACCTTTTTGGCATTTGTCATATCCAATGAAGCTAGAGATCACAAAGGGACCTAGATCCTTGAGTTTCTATGGCATCTTTCTTTGGATAATGCCAGACATCATCTTTGCTAGTTTTACAATCTCATAATCCTTTATTGTGTAATTCTAAATGAGGAGAACCTTAGAAATTCATATAGAATGGAACTTTTTGTAGAGGATCAAGGAAGATAATATCTTTATGCAACTTCATAATCACTTCCTTGAACTTCATGAATCTCAATTCTAGTTGTATCTGGTCTATTCATCTTTGGTAGGGTGGGCATGACTTGTATATACGACCCATGAGGGTAGAAACACTTGGTGTAGCTTCTGGGGTCTTCTTAGAATTGGATGTGTTGCTTGTCTTTGGAGTTTCAACCACTGGTTTGATAGGTATATCCATAGGAGTGACTCCATCATCATCATCCTCTTTGAGAATCAGCTCATTGGTGACTTGGGTTGTTGATTCTAGTAGCACAAGCCCAGAGCATGTGGTTATGGACTTCAATTTCTCCTGGTAGTTTGGGTGTTTTTAGGTTGACTAGAAAATGAACCCACTGGATGTCAAATGGTGTTAGCAATCTATGCTAGTTGAATCTTCAAGGATTTATTGTATGCTTACTGGTTTGCTAGAATCTTCTCAATTTGAATCATCTTGACCTTAATTGTAAGATACAAGCATCTTTTGTTGGCTTCTTTTCCCTAGGAGAAGTTGTCCTTGATTACTATAGGGTCATTGTCATGGACTTTACTTACTTCCTTGATTGAAGTTGTTGTGGTACTATCTAGGATTGAAGTTATTTTTACTGAATGCTTGGTTCTATTGGAAACTAGGAGGACCCCAACCTTAGTTTTGATCTACTTCTTTCTTGAGATAATGTGCATTCGCTACTCCATCCGGGTTCCCATACTAGAAGCATGGACGACCTTTTTTTATAATAAGGAACCCCTCCCTAGATCAGCCACTATTGGACCTCACCCAGCCAAGAGTAAACCCTAGTACCAGCCGTGTCATTAGGGGGGACACCATGACATGCCCAATCAAATGCCAGCCACAATTGCACCATAAACGGTGCCCAGAGTCAAACCCGAGTCCCTTCATTGGGGATGGCTTATCATTCTATTGCTATCATAGTAGTACTACCAAGAATACACTTGACATCATTAACTTGTTCAATTATTGGGTTGTTGTTGAACTTAGGCTGGTGCAGTTTCTATGTGGTTTGGTAAAGGTGATTACACTCCATACTAGTGTACCCCTCTGCATTCCAAATTGGGTTGCTTTTGAACTTATGCTATTGCATGTTCAATGTGGCTTGGTAGATGTGATTACACTCCAGACTATTACGCCCTTATGCATTGCAAACTTGGCAGACAACTTGGTATGCCTTACCTTGAAAGAATATGAACCTCTCTGGTCATTGCTCTTAAGGATGACTCAAGCTTGTCTTTTTTAAGACCAAGGGCCTTCAAAGGTTCAACAACAACTTTCAGCTCATATTTGTCTTCTGCCATAGCAGCATGGAGAACTCCTCTCTTGCGTGATGTGCCACAATTAACCTCTTTCTCTACTCTACTGCTTATAACTTTCAACACATCATCAAATCTCTATGTCATTAAGTCTCCATCACTACTACAAGAAAACATTTTTACAATGGTTCATTTTTCCATTTTACAACAGGCGTTAACTATTGTATTAGATCTCGTGGTCTTATGGGGGGTGCTTTACACAACATGTGATGTGCACATTGTAATACATATATTTTATACAACATTTGAAATATGTTGTCTTTCAATGAATGGCCCTTTGTAATGTGTGTTTTATACAACATGTGGTACACATGTTGTAATATATATTATACAATAGTTGAACCATGTTGTCTTTCACTAAATACACCCATTACAATAGGGGTGCTTTTATAACATGATGTGCACCTATTGTAATATATATTATACAACAGTTGAAGCATGCTGCCTTTCACTAAACACACCCATTGTAATAGGGATTTTTTTACAACATTTTTTTACAGCAATTGAAGCATATGGTCTTTCAATAAATACACCCATTGTAATAGGAGTGTTCATACAAGATGCGGTGTTCTTATTATAATATACGCATTTTGTACAACATGTGGCGCATGTTGTAGTTCACGAGATACACCTATTGTAATAGGGTCCGTTTTCCAAACACACCCATTGTAATAGGTGTGGATAACACAACATGTGTTATTCATTGTAGTATCACATCTTCTACAACATATTATTAACTTTTGTATTTGATTAGAGTTTGACAGGTCATATCCAACTAATTTTATTGATCAAACTAACTATATTTAAAAAAATACAATAAATATGAATTATTCTTTTTTTCATTTCACAAACATGCATATAATTGAACAAAATTTCCATCAAACCTTGAAAAAAACTTGCATTGAATTTAATAAATAATCAATCATACATACAAAGATTCAATAATACAAAGTACTTAGTATGCACTCTTGAATAGAACTGAAAGTTAACTACAAAGGTTTCACACATTGGTCTATGCTAAACAACAGATGTCTCCCCCTCATGTCACATAATCTGATGTGTGCTCAAGAACATACGTCACCCACTCATTTTCGACCTCGTCGATCTCTTCTTGGTTGAAGCAATGACCAATATACTCTGAATAATACTACAATCATACGTCAAATATATCAAGATATTATCATTTATTCAATGTATTTAGAAATTTGAACAAATTAAAGGAATATAATGATAAGTAGCTTACACATTCAGAAATATTATATACAAGTAGAGGATATTACACTAGTTCAAGACAAAATGACTTATAATACCTATGAATCCTGCCTTGTAAATATATAAATATATTATTTACCATCTTGGATGGAGCTAGAAACATTAAGTTGGGGGGGGCATGGTCAAGTAATTGATCTTGAAAAAAAATATGGATAAGAACTATTATTCTGACAACATTCTTACAACTAATTGTTTGAACTCTACTTTTTTATTCTTCGTAGCATAAAAATCACAATAATAACATTATCTGAATAGTTGTTCTACAGGATATAACATAAGAGTGAATTAACAAATAAATAATATATCAAAAACATTTGTGTCCTAATGAGATGTAGCAATTAAAAAAAGTAATATACAAAATATATGAAGATAGACTATACCTTTTCACCATTTAGAAAACTCAAGAAATTTGTTGTCGATATATATGTTACAATTCCTCCACACCAAAGTATATATGTAGTTGTTACTATTTTATCTTTGCCAATGAACGTTACTCTTTGAGAACAAGACAAAGATGGTGTATAACAAGCTTAGTCTCTCTATTTTCTATTTATTTTAGATCTTGTGGCATACAATCTTAGATTAGTGGTGGTTTTTATACCATTCTTTCAAAGTAAATGTCAGTTTTTTATACATATTAAACAGATATTAGAAAAGTAGAATGTAATAGTAAGACATTTTTTTCAAAGAAAAAGTTTGTATATACCACATGTGTGCATGGAATAATTAAGGAGATGACTCCCCATGGACCATGTGCAACTAAGACCCTTTGACTTTTAAAGTTTTTTGCATGTGAGGAAAAGTTTGTATAAATTGTACTAATAACTCAAAAAAACAAATGTACTTACCATATAAATATATTTTAACTTCCGCACAAAAAGTCAGTCTTGGATCTTGGGAAAGTTTTCATTAATAGATTTGTTTGTATTTCATATATTAAGGATGTTTAATACATTTGGAGGGTTCTCAAAAAATTAAAAAATGCCATAAATAAAAAGCTTGTGATTGGTTTTCTTGATTAACTAGGACTAGTAATACTACAATTTGGTTTTGATTGATTGGCACCTGTTTTACTTAAGTGTTAAAACTTTATATCAAAAGTACATTTATTTGAACAACTTTTACTATAATATATGTATATTAGCGGATGAGAGAGAAGAATGATTGAAAGATGAGACATGATTCAAACAAAAAGAAGACATAAAATGATTGACATTTCAAAAAGGAGGAACACGAAAAGGAGAAGACAATTAGGAATTAATAAACTATGACTAATTACAATGTTTTAAAAAAATGGGGGGGGGGTGAGGCCCCAGTTGGACCCCCCCTCCCTCCATCCTTGCCGACCTTTGAAGAAAGTGTGGGCTTAAGTGATGATTATATCTTGCATATAAATAAAAAAAAGTTCTATTGTAAGACATTGTTAGCATTCAACCTCATATCTACTAGTTTAAGATGTTTGTTTATATATTAATTATAAGGAAATGCATTCATCAACACTATCATTATAAGAATATTTTATGAATTCATTATGTGATTGTGTATATAACAAAATGAGTATTGTATATGGTTCACTATAATCAAAGGAAAAACTATAATAGAATAAAAAAAGGGATTAAAGCACAACAAATAAGGAAATTAACGTGAGAAATAGATTAAGAAGAGAGAAATACTACCATATATGAGCATGTGTTGCAAGACAGTGTCATTCGTTAGCTTTTCTGAACTAGTTGAATGATTCTACTACTGGACACATTAATTTCAATTCGGTTCGTGTTTCAACTGAGATTATTAACCCAACTATCACATACAAAAGAAAAGGGGATCATGCGTTATTTTGGGTGAGTGGGGGCATGGAGACAGAGAGAGGAAGTTCTTCATGGAATGATGCATGCTTATATGTTTAAGGGGGGTCTACTGGAATTACACTTTTGAAAGTGTAGAAAAAATGTCATGATTATATTGCCTTGTTTGTAGTAGTTGTGGAAAAAGAGAGGAAGAAACAAACTACAAAGTTTATTTCCATCTTTAGTGCAAGGTTGAATTCAATATTTTGGCCATTAGATCATGATCCAACATATTTTGTATACACCTAAATGAAAGGGTCGCCCAAGATAGAAACTAGGGGCTCAGGCAAATAAATGTCATGTATTAATTGAATCAATTTCTTAATTAAGAAACTATATTCCGAATTTAAAAAATTAATATCTTCTAAACTGTAACTTCAAATGGATAAAATTTTGAATATTAGTTCATATTCAAGTAATCTACATCCTGACCCAAAATTAAATTAAATTAAAATCATTTTATCCCTCAAATAAATTATTTATCATATCTTTCCTCGAAGGGCATAAAATAATTTATCATAATTCATTAATACTCCAAAACTCATCAAAAATCCAATATATACTCAAAAGTCTTCAATAAAAATTTCACCTTGTTCGGATAAATAAAACTTGAGATATTAAATTTTTTACTACTTTATTGAAATAATGTAAATGACTTAAACCATTAAATTTAGTTTGAACCTAGTTCTTGTATAATTTTTTTAAATTGTCAAACAAGCTCTGATTAGTTTAAAATTTTATATCATACTTTAATACTACCATAAAAAATGTTCCTCCAAGTTTCATCAAAAAATAAATTTGTTTAACCATCTAACTAAAATATCTCCAAAAATATCATTTTTGACCCATAAGAATTTTATAATTATTCAAACAATCTCCAAAAATTCTAAAATCTTAACCATAAATCAAATAAATGACTACAAGATCCTCATAAATTTTTGGGTTATTTGGACACACCAAAATGATTTCATCCATGGGTCCTTTTTATAAGAAAAATAATTCTCTGATTACATGCTCATGATTAAATTCTCTGTTAAGAATTTGGGTTCATGTCGGTTCCATGTCAAAACATCTAATCCATGATTGTTCAATAGGCTTCTCAAGAAATGACCCATATTGAGAAAATTAGATCCAAAATAAAACCCAGAGCCATCTTTAACAATTATTTTTTAAGAAAAATCAATCATGAGGTTATGGTTCGTCTTGTAAGAGTTGAGAATTTCAAGGACTTAATTACATAATTACTCGTGTTAGGTTCACCATACATATGTTGAAATTGATAATGGCATGAGGTATGGGCCTGATAATGGGACCGATTGGGTGTTAGAGTGAGGTAGAGGAAAGATGAATGAGAGGAGAAGAGATGACATATTCATCGCATAAATTAAAAAAGAGAGGAAGTCAAGGAGGCCATAAGGTTTTGTATTTTTGTACTAAGGGGATTTGCTTAGTAGTAAGGACATAATGTGATTATGCAACATGTTGAAGTCCATTGTGTAATTATGGTATATAATAAGCCGTAGTTTGTTGTATCATCTTGGTATATAACAACGGGTTACGACATGTTGTGTGAATATGGTCTATTACAATATGTAACTATTACAACAGGTGAACTCATGTTGTGTGATTATGGTATATTATAATAGGTTAGTCTACATTGTGTAATGGTGGTCTATTATGATTTATCATGTGTGGCTATTACATCACATCACAACATGTTGTGTAATTATAGTATATTACAATAGGTCACAGTCTGTTGTGTGATCTTGGTATATAACAACGGGTTCCAACATATTGTGTTATTATGGTCTATCATGACATGTACCTATTACAATAGGTGAACGCTTGTTGTGTGATTATGATATATTACAATGGGTTAGTCTATGTTGTGTAATGATTGTCTATTACAACATGTTATCATGTGTGACTATTATAACGGGTGACAGTTTGTTGTGTAATTAAGGTCTTTTACATTAGGTTTAAGTATGTTGTGATACTATACTCTATTACAACATTTTAGCACTTGTTGTAATATCATGTATACTAAAATTGGTTTGGCATGTTGTAAATAACTTGTGTTGTATAAAATGTACAATATACAACTTGCAAATAGGCTTGTTGTGATAAGTATACTAACTACAACACAACTAGTAGAATTTTTGTGTTTCTCCTATTGTAGAAAGCATTTTCTATACTAGTGCATTGGAGGAGGCATCTATAAACTTCTTGACCTATAGGATTTTTAGATAGTTGTAAAAAGGGAATGTCGTGATGATGCATTTGTTTAGTAACTCTTTGTATTGTTCCCAAGCTCAAAAAAGAGTTTCTCCTATAAGTAGTTCAATTTGGGTGGTTTCCCCTCAAATTTGGTAAGTAAGAGAGGGAAGAAAGAATTTATCCAGGAACTTATTTTGTTTTCTCCCAAGTGGTAGTGCCATTGCCTAGGGAGTTTTACCACACCCTATATTTTTCTATGAGAGAATAGTGGAATAGTTATAGCTTGATGGCTTCCTTGGACATGCCAACTTATTTTCTTAGTTCACAAAGATATATGAACTTTTGTAAACGGTCATACAAGTTCTCTCTATATCTACAAGAAAAATTGTTGTTTTGCATCATCATCACCATTGTATCTTGATTTTTAAGTTAGGTGTCACATTGGGTGGTTGGACGAATGAGTGTAAACATATGCAACTTTAGGAATAGAGAACTTTGTAGCGTCTTTCTTTCCACTTCTTCAGTTGATTGCCACTCTTCTTGCATAGAATTTCTATCTTGCACCAAGAGTATGCCCCTCTATGTTGTGAGTGATGCTTCTACTCTATGATCGATCTCCTCTTCCACCATCTTGGCTCTATGCCTACAAAGCAACATGCGGTAGGTTCTTTTGAACGTAGGGTCAAAGTATATGATGGAGTCGACTCTATAAGAATGTCACAAACACCAAAGATATTACCTGAGAAAGGTAGACAACAAAGATTAATGGATTGAAGAGGATTGGATTTAAGTATATTTTCAATATTTTTAGTTGAAAAGTAAAAATTATTAACTATTCCAAGTTAATTAACTTGATTACAATTTTTTTTCATCCCCAACAACAAAGTCAAATTTTAACGCATGATATAATCACATCGAAAATTTTCTAAGGATGAAATCTCTAAATTTTACCTTAATAAAACATACAAGAATCCCACCCCCAAGAGGATAGATCTTGTCATAGTATAGTTCAATATTAAATATTTAAAAATAGCGTAAACAATATAACTCGACACAAAAATAGCTTAAGAGAAATGTTGGGTTTGGTTTGACTAAACTATGTTTGAAAATAACAAAAAGGTTGGATTAAGGATTTAATTATTAATGAAAGGAAACATCTGGGTGGATGGATTTCACTGCCTCTACCAAATATTCACTCTCTCATGGAATCATAAATAGGATAAACATACATAAATTAAGACCAGATAATCTGTGTTGAAGTGTTAGGATTAAAACTAGACATATATTACTCTAAGTTTTTTGTCATGTTATCTAGATATCATTTACCTATCACATTGGAATGCAACTATCTGAAGTTTTCATCAAGTGTTTAACATGAAATGAGTGACATCCTAGATCTCAAGTTTGAAGTTCTCTACATCCAAGATCTAATAAACAAGAAAAATAGTCAAGAAAACTAGATTTGCATGCAATGTTTGATTCAAAACATAACAAGGTTCCTATAATAGTAGATGAAGTAAAGAGAACAAAATTGGATAGCGAGGCTACTTCCCACACCCTAAAAAAGGAAAACTCACTCATGGCAATGGTAATAAGATTAAAAAAGGAAGAACGAAGGAATGACATTGTTATAATAGAACACATAGGAGAAGTCGTGGTGTGTGGTTTCCTACTTTAGAGTTTGGATATACAATAGATGACACAAAAATAAGATACCCCTTGACGTTCATTGGGAGGGTGGAATTTTTTATCTTCACTTTCCTTCTTCGTGTCCAGATCTGGTTCTAGAAGGAGAAGCGTGTGGAAGGTGGTGGTGGTCATCATCAGTTGATGTGGTTGTCAACCAATGGAAACCACCAATAGAAGCTGGATATGGATACTTAGAAATGATTTTTGCACCATGGTGGTATCTAGATGGGATCCCTCCTACTCGGAGGCCATGACTTGTATTGGAAAATGGTTTATATGGTTTGGAACTCTCCTAGTCATCCTGTAGTTAAGTTGTTGGTCATTATGGATGTGAAGGAGTGATGCACAAGGAAGATGAGGGGTCTCATGATGTTTAAATTTCCATCAGTGTGTGAACTTCATTGGTTGATGAGCACTAGACAAGTCATTAGTTGTGACCATATGTTTGTGACACCATCGGTAGATGGGATGTGCAAGAGACTTTCATCAGTTGGTAGTGTCAGAGTTTTCATCAACACATGCATGATGGAGTTCCACCAATTGTCACTTGTGTAGTATTTTCATTGATACATGAGGTGCAAAATTTTCTTTTGTTGGGAACATTGGATTCTCATGTGTAGTCGGCAATTGGTGGTGACCATCAGTTTGTGTTGGGATATGGAAACATAGATTGATGACATGTCTGAGTAATTTGATCAATCATTGGAAGGTGAGGGCTCCGTTTGTTGATGACTGATGTATTCTCATCAGTTGATACTTGATAATAATGACAAAATATGTGAACTGATTATAATTTTGTGAAATCCATGGGGAATGGCTTTTGGTGTAGGTCATTGGGCCCGCATTAATGATGTTTTCATCAATGAAATATTCAATCAATGAAGGGAAGATCCATGAAAATATTATCAAATATCAAAAATTTGTTTGATCCCATTGGTCAGTAAGTGGGAACACACTCCTACACCGGTGTGTAGGGATTAAAGCTCAAATCTTCCATGAAAATCAAACAATTAAATCAAACTATACAAAATAAAATCAAACTAAGGAAACTAAATGAAAGATAATTCTAAAGTAAATTGAAGAATGTGAAGGAGAAACTAAGCTAAAATGCAACTAAATATAAGATGATCATGAATTTAGCAAGAGTGCAAAATCAAGGATGGAGACCTTAAGGCTCATCCATTTCATTGGTCCAAAATTATAACAACATAATTGTATCTTTATTAGAGATCATAAAGGCTTCACAATTATTTAACAAGGATGGAATACATCATGTTCAACCTTTTTTTATTTATGGAAAGCTTCACTATAATATATTAGCAAGAACATACCACATAATAACATCATATAGTTTTGTTTTTGTTAACATATAAACAACGGGATGCCAGACAAAGATATTGGTTTTCATTTTCCAAAGAAAGAATAAGATTTATCCTTTTTGCATTAGCTTAGCATGATTTATATATATATGAGCATGAACACCAAGGAGATGTATGAATATAGAACTTCCTATACATTAATGTAGAAAGGAAAAACACAAACTTTACCATTATATATCAAATATCATACATCTAGGATTAACATTTAGCTTAAAAAGTCATTTAGGAAGCTTTAACAGAGCTTAGTAAGCTAAGAAAATGAAAAAGGCATATGCAAAATTCAAAATACCATCTAATCATCTTGAAGCAAAGATAAACAACAACAAAAATGCATAGTTTAGTTGAGCTCAAGTAACAATTTCATACAAAAGGATAGCTCAAAAGGGAAAAGCCTTGAAACAACCTCGATTCAGCCTCTTTTGCTAAGAGAAATCAATTTGGAAGTAAGGATAAGGAGGAACGAAGTTTCAATTAGTTTTCTTATATCAAGAATGATCTATAGAAGGATATGCTAAGGGGTAATGAAGTGAAAACATCAAATAACATGATAATAATTGTTATTCACAAAGAGGAAGAAGACCCACACACTTCTATCCCAAGAATCCTTGGGGATGGGCAAAGATTTGTCTCTGATTGCCTCAAATCACCATGGTCTTTGTCCTCTAGGTCTCTTATGTTGCATCTTAGGGTTTGGTTAGTTGAAAAATCGAATAATCATTATAGGGACATAAACTTTGCTGAATTATTTTAAATAAACCAAAAAATTGTGGCATTTAGTGATTGGTTGTGTTGGATGGCATTGGTGTTGCAACAAGAACTAGACACATTGTGTTGCATATGTGCACCAATGGGGTGCATCAAGATTACAAGGGTGCACCGATGGGCACATTAGAGTTGCACATTTGCATTGATTGGGTGAATCAAGATTGCACATATGTGTCGATGATGCACATCGAGGCTGCTCATTACGCCAATAGGGCACATTGGGGTTGCACACATGCGCCAATAGGGCATGTAAGGCTGCTCACATTGGTCACTTGTTCACATTTACCTATCATAAATGTTTTGTTGAAAACTTGGTATCCTTATTATTTAAACTCGGGTTGCACCAAGTCTTCTTTTATTAGATTCAAAATCTAATTTTTATACAATATTATATTAAAAATAATATAAAATCCAAATAATTATTTTTTATAAATTAATTACTTAAGTCTTTTAAGTGTGGAAGCCTTTCTAGCATTGATGTGTGTGTTAATTTTGCCTTTTAATGCTTAACTTCAATGTAAAAGCAACAACTTACTCTTAACCATTTAATTAACATGATAAAAATTCTAAGGTTTACTATTCACATCACAATACCCAACTTAGGATTTTCCAATCATTTAGTACATTCAAACACCTTAATCAACAACTAGGATTATGCACTTTTCCCTATGATTCCACTTTTACATTTGAATATTTTAATTAACTGATATAGAAACATATTACATTAACCAAGATAGATAACAATAGTGTAGGGTTAACTTGGGTTCGGGTCATTACAAATCCTCCCTCCTTTAGAGAGTTTTGTCCACAAAACTTAACAGAGATTAGGAGGATAAGAGGATTAGAAACAAGGGGCACTACATAACATAAAACCCAAACAAAAATTATTCATTCCAGTCTCTTAATATATTTCTCTCTTTATACATCATCTATTTTTGTCATTTATTTATATGATGTATCCATTGTAACTCATCCTTCCCATTTATCCTAAAAATATTGTACGAGAAACTCTTATGCTTAAGTTGATCTTTCCCTGCTCTTGAATAGTCATATATTGAATTTTAGAATTTAGGAAGGACTTAGAGGTCAATCTTGATTACTATGCATTTGTGTTTATTCATTCCAAACCACCCCTTATTTTTAAGATACTCTTATGTGTTTATTACATCATTTATTTCAGAATTTATACCCCACTAAATCAAGTGTGAATTATTTCCTTCATAGTTGGTGTATTTCACATTTCTACTACTTTTTTTCATCTTAATTGGCTTCTCAAAGTGAAACAGGTATTCATGATACATTCTAATCATTCACAACAAGCATAACATATACCACAAAGAAATGTAAACAAATATCCATAATGGGTTGCATGCTAAAAATACTCCATAGTAAAGAACAACCATTGTTAAGGTTCTTTTAAACAAAATGTATCAATACAAACAATACAAATGTTAGTTTACTAGATGTATAACAAACAATGACATCAACCTATAATATATATAATAATCAATGAAACAACTTGTAAATTACTACATGGACAAGAACTCAATATAAGCAATTTACAATTGGCATTCACATTGAAAAAAGTATGAGTTCCATGCAAATAGGGTATGTTGCTGACTTTAAAATGTAAAACATGTAAACTCAAGATGATCATAGGTTGACCAAATAGTGGCCAAATGTGGAGGGGTTGGAGGGATACTATCTTATAAGTTTTTGTGGTGAGCTCGACATTCTCCATGAGATTGTGCATTGCCTAAAAGCTATGGAAAGATCCATCTGGTAGATAGAAGCATGTATTTTCCTCCTTGTTGGTCCCGAGGAAGGCTTCGTATGGTTAACCATGGACCAACAATGAAGAACCTACATCGGTTGTTGAATGCAGTTAGGACAGTAACACGATATAGTATGATCTCATTTGGAAAATGGGATTGCATTTAATTTTCCAAACAAAGACAGACTGTATCATGCTACCATCCTCACTAGATTCAGGCTCTTCCTTGTTGGACCATGGGTAACCATACAGGCTTTAATCACAAGAAGCATGGAGGAAAGTCAAGCTTCTCTCTACTAGAAGTTTCATTTGAAATCTTTCAAACTTTGTAGCAACTCATGGTGGATGCCTAGGTCAAAAAACCCAAAACCACTCTAAAATGACGACCAACTATTGTGTTGACCCATCTATGGGGGTGGTGAAGGTTTACATTGACCCCAACTAGGGCCATTCCAGTTAGCTCACCTTAGGGCCTCGTCATGCTTGTCTTGTGAGACCCCTGTAGTTTTCCTTCACCACTTTGTTTTCCTCGACATCGACTTTTGGCTAGTCAAGCAATAGGGGCAAATGACTAACAGGGTGAGCAACCTCATCCTTGTTTTTTGCACCTTTGGGCTATTGAGGGCACACATCAGTGGGTCGTTAGGCTGCTAAGATGGAGAATGGGAGTGGGAAGGATTGCAAGAACACACAATTTCAGCCCAGTCAGTTTTTTTCTTCTTGGAGTGTGACATCTAGGCGATGAAACAGTTAACAGAATATTTAAATTCAATAAGTTGCACCCATAATGATAATAATAGACAAATGATAAAAATAGTTAACAGAAAATTTAAATACATAGTTATGATAACAAGTACATGGTCAACCTCATGAATTAATTTTTGTTAATATCTAAAAGATTTTATGGCATCATTGGAGGTGAAAAATAAATGTGCCTAAAATGATATTACACATTAGCATATAATACGATTGACATCAACAACAAAGTGTTCAATAGATACTCATATTAAATCACATTACACATACTAGTTCATAACCATTCTAACAAGTATAGTGTAAACAAAGAAACATAATAAGGTATATCATAATGTTGCTACTCAAATTGTTTACTACATATTTTAAGTACTTGAAACTTCATTTATTGCCTTGACCAACAGCTCATGCAGTTGCATCGTTCATGTTTTGAGTATTGTTTAGTGCAGCAACTCATGGTGGGTAAGTGTTGTGATTTGAAGTTGCGTGGAATCGCTTGGTTAGGAAACTATTGGTGGTTTCTTGCTTGGTTAGGAAATTGTTGCACATCTAGTGGTTGAAGAGCCCATGCATTTCCCAAAGTGAATTGATTCTATCTAATAAAATATATCTTGAGGTTCTTCCATTGTTTTCTTACTCGGTACATAGAGACATAAGGCATCCCTGTTATATTGTGAAAGTCATGTAGCGTCTCCTTCCAAGCCTCTCAAGTAAATGATCCATTGACACATTTGCCCATGTCATATTGATTTCTGATTGCATCAAGTAGGACCTGATTGGCCTCTCTAGACCATATACCATACAACCTCTTGTCTTTTCCAGTCATATTACCAATTCTATGTGTAATATATTTCAATACAGATACAATATGACAATTCAAATGTGAAGACATAATGGGAAAAAAACATGTAATGTAACTTCGACAATTTTGCATGAGACAAATATGTATATAAGATATGACAATTCAAAATAGGTAGACATACTATGGTTGGTGTTCACTAACTAAGTTTCATCCATTTATATATGCAAACATAGTTGGTTTATGGAATCGTCAGAAGAGAAGGAATCTCAAAAGGGTGATTCATATCCTCCCACTTATTCACTTTAATGTAAAGTTGATTATACTGATACTTATACGATTTGTAATCATCTTTAGCATCATGATGGATTTCAACAAAGTCCTTCGTGTTCATACCATGGCCCCATATTATCTTGCATTTGTCATTCAGTAGCTTAATATTAGCTTGCAGAGACTGCATTTTTGGAGGAAGATTGTTTGCCCAATGATTTGCACCAATATGTGCCCCATAATGTATTTAGTTTGTGTTATTAATAGGAACCTATAATATACATGTTCTACATTTATGTATTTTTGGATAGGTTAGAGAACTTGTCTTGTCTAACAAATTTAATACATTTCCCCCTATCTTTGACTCAGGATGTCGAAGTCATACAACCCCACATCCTTAGTGTTCAAATGCAATGCGGAAACATTACCACCCATACACCTCCAAACTTGAAAATTATGCATTGATATTTGATAGAGTAAACTTCATCACTAATGTAGTAGTTGTCTATCAACCTCCATATGTTAAAATTTATGCATTTAATAGAAAAAGATAGTTCAAACCATGCAAATGACACTATAAGTACATTACTGCCATGACATATTATATCCTTCCTCATCTGTTGGGGAACCACTGTCTGTTGGGAGGTGCAGTCGCTCGCAAATATAGTCTTGTCTCCTCCCAAGGTTACTTATTTCTACTATTAGCATATTGGTGTCTCATCTCATGGAGCATACAAAAATCATAGGTTGTAGACCACTACTTGCATTCGTTGCGTGCAAATGCAAGAGTGTTATCATTTGAATCCCTAATTGTGACAAAGTGCTCACATTATGTTGAACTCATTGCACATGCATCATCATATGACATATGGTTTCAATCAGACCCCTTCCATATATAAAATATGGCTTGTAGGGGTTGTTCTCTTTGAATTGACTGTTAGTTGCATTTTTGGCATCCATGTATACTCGTACGGTACATGGGAGGTCATACAAACATTAGGGCATTCCATTGTCCATTGGAAGAAAACCTAAGTATATCAGAACTCACATGACACTTTAATTTAACAACATATCATATATTATTGAACATAATATTAGATCACACAATCTGGTTTCACATCTACCAAGTTTGACATCAAGATAATTATTCAACAAATACCAATACTACATAATATTAGTCAATCTATAAATCCATGTCAACGTGTATCCCAAAGAAGATTACTAATTCCCTAGTGTAGTACATCGCATGCACGTGCATTGTCTTGGGTAGTTTGGAGGAGGGAGTTCAACTCCACTTCATTGTTTGGGATTGCAGCACCATAACTATCTCCCTCATCATTGTCCATCATAATGTCACCATCCCATTGGTGTTGTATGAAGTTATGGAGGATGCAACATGATACTATTATATTCCATTGTGTATGGATGGGATATGTCGCGTCTTTTTTGAGATAGGCAAACCTCCTCTTCAATATACCAATAACTCTGTCAACAAATTTCTTAATTGTGCATGTCGGTGGTTGAACAACACCTTCTTGTTGTTGTGTGTTGGTCTGTTGTCGCCTCCAAACTCACCCAAGTGATTACATGTTTTACAAAATGGGACAGTAAATTGAGGGGTGTTATTGTAGCCTGTGTGCACTAGGTAATACTCTCTAGGAGGGACTTTAAACCCCCATGCTATCATCACTGACTAGAGGACCCTCATATCTGTTGGAAAACCATCCCACCCTATTAGAATGTATGTAAACTCTATGTCAAAGTTTACAACACCCATGATGATCACTGAAACAAACCCTTTCCTATTGGGATAATGATTTTGCTTTTCCCTATCGACCAATACATGAATGTGTGTCCAGTTAAGTGTCCCAATGGCATCCTAAAAAAAGGCAGTACCAAATTGTGTTTACAACTACCAGTATGGTAAGCAAAATTATGACATCATCTTAATTGGTACCTTGAAGTACATGTTGAACAATGGGTTGTCCGTGATCCAATGGTGTGTCCTTTTGGATGTTGTAGGCATGACGATATACTCACGAAACAACTCATAAATCAAGTCCAAAGCCTCATTGAATTTTCTACTTATTATCTCACCCGAGTGGATGTAGTCCTCTACTAAGGCATGATTGGCATGGCCATGACCAACCATCTGGAGGAAGTAGCAAATAGTCTTGACTGCTGATACACCCCTGGTACTTTTTAACAATACATGAGTATTAAGCTTATGAACTAGGGCTAGCAGAGTCTGAGGTTGCATTCTATAAAAGTCACACATCCAAATTCTATGTTCAGTGATGATTTCATAAACCTTTTGGTGACCACCTCCTAGTACTGATGGACCTTGGTATTGGGGTACTTGACTCTTCACCAAATGCATTAGTGTCATACATGATGGATACAAAAGTTGATTTTGCAATTGATTCAACAATTAGTTTTACTCATTCTAAATAAATATCTAACATGTTTACAAGCAAGTTTGGTGTTTCTACATTATTGTTATCATTTGTGGTGTCAACGATTAAAGAGATGAGAAGATACTTGCAAAGGAGAGCATGCAAATGAAACATAGAGAGTGCACCAACATTAAATCTAATAAAAAAACATAATAGTCAATATTACACGGTGTAAATTTAAATGAAAGGAAAAATAATGATAGTCAATATTGCATGCCATAAACTTAAACAGGAGATAGAAAAATAATAGTCAATATCACATACCATTAAATTAAAAGATTTGGAAAAAAATATTGAATAGAAGCTATGCTCTTCCCTAAAAGATAACACAATCAAACTTCCATAGTTGCCAACGATGGTGTAAGGTATCTACCACACTATTGTTCCATTCTAAAGATGTGTTTTCTCAGGACATGGGATAAGGAGGTGCACTAATGCATGCATCACCACTAAACATCTACCACATAGATGCCATACTAGAAGGGGTGTTGAATATGAATATAGAGTTTGTGAACGACCTTAAAGATGTTGCAGCATGTATGATGGTGTCATAGTCGGTGTTGGATATGTTCTCTATATTTGCAGAGAATGAGGGCTTGAAGGGGAAAACATGCCACAATAGACGGGGAAAACTCCATGGTACCTAGAAACAAAGGTTCCATAACCATCCCAAAAGTCTATTAGGGTTCCTATCGTAGGCTAAGATTATTGTGTGATTCATGGTCTCCTTCATGCTATTGACGACATCAGTAAAAATGTCAAATGGTGTATCTGGGAATATGCCATTGAAATGTTGCAAACTTTGGATGTATTCCTCCTTTCCAACAAATCGGTTGACCACACTGGTGCCTAGTTTGTGCACCTTTGCATACATGATACGCTTGAAGCATGCGTTAAATGCAAGTGCACGTATTGAAGTAATATAGGCCTTGTGAGGCCCGAGTCGAACTCAGGGAAACATAAATTTTAGTAGACTACTACTAACTGGTCGCGATCAGCTAGACCGATTGGAAAAGTTGATTGTTGGTTTTGAGACAAAAATAGAAACAAAATAAAAAAAATAAAGAGAAAACAAAAATGAGTGATGATAAATGTTTAGTTTAATCAAATGGAATGGGAATCCTTAGGGTTATGGTTTCACCAAAAGGTCTCATTGCATGTAATTCTACACAACTAGCATAATTCGTACCTTATCCCTGATTCTGGCCTATAGTCAGAATTGCTTGCTTCCACAATACAATTCACTACCTAATTCTAGGTCAGTTCCACATCAGTAGTAACTTATACCCTAGATCTAAGTGCATTAATTAATACTCTAGGAATCCACCATTAACTGTACATTACCTTGTCTAAGAAATTTATTGGTTAATGTGTTAATTGTTCCTTTTCAACCATTAATCCTCCATCAAGAGCAATTAACAGTATTAGAAATTAACTATGGTGATCAATCATAGCAAATTGTGATAGAAACACGATAACATATCATGGAGATTGAGACAATTTATGATAATCAATGTAAAATTGTCATACAGTGATTCCATGGGCTACTCCCGGTCCTAAGGATAATGGGGATTAGCCCCGCATGTTCATCTCAGCGATACATATGGATAAGAAAGAGGAAAACATGGGAAAATGAATGAGAATATGATGTAACCCCTAAAACGGAGAAGGTCCGGATGATCCTCGATGCGAGATGCACGTTCTGCAACCTTCCGGCGGTAGAATCGTCTGTCTGTGGCTTTGGAATCTCCCGGGGCATAGCTCTGGGCTCTGTTCTTCGCTCTCCTTTCTCCGGGACTTGTGTGGCTGAGTGAAATGTCTCCCTTGGGTCTGGGCCATCTTTTCTTAGGTATAGGTATGACTTACGGCTGCCAAAAGATTGCAGTCGTTCGATCGTGGCAATTCTGGATGAAATCCTGATCTGACGGCGTCGATACCATTGACGGGGTGTTGATTCTATTGGCACCTTAGGGTGTGCTTCCGTTGCTAAAAACTGGGATCAACCTGGTGACATCTTGATACTATTGACCAGATTGTCGATAGTATCGACGGGCTAATTTTCTTCCTGCCGAGCTAATCTCGAGACCATCGATAGTCTGGTCGATGGTATCGACTTGGATGCTTTCCCTCCGGCTTGAGTACTGTTTCCATGTCGATAGCATCGATAGACTTGTCGATGGTATCGACATGTTATGGAATATAAAGTACCTAAAACAGAGATAAAAACACAAGTTAATCTATGGAATTTATTAATTCATTCAAAATAGGTTAAAATAAGATAAATTTGATGCATACAATGATTATAGGCTAAAGGAAATGAATCATGCCATTATAGTCACAAAATGACAAATAATGACACAAAACAAATATGAAACCATCCTATAAATACGACTCAAAAACCCTACATCAAACTCCCCTAAGCTTGAGTCTTGCTCGTCCTCGAGCACAAAACTATAAAATCCGATTAAGAGGGTCAACTAAAGAACATAATCACATAAATGATCTCTCAATATGATTCCCACCTGCAAAACACATACCGGCCCTTACAAACCACAAAATGATAACTACCCTTTAGGCGACAATAATCGTCCATAAAAGATATCCACCCCAAGATCAATGAACACTATCAAATAAAGCAGTTAATATAATAAAATCCTCAAATTCATGCTTGGTGCATCTTGTGATCTCCTATCTACGTTGCTCATTTTCTCTAACTACCATTTAAATGGAAGCAGCTCTCCTGATGTACATGAATGAAGAGAAAATCATGGGTGGACTACCACTTAGAGCAACGAGTGGATGGAATAGGTGGCTGGGGAAGAAATGGTAGCACAGTATAGTCGATCATGCAAAAACAAAAATAAATGACCTATTATGATGTGAATTCAAATGAAAATGTCCTAATGCTACATTTTTGGTGGAATGGTGCATGCACTATCATTCCGTCTCAAGGTGATATGGAATATATAAGAAAACTACACCATGTGCTTATTCTTCTTAATATGCGGGTGAGAACATGTTCCTTTCTCCCTCTTATTCATACTTACTTTTCAATCTTTTTTTCTTTTTTTTAAGCCCTCATTTTCATAAATGATAATGGATTATTTGTTGGGCTTCCTTCTTTTTGCATAACTTGTACATTTGATGCATTCTATTCAGAGGGTATGGAACAAGTTTACCACCTATAATGTTTTCAGAAGAACATAAAACACATGACATATTGTATGCTCAAAAGATGAAAATGCAACTACATAATGATATTTATGCAACTACTATGACATGCGCCTAAGGATAATGTGCATGTATAACTACTCTCTATATCTTTTTTTCATGAAAAAATATGTGAAAATAACTATACTTCAATACCTATCTACATTGGATGCAATCAAAGAGTGAAAGATAGTAATGTGCTCCCAATTCTTATGGTGGAGTATGAATGAAATTGTAGTGGATCAGATCACAAGACTAATTGACAAAACCTTCAGAAAGAATTATATGTCCCTCCTTACTGACATGTGTAACAATTAATCAAGGGATTTCTCTCTCACTTTAAATTAAAATCATGTTAACATTTGGTCGGTTTAGGCTCAACATCCATATCAATCCTCTTAACATGAACCATAAGGATATACAATCATGTTCATATGTTTTAAAGTTGACCTACCTAATGAGTTCCATAAGTGATGTCCTCAAGTTCTCACAAGACACACTTACAATTTCTCGATTTTTCATTTAAATTCATTTTCTCACAAAACCCCAAGTGAAAACATCGAGATGACAAGCAATTACATTAGACTCCACTGATTACACTAGATAGATAGTGGATCCTGGAAAACACTAAATCTAGAAATTAAGAAAACTAAGATAAAGAAAGATGAAAATTGCAAAAACAAACAAAAGATGAAAATAAAATAAAGAAAAACTAGATAGATACTATTCCAGCACCCCCCAAGCTTGAACTTGACTATGGCCTCATAGTCAAAATTCAGACTTAAGAGGTGGAATAGTGATACCCCTCTAATAATCTGGTGGAGAGTGCGGCGGGTACTGGTGGCCACTGGGATCCCAAGTAGGATAATGCCCCTAGAACACATAGGCCATGTTGCCCTTGAATCCCAGGTCTTTGATTTGTTGCTTGTCGGTGCTTTGATACCATCGATGGGTATGTCGATAGTATCGACACTTGTGTATGCTCTTGATCCTCACGAGGTGTTGGCGTTGCTCTCCCCTAATGGTGTGTTGATACCATTGACCAGGGTGTCGATAGTATCGACATTGCTGAGAAGAACCGTTCTGAAAATCCCTAGACATCTCGTGACCATCGATGAACTGGTCACGACTATCGACATCCTTTTTGTCTTGAAACCTCTTTTCGCCTGCTCCATTGTCGATACTATCGACGAGGCCGTTGATAGTATCGACCGAGTGAAATTTCTATAGCTGCTTTGCTATTTCAAACTCGATACCAGCGACACATTTGTCGATGGTATCGACATCGTTCCAGTCTTGCACACTCAACAAACACCTCAGGGTATCATTTTTATAAACTAAGTACAAAATTAATGAAAACTGCTTAGGAAAATGAAAAAATAAAGCAATTAAACATGCATTCTACCAAGGTTGGGTTGCCTCCCAACAAGTGCCCTTTTTAACGTCTTAGACTAGACAAAAGGATACCTTTAACCTGGGTGGTCAAGGGATGTCTCTAATTATTCATTTGGCAATTTGAATTCAACTCTATCATCACCAATCCCAAGTGTCAAATACCCATGCCCAACGGCTGTAAGTACATCAGTCGTAGCTTGGAACGGCCTTCCCAATAGCATCTCACATCCTTCTAGCTCATGCATGTCCATGACCACAAAGTCAACAGGGAAGATGAACTTGTCGACTTTGACTAGCATGTCCTTGCATATACCTTGTGGCTTCACAATGGCTCCATCTGCCAACTCAATTGTCATGGAACTTTGTATTGGCTTCTTCAATCCCAGCTTTTGAAAAGTGGCAAGTGGCATAAGATTAATGTCTACTCTTGAGTCACATTGTGCTTGTGCAAAATGTTTGCCACCTATGGAACATGGGATGTAGAAACACCCTGGATCTTTCCTCTTCTTTGGAAGCCTTCCTTGGATTATAGAACTCATTGTTTCATCAAAACACACAACATTTGTATCTTTGATCCGTCATTTCTTGTTGATGATGTCTTTCATAAATCTTCCATATAAAGGAATTTGTTATATAGCCTCCACCAATGGAATGTTAATGTGGAGCTTCCGGAAGATCTCAAGAAATTTCTTGAAGTGCCTTTGCTCTTTCCTCGGCTTCAGACTATCCAAGAATGGCACGCTTGGCTCCTTTATGCACTTGTGCGGCGGAATAAATGGAACTTTAGGGGTATCCTCCCCTAAGCTTACTTTAATGCCACCTTCTAAGATAGGATTTAGCACATCATCTGTGGATGGCACGACTTGTGGCTGCTTCTCCTTATTGGTAGTGGTTGCTCCACTACAAAGTAAAGTTTTCACCTTCTCTTCTGGCATAGGAGTCTCCTCAACAATCTGAGATGTGGGCACGACAGTGGTGGAATCTTGGAGTGATTTTAATGGAGTTCCACATCCTCCTGGCAATCCATACAAACTGTGAGGGTATGGAACTTTGGATTTGTCCTCCAAGTCTATATGCATAATACTCCACTTATGTATCTCCTCAATAGGAAGCTCTGGCTCTTTTTTGACTGATATATATTTAACCTACTGATGTGGTTGAGCTGGCTCTGCATTCCCAGCTGGTTTTTGTTGAATGATTTGCTTCATGGCAGCCACCTCAGTTGCAATTTGGGTTATGGACGTCTCTAACGTCCTCAGTTGTGCACCATGGCTATGTATTTGCTACCCAAACTGGTTCATGTACTCACTGTGTGACTGTATTGTCTTTCCAAATGTGCCCATCAATTCCTAGTTTTGCTTCATCACCTGGCTAAGCAATTCATTATTCTTTTCCTCTAGGCTAGGTTGTGGCTTCTGAGAATTTTTTTCCTTCCTCCAATCATAATTGTTATTTCTATATCCCTATTGATGCATATACTTTGCATATTCTTCCTCATCAGACCCATTTCTCTCCTTCTCTAAGAGCTTCTTAGCTAGTAAGTCCATCTTCTCATTTAATGCTTGAATGGCCTTTGCATCACCTACAACTTTGACATGTTTTGGTGCATCTCTTTCACCCCAAGACTGCTTCTTAGCCATATTCTTTAAAATCTCTCAACACTTGGAGCCTTTGTTGTTTAGAAAGAAACATGTTCCCGTTGAGTCCAGATTACTCCTATCGTGTTCATTAAGGGCAAAATAAAATATCTTTGCTTGGGTTTCTAGATCCAACCCATGATGTGGGCATCTTCGCAACATGATGTTGAAATGTTCCCAAGTCTCCGAGTATGTCTCACTGGCCTGCTGTTTGAAGTTGTGGATCTTCCTTATGAGATCATTTGTCTTTTTGAGAAAAAAATACCTTTCAAAGAACACCTCAATTATCATATCCCATGATTTGACATATTCATCATCCAAATTGTAGAACCACTCCCTTGTGTTTCCTGCTAGAGAAGATGGAAATAATTTCAAATAAATGGCCTCCTGTGGAAACCTATCCACCTTCACCATGTCATAGTTATCCACAAAGGTGTTGATGTGTGCCACTAGGTCTTCATTTTTTGAGTCCATGGAATTCCTACAACTTGACCAACTGAATAAGCCCTGGATCAATCTTGTAACTGGGTATGTTGATAGCTTGTTTCTTGATTGGCCCCTTCTGTGTAGAGGAATAAAAAGCTTTAATATTCTCCCAAATGGTTTGTTCCTCAGCCATTGTGAAAGCCTTGAGTTCCTGTTCAATTTCCTCAGGTTGCATGTTTATTAGCTTGTCTTCTTCACCCAATGGAAGAATCTCAGGTGTTGATTGTGCGTAGTTTGTACTACGCGTCTTCACCATGCACTAGTACCTAAAATATGAAGAATAAAGGAATTACAGTGCTAGAGTGAATAGAGAATCTGAAAGATAGACAATTTAGTTCAAAAATTAAAATTGCAATAAAAAGTGGCCTAGAGTGGCCGCTTGTAGTACTCGTAGTGTTGAAATTTGTCATTTCCCCAGCAACAGTGCCAAAAACTTGATACGCTTGAAGCGTGTGTTAAACACAAGTGCACGTATCAAAGTAATATAGGCCTTGTGAGGTCCAAGTCGAACTCAGGGAAATGTAAATTTTAGTAGACTACTACTAACTGGTCATGATCAGCTAGACCGATTGGAAAAGTTGATTGTTGGTTTTGAGACAAAAATAGAAACAAAATAAAGAGAAAACAAAAATGAGTGATGATTAAATGTTTAGTTTGATCAAATGGAATGGGAATCCTTAGGGTTATGGTTTCACCACAAAGTCTCGTTGCATGCAATTCTACACAACTAGTATAATTCGTGTCTTATCCCTGATTATGGCATGTAGTCAGAATTGCTTGCTTCTACAATACAATTCACTACCTAGTTCTAGGCCAGTTCCACATCAGTAGTAACTTATACCCTAGATCTAAGTGCATTAATTAATACTCTAGGAATCCACCATTAATTGTACATTACCTTGTCTAATGAATTTATTGGTTAATGTGTTAATCATGCCTTTTCAACCATTAATCCTCCATCAAGAGCAATTAACAGTATTAGAAATTAACTATGGTGATCAAGCATAGCAAATTGCGATAGAAACATGATAACATATCAGGGAGATTGAGACAAATTATGATAATCAATGTAAAATTGTCATACAATGATTCCCCGGGATACTCCCCATCCTAATGATAATGGGGATTAGCCCCGCATGTTCATTTTAATGATACACATGGAGAAGAAAGAGGAAAACATGGGGAAACAAATGAGAATATGATGTAACCCCTGAAACAGAGAAGGTCTGGATGATCCTCAATACGAGATGCACATTCTGCAACCTTTCGGCAGTAGAATCGTCCGTCTACGCTCTGGAATCTCCCAGGGCATAGCTATGGGCTCCGTTCTTTTCTATCCTTTCTCCGGGACTTGTTTGGCTCAGTGCAACGTCTCCCTTGTGTCTGGGCCATCTTTTCTTAGGTATAGGTATGGCTTACGGTCGCCAAAAGATCGCAGTCATTCGATCGTGGTAATTCTGGATGAAATCCTGATCTGACGGTGTCGATATCATCAATGGGGTGTTGATGCTATCGACACCTTAGGGTGCGCTTCCATCGCTAAAAACTAGGATCAACCTGGTGACATCTCGATATTATCGACCAGATTGTCGATAGTATCGACGGGCTGATTTTCTTCCTGCTGAGCTAATCTGGAGACCATCGACAGTCTAGTCGGTGGTATCGACTTGGATGCTTTCCCTCTGGCTTGGGTACTATTGCCATGTTGATAGCATCGACGGACCTGACAATGGTATCGACGGGTTTTGGAATATAAAGTCCTGAAACAGAGAAAAAAACACAAGTTAATCCATGGAATTTAGTAATTCATTCAAAATAGGATAAAATAAGATAAATTTGATGCATATAATGATTATAGGCTAAAGGAAATGAATCATGCCATTATAGTTACAAAATGACAAATAACAACACAAAACAAATATGAAACCAATCTATAAATATGACTCAAAATCCCTGCATCAATACACTTGGGTGAATTCACTTACCACACCATTTTACAAAACAAACTAGTCAAGTGTGTGCGCCCCTAGCTTCCTACACCTTTGAGTGGAAGGTGTTTTTGTGCCACTACTTTGGTAATCTATCTTGGAATTGTCTCTCTCACTTTGAAAGCCAAAGTTTCCCATGTCACTAAAAAGTTCTATGTCATTTCTTGAACGAGGTCGGGGTGACTCTTGTGGTTGAGGTAAAGGAGCATTATTGATGTGTCTAAGTCAACCACAACTTCATCCTCTGAGGCAACGTCAGTTGGAAACTATTTTTTAGTTGATGACATTGCATGGTGTCCCCTTGCGATGTTTTTATCCCCCATTAACTTGATATCATGGCAATGATAGAAAGAGTGATTAATCAGTCTTGCTAGCTCCTTGTTCCCTTAATAGGCAGAGAATTTTATTTAGGAAAATCTTATGTTAAGTGTTCATGAAATTTTGGTCATACCTAAAGTGTATCCCTCCATTCCTAGGTATTGGGTAGTATGGGCTATTGACTAAGTTGGAAATCAGCTTATATTCTCTTTCGATGATAAAAAAACATTTCTTACTAGTGGATTTAACATGCTACTTTAAGTGTTTCAGGAACCTCTTGGCAAACTCAATATTGGAATATCAATTCTTTAAACAAAGTATTTATATGTGCTTATTTGTATTTCATGCTTAGAACTCATGTAAAATTAAGCATTGGACCAAGCCCACCTATCCCAAAGCCTTTCACATGTAAATACAAATGTCTTGGATAGGTAGGTCACACTAGATAGTTCATTAGATTAGTGATTCCAAAGTTTTATCCATCTTTTATAGATTTTCGGTCGATGTCTTTGTTTCGACCGAGCATTGCTTGGTCAAGGACTCAAAAAATCAAATTTCATATTTTGTGAGTCAAAACAAACTGTTGACCAACACATATTTGGTCGAAAACATTGTCGGTTGATATATACCCATTGTAACATTTGACTAAGAAATTTGAATCTGACACTTACCCTTTGTAACTTTGACTAAGATATTTTGACTAACTTATAGCCGTTAGAGTTGTGGTGCGTCCAGACTTGGCTCGGTCGAGAAAATTGTCAATTGAGTTCCAGTCTGGTCGAGAAAATGGTCAATCGAGGAAGGTTTTGGAATATATTTTTTAATCTGTTCAAAGTAGTCATTGTATCTAAATTAATTTCGTTCAAACAACTATTTGACCCTCTAGAACACTCTAGAATCTCCCAAAAGATGCCCTAGCCACCCATACTCCATTCCTATAAATAGTAGTGGTCTAGAGGCATCTTAACATACACTTGCACATTTGCATACATTACATCTTGAGCAAGAAGAGATGTAGCTATCCTTTTTTCAAATCATTCATAGAAAATTCTTTCATATCCTTGCCATTATCTTAGCATACCACCATTTTTCAACCTTGATACATCCACAAGTGGTTTAGTGTAAAGCTTGATTCATAAGGATATTGCATATTTTACTTGGTGTATTTCAGTCTTCCTTTCTTATTTATGTAACTTGTGGTTCTCTTCCTCAGCCCTCGGTGCCTCCATAAAAGAAGAGGTGTGGCGGTTCTCTTACTTGTCCCTCGGTTCATACATAAAACAAGAGGTGTGGTGGTTCTCTTTCTCAGCCCTCGATGACTCTGTAAAAGAAGAGGTATGATGGTGCTCTTCCTCATCCGTCGACACATCCGTAAAAGAAGAGGTTTGGTGGTTCTCTTCTGTGGCCGGTAAAGAAGAGGGATTTATTTGCATCAATTGTCTTGTAATTTTTCCTCACTGATAAATTAATAAAAGTGTTCATTACAAATCCCATTTGGCAAAAACTGGATAGTGGACTGACGTTGTAGACGGAACCACTCTAAATCATGTCTCTCTCTTTTAGTTGACTCCTTTATTTCCATTGTACTTAAAATTTATTTAAATATATTATAAAACTCTATTGACTCCCCCCCCCTCTAGACCCTTCATTTGGTATCAGAGTAGGTCTTCAAGGATCCGTCATTGGCCTTGAAGAATGGGGGAGGGCATACTTGGCAACCTCAACATGGAAGGCATATACGTGAACAAACTACCCATGTTTGATGGAACAAACTATATTTAATGGAAGATCAGGATGCAATTATATTTCTAAGGACTGAGCTTTGACCTATGGAAAATGATTGCCATATCTTACAATCTTCCAACAACTGAACTAGAGCAATGGGATGAAGAAACGGTAAAACAAGCTACATTGAATGCAAAGGCTGTAAGCATATTCTACTATTTATTATTTGCAAGTGAATTTAATCATATATCCACTTGTGATACTGCTTATGAAAATGGAACAAGCTCTCCATAACTCATAAGGGTACCACACAAGTGAAAAATACTAAGATTGGTATGTTGAAACATAAATTTGAATTATTTTGTATGCAACCTAATGGAAGTATTGTAGAGATGTATGCTAGATTTTCTAACATTGTAAACAACCTAAGCGCCTTGGGAAAGAACATAAGTGAAGAAGATCAAGTATCAAAGATACTTAGGTCACTGCCCATAAAGTCACTGCCACCAAAGAAGCCAATGATCTTACAAAACTCAAAATGGATCAACTCATTGAAAATCTAGAAACACATGAAGTGACTCTAGAAGAAGAAGAAAAGATTGAGGTTGAACAATAAAAGGATAATAAGAAAGACATTTCTCTCAAATCCACCTCCAAGTCATCATCAAAAGTCACTCAAGAAAATAGCGATACAAGCAGCAAAAATGAGGAAGATGCTTTAATTGTAAATAGTAAGAAATATAAATGTATTCGTTCTTCCAAGTGTTTTGAGTGCAGAAAGAAGGGCCACCTAAAGACTGAGTGTCCAAACTCAAGAAGAAGAAATCCTCATCAAAAAAGAAGGACAAAGGAGAAAATTCCTACAAGGCCACTTGGGACCAATCAAGCGATGAAAATGGGAGCAATGAAGAAGAAGAGATAGAATGTCTCATGGAAAAATAAGATGATGAAGAAACAAATGAGGTAGATATTTTTTAATTATCTAAGGATGAATTAGTAAATAGTCTTGAAAAAATTCATGCTAAGTACATTGATTGCAAGAAAAAAGAAGAAACTTTCAAAAATTATTGATGAACTTTATGTTTATTTGGATAATATTAGTTCTGAAAATGATACTCTAAGGTACTCAAATAATACTTTAAAAGAATCTATTGAGAGTTATAAGGCTAACTTGCTTGCTCTTGAAAATAGCAATAGTCTTTTATCTCAAGAAAAAGTTGGCATGCTTGCTAAACTTAATGATTATCAAACTCAACATATTCTATGCTATCATGTAGACTATGACTCTTTCGTAAAAGAAAAAGATGCTTTGCTTTTAAATCTTGCTATGTTGAACTTAGATCTAAATAAGAAGATTGCCAAAAATGTTGATATGTAAAAATGAGTTTCTAGATTATTGCAAGGAAATAGAAATCTTGATAATATCTTAGTAAATGCTTCCAAGCAAATAGGAAGAAGAGGTTTAGGATATGTGCCTAAGAATCAACACTCACATATGTCGAGAACAAAAAGGAATTATGGTCAAAAACTAGAACTATATATGTTCCTAAAAGTAATATTGTGGAAAAGAGAAATGAAATATCTTGTACATCATGTCATTATTTCCAACATTTTGGTCATTACTCTTTTGCATGTGAATATAGGAAGAAGGGAACAATTGGCATGGTTTGGGTTCCTAAAAACCCAACTTAGAATTAAAGGAACATGTTGAGATTTGACCTATTCTAAATATAATAAATTCTTTTTGTCTTATCTAAATACTAATGTCATACTCATTTGTAGATCTTTTTCCTATAGAAAATGTATGGCTCAATAAATAAAAGTTATATGCATATTTACTCTAACCATCCTGAACTCCACTTGGGTACCAAAAATATCTTATTGCATGATTGGGTAGTTTATACTGCATGCTCCAAACATATGACTAGAAACAAACATGCTTTCAAAACACTTCAAAGGAAAAAGGGAGGATCAGTCACATTTGGAGACAATGGCAAAGGGACCATCACTAGAATAGGTAATGTTGGAACTGAATGGGTTTTTTGTAACAATTTATATGAAGTCGAGGAAGTAGTAAGAAACAAAGCTGGATTAGTTTCCTAAGGCTATAACCAACAAGAGGGAATTGATTTTGATGAAACATATGCTCCTATAGCTAGACTTGAATAAATTCGAATGCTATTAGCTCTAGCTGCAGATAAAAACATTAAACTCTTTCAAATGGATGTTAAAAGTGCATTTATAAATGGAATAATTCAAGAGGAAGTTTATGTTGCTCAACCTCTTAGTTTTGAGGATCCAACACATGTTGATCATGTTTAAAAGATAAAGAAAGCTCTATATGGTTTACAATAAGCCCCTAAAAATTGCTATGAATGACTTAAAATTATCTGATTGAAAATAATTTTTCCATGGGCAAATCCAATCCCACTTTATTCATTAAAAAGATATGACTCAGATTTTCTTATTGTTAAAATTTATGTCGATGATATCATTTTTGGTGCTTCAAATGAATATCTATGTACACAATTTAGTGATATCATGCAAAAGGAATTTGAAATAAGTCACATGGGTGAGTTAACATTTTTCTCGAGTTTTCAAATAAAACAAACTCCTCATGGTATCTTTCTTAACCAAGAAAAATATACAAAAGAACTTCTCAAATTTTTTAATATGGAAAATTGTAAATGTGCATCTACTCCTATGAGCACTTTGACTAAAATAGATAAGGATGAAAATGGTGAACCAACTGACAATTCTTTATATAGAGGCATGATTGGTAGCTTGTTATATCTAATTGCTTCTAGACCTGATATTATGTTTGTTGTTGGTTTATGTGCTCATTTTTAATCCAATCCTATGAGCTCTCATATAATTTTTGTTAAACGAATTTTGAGATATATAGCTGGTACAATTGACTATGGCATATGGTATCCAAGAGATCAACCTTTTGACCTTAAAGCCTATACTGACGCTGATTACGTTGCTTTTCATCTTGATCATAAAAGTATGAGTGGTGGTTGTTTCTTGCTCAGGAAATCACTTGTCTCTTGGTTTAGTAAGAAACAAAATATTGTTTCTTTATCCACCACTGAGGTTGAATACATGGCCGATGGTTCTTGTTGTGCACAAGTATTATGGATGCAACAAGTACTAAATGACTATGGGTTTTCTCTATCATCAACTCTAATTTTTTGTTATAATACTAGTGCCATAAATTTAGCACATAATCCTATTTTGCATAGTCGAGCAAAACAAATTGAAATTCATCATCATTTTCTCCATGATCACATTTTTAAAAATAACATTTTTCTTCATCACGTAGACATTGAAAATCAATTGGCCAATATTTTCACAAAACATCTTGCTTTGGAACAATTTTGAGTTATACGAGATAAATTATACATTATTCCTCTTGAGGATGTTTATTTTGATCTCTTTGCAAATTGATGATTTTCTTTGATATCTTATCAAGAATTTTTTTGTTGCTTTATGGGATTCTTTTTCTCATGAAGGACTTAATATTCATTTCATTGGTAATTAGAAAATATTATATCATGATTATACACCTAAATTTGACATTTTTCATGTGGATCATATTAAGGGGGTGTATCACACTCAGGGGGAGTCATCTTCTCATCACACGGTTTACCTTTTTGAGATGACAAAGGGGAAGAAATATTTTCTACGCAAAAACTTATATCCTTAAGCATGTCATTTGAGCTTTTACATTTTTACGAGACACCCTGCCATATATTAATTGTTACACTTCACTTTGAGAGTTGGATGATATGTTCCATACTTCTCAAATGTGAATATGCATAAATTTTGAACATACTCAAGGAAAACTTCACTAAGGTATGAATATTTCTTTTTGAGTTTTTGTTTATAATTTGAAATGTTTGCCATCTTAAAAAAGGGGGATATTGTTGACTAAATTGAATATTATCTTATCTTCTCTTTTAATGATGATGAAAATTTCTTATTTATGGATTTAACATGCTACTTTAAGTGTTTCAGGAACCTCTTGGCGAACTCAAGATTGGAATATCAATTCTTTGAATAAAGTATTTATATGTGCTTATTTGTATTTCATGTTTAGAACTCATATAAAATCAAGCTTTGGACCAAGCCCACACCTATCCCAAAACCTTTCACATGTCAATATCAAATGTGTTGGATAGGTAGGTCACACTAGATAAATCATTAGATAAGTGATTCTAAAGTTTATCCATATTTTACAGCTTTTCGGTCGAAGTCTTTGTGGATCGAGCCTTAAGTCGGTCGAAGAATTTTTTGATCGATACACCGGTCAAGGACTCAAGAAATCAAATTTCATATTTTGTGAGTCAAGACAAATTGTTGACCTACACATATTCGGTGGAAAACATTGTCAGTCGAGATATACCCGTTGTAACCTTTGACTAAGATATTTTACTCTGAGACTTACCCGTTGTAACTTTGACTAAGATATTTTGACTAACTTATAGACATTGGAGTTGTGGCATGTCTAGCTTTAGCTCGGTCGAGAAAATTGTGGACCGAGTTCCAGTCTGATCGAGAAAATGGTCGACCGAGGAAGGTTATAGAATAGATTTTTTAATTTGTTGAAAGTAGTCGTTGTATATAAATTAATTTCATTCAAATAGATATTTGACCCTCTAGAACCCTATAGACTCTCCCCAAAGATGCCCTAGCCACCCATACTCCATTACTATAAATAGTAGTGGTCTCGAGGCATCTTAACATACACTTACACATTTGCATACATTACATCTTGAGAAATAAGAGTTGTAGTTGTCCTTTTTGCAAATGATTCACAGCAAATTTTTTCATGTTCTTGCCATTATCTTAGCCTACCACCATTATTCAACCTTGATACATCCACCAGCAGTTTGGTTCATAAGCTTGATTCATAAGGACATTGCACAACTTACTTATGTATTTCATTCTTCCTTTCTTATTTATGTAACTTGTGGTTCTCTTCCTCAACCCTTAGTGCATCAGTAAAAGAAGAGGTGCACGGTTCTCTTTGTTGGCCCTCGGTTCATTTGTAAAATAAGAGGTGTGGTGGTTCTCTTCCTTGACTCTCAGTGACTCCATAAAAGAAGAGGTGTTTTGGTGCTCTTCCTCATCCATCGGCGCATCCGTTAAAGAAGAGCTTTGGTGGTTCTCTTCTGTGGTCAGTATAGAAGAGGAATTTATTTGTAGCAATCATCTTGTAATTTTTCCTCACCGATAAATTAATAAAAGTATTTGTTGAAAATCCCAGTTGGAAACAATTAGGTAGTAGACTGACGTCATAAACGGAACCACTCTAAATCCTATCTCTCTCTTTTGGTTGACTCTTTTATTTTCATTGAACTTTAAATTTGTTTAAATATTTTAAAAATTATATTCACCCCCTTCTAGATCCTTCATAGGATTGTACCTTAAATCGTCCCACACAACACCACTAAGGTTGGTCACAACTTTCAGTTCGACAAATTCTTTCTTGAGATTCTTCCATTGAGTTTTAATATGATCCAATGTCACATCAGACCTCCTTATTCTCGTTTTCCAATCACGAAGCACATCCCTCCCGACCTCTCGATTTATTCGTCCATCTATACATCGACCTACATCACATTGTCATCTTAATGCAGCAAATAGAGCCTCATCATTCTCCCTAGACCATATAATAGGGAGCCTCTTGTCTTCAGAAGCCATATTAGCAGTGAAACTGCAATACATTTCAATAGTAAGGGTGTAATGAGTTCTAAATCTCAGGATCAACTTGGTATGAATAGCCTAGATATGTATTTACCTAGTTATGAAAGTAAGGGTATGCACACAATCGTAGGTGTATGTGTACAACATCTGTGTGTATGTCTACGAATATATTGGTAAAAGAATGTTGATTTTTTAAGAAATCTTGTCCATAGGGTTTTAAATGGATTAGGAAATGCCATGTTTCGATTTGGTGAACTTTTATGTTTGTTAAACTTTTATATTGGGTCTACTTCTAAAATGTGTTGTTTGCTAAACTTTTATATTGGGTATACTTCTAAGTACCAACCACTCACATCACAATCATATGGAATTTTAACATCTATTGAACATGTGCAACATGTTTAGGGAACACATACAAAAATGGAAAACAAAAGTACCCCAATGTTAGGACTCATTAGGTCAAACTTGATGCTTATTAAACTTGAACTTCCCTAATGTGTCAACATGATGATTGGTTGTGTGCATACATAAGGAAACTCAACATAATATACCCAAAAATATACGTAGCATGGGGAAATGAATTGGACAATGGGGCATCAAATGAAATGTTCCATATCCATGTCAAAAAGCAAGCAGTCCAATCCAGGAAAAAATACATCTAAAGTTGTGTGTTATAACTAGGCATACAAAAATATGGTTGTAACACCCCAATTTTCTAAAACATATATATTAATAAGCGGAAGATTAATTCACATCGGGATGTCACAAAAATGGTAATTATTGCATAAAAATATAATTTCATTCAACTAACTCAGGAAAATGATTGCAAATCTCATGTCTCAAGTTCCACAACGTAAAACTTCAACTTTGAACTAAACTAAACTAGTACATGATCTTCATAATAATTGAAAAAATAAACTAATTCTATAGGATAGTTGGAACCCCACCAAGGCTAAACTCATAATCTATCCTTGAGATGTATGCTCCTTGCTTAAGCTCCCTTATTCCTTCCTTCTACGGACATCCCGTCCCCAGCCATGCATTCAAAATGGAAAATATGTTAGAGTAAGTGGCATTGAGTATTGTTATAAGAAAATAATAACTTGGTAATAAAAAAATATGAAAGTAACTAAATAATAAAATTTCGATTCTCATAATATGCTCTTAGTGGTTAATTACAATGTCCTCTACTCTTATGCACCAATTATGCTCATAAGGCCTATAGGCTCAACTGATGTCCCGCTTTAACTCGTGATTTGCACCTGAGTGCCATTAATTATGCTCCACTTGAGCTCATGATTTGCACATAAGTGCCATTATGTTCCATTTGAACTCATGATTTGCACATAAGTGCATCTACATTCCATTTGAACTCATAAGGCTCGAGGGATCAACATTAACATAATGAGGACAAAATAATACAACCCATTAAATGATTCATCTTAACTTAATATTCCTTTACTTTAATTGAATTTCACATGATCATGGCATAAATATCTAAATAGAACTTGAAAGCATAAGCACCATACAATAACTTTTGGGGAAGATTAATTCAATAATTTGTAAAAATTGAATACATATCTATACATATAATGTAACTTGATCGTCATGATACAATAATCTTAAAGCAGTTGGAAACCATTATTTAATACTCAAAGTGCATGGACCCATTTACCAAAGCTTGGAAAAACCTCTATTGATTTTCTTAATGTTGAGGAAACCCTAATTACATTATTCAAATAATTAACTTTCATTAATAAATAAAAATAAACTTGATTTCTAGGGTTTTAGGGTTCATTAAGGGTCGATATGAAAAAAGGATTCAGAATAGGCTTAGAAACCAATTCAAAATTGTTGCTTGTCTTTTTATCTTTCTAATGAATACTTTTATGCATTTTTCTGACTACTAATCAATTTGTAATCAATTTCACAAGGATCAACCAATCGGTAATTAAGGAAAATCCACGTGGGTAACATATCCATTGAGGCATCAGACCCTCCATTGGCGTGGACCAATCATTATTGGCCACCCTGGTGGGCCTTACCCCAAAGAGAAAATGTGGTCTGATTAAAGAAAAAACATTAGGAGATGACAACTTTTCCCAAATATGCGCGTGAAAGAATAGGATAAAGTACATGGGTAAAATATGAAAACCACGATTGGGCTTCTTATTCCTTTGGTTCAGCTAAGAACGATGATGAAAATGAGAGAAATCCATGATGGAAAGCTAAAATATTTAGCAGCAATCATTCCAGAAAGTGGCATCATCCTGGTCGAGACTCAGCGAACTCAACCACCCCCGATTCATGGCTTGGGGTGATCATAGGAGAGAAAGAACCTCTCCTCCATGGCAAGCGAGGTGTTGAGGTTGGAGTTGAAAACAGAGCAAACCTGGGTAGAATTAAGAATCGTGGGGGCATCTAAAACAACTTGTCATAGGTGAAAGGCAAGAAAACAAACCCAATCGAGGTCCAAGGAGGCGAATGCTAAGAAAATAATAATAGGTATGAAAAAAGGGAAACACCATAGTACCTCAAATTAGGAGGAAATAGAGGCTCTGAAGGTTATACAGGGTGGAGCGTCAAACAATCCTTTGGAATGTCTTGGTCGTCACTACATAATGTCGGAGGAAGTAGGAGCAAGTTGGAGTAGGGAAGGTAGTCGTGAAGGAGAGAGAGGGTAAAGGGGCAGTGGAAATTGGCTCCTTGATATCTGGGGAGTGTTTCTGGGGCCGTAGTTATATAGGAGGTGGTCAAGAGAGGCTAGAAACCCAGCCATAGCAAGAAACATGGGAGAGTCAAGGAGTTCTTATGGTTTGGGGATTCAAGGGCACAAAGACCTATCAAGCTAGGGATTCAAAGATTTGAGAGAACACACTGATTGCAAAAACCTTATTAGATCATGGCAAGGAAAAATGTAGAGAAAGATTAAGGCGAGAAGGAGTAGGGCACTACTGTTCCATCTAGCCCAGGCATCAGGTGAAGGAGGAAGTCTATGCACTCACAGAAGACTCTGGGTCTGAGAGTTCAATTCGGAGGGGACTCAGTATACAACGCATGATAAACATGAAATATGATTAATGACAAAGTCAAAAACCATAAGGATTAGGATAAATGATTGATTTAAGTGATTTTCTTACTGATTCAAATTGATATATCTAGAATCATCCAAAAATAACCAAATTTTTTATGTTTCCTAAATTAACTATGAGGAGTCTGAAACCCCAATTAGTTTCCTAGTTTGGGAGACAAAACTATTTATGTTTTCCCTTTCTAGAATAAGCGTGCATAACCATATATGATTAGTTAAAGGCAATTTAGGGCTCAAAGTTTGAGTAAATCCTAGTTTCCATGATTTATGTTCATATCAAAATTATCATGTCAAAAGATTCTTATTTAATGGGTCAATTTCACTTTAACCCCCCTATGCATCACAATTTGACTAATTAAGGTTATATTTGATGAAATTGAATTACAATAGGATTGATAATGTGAAATTATCTTTGAAATTAGTAGAAACATGCTATGAACATCATAATTGGGTTTCATAGTCACACATGGATTTAATTTAAGTATCAAATCTTGAAACTTGAAAATTAGGGTTTCTTTATACAAAATTCTAGGATGTTACAATTCTACCCACCTTAATTAAATTTTGTCCTCAAAATTTCATAATACTACCCACCTCAGGGTTTACTTATTCCTAGTTTGCAATACTCAACATGTATATCCATAAAACTACAACTAGGGTTAGAACTAGGTCGTGCCTTATCCTTTATCTTCTTCCTCCTCATCATCAACTATTGCAAAGATCCTTGCTTTCCTCTTTTCTCGTTGATCTGTGTTAGGGTTTTACCTCGCATCGTTCTTTGCTTTGAGATTAGGATATTCTCGCTTCTTATGATTTGGGTCTCCTTAATAGTAGAAAACTCCCAACCCTTTCCTGCATGGTCCCCCATGAATCCTATCACAAGTTGCACAAGGTTCCTTAGCAGATTGTCCTTCTGGAGCTTTCCTCTTCTTGTCATTATGGCTTTTTGCACATTCTTGCTTCCTGAGGATCCCCCATTTTTCTAGTATCATCTAGGGTGGTCCTCCAACTCCAGGGCAGACTCGAGTGCCTCCTACATTGTTTTGATGCCACGTCCAGTCTGAGCATAGCCCAAATCAGGCTTTAGGCCACACATGAACTTCTTTGCCAGACATGAACTGTCTAAGCCATAGTCATACTTCTGCAGCATGGTGAACTTCATTGTATATTGATTGACAATTGAGTCATGATGCTTCAAGTAATTAAACTCCAACTCCTTCTTCTCAATCATATCTTCTGAGATGTAATGGTTCCAGAAGGCAGTCGTGAACTCCTCCCAGGTCAACGGCTCAACATTGGGTCCTCGATTGGTGAAGTTCTCCCACCAAGTGCGGGCTACACTCTTTAACATGTGTGTCCTAAAGTGAGCTTTGGAATGCTCAAGACATCCATATCATGAAAGCAATGCTCGACATTGATTAGCCACTCTTTATCATGACCAACTACATTAGTCTTAGCCTCACCAAAGAAGGTTTCTGGCTTAATCTTCAGGAAGTCTATTAGGTTCAACTCTTGGTTCCTCAATTGATGTGGTCTTCCATGTTGACCGGTAAGGGCATCCGTAAGAGCCTTGATGAGCACTTCTAGAGGTGCATTAGGGTTAGCACCAGGGTTGGCCCCTCCAGAAGCATCATGATCACTTCCCTGATTGAAAGAGCTTTCCTTTCCATCTACATGCTCCTTGTCCTTATCAGATTTCCTCTTGGGAGCCATCTACAAAAGGAAACATAAATTATATGAGATTTTGAGAAAAGCATGGTGGCCAACTATATTTTTAGCTCTGATACCATATTTGTGACATACCAATGTGAATTAAGCTTCCTCTCATTAATGTATATGTTTTAGAAAATTGGGGTGTTACAATACCGACCAAAAAAAATTGGGGTGTTACAATGGTCAACATTGAAATGACTTCCATTGGATGTACTGAAATGCCCTCTCTCACATAGAAAATTTAAGACATCAAAAAAGACAGACCTAAATGCCCACTATGAAAAAATCATAATTGTGTATGAATGCAAAACAATATTGAACTAAATTTAGGAACAATGCATAGCAGTTGACTGAGTTGCCATTGTCAATCACTTGTTTGGAAAATAGGTTAAACCAGTTTCCTTGATGATATTGTGGTTATCCATAAATTGATCACCGCTAATGTGTGTGAATGTAGCAATATTATGAGGTCAAACAACAAGAATAAAAATATGACCCGAATTTAGGAAAATGTGGTATGGAATGAAGTGGTTGTTCAAATCAATCAGAAATATTTTGTGACCAAAACACCCTTATTATTTCATATTTTTATTTCATATTATAGTATATTTGTCAAGAATGTTTGAAAGTAAAGCTTAAGTTGAAATTTGTATTGAGTATAAATCGGCTTGGTGGATGTGTTGAACTATAATTGCAAGCTCAACACATTCAAACCATATGGAAATTAGAAACATTATGAATATGTAGAATGTATTAATCATGCCCTCGGTGGATGTACTAAACAATAAATCTTTGAACACAACAATGATTATAAAATAGCATTGGACCATATTTTCTTGATTAGATCTAATTTAATATGTATAAAATATTAATCATGCCCTGGTAAGTCACACATGTTAATACTAGTTCGAGATTATGTATCAATGGGGAATCGCATAAAAAAGACTGACCCATGGCATATAGAACAACCTTGTTGGTTGTGTGCGCAAGTTTTAATATCTGTAAACTTGAACACTACCCTGTAAGTATACGGGTGCGTATAGTATTATCAAGGTCATCTAAGGAGAAAATATTTGTTAGGCACAAGAGTATTGGACTTCAACAATCTAGATCTTTTAAACAAAAGAAGTTTTATTATGTTAACTAAGCAATTAAAAGGAAATGAACTAAAATAGAAAACACTTGTATTAGGGATCAATTTGGATTAGGGATTCTTGAGTATATGGTTTCACATCCACATGATAACATGAAGAACAAAAAAGATCAAGAACACTAGAAATAACACAAGGGAGGCATGTATCCTACACCCACCTCCCGGTAGAGTAGAACAGTCCTAACTTTGTATACTACTCCTGTGAATATATTTAGATTTGGACTACAAACCTTTGTTCCTCAACACATCTCAGCCACTCTCATGGTCAAGGTAGTACATCTAAGGTACATCTCCTTACTCCTATGCACACCTTTCCAGATTATACAAAGAGCAGAAATCATACACACAAAGTGGCCAGCAAAGCATGTAAGAGGAATTAAACACCGATGAACCTTAGAATAGTGAAACAACTAGCATTATATGAAATTTGTGTTCAGCAATGTTATGACATAGGATTTACTCTCCCATGCCCAAGAATAAGAGATCTACTCATCCATGGCTGTAGAAAGTAGATACAAATAGTATAAAGCAGTGTTAGACATCATAATAGAAGGAAATAAACTTAGATGTCCTTAGAAGAAGGAAGATAGACTTGGAAATCCGGACAAGGAGTCAAAAATCCATCCTTACTGCTGGAAACTCTCCAAAAAGCTTCACTTATGAGTGGGGATAAGAGAACAGAAGAGATCCTTGCTACAATTGTTGGAGAAGAAGGAAGAAGAAGAAGTTTCCCTCCCAAGAAACCAACTTTTCTCCCTTGGAATAGTCCATCAATAGTCCATCAATAGTCTTTGTAAACTTAATGTAAGGAGGCCACTTGAAGATATGATGTCTCTAAGGCTTTGTTCAGAAGCAAGATGAAAGAGGGAGACTCAGTTGGCACCCATATACTCACTTTGATTGGATATGTGGAAATCCTATCCAAGTTGGGATTTCCCTAGGTCAAGAGTTGGCCACTGATGTGATTCTGCAATTGTTGCCTAAATCATATAATCATTTTGTCATGAACTACACCATGAACAATCTTGACAAGTCATTGTCAAAATTGTTGGGCATGTTGAGGACAGCTGAAGCACAGATGAAGAAAGACAAGCCCAAGTCTGTGATGATGATCAGCAAGACAAAGGGAAAGTCAAAAGGTAAAGGCAAGGCTAAGAAAGGTTCTAAATCCAGGTAGAAGCCAAAATCATCTGTGCTCAAAGCTAAAGGTGGGATCTCTAAAGAAGGCAGTTGTCACCATTGTCACCAGACTGGACATTGGAAAAGAAACTATCCTCTCTACCTAGATGAACTGAGGAAGAAGAAGCAGGGGATAGAGATCTCCACTTCAGATATATACGTTATTGAGATAAACTTAAATACTTTTTCATCGTGGGTACTAGATACCGGATGTGGATCTCACATATGTTCAAATATGTAGGATCTGATCAGAAGTAAGCCTTTACGAAAGGGCCAAGTCGAGTTGTGGGTCACTAATGGAGCAAGAGTTGTTGCCACCGCAGTTGAAGTTATTAGTTTATCTTTGCCTACGGGCCTTGTAATAGAATTAGAGAATTGCTATTATGTGCCTACCATTAATAGAAATATTATTTTTGTATCTTGTATGGACAAGAGTGGATTTGAATTTCACATTAAGAATGGAATGATTTCTATTTCTAAAGATGAGATCTTTTATGGCAATGCCCCTATGTCTTATGGTATCTACTTGTTAGAAGTTGAGACTAGCATATACAACGTAAATACTAAAAGGATAAAACTTGACAACTCAAACAAAACATACTTATGGCATTTTCATCTTGGGCACATAAACAAGAAGTGCATATCTAGACTCCATAAGGATGGTTATCTAGACTCTTTTGATTTTGAATCATTAGAGACTTGTGAGGCTTGCTTATTAGGGAAGATGACCAAGACTCCTTTCACTGGACACAGTGAGAGAGCCAGCGATCTACTAGGGCTCATACATACTGATGTATGTGGACCTTTTAGATCAAATGCTAGAGGAGGCTATCAATACTTCATTACCTTCACTGATGACCTCAGTAGGTATAGCTATGTATATCTTATGAAACACAAGTCAGAAACTCTTGAAATGTTTAAGACTTTCATGAATGAAGTAGAGAAGCAACTTGGTAAGAGTATTAAAACACTCCGTTCAGATTGAGGTGGCGAATACTTAAGCCAAGAGTTTGAGAACCTTCTGAGAGACTGTGGTATTGTATCACAATGGACTCCATCTGGTACACCACTACATAATGGTGTGTCATAAAGAAGGAATCATCCATTATTAGACATGGCATGATCAATGATGAGTTCAATCGAACTTCCAATATCGTTCTGGGGATATGCTCTTGAAACTGTAGTATTTACACTTAACCGTGTACCTTCCAAATCAGTTCAAAAGACACCATATGAGATATGGAATGAGAATCTTCCCAATTTGTATATGTTAAAGATTTGGGGATGTGAAGCTTATGTTAGGAGATAATTTCCTAAAAAGCTTGGACCCAACTCTGAAAAATGCTATTTTGTTGGATACCCCAAGGAAACTCAGGGATACTACTTCTACACACCAACTGACAATAAAGTATTTGTTGCTAGGACTGTTGTATTTCTTGAAAAGGAATTTATTTCCAAAGGAATTAGTGGGAGGAATGTAGAGCTCAAAGAAGTTTGAGATCAATAAGAAAGCAAAGAACCTGAGGAAGTACATAAGGAACATGAAGACTCACAAACTGTTGTGGAATTTCAAGTTCCAAATGTGACACATGAACCTCGTCATAGTCCCAAGAAACCAACTTTTCCCACTCCAAAAGGTCTGCAATAGTCCATCATAACTGTCCCTAGATGGCTTGAGGTCGTATATATAAGTGTGAGATAGTTAAATTCGTGTTTGAGTGAAATCTATAGGTCACACGACCTATCTTTTATAAGATACGACGTGTCTTATGCAATAACTGAAGTCCGGATCGAGTTCTGGCAGGTTGCACGATGTGTCTTTAATAAGACATGATGTGTCTTTAATAAGATATGATGTGTCTTTAATAAAACATGGTGTGTTACTACAAATGTGGAAGTTCTGCGTTCAATTTTTGGACTGAGATACATAAGACACCGGTTGTCTTTATTAAGACACAAGGTGTCTTAATCAAGACACGGGTGTCTTTATCAGTTTCAGCAACATTGATTTTCTGAATGTCTAGATGATTGGGGAATATGTTGATGGATGTTATGATGGTGTTTTCTCCCCATTTTGATGCCAAATTGTTGTACCTACAAACTAAACCATAGAGCAAGTAAAGACAACAATATAGTGGAAAAGCTAGCATGATTAAGAGTGATAATTGGGTCAAAATGATTTGTAAATGCAACCTTAAGTGGTCCAAAAGGTGATATAAAATACGCACATCAAATACCCCTAAGCTTAAACCATTGCTTGTCCTCATGCAAAAAGAGCATAGAAACACAAATGAAGGAATTGTCAAGTTCATGCATAGATCAAATGAAAAGAAAGATGTGTATAAGATCAAACCAACCATGATCAACATGTTTATACTCATAGCCATCAATTCAACTTAAACACCCAAGAAAGAGATTTTCAGTTCAGCAGGGGTGGTCACAATTAGATGAATCAATCAATTAAACAACACTAAGTAGAATTTGGATGACCAAGACAAATAATTAGTGGATGTGCAACTCAAACTCTCAACTATTAAGGATACAAATGATGATATCTTAGTTAAAATTAATAATTTTAGTTGTACTATCCTTCTTTCCTGAAAATAATATGACAATAGATTACGGGTTGAAGCAGTTGGCTGCTAATGTAGGCTTATGCACACACAGAGTGTTGTTTGGGGTATTTTACCCTCTTTGAAGACATACCACCTAACCATCGTGGCCAGATCATACTTACACTAGGATAGCATGATATGTGGGCAGTTTAGCCATATTTTATGGGGTATGAAGGTGAAATAAGCTAAAAGAATTTTTAATTTTTTTTCCACAACATAGGAGAGTAAACTAAATTGCAACATTATCTAGATTTCATTCATTTGTTTTGAAAAAATGTCACTAAAAGAGTGGTTGAAAATGTACTAAGAGCTTGTCAAGGGCATCTCGTATTCTAAATGATGTTGCAAAGTTAATTTACTCACAAAAATTAAAACCATTACATGTTTTAAGCAATCAAGGATGTGAAAGATGAATGTTCAGGCTAGAAGCATAAACCAGATTTAAGAACATGTTGATGGCCAAAAGGTTTCATTTGATTAATGCATGCCTATTATAATTTCTCCAAATGATATTTCTCAACAAAAGAGGACAATTAGTTAAGCATAGGAGTTCAACCCACTTACAAAAGATAAGATTCATATCATATGGGATATTCCATGAGAAGATAAGAACTAGAAACAACAACTAAAAAAGTAAAACTACACTACACTACCGATCGGTTGCTCTCCCCCTATGCTTGAAATTTGCAGTGTCCTCACTGCATATAACAAACTCAAGAGGATTGCAACTGATTACCTATCATGGTGAATGATGGAGATGGAGGTCCATTGCTTTGATTTGAGGCTGGAAATTGTTGTGCTAAGCATTTGCACCTCTTTGTCAATATATCTTTTATTTGGCCCAAAGATCGGCACTTGTGATTTGCAATAGGAATAGTCTTCTAGATTTCAATGTTGTATGTAGCGTCATTCTCTTCTTCAAAATAATCAACATCCAATTCAAAGAGAATTTTGTCATCACCAAGCATTGTATCAAAGATGTGTTGTGAGGGGGTACTTGTCTTGTTTGAAAAATCATCCATAGGAGCATATGCATATTTCTTGCTTTGAGCTTCAACATCATTGCCTACATTGGAGTCAACAACTTCATATGATATTATATGTGATGGGGAAGAAGGTTCTTCTATAGTAGCTCCAGTTCTCAAGGTAACTGACGTGATTGTCTCCCTTATATCTATTTGTGGTTGATTAGGCAAGGAACCAAATGTTGCTTTTTTAAAGAGCTTGTTGAGAAATTTGATTCTCCAACATCCTAGTATGAGTGGCAATCCCATCCACCTTAGAAGAAAGTTGAAAAATAGCATCATTTAGTAGCTCCCTTTGTTGAAGAAGTTCATCATTTTGCTGAACTTGAGTTGAGACAAAGGTCTCAAGCATGGACTCTAAACTTGGCTTGGGCTGCAAATGTTGTTGTTACTAGATGAAATTGCATTTGACATTGTTGTTGAGCTCTGGTATCTCTTCAATTTGTGATGGTGTGGTAAAATATGAAGGAGTGTGTCATGTTGATCCACATGCATCAAAAGTTATTTCAGTAGCTTGCTTTTCAAAAATAGAGCTTGAAGAAGAAGGTTTGCTTCTCCAGTCATGACTCCATTGACAAGTATTAAGTGTTATGTCTTCAATAATGGCATAAGTGTCCTTGTATGATTTGTTCATTAAAGCACCATTCACAACAGCATCAATAGATATCCTTGTATTGTATAATAAGACATTATAAAAAGTTTGCAATAGAAGCAAGTTTCTTAAACCATGGTGGACAAAGACGTTGAAGGTCTTTGAACCTTTCCCATGTGTCATACAAGGTCTCTCCATGCCTTTGAGAAAAATTGATGAGCTGACTCCTCAATTGTGTAGTCTTGCTTGGTGGAAAGTATTTGGCTAAGAAAACTTTGAGGAGTTCATCCCAGCTGTTGATGGAGTTTCTTGGTAAAGAATAGAGCCACACCTTGGCTTTGTCTCTCAAAGAGAAGGGGAATAGAAGAAGACGAACTACATCAGTCAGAACACCATTTATCTTGAAAGTGTTTAGCAATTGTAGAAATTCAGCAATGTGGAGGTTTGGATCCTCCATTGGTGTCCCTCCAAACTGGTTCGGTTGTATCATCTGTGCAATTATGGGGCTGATAGAAAAATCATTTGCCTCAATTAGTGGTATATTGATAGCCCCATTGATTTTTTTAGCAGATGGAACAATGAAGTCTTTAAGGGGAGGGTCATCTTCCATGATTGGTCTTTCTTATTGATATGGATGCTTGGGTGAAGATGGTGGTGAAGACGTTGGTGATGATGTTTGTGAGTCCTCTAGATCCGTTTGAGTTTCACTCGTCCTTGCTTTTTGAACTGTGTAAACATTGTGCTCAAGTTTGGGGTCCAAAAATGTGGAAGGTTCAAGAACCCTTTTGGATCACCTCATATAATCCTGCAAGTAAAGAAGGTGAGTGAATTACAAGAAAGAAAATGGAAGATACAAAAACAAGATAATGATGATGATCATGATGGAAAGAATGGCAATGGATATGATAGTTGGTGGGGTGATCTAGTCTTGTTTACAATTCAACACTTCCTACTCTAACAAAAATATCGATGCTCCCCAATGATGGTGCCAAAAACTTGTTGGTTGTGTGCGTAAGTTTTAATATTTGTAAACTCGAACACTACCCCACAAGTATACGGGTGCATATAGTATTATCAAGGTCATCCAAGGAGAAAAGGTTTGTTAGGCACAAGAGTATTGGACTTCAACAATCTAGATCTTTTAAACAAAAGAGGTTTTGTCATGTTAACTAAGCAATTAAAAGGAAATGAACTAAAATAGAAAACACTTGTATTAAGGATCAATTTGGATTAGGGATTCTTGAGGATAGGGTTTCACATCCAAATCATAACATGAAGAGAAACAAAGATCAAGAACACTGGCAATAACACAAGGGAGGCATGCATCCTACACCCACCTCCCGGTAGAGTAGAACAGTCTTAACTTTGTATACCACTCTCGTGGATATACTTAGATTCGAACTACAGACCTTTATTCCCCAACACATCCCAGCCACTCCCAATATGGTTAAGGTAGTGTAGCTAAGGTACATCTCCTTACTCCTATGCACACCTTCCCAGATTAAACAAAGAGCAGAAATCATACATACAAAGTGGTCAGCAAAGCATGTAAGAGGAATTAAACACTGATGAACTTTAGAATAGTGAAACAACTAGCATTATATATCAAATTCATGTTCAACAATGTTATGACATGGGAATTACTCCCCCATACCCAAGAACAAGAAATCCACTCGTCCATGGCTGTAGAAAGTAGATACAAATAGTAGAAAGTAGTGTTAGACATCATTATAGAAGGAAATAAACTTAGATGTCCGTGGAAGAAGGAAGATAGACTTGGAACTTCGGTCAAGGAGTCAAAAATCCATCCTTATTGTTGAAAACTCTGCAGAAAGCTTCACTTCCAAGTGAGGATAAGAGAACGGTGGAGATCCTTACTACAATTGTTAGAGAAGAAGGAAGAAGAAGTTTCCCTCCCAAGAAATCAACTTTTCTCCCTTTGAACACCTTCAACTCCTCCTTGCTCTTCCTTGCTTGAGTCCTACTCCAAAAGGTCCAAAATAGTCTATCATAATTGTCCCCGGATGGATTGAGGTCGTATATATAAGTGTGAGATAGTTAAATTCACATTTGAGTGAAATCTACAAGTCACATGACGTGTCTTTTATAAGACACAACATGTCTTATGCAATAACTGAAGTTTGGATCGAGTTCTGGGAGGTTACACAACGTGTCTTTCATAAGACATGGTGTGTCTTTAATAAAACACGGCATGTTGCTGCAAATCTAGAAGTTCTGCATTCAATTTTTGGACTGAGACACGGGGTGTATTTATTAAGACACATGGTGTCTTTATCAGTTTCAGCAACATTGATTTTTTTAATGTCTAGATGATTGGGGAATGTGTTGATGGATGTTATGATGGAATTTTTCCCCATTTTGATGCCAAATTGTTGTACCTACAAAACAAACCATAGAGCAAGTAAAGACACCAATAAAGTGGAAAATCTAGCATGATTAATAGTGATTATTGGGTGAAAATGATTTGGAAATGCAACTAAAAGTGGTCCAAAAGGTGATATAAAATATGCACATCAAACCTCTTTTTATTCTAAGAAAGATCAAGTAAAAATTCATTAGTAATTCATTCAAGGTCTTTGCCTTCAAACCTAGGTGTGTGAACAATACAAATTATGCTTTGGCGAATAAACAGAAATATTGCTTATCTAGAGCAAATGAATTTGTTGACCACACAAGGAGTGACCAAACAATTTTGAGAGTAACTACATGTACAAATCCATACCTTATTTAGGGATAATTCTAAGTACGTTCACCAGTGCATGATTAATATGTAGTTAACAATATATATTCAACATTTGGACATGTACTGAACATGGACAATATGCATAGGATAAGCATACCAAATATATGAAAACATAACTAACCATACTAGAAAACCATGGGAAAAAGTATTACATTGCAACCCAGAAACAAATTAATAAATGTGCAGAAACACAAGTGAAAATTCAATCCATGCGAGGTACAAAGACCAAAACTTGGAACAGTGATACTAATAAAGCAAAGGTAAATGCATGATGAACATGACACCACGACACTTGCATACTCTTAATAGAGATATCAATGACTGAAGCATGGAACATACATCTATATGGCTAATATTACTAGATTAGAGTGGAAAAAGACAGATTAAACCCATAGAGGAAATAAACACATTTGTAGAATAAAAGAAAATAGTTCAATCCATGTGAGAAATCTCAACAAATACCACAACTTTGGAACAATAATACTGGTAGATGGCCTAAATAGAAGATGAGGTACTTAGGACCACATCCACAATTAAGTAGTTTCACTAGAAGTAAACCCAGGAAGAAAAATAATGATAGTGCAACCAGAAATAAATAAACACATTTGTAGAACCCCAAAAAAATATCAATTCAAGCCATGTAGAGATCTCAACAAATACCACAACTTTGGAACAACTTTTGCTAGTGACCCAACAAATTTCACCAATCAATAACTACATAACTAAAAATTTAACTCAAAACCAACAAGCTTAACCAATCGCCATATCAAACATAAAGCAGACCCTCTTAGGAGTGCATCTAGTGACTGACCACAAATATGGTGAAAGTCAAGGACCTAGGACAACTAGAATTTTATTAGAAGTAAGATATGTATTAGATATTACTAATTGGGAAGATTTATTATGTTTCTAATCACACTACTTACCCAAGCTTGTAACGAACATATGACTTGAGTACAAGTTTGTGACAGCAACAACCTCCAGGATAACAATCTAACAAACATAAGTGATTTAGTAGTAATATGTTAGTCAACAACACAACATATTAACATGGTGATGTGATAACAACAAACATATAGAATGACAAATGACAATAATGGGCATATTGAAACATAGACACAATAGTGTTCTTGGTAAGGGAAAACATTGGCATAAGAGCAACTCACAAGAGAGCATTTTCGTTATAAAAATGAGCAAACAAACGGTGACAAACTCAACTCCAAACAAATTGATTCCGCCTTGATAGAGAGGGGTACATGTTGGAGGGTGATTGTAGTTCTTACAGCCACGACATATCCTATTATATGCAAACAAACAAAATAAAACCATGAGGGGTGAGAAAAATAGACACAATAAAAAAAATGATGAATGTGTGAGGTAATGCTCGAGGTAAGAAGGGAAAAAGTACATGGATATGAAAAACGGGTTGTATCCATTTTGATAGGTGCCGACATATTGCACAATGATTTGTAGGATCATGGAGAAGTGGGTTGTGATGCAATCTAAAAGCATGTGTCACTACAAAAAAATGAGTTTTTAGTGAAGGTCATTTGTGAAGGACCAAAACCCTTCCAAAATATTGACTTTTTGTGAAGGGTCGTCCTACATAAAAAAAACTAGTTTCCTTCAGCCGAATCCTTTGCGGAAAAGACAATTAGTGAAGGTTTAAAATCCTACTAGAATGCAAAATTATGTCACCAGGATTCCCACCAAAAATTCCCGCTGCACTAATAAGTAATTAGAACTTAATTAGTCTGATTAGTCGGAACGGTTTCCTTCCCTTACGCTCTCCCTATTTCCTTATTTGATCGCTCACTACGGACGACGATTGTCGTCACCAGAGAAACAACTCCCCAGCAAATGAGCGGCCGTCGGCAAGAGGAACTCCCAGCGGAAGCAGCTGTAAAGAAGTGAAAACACCTCCTTACCCAAAATTTGAACAATAAAACCTCCAGTCCAAACACACTCAGAAGGTATGATGGAGTGGGTGTAAAATTTTCAAATCTTTATATAATGGTAATCAAAAGACTAAAGTATAGTAGCGGAATAAAAACATGACTATATTCAATTATAAAACAAAGGGTTCCAAACTTACATCATAAGGATCCATGTAGAGGAAATCTAAACCACCTCAAGATTGTCTCCAACCTTCATCATCACAAACTAAGTCCAGGTCAACATGCCATGCATCCAAGTATTCCACCTAGGGTTGGAAGCATACCCCAGCAAAAGAGAAGAAAAGGAAACATCAGCAAAAGCTGGTATGTGCATACTAAAAAGCAAACTGTGAGCAATATAAGGAAATAAAGGACATCAACATATAAAAGGCTTCCCATTTAAGAGATAAGTACCACCCAAATGGGTATCAAGAGAAAAGAATCATAACAAAAGCGATACTTGCCATAAAATAACATATAAAAGGATTGTGCCATAAATAAATCCACTACCATGATGGGAAACAAAGAACAAGTAAGGCACACACCCCACAATCAATACCATGCATGCATGTGAGATAAACATAGCCCTAGAACAATATAAACACAATTGGCGGCCAACCATCATAAAGCTAAAACCTGCTAGAGAAAGGAATACTGCCAATCTCCCAAGTATATATAAAATGGGTCAAGACACACATCTTGCCCTGGGTATGAGGTTCCTTGCCGTCCCTAAAAGAGCAGGAAATATCACATCTGCTATAAACAAAACCAATGCACTTACACTACTCTAGTGCTACTGAATCACATAACATGTTTAATGTAGAGGCAAGTAGAAAGTATAGTCAAAATTATATAATGTTGCCATCACACGATGGACACCACATACATATAATATCCACTTCAAAGTGGGCATATATCACCAAGTAAACTTCCACATCACAGTGGGCATATAATATCAAAAGTCCAACTTACACCAAGGCAACAAGATAAGATTCCAAGAGAATATCTATGATCACAAGATCAATAACAAAATAAGATACTTCACATGAAGCATGATTTCAAAAGAACAAGACAATGTGTAGGCCAATGTCCATAGGACCAAAAGTAAGACAAAAATAGGATAATTGCTCCAAAAGAATAATTGGGGATGCAAACTTACCTCAACTTTAGAGTCAAAAGATCCACAGTCCAACTAGGTCCAAGCCTAGACCTCCAAAGAACCTATTAAGCATATATGTGGAATTAGGGTTAGGTTTCCATTACTTATTCAAAACCCTAAAAATTGCCTTTTTATTGATGTGTGAATTAGGTTATAAAAACTATGCCATATTTTAGGTTATATTTTCCTGAGTTCAAAACATATTTTATTATATTTTTCTGACTTTTATATATTTAGTTATGAATTATACAAGTTTTTAACTTATTAATTAGATCCATTGAAAACACATGTTATTAAACATTAGAATTAGCCAACAATACTTATACCATTAGAAATCCCTTCTTTTTCTGAATCCAACGAGCATTTATTCATATTTTTCGAATGAGTAGATAATTAGTTATGGATTTTAGAATTTTAACCAATCGAAAAAAACTCAAAAAGCCATGTCAGAACGAGATTGCAAGAGAGAGGGGGGGCCACGCGGACTGGGCCAGCCAATCAAAGTTGCCCATGTCAGCGGGCACTCAACCTGCATAGACAAACACTGCGCACAAGCACATAAGAAGCAATCAAGTGAAAGGACCGATATGTCCCTATGCGAGAAACACAATGAAGGCAGGAAACAGAGAGGGTAAGATCGGGAAAATATCACAACCCATCATCTTCTTCACTTCCGTTGAGCACAGAGCTTCCAGATCTCTAAAACAAAAAGTGAAAGGCTAGTAAAACCAAGACCATCATGTGTCCTATCTACTACAACCGACAACGAACACCTCGACGAAGGTGACCGGAGGCAAACCAGGGTGAAGGGAGGTTGATACACGACGAATCACCTCAAAGAGCACACCCGGCAAAGAAGAAGGAAAAAAGAGGGAAACGTGCTACAACCCAACAGAGGTAAAATTGATAACTAGAAAAGCTTCGAGAAGGTTGCAGGGGAAGATTCACACCTCAAAAGTGTGACACCACCGCTAGGACAGAGTCGACATATCACCATGAGCACGCCCAGGCCACCGGAGTTTGGGTGTGCTTCTCCTGGCCAACCCAGTCCCAAAGGATGTGAGGAAACGAGCGTTGGATGTCTGGCGACGGTGAGGGACCCCATATAAATAGGTTAGTAGTCCCAAACAAAATAGGAAATAGGTGGAAACCGGAAACAGAGGAAAGTGAAAAACTACTTGGTCGACTAGGAGATCCGATGAAGGAAACCTAGGAAAACTAGGGCCCAAAAGGACCGGAAAGAAATGGTGATGGCGAAAAGCAAGTCGATCAGAAACAAAAAGGAAAGAGAGCAGAGAAAATCATGATCAAAGATTCTATTTACAGACAACTAGAAATCGTCTCCTACCCAATGTAGGAGACAACTCGTTGATCGTTGGATTAAAACTAACGGCCAGGATCGGGGTGCATAATGGAGTCAGCTCACGTGACAGAAAAAGAAATTGGATATTGTAGCAAAATCAAATTAGATTAAAGTGAATTTTGATATATTATTTCCTTCTTCTCTTTCTTCTCTTGAGGGTGCAAACGAATCCCAAAATAGATGAAATTTTGCACAAAAGTTAATTAAAGCATGTAGATTCTGAATCTCTAATTGGATTTTACTTTTCAACATTAGATAGGTTATTTAATGTATTCTTTGTTTCTCTTTCTTGATACATTAATGACACATAGATTATCCAAATTAGGTGAAACTTCATCCATAAGTTAACTTAAGTGTGTTGAATACGAATTTGCCTTTATTTCCAACTTTTGGTGCCAGGAATTATATTTATTTATTAATTACACCTTTAGGCAGTTTCTCTCTCTTGTTATTTCAAGGTGGTCCAAATTAGATGAAATTTGACATGTAGACTTATTTTTATGTGTAGATTATGAATTTGAAGTCTATTATTTATTTTGAAGTCTATTATACAAGTTTTTAACTTATTAATTAGATCCATTGAAAACACTTATTATTAAACATTAGAATAACCAACAATACTTATACCATTAGAAAGCCCTTCTTTTTTTGAATCCAACGAGCAGTTATTCATATTTTTCGAATGAGTAGATAATTAGTTATGGATTTTAGAATTTTAACCAATCGGAAAAACTCAAAAAGCCACGTCAGAACGAGATTGCAAGAGAGAGGGGGGGCCACACGGACTGGGCCAGCCAATCAAAGTTGCCCATGTCAGCTGGAACTCAACCTGCACATACAAACACTACGCGCAAGCAGATAAGAGGCAATCAAGTGAAAGGACCGATATGCCCCTATGCGAGAAACACAATGAAGGCAGGAAATAGAGAGGGTAAGATCAGGAAAACATCACAACCCATCATCTTCTTCGCTGATGTGGAGCACAGAGCTTCCAGAGCTCCAAAAAAAAGTGAAAGGCTAGCAAAACCAAGACCAACATGTGTCCTATCTACTCCAACCGACAACGAACACCTCGACGAAGGTGACCGGAGGCAAACCAGGGTGAAGGGAGGCTGATACACGACGAATCACCTCAAAGAGCACACTCGGTGGAGAAGAAGGCAAAAAGAGGGAAACGTGCTACAACCCAACAAAAGTAAAATTGATAACTAGAAAAGCTTCGAGATGGCTGCAGGGAAAGATTCGCACCTCAAAAGTGTGACACCACTGCCAGGATAGAGTCGACAGATCACCATGAGCATGCCTAGGCCACCGGAGTTCGGGTGTGCTTCTCCTGGCCAACCCCAGTCCCAAAGGACGTGAGGAAACGGGTGTTGGACGTATGGCGATGGTGAGGGACCCCGTATAAATAGGTTAGTAGTCCCAAACAAAATAGGAAACAGGTGGAAACCAGAAATAGAGGAAAGCGGAAAACTCCTTGGTCGACTGGGAGATCCGATGAAGGAAACCTAGGAAAACTAGGGCCCAAAAGGACCGGAAAGAAATGGTGATGGTGAAAAGCAAGTCGATCAGAAACAAAAAGGAAAGAGAGCATAGAAAATCATGATCAAAGATTCTATTTACATACAACTAGAAATCATCTCCTACCCAAGGTAGGAGACAACTCATTGATCGTTGGATTAAAACTAACGGCCAGGATCGGGGTGCATAGTGGAGTCAGCTCACGTGACATAAAAAGAAATCGGATACTATAGCAAAATCGAATTAGATTAAAGTGAATTTTGACATATTATTTCCTCTTTCTCTTTCTTCTCTTGAGGGTGCAAACGAATCCCAAAATAGATGAAATTTTGCACAAAAGTTAATTAAAGCATGTAGATTCTGAATCTCCAATTGGATTTTACTTTTGACAACATTAGATATGTTATTTAATGTATTCTTTGTTTCTCTTTCTTGATACATTAATGACACATAGATTATCCAAATTAGGTGAAGCTTCATCCATAAGTTAACTTAAGTGTGTTGAATACGAATTTGCCTTTATTTCCAACTTTTAGTGCCAGGAATTATATTTATTTATTAATTACACCGTTTAGATAGTTTCTCTCTCCTATTATTTCAAGGTGGTCCAAATTAGATGAAAATTAACATGTAGACTTAATTTTATGTGTAGATTACGAATTTGAAGTCTATTATTTATTTTGAGGCTTTCTTACATGGGTTATGTCATCAGGCCCATTAGAGGCCCATTCGATCATTAATTCATCCAATTAAGTTATTTATCATCTTATTATCACCAAATGAGTTATATGACATATTATATCACATTATTCATGCATTATATTATTAGGATCATCCTAACCTCAACCTTGTTTGGTCAAACCCAAAAGGTCAAAGTTTTAGGGTAGGGTTCTAGATCCGGTATGTTACAACACTCCACCCCTTAAAAGGATTTCGTCCTCAAAATCTACAGATCTAAACATCAACATCCAATTACTCTACACCCCTTAAAAAGGATCAACCTAACAAGTCAAACTAAAAATCTTTTTAGAACTACCCTCATCTCTTAGTTATGAAAGTTTTTAGAGATTAATATTTCTCATGCATCCAACTAAAGTCACCATCTAGGGCTGAGTTTTTAGGTCCTCGTGTCTCTAACCTATCAACCCTACATGAACATCCAAAAGTCATAAGGTAGGTCAACTACACCATTATATCATTCCTAGTCATAAAACTAGGGTTAGATTCTATTTATGCTAGAGTTTTGCTTCATTGTGACTTAGTTCAAGAAAACATTGATAAATCAAAGAAAACTTTTGTACATATAGTAGTATAATTGAAAATAATTTTTGGTGATGAAAACTTTTTAAGGTGAAACAAAATGTGGATCCAAAATCAATTGCAAAAACCAAGTCACAATATTTCCATATGAATACTTCCTCATAACCTAATCTTATCCTCAAATAAAACCTTTTTGCATAAGAAGATCATCATTGATCAAATCTAGGGTCAACATCTCACTTAAAGATAACTAAATAAGTCAAGGTTCTATAGGGAGACAAAATTGAAATAGTCAGATTCTGACTACCATGGGCTCTGATACCATGTTGTAAAGAAGTGAAAACACCTCCTTGCCAAAAATTTGAACAATAAAACCTCCTATCCAAACACACTCAGAAGGTATGATGGAATGGGTGTAAATTTTCAAATCTTTATATAATGGTAATCAAAAGACCAAAGTATAGCAGCCGAATAAAAACATGACTATATTCAATTATAAAACAAAGGGTTACAAACTTACATCATAAGGATCCATGTAGAGGAAATCTAAACCACCTCAAGATTGTCTCCAACCTTCATCATCACAAACTAAGTCCATGTCAACATGCTATGCATCCAAGTCTTCCACCTAGGGTTGGAAGCATACCCTAGCAAAAGAGAAGAAAAGGAAACATCAGCAAAAGTTGGTATGTGCATACTAAAAAGCAAACTATGAGCAATATAAGGAAATAAAGGGCATCAAAATATAAAAGGCTTCCCATTCAAGAGATAAGTACCACCCAAATGGGTATCAAGAGAAAAGAATCACAACAAAAGGGAAACTTGCCATAAAATAACATATAAAAGGATTGTGCCATAAATAAATCCACTACCATGGTGGGAAACAAAGCACAAGTAAGGCACACACCCCACAATCAATATCATGCATGCATGTGTGATAAATATAGCCCCAAAACAATATAAACACAATTGGTGGCCAATCCTCATAAAGTTGAAACCTGATAGAGAAAGGAATACTGCCAATCTCCCAGATATATATAAAATGGGTCAAGACACACATCTTTCCCTGGGTATGAGGTTCCTTGCCGTCCCTAAAAGAGCAGGAAATATCACATATGCTATAAACAAAACCAATGCACTTACACTACTCTAGTGCTACTGAATCACATAGAATGTTTAATGTAGAGGCAAGTAAAAAGTATAGTCAGAATTGTACAATTTTTCCATCACACGATGGATAACACATACATATAATATCCACTTCAAAGTGGGCATATATCACCAAGTAAACTTCCACATCACAGTGGGCATATAATATCAAATGTCCAACTTACACCAAGGCAACAAGATAAGATTCCAAGAGAATATCTATGATCACAAGATCAATAACAAAATAAGATACTTCACATGAAGCATGATTTCAAAAGAACAAGACAATGTGTAGGCTAATGTCCATAGGACCAAAAGTAAGACAAAAATAGGATAATTTCTCAAGAAGAATAATCAGGGATGCAAACATACCTCAACTTCAAAGTCAAACGATCCACAGTCCTACTAGGTCCAAGCCTAGGCCTCCAAAGAACCTAGTAAGCATATATGTGGAATTAGGGTTAGGTTTCCATTACTTATTCAAAACCCTAAAAATTGCCTTTTTATTGATGTGTGAATTAGGTTATAAAAACTATGCCATATTTTAGGTTATATTTTTCCTGAGTTCAAAACATATTTTATTATATTTTTCTAACTTTTATATATTTAGTTATTAATTATACAAGTTTTTAACTTATTAATTAGATCCATTAAAAACACATGTTATTAAACATTAGAATTAGCCAACAATACTTATACCATTAGAAAGCCCTTCTTTTTCTGAATCCAATGAGCATTTATTCATATTTTTTGAATGAGTAGATAATTAGTTATGGATTTTAGAATTTTAACCAATCGGAAAAACTCAAAAAGCCACGTTAGAACGAGATTGCAAGAGAGAGGGGGGCACGTGGACTGGGCCAGCCAATCAACGCCGCCCATGTCAGCGGGAACTCAACCTGCATAGACAAACACTACGCGCAAGCAAATAAGAGGCAATCAAGTGAAAGGACCGATATGCCGCTATGCGAGAAACACAATGAAGGCAGGAAATAGAGAGGGTAAGATCGGGAAAACATCACAACCCATCATCTTCTTCACTTCCGTGGAGCACAGAGCTTCCAGAGCTCCAAAAAAAAGTGAAAGGCTAGCAAAACCAAGACCAACATGTGTCCTATATACTGCAACCGACAACGAACACATCGATGAAGGTGACCGGAGGCAAACCAGGGTGAAGGGAGGCTGATACACGACGAATCACCTCAAAGAGCACACCCAGTGGAGAAGAAGGCAAAAAGAGGGAAACGTGCTACAACCCAACAGAAGTAAAATTGATAACTAGAAAAGCTTAGAGAAGGCTGCAGGGGAAGATTCACACCTCAAAAGTGTGACACCACAGCCAGGATAGAGTCGACAGATCACCATGAGCACGCCCAGGCCACCGAAGTTCGGGTGTGCTTCTCCTGGACAACCCCAGTCCCAAAGGACGCGAGGAAACGGGTGTTGGACGTATGGCAATGGTGAGGGACCCCGCATAAATAGGTTAGTAGTCCAAAACAAAATAGGAAACAGGTGGAAACCAGAATGAGAGGAAAGTGGAAAACTCCTTGGTCGACTGGGAGATCTGATGAAGGAAGCCTAGGAAAACTAGGGCCCAAAAGGACCGGAAACAAATGGTGATGGCGAAAAGCAAGTCAATCAGAAACAAAAAGGAAAGAGAGCAGAGAAAATTGTAATCAAAGATTCTATTTACAAACAACTAGAAACAGTCTCCTACCCTAGGTAGGAGACAACTCGTTGATCGTTGGATTAAAACTAACGGCCAGGATCAGGGTGCATAGTGGAGTCAGCTCACGTGACAGAAAAAGAAATCGGATATTGTAGCAAAATCAAATTAGATTAAAGTGAATTTTGACATATTATTTCCTTTTTCTCTTTCTTCTCTTGAGGGTGCAAACGAATCCCAAAATAGATGAAATTTTGCACAAAAGTTAATTAAAACATGTAGATTCTGAATCTCCAATTGGATTTTACTTTTGACAACATTAGATAAGTTATTTAATGTATTCTTTGTTTCTCTTTCTTGATACATTAATGACACATAGATTATCCAAATTAGGTGAAACTTCATCCATAAGTTAACTTAAGTGTGTTGAATACGAATTTGCCTTTATTTCCAACTTTTGGTGCCAAGAATTATATTTATTTATTAATTACACCTTTTAGGCAGTTTCTCTCTCTTGTTATTTCAACTGGTCCAAATTAGATGAAAATTGACATGTAGACTTAATTTTATATGTAGATTACGAATTTGAACTCTATTATTTATTTTGAGGCTTTCTTACATGGGTTATGTCATCTGGCCCATTAGATCATTAATTCATCCAATTAAGTTATTTATCATCTTATTATCACCAAATGAGTTATATGACATATTATATCACATTATTCATGCATTATATTATTAGGATCATCCTAACCTCAACCTTATTTGGTCAAACCCAAAAGGTCAAAGTTTTAGGGTAGGGTTCTAGATCCGGTATGTTACAACACTCCACCCCTTAAAAGGATTTCATCCTCAAAATCTATAGATCCAAACATCAACATCCAACTACTCTCCACCCCTTAAAAAGGATCAACCTAACAAGTCAAACTAAAAATCTTTTTAGAACTACCCTCATCTCTTAGTTATGAAAGTTTTTAGAGATTAATATTTCTCATGTATCCAACTAAAGTCACCATCTAGGGCTGAGTTTTTAGGTCCTCGTGTCTCTAACCTATCAACCCTACATGAACATCTAAAAGTCATAGGGTAGGTCAACTACACCATTATATCATTCCTAGTCATAAAACTAGGGTTAGATTCTATTTAAGCTAGAGTTTCTCTTCATTGTGACTTAGTTTAAGAAAACATTGATAAATCAAAGAAAACTTTTGTACATATAGTAGTATAAATGAAAATAATTTTTGGCGATGAAAACTTTTTAAGGTGAAACAAAATGTGGATCCAAAATCAATTGCAAAAACAAGTCACAATATTTCCATATGAATACTTCCTCATGACCTAATCTTATCCTCAAACAAAACCTTTTTGCATAAGAAGATCATCATTGATCAAATCTAGGGTCAACATCTGACTTAGAGATAACTAAATAAGTCAAGGGTTCTATAGGGAGACAAAATTGAACTAGTCAGATTCCGACTACCATGGGCTCTGATACCATGCTGAAAAGAAGTGAAAACAACTCCTTGCCAAAAATTTGAACAATAAAACCTCCTGTCCAAACACACTCAGAAGGTATGATGGAGTGGGTGTAAAATTTTCAAATCTTTATATAATGGTAATCAAAAGACCAAAGTATAGCAGCGGAATAAAAACATGACTATATTCAATTATAAAACAAAGGGTTACAAACTTACATCATAAGGATCCATGTAGAGGAAATCTAAACTACCTCAAGATTGTCTCCAACCTTCCTCATCACAGACTAAGTCCAGGTCAACATGCCATGCATCCAAGTCTTTCACCTAGGGTTGGAAGCATACCCTAGCAAAAGAGAAGAAAAGGAAACATCAGCAAAAGCTGGTATGTGCATACTAAAAAGCAAACTATGAGAAATATAAGGAAATAAAGGACATCAAAATATAAAAGGCTTCCCATTCAAGAGATAAGTACCACCCAAATGGGTATCAAGAGAAAAGAATCATAACAAAAGGGATACTTGCCATAAAATAATATATAAAAGGATTGTGCCATAAATAAATCCACTACAATGGTGGGAAACAAAGAACAAGTAAGGCACACACCCCACAATCAATATCATGCATGCATGTGAGATAAACATAGCCCTAGAACAATATAAACACAATTGGCAGCCAACTCTCATACAGTTGAAACCTGGTAGAGAAAGGAATACTGCCATTCTCCCAAATATATATTAAACGGGTCAAGACACACATCTTGCCCTGGGTACGAGGTTCCTTGCCGTCCCTAAAAGAGCAGGAAATATCACATCTGCTATAAACAAAACCAATGCACTTACACTACTCTAGTGCTACTGAATCACATAGCATGTTTAATGTAGAGGCAAGTAGAAAGTATAGTCAGAATTGTACAATGTTGCCATCACACGATGGACAACACATACATATAATATTCACTTCAAAGTGGGCATATATCACCAAGTAAACTTCCACATCACAATGGGCATATAATATCAAAAGTCCAACTTACACCAAGGCAACAAGATAAGATTCCAAGAGAATATCTATGATCACAAGATCAATAACAAAATAAGATACTTCACATGAAGCATGATTTCAAAAGAACAAGACAATGTGTAGGCTAATGTCCATAGGACCAAAAGTAAGACAAAAATAGGATAATTGCTCAAGAAGAATAATCGGGGATGCAAACATACCTCAACTTCAGAGTCAAATGATCCACAGTCCAACTAGGTCCAAGCCTAGGCCTCCAAAGAACCTATTAAGCATATATGTGGAATTAGGGTTAGGTTTCCATTACTTATTCAAAACCCTAAAAATCACCTTTTTATTGATGTGTGAATTAGGTGATAAAAATTATGCCATATTTTAGGTTATATTTTCCTAAGTTCAAAACATATTTATTATATTTTTCTGACTTTTATATATTTAGTTATGAATTATACAAGTTTTTAACATATTAATTAGATCCATTGAAAACACCTATTATTAAACATTAGAATTAATACTTATACCATTAGAAAGCCCTTCTTTTTCTGAATCCAACGAGCATTTATTCATATTTTTCGAATGAGTAGATAATTAGTTATGGATTTTAGAATTTTAACCAATCGGAAAAACTCAAAAAGCCACGTCAGAACGAGATTGCAAGAGAGAGGGGGGGCACGCGGACTCGGCTAGCCAATCAAAGTCGCCCATGTCAGCGGGCACTCAACCTGCACAGACTAACACTGCGCGCAAGCAGATAAGAGGCCATCAAGTGAAAGGACCGATATGCCCCTATGCAAGAAACACAATGAAGGCAGGAAACAAAGAGGGTAAGATCGGGAAAACATCACAACCCATCATCTTCTTCGCTTCCGTGGAGCACAGAGCTTCCAGAGCTCCAAAACAAAAAGTGAAAGGATAGCAAAACCAAGACCATCATGTGTCCTATCTACTGCAACTGACAATGAACACCTCGACGAAGGTGACCGGAGGCAAACCAGGGTGAAGGGAGGCTGATACACGACGAATCACCTCAAAGAGCACACCCGGTGGAGAAGAAGACAAAAAGAGGGAAACGTTCTACAACCCAGCAGAAGTAAAATTGATAACTAGAAAAGCCTTGAGAAGGCTGCAGGGGAAGATTCGCACCTCAAAAGCATGACACCACCACCAGGATAGAGTCGACAGATCACCATGAGCATGCCCAGGCCACCAGAGTTCGGGTGTGCTTCTCCTGGCCAACCCAGTCCCAAAGGATGCGAGGAAACGGACATTGGACGTATGGCGATGGTGAGGGACCCCGTATAAATAGGTTAGTAGTCCTAAACCAAACAGGAAATAGGTGGAAACCAAAAACAGAGGAAAGCGGAAAACTCCTTGGTCGACTGGGAGATCCAATTAAGGAAACCTAGGAAAACTAGGGCCCAAAAGGACTGGAAAGAAATGGTGATGGCAAAAAGCAAGTCGATCAAAAACAAAATTGTGATCAAAGATTCTATTTACAGACAACTAGAAACAGTCTCCTACCCTAGGTAGGAGACAACTCGTTGATCGTTGGATTAAAACTAACGGCCAGGATCAGGGTGCATAGTGGAGTCAGCTCACGTGACAGAAAAAGAAATCGGATATTGTAGCAAAATCAAATTAGATTAAAGTGAATTTTGACATATTATTTCCTTTTTCTCTTTCTTCTCTTGAGGGTGCAAACGAATCCCAAAATAGATGAAATTTTGCACAAAAGTTAATTAAAGCATGTAGATTCTGAATCTCCAATTGGATTTTACTTTTGACAACATTAGATAGGTTATTTAATGTATTCTTTGTTTCTCTTTCTTGATACATTAATGACACATAGATTATCCAAATTAGGTGAAACTTCATCCATAAGTTAACTTAAGTGTGTTGAATACGAATTTGCCTTTATTTCCAACTTTTGGTGCCAGGAATTATATTTATTTATTAATTACACCTTTTAGGTAGTTTCTCTCTCCTATTATTTCAAGGTGGTCCAAATTAGATGAAAATTGACATGTAGACTTAATTTTATGTGTAGATTATGAATTTGAAGTCTATTATTTATTTTGAGGCTTTCTTACATGGGTTATTTAATATGGCCCATTAGAGGCCCATTAGATCATTAATTCATCCAATTAAGTTATTTATCATCTTATTATCACTAAATGAGTTATATGACATATTATATCACATTATTCATGCATTATATTATTAGGATCATCCTAACCTCAACCTTATTTGGTCAAACCCAAAAGGTCAAAGTTTTAGGGTAGGGTTCTAGATCCGGTATGTTACAACACTCCACCCCTTAAAAAGATTTCGTCCTCAAAATCGACAGATCCAAACATCAACATCCAACTACTCTCCACCCCTTAAAAAGGATCAACCTAACAAGTCAAACTAAAAATCTTTTTAGAACTACCCTCATCTCTTATTTATGAAAGTTTTTAGAGATTAATATTTCTCATGTATCCAACTAAAGTCACCATCTAGGGCCGAGTTTTTAGGTCCTCGTGTCTATAACCTATCAACCCTACATGAACATCCAAAAGTCATAGGGTAGGTCAACTACACCATTATATCATTCCTAGTCATAAAACTAGGGTTAGATTCTATTTAAGCTAGAGTTTCTCTTCATTGTGACTTAGTTCAAGAAAACATTGATAAATCAAAGAAAACTTTTGTACATATAGTAGTATAATTGAAAATAATTTTTGGCGATGAATTTTTTTTAAGGTGAAACAAAATATGGATCCAAAATCAATTGCAAAAACCAAGTCACAATATTTCCATATGAATACTTCATCATAACCTAATCTTATCCTCAAACAAAACCTTTTTGCATAAGAAGATCATCATTGATCAAATCTAGGGTCAACATCTCACTTAGAGATAACTAAATAAGTCAAGGGTTCTATAGGGAGACAAAATTGAAATAGTTAGATTCCGACTACCATGGGCTCTGATACCATGCTGTAAATAAGTGAAAACACCTCCTTACCAAAAAAATTTGAACAATAAAATCTCCAGTCCAAACACACTCAGAAGGTATGATGGAGTGGGTGTAAAATTTTCAAATCTTTATATAATGGTAATCAAAAGACCAAAGTATAGCAGCGGAATAAAAACATGACTATATTCAATTATAAAATAAAGGGTTACAAACTTACATCATAAGGATCCATGTAGAGGAGATCTAAACCACCTCAAGATTGTCTCCAACCTTCATCATCACAAACTAAGTCCAGGTCAACATGTCATGCATCTAAGTCTTCCACCTAGGGTTGGAAGCATACCCCAGCAAAAGAGAAGAAAAGGAAACATCAGCAAAAGTTGGTATGTGCATACTAAAAAGCAAACTATGAGCAATATAAGAAAATAATGGACATCAAAATATAAAAGGCTTCCCATTCAAGAGATAAGTACCACCCAAATGGGTATCAAAAGAAAAGAATTACAACAAAAGGGATACTTGCCATAAAATAACATATAAAAGGATTGTGCCATAAATAAATCCACTACCATGGTGGGAAACAAAGCACAAGTAAGGCACACACCCCACAATCAATATCATACATGCATGTGAGATAAATATAGCCCTAGAACAATATAAACACAATTGGCGGCCAACCCTCATAAAGTTGAAACCTGATAGAGAAAGGAATACTTCCAATCTCCCAAATATATATAAAATGGGTCAAGACACATATCTTTCCCTGGGTATGAGGTTCCTTGTCGTCCCTAAAAGAGCAGGAAATATCACATCTGCTATAAACAAAACCAATGCACTTACACTACTCTAGTTCTACTGAATCACATAACATATTTAATGTAGAGGCAAGTAGAAAGTATAGTCAGAATTGTACAATGTTTCCATCACACGATGGACAACACATACATATAATATCCACTTCAAAGTGGGCATATATCACCAAGTAAACTTCCACATCACAGTGGGCATATAATATCAAAAGTCCAACTTACACCAAGGCAACAACATAAGATTTCAAGAGAATATCTATGATCACAAGATCAATAACAAAATAAGATACTTCACATGAAGCATGATTTCAAAAGAACAAGACAATGTGTAGGCTAATGTCCATAGGACCAAAAGTAAGACAAAAATAGGATAATTGCTCAAGAAGAATAATCGGGGATGCAAACATACCTCAACTTCAGAGTCAAACAATCCACGGTCCAACTAGGTCCAAGCCTAGGCCTCCAAAGAACCTATTAAGCATATATGTGGAATTAGGGTTATGTTTCCATTACTTATTCAAAACCCTAAAAATTGCCTTTTTATTGATGTGTGAATTAGGTTATAAAAACTATGCCATGTTTTAGGTTATATTTTCCTGAGTTCAAAACATATTTTATTATATTTTCTAACTTTTATATATTTAGTTATGAATTATACATTTTTTTAACTTATTAATTAGATCCATTGAAAACACATATTATTAAACATTAGAATTAGCCAACAATACTTATACCATTAGAAAGCCCTTCTTTTTCTGAATCTAATGAGTATTTATTCATATTTTTCGAATGAGTAGATAATTAGTTATGGATTTTAGAATTTTAACCAATAGGAAAAACTCAAAAAGCCACGTCAAAACGAGATTGCAAGAGAGAGTGGGGCCCACACAGACTGGGCCAGCCAATCAAAGCTGCCCATGTCAGCGGGCACTCAACCTGCACAGACAAACACTGCGCGCAAGCATATAAGAGGCAATCAAGTGAAAGGATCGATATGCCCCTATGCGAGAAACACAATGAAGGCAGGAAATAGAGAGGGTAAGATCGGGAAAACATCACAACCCATCATGATCTTCGCTTCTGTGGAGCACAGAGCTTCCAGAGCTCCAAAACAAAAAGTGAAAGGCTAGCAAAACCAAGACCAACATGTGTCCTATCTACTGCAACTGACAACGAACACCTCGACGAAGGTGACCAAAGGCAAACCAGGGTGAAGGGAGGCTGATACATGACAAATCACCTAAAAGAGCACACCCGGCGGAGAAGAAGGCAAAAAGAGGGAAACGTGCTACAACCCAGCAGAGGTAAAATTGATAACTAGAAAAGCTTCGAGAAGGCTGCAGGGGAAGATTCGCACCTCAAAAGCGTGACACCACCTCCAGGACAGAGTCGACAGATCACCATGAGCACGCCCAGGCCACCGGAGTTCGGGTGTGCTTCTCCTGGCCAACCCAGTCCCAAAGGACACGAGGAAATAGGCGCTGGATGTCTGGCGATGGCGAGGGACCCCGTATAAATAGGTTAGTAGTCCCAAACAAAATAGGAAACAGGTGGAAACCGGAAATAGAGGAAAGCAGAAAACTTCTCGGTCGACTGGGAGATCCGGTGAAGGAAACCTAGGAAAACTAGGGCCCAAAAGGACCGAAAAGAAACGGTGATGGTGAAAAGCAAGTCGATCAGAAACAAAATGGAAAGAGAGCAGATAAAATCGTGATCAAATATTCTATTTACAGACAACTAGAAACCGTCTCCTACTCAAGGTAGGAGACAACTCATAGATCATTGGATTAAAACTAATGGCCAGGATCGGGGTGCATAGTGGAGTCAGCTCGCGTGACAGAAAAAGAAATCAGATACTATACCAAAATTGAATTAGATTAAAGTGAATTTTGACATATTATTTCCTTTTTCTCTTTCTTCTCTTGAAGGTGCAAACGAATCCCAACATAGATGAAATTTTGCACAAAAGTTAATTAAAGTATGTAGATTCTGAATCTCCAATTGGATTTTACTTTTGACAACATTAGATATGTTATTTAATGTATTTTTTGTTTCTCTTTCTTGATACATTAATGACACATAGATTATCCAAATTAGGTGAAACTTCATCCATAAGTTAACTTAAGTGTGTTGAATATGAATTTGCCTTTATTTCCAACTTTTGGTGCCAGGAATTATATTTATTTATTAATTACACCTTTTAGGCAGTTTCTCTCTCCTGTTATTTCAAGGTGGTCCAAATTAGATGAAAATTGACATGTAGACTTAATTTTATGTGTAGATTATGAATTTGAAGTCTATTATTTATTTTGAGGCTTTCTTACATGGGTTATGTCATCTAGCCCATTAGAGGCCCATTAGATCATTAATTCATCCAATTAAGTTATTTATCATCTTATTATCACCAAATGAGTTATATGACATATTATATCACATTATTCATGCATTATATTATTAGGATCATCCTAACCTCAACCTTGTTTGGTCAAATCGAAAAGGTCAAAGTTTTAGGGTAGGGTTCTAGATCCGGTATGTTACAGCAGCGGTGCCAACGTGAAGGTTTTGTCCGGAAGTAGCGGCCACCGCGGCGAGGTCACCCTACTTCGACCGTGAGGTAGGTCTCCCTATTTGCTATCGTTCCCTCACTACCACATTTTTTGAATCATGGGTCAGAAATCGTCTTCTGGTTCGTATTACTCTGCCGATCACTGGTTATGTGTGGTTTGTCTGTCTTATAATGTTGGTAGCGTTGTAGAGCAAATCCTCACACACACCGTCAGAAATGAGAAAGAACAAGACGGTGACACATTGCCAGCAAGAGGAAATTCTAGTTTGAACATTACAATTGAACGACCTTTGGGATCAGGGAAATGTCCAGAAGTAGTTGGTACATTACAATTAAACCACCGTTGGGGATCAGGGAAATGTCCAGAAATAGTTGGTTATAAACATAGTGATAGATGGCGTCAACTGTAGTGTCCTTCATTCACAAATTCCTAATGTATATATAACAGTATGTGTGAACATTAGATAAAATTTTAGTAGTTAGTTTTTCTATATTATCATATTATAATGAGAAGAGCACATCATTGGAAAATTATGGGGATGAACCTAGCTGTGTGGCCCACTACAAATTCAGAATCAAATCTATTGTTGAGAAGAATCCAGCGGCCTTGCACAATAAATGGAATGCATCAAGCCTAGTGTCTCTATTTATCTCTGGCTAATTAATGTAGTCAGATGATGAATCCTGCATTAAAATAGATTGCCCCGATGGGATCTCCTCAACCATACTGATGAGGTTCTTATGATAGTATGCAAGCCAAATTAATCTACTATGATGAAAACAACAATTGAGGGTCAAGTGTCCAACACAGAGAAAGACACATGGTGGAAGGAAGTCTACATTGTCTATGGTGATATATGCCCACTAACTCATTGTCCTTCTCGTTATCACTGTACTTGCTTATACATTATAAATTGGAATCAAATTCCTGTATTCAAAATGATTACCGATGACTTCTATTTTCTATTATCTGTCTAAGGATTCATCATCTTTCGAATCTAGAACCTACAATTGGGTTTCTTCTTGATTAATATTTATCATCTCCATCTTTTTTAACATGCTCGTATGGCGAATCCCACCTATGTAAGATGATAGAAAAGCAACAAGGAACATTCAAAGGAGACACATATGTCGATCACCATCTGATTTTGTATATACTAATTTATCATTCATGATCACTAACTTTATTATGCAGCTTTGATAGATGCTTGGACATCCATCTATGAAAAATGACAATCTTGGGATAAGTTGGTTCTTTCTTAAGCCTTTCCACATCTATAGGATTTCACTTTCTTCTCTTGCATTTTTCATTATTTTGATACCATATTAGTTGAGGCGTTAAAACATTTCAATCAAATCCAACAAAATCCATCAGTCAATGTTCTACAAGTTTGATTTTAAAGTGTCTCTATATTCACTAAAGAGCGGTAACTATCCCTTCGTTGACATAAACATTTCTTACATTTGCTTTTATGCATAGAAATGAGTTATATGTCTTCCAATAACCATAACAAATTGATTTTTCTTTATATCTAATAATCTTTTTTTTAGAGAATCGGGAGCTAGTTTTTATTCATCCTGGCTTCAACCAGGACATTTGGAGAACATTACATTAATGTCTACTTGAAGCCAAGGGGGCTTAATAGAATTAAACGACACATCTTGGTTAACTAAGAGAGATTGTTTTGTAGTGGCATCTGAAACTAGGTTCATAGTGCGGGGGATGAACTACATGTTCAATCTAGGGATATGCATAAAGTCCTCCTAAAATTTCCTACATAAGGGCAACATCCTTGGTGTCTAGGGGATTGTGCCTGATAGAATTTTGATAGCAAGTTGAGAGTCTATGAGGATTTTTACTGGGGGGTAGTTGTGGAGGCAACATATGTGAGTTGCTTGTAAAACACCCATTACTTCTGCTTCAGATGAAGATCTTGCAATGGCACATGAGCCCTTGCCTAGTAGACTTGAGCCAGTATTGGACACAATGTGGACCCCCAATCCAGCCTTCTTGGTTTTCTTGTGGAAGGCAACATCCGAGAAGGCAAAGAAATGGGAATTGGTTTGAGCTCGCTGAATGAAACTTTGATTTGTGTTAGTTATCCTTATCTGATACTTTCATAGGTAGAGCAGTAATAGTGTTTATCCTGCCTTTGATGAAGGAAACATGTACATGCCTCGATGTAGGTGGCCAGTCGCTGAGACTCAAGGAAAATGAACTATGCCCAAATGGGGAGCAGTCGGCCTACATAGATTTTCCATATAAGAAGACATGACGATGCAGATCATTTTCCTAGGGCATTTTTACGTTACACCCAACCAAAACTAACTAGTTAGAAACCACAGGTACTTAGAAAATGTGTTTTAGTTTTCTGTCGAACCAAACGAGCCCTTAGGTCTGTTTGGTCGGGGTGAAAATGAACTATATTTGGGCTAATTTGGTTGTATGTAGTTGCAGCCAGCATGACGTTTTTGAAAATAGAAACACGAAAATGGAAATTAGAATACAATACATATTTTTCGATTCAATCCATCCAGACGTGCCCTTAGTTCTAATATTCATGTTTTCCAATTGCTCATGTTTGGTATTGTGTTAGGCCTCGTTTGGTTTGGTTGTATTCCAACGTTGTGCAACTTCAACTCTTCATTATTTCCATTTCCTTATAGTTGGTATTGATTGGTCGGAATTCACATTAAGAAAAACTAATGCTTTCTATGTCAAACTTTTGTTGCGTCCCTATCCGAATATGTGCTCAAGGTTGCAAGTAGACTAAAAGGCACCGAAGTAATATATTTGTCCCAATCTTTATACCTTGTACCTTGTTAGGCTAAGCCCAACTAATGAGATTTCTTGCAACTAATATATTTTCATGATCCTTTTGATGGTCCCCTTTTCCGTCCAAATCATTGTCATAAGAATGTTGGGTTCACATAAAGAATGGCATCATGTGGGCATAGTCACAAGTTCGGTATTCAGGATACGTACGGTCCAACTAAAAGAAATTAAAAAATGGGAACTGAAAAAAAATAAAAAATGGGAATTATGCAGAAAAGTCAAATAAAAAATAGTCAACATACGGTGAACTATTCTGGAAAAGGTTGAAAAAATGGGTAATATATATTTGGTGATGCATTATAAACCTTATAATTGTACATTTATATTAATTGTGTAAAATAATCAGCGCTAATGAGCCCAAAAATAGGTTAGGTCTTTTTAAGATTCTAGGGATCCAAGGAAATATATTTGTTTTCATTATATTATGTCTAGAGACCATATTCATAGATGTATATTGGCAAAAATTATTACAATCAAAAGTTTTATCTTTTATTAAATTTTGCCTTCAATTTATAAGGAATTTCTAATATATTTTTCTCTTGTTCAGTTTTGTTTTTTAGTTGTAATGTGACCGTTAACCTTTTGTGTACTTGTATGTAGATGGATTTCTTGTGGGATAGAAATTAGATGTATATTGGTAATAGGATACAAAGTGAAGTATTCCAGTATGGTTTACAAAAATTCATTGAATTTGCACATACCCATCAAATACCACCCAGACCAGGAAATTTAATTTGTCCTTGTAAAATATGCTATAATAGATACATTAAATCAGAGGATGATGTATTCTTGCATGTTTTACAAAAAGGATTTGTCCGTAGCTATGATGTCTGGACATATCATGGGGATATTATCAGGAGGAATACAACAAGTGCAATGTCTGCTACACCTACATCTGGAAGTATGCATCAAATGTTGGGAGATATGTTCAGAATGGGTGATACAAATCATGCCAGTGAGTTTGAAATTGAGGAGGAGCCTGCAAATCTGAATGCCCAATGCTTTTTCAAGCTTCTCAAAGAAGCTAATCAACCATTGTATGAAGGTTGTAAAACTCACTCCAAGTTGTCCTTTTTGGTGCCTCTGTTATATCTGAAGGAGGAGTCTGGATGGTAAAATAATTCTTTTATAAAGTTGCTGAAGTTGATAATCTCAGCCTTCCCAGAAGAAGGTAGTCTATTTCCTGAGACTTATTATGAAGCAAACAAAGTTATAAAAGACCTTCCTCTCAAAAAAGTTAAAATTGATGCCTGTCGAAATGACTGCATGCTCTTTCGTAAAGGTTTATCAAAGAAAGAAATATGTGATACTTGTGGTGAGTCTAGATGGAATGAAAAGATATATAAAACAAAACACAAGAAGGTAGTTGAAAAGGTGATGTATCACTATCCTATTATCCCTCGTTTGGAGAGACTTTACATGTTCCCTTGTGTTGCAAAAGATATGATGTGGCCATTTAAAGAAAAATGAAATGATGGTCGTATTCATCATCCCTCTGAGACGGAAGAATGGGTCTCAATAGATAGAGAATTTATAGACTTTGCTACTGAGCCACGAAATGTCAGACTTGATCTAGCTACAAATGGATTCAATCCATTTGGACTTATGAGTGCTTCACACAACACATGGCCTATACTATTAACCCCTTTCAATCTCCCACCTTGGCTTCTTCTAAAGGAGACATACATAATGATGTCTTTTTTGATCCCAGGTCCTCATATGGTTGGGAATGACATTGATATTTACTTAGAGCCATTAATTGATGAGCTTCAAAAACTTTGGGGTCAGGGAGTTAAAGTATATGATGCTTATAGCTAGAAGAACTTCACTATGTAGGCAATGATCTTATGGACCATAAATGATTTTCCGGCTTATGGTGACCTTTCTGGTTGGAGAACCAAAGGGAAAAAGGATTTAGGTTGCCCAACTTATAATGTAGACACCTTATCCAAGTGGCTTCAGTTTGGCAAGAAACAATGTTATGGTTTCCATCGACGTTTCTGGAAAAACAATCGTATTTATAGCCGTGATAAAAAAAGTTTCAATGGAGAACAAGATTTTCGTCAACTGCCTAGGCACTGGTCAGGTGATGATATACTACAACAATTTTAGGGTTGCACAAATATCACGTTCAAAAAAACTAATAAATGTAAAATGCCTACAAATGGACATCAGCCATTGCCGCCTGGATGGAATAAAATAAGTTTTTTTTTCTTACTCCCGTATTGGAAACATCTGTTGCTGAGACATAATCTGGATGTAATGCACATAGAAAAAAATGTTTGTGAGAACATCTTGAACACTTTGTTGGGTGACTCAAAGAAAAGTAAGGACAACTTACAAGCTCGTCAAGATCTAAAACAATAGGGTATCCGAAGGGATTTATGGCCTGTCAATTCAGGGAGCCATTATTACTTACCTCCAGCATCTTTCACAATGAGAAGTACGGAGAAAGAGAAGTTTCTATCTATTTTACAAACATTGAAGGTTCCCGATGGATATTCTTATAACATATCTAGGTGTGTCAACATAAGAGAGAAAAAACTATTGGCATTGAAGAGCCATGATTGTCATGTTTTAATACAACAACTTCTTCCTATTGTCTTGCAGAATTGCATAGGCATAGATGTTTATAAACCTAATGCAAGCTTATGTTCATTTTTCAATAAACATTGCTCAGATGCTATTGATGTAGAAGAATTTAAGAAGTTTGAAGAAGACATTTTTGTCACACTATGCCAATTAGAGAGAGTTTTTCCTCCATCACTCTTTGCCATTATGATGCATTTACCTATCCATTTAGCTTAAGAAGCAAGGGTTTCCGGTTTTGTATGGTATAGGTGGATGTACCCCATTGAGAGGTACTTGAAGAAACTCAAGAATTATGTCAGAAATAAAGCTCAACCTACCGGTTCTATTGCTAGAGGCTATTTGGCAGAAGAATGTTTGACATTTTGTGCTAGATATCTACCTAATTTTGACACAAAATTCACTCGTACTCCTCGTAATGTTGATGACTCTCCTATTAGAGTGGGAGTACCGAAACACTTTGATGTGCAAACTTTGGAACAAACCCATCGAAATGTACTATTCAATACTGACATGTTCGATGATTACAGAAGGTAATCAAACTTTTTTTCAATGTTGAACAGTTTCTAATATAGACTAACCACAACTTTTGATTTTTTCTAATAACCAGTGAACACATGATAAAGCTTCAAGAGGCTGAACCAAATATCACACTACATTCTTTAGAAAAAAAAACACACAACACAATTTGCTAGGTGGTTGAGAGAGCATGTAAGTAGTTTATAAAGTTATTGAAATTTTATTTTGAAAGAGTGTTTTGTCCCTCATTATTTTTATGCTGATAAATTAGGTAATGCGCATGTGAATGGGTCATCCAAAGAATGGTAGTGAGGAGTTGAGATGGATATCCCAGGGTCCTTCTATACATGGAATGTCATATGAAGGCTATTCAGTAAATGGATACCGGTTATGCTCAAAACATGTTGAAAGTACTTCTACTACACACAATAGTGGGGTGTACTTGGCGGTAGATACATCTAGTTATGCAAGTGGGAGGGATAAAAATCCAGTTACGGCTACAATTACATATTATGGACAATTGGAGGAGGTCATTGAGCTATGTTATGGTCCAGACATAAAAATACCATTGTTTCGGTGTGCTTGGTTTGATGAAAGTTCTTCTAATGGTTTGTGCATTGACAAATGTGGTTTCACATAACTCAATTTCTCGAGGAGATGCAATCAAGATGAGCCATTCACTCTTGCATCACAAGTAATGCAATGATTTTATGTAAAAGATCTCGATGGTGATAATTGGTTCACTACTTTGAAACTTCCACGTTAAAATTATTATGAAGTACCTATCGTTGAGGATTATCTAAGTGGGACAACAACTCCACCACAACCCACTACTACTTCAGCTACAGTCTCCTCTCGTTCAACTGAAGTAGGAGATGAGCATGAGGAACTTGAGGATGAACGTGACCACCATAGATATGGTAGGGGCCCTATAAGTGAGGTCAATCTAATTCCAAAACCAGGAGAGCAACGACATAAGGTGGAGTGGAATGCAACAGGTAATGCAGTTGGCAAGAATAGTATAAAGTTGAATAGTTATTGTGGCATATTAGCTAGAAAACCACAAATATGGAGTTTAGATCTACAATGGCGAGAGCAGCCACAACTAGCATTTGAAGATAGAAAATCATGCATTGAGGTACTTAAGTAATTACAAAATTTCTTTTAGTCTAAATTTAGTGTATATTTTAATAGTTTTTTATTGTTTCTTAACATCTCCACATATGTTTTTAGAAATTCTTTGATTTGGGAGATCATCCAAATGCATGGAACTACGTAGATGCTCACATTCACAAAGCTTTACAAAGCTGGAAGTCACGGGTTAAGAAAGATTACTATCTAAAGTATAAGGATGATCCATATTTGATGAGAAAAAAGGTTGAGCAGAATGCATCATTAGATATTCGTCAGTTTGACAATCTTGTGAAACAATGGTCTTCTGAGAAGTGTGAGGTAATATCAAATTAATATATAGTCATTCATCTTTAATTTATAGTGTTAAGTAAGTAACTTTTTTTTGTATAGAAAATTGTTGCCATAAATAAGGTTAACATGTCAAAAAAACAAATGCATCATACTATAGGATCCAAACCATGGAGTTGTTATAGGGAGGAAATGGTATCACCTTTCACTTTGTATTTATTTCCAATTCTAAATAAGAAATTGTCTAGTTAGTAGTAATCATTCTATTATTTGATTTATGAAATAAAACTACAGAAGGGGAGCCTACTCAAAATGATTTTTTGAAGAAAGTATATGAGAACAACTCGTTGGTGGTAATTTATTCAATATTTTAAATCAATAGTATATTAAATTTTCAAATAAAACTTGTCTAGTTTGTAAATTGACTTAATTCAAAATATGATAGGATGAGATAACTGATATTGTTGAGAACGAAGTTACAAATGGTGAAGTAACGAATCCAACACAAATCGATGAGGTTAAATGTCGTGCTTTTTTGCGTGTACTCAACCCTGTAAAAAAGAATAAGGTTTGTGGTATTGGACTCAGACATGCCACAGAAGGGAATACTGGGAAAGTTGTCAAAATTTGGTATGAAATGTTATTGCGAGAAAGTATTGCAAAAGATGTAAGTAATTTAAAAAAATTGTAAGTATCATATGATACTATAATTATTGTCTTCTAAAAATATATTTCATTGTAGGATAAATTAAAAGAGGCTACTCAAGAAATGAAAAATATGCAAAAATCTTGGTCCCAATTTATAACATGGGTGCAACAAAATCAGGTTATTTGATGGCAACAATCGAGTATTAGATCAAACGTATTGATATAATATTACAACATAAATATGTTGGCTAAATTGGACATTATTATAATCCCTTTGTTTTGATGATGACAAACATTTCATTCTTTTGGATCTAACGTGCTACTTGAGTGTTGCAGGAACTAGGTGGATGATAAACCCTTAGAAGATCTATATGCTCGAATGTCTCAATTTCATGATTGTAATCAAATGTAAAAACTTGTACAAGTATATAATGTACAAGTACTTAGATATCATGTAAATCAAGCGTTTAGATCTTCCCTGGCCAATCACAACACTTAGATAGGTCATCCCCTACAATAGTGTCACAACTACACACTGGTACACACACTTAGTACATAGTTTAAAACATTGAAACAGAGTCGATCTCGGTCGACAAACTTCTCGACCGAGACACTCTCGGTCGACCAATTCCTCGACCGAGAATGACCCAAGTAGCCGTTAGACACATCAAACAAGGTAGTTGGGAGTTGGAATTGAACATTATATACACTTGCTCCAGACTGTCCCTCGGTTGACAAAAACTTTGACCGATAGGATTCTCGGTCGACAATTCCTCGATCGAGACTGTCTCTGTCTGCACTTTTCAGGATTAATTAACTAGTTGTTGTTAAAGCAATTAGTGGATACCTAACGGCTAGTTAAGCACTAAGAACCCCCTAGAAAGTGTCGAGAATGTCCTTAAGCACTCATAGGCCATTCCTATAAATAGGACATGCCTTAGGACACCCAAAACACACTTGTGCAATACTTGACTATATTACTTGCAATTGGAAATCTTTCTTGTGAGCAATTGAGCAACTCCAACATTTGCTACTCATTTCCATTGCTCCAATTTCATGTCCTATAGGCTAGCATCTCCTACCCACAACACCTACACTTTACACTTTCATATACATTGGTTAGGAGATCAAAATGCTTGATATAGGAAATCAAGCCTTGTGCTACAATGGTAATTGTAATTTCCATTTTCCTTCTTGTTCTTTCTTATTTCTTGTACTCTCCTTACTATTCCTAGGGTTGGAGGCTACAGATTGGAGAGGGTTTATCTTCTCAGGTGGAGAAGGAGGACTTTGGACTACTTCAAGAAGGCTGTCTCAACGGGAAGCTACTTCAAGAGGAAGGCTACTTCAAGGGGGAACTTGAAGTTACTTCAAGGAAGGCTGCTTTGAGGTTGGTGGGACTACTTCAAGGTGAAGGTTGTATAAAGGGTGGTGAAAGTATTTGTAATTTTATGTAACATCCTTGTGAGGTAATAAAATTTAAATACTTTCAAAATCCAAATTGGAAACAATTGGGTAGTGGACTGACTCTTTTAGTTGTTGCTAAAGGTGGAACCACTCTAAACACCTTGCCTCCTTCTTATTATCTCAATTGTGGTTGCTTGAGTTAAATTATTGTTAAAATATTTATAAAACTCTATTCACCCCCCCTCTAGTGTTTTTTCATTTGGTATCAGAGCAGGATTCAAGGAACTCTAACAAAGTCTTGAAGAATGGGTGATGGGGTACTCAACAACCTCAACTTGGAAGGGACACTCGTGGCTAGACCTCCACCTTTTGATGGCACTAACTATACCTACTGGAAGAGGAGGATGCAGTTCTATTTCCAAGGAACTAGCTGGGATCTATGGAGGATGGTGTCAAAACCATATGACTTTTCTCAAACAAAGTATGCAACTTCAGATGCTAATATGGTAAGATCAGTCCAAATGAATGCAAAAGCTGTAAGTATACTTTATTGTTCAATTTCCATTGGTGAATTCAATAGAATATCAAATTGTGAAATAGCATATGAGATATGTCATAGACTCTCTATAACCTATGAAGGAACTATTCAAGTTAAGAATTCTAAAATCGGAATGCTTAAACAAAAGTTTGAACAGTTTTGTATGGATCAAAATGAGTCTATTAGTGTAATGTATGCAAAATTTTCTTCTATTGTTAATGATTTGAATGCTTTAGGTAAAGCAATTAGTGAAGAGGATCCAGTGTCAAAAATCCTTAGATGTTTGCCTCCAAAGTACAAACCTAAAGTAACTACAATCGAAGAAGCCAATGACCTTACTTGACTAAGGATGGAGCAACTCATTGGCAACCTAGAAGCACATGAGGCAAACTTGGAGGAAGAAGAAAGATTGGCAACTGGACACAAGAAGGAGAAAAGAAGGGACATTGCATTCAAAGCATCAACCAAGAATAATCATGACACAAGTGAAGAAGATAGTGAAGAATAAACACTCATTGTAAATGGTAAGCAGTATAGAAGTTTTAAAACTAACAAAATTCCTAGTGTTTCTTCCTCCAGATGCTTTGAATGTGGAAAAAAGGGACACATGAAAGGTGATTGTCCAAAACTCAAGAAAGGGAAGAAATCATCTCACAAGAAGAAAGAAAGAGCATATAAAGATGCATGGGATGATTCAAGTGATGATAGTGAAGATGGAAAAGAAGAAGTAGAATGTCTTATTGCTATAATCAATGAAGAAGAAGAAGAGGTAAGTCTTTTTGATCTACCAAAAGAAGATCTAATTGCTAGTCTTCAAGATACACATGAGAAATATATTGATTGCAAAAAGAAACTAAAGAAAGCTACTAAAACTAATGAAGATTTGTATGTTAGATTAAATAATCTTTCTTTTGAAAAGGATAGTATTGCTTCTAAAAATCTTACCTTGAAATCATATTTAAATGATTGCAATATGAAGTTGCTTACTTTAGAAATAAATCATGATCTTCTTTCTCAAGAAAAGGTTTATTTGCTTGCAAAACTGCATAATTTTCAGACTCAAGCCTATCATATGCAATCATCTAGATTATGATGCTATTGTTAAAGAAAAAGATGCTTTATCATCCAATCTAGATAAAGCAAAGTTAGATATCAAAAACAAAATGGATGAGATTACCAAGTTACAAAGAGAGATTAATAGCTTGAGAAACAATGATGTTCTTGATAAAATTCTGAATAATTCTTCTAGTTATAATGGAAGGAGAGGTTTAGGATATGTTTTAAAAGGGAAATCCTATCAACCTAAACCTAGAAGAACACAAGCACCCAAGGACAAGATTATGTATGTACCCAAGAATGACTCAATCCCTAGAAATGAGATTGACTCTATTAGTTGTCATTATTGCTTGCATCTTGGACACTACTCTTTTTCATGCCCATATAATAAAAGAATTATGACCTAGCTTGGGTTCCTAAAACTTAGAGATTTGAATTTGATTAGTTGAGATTTGACCTAAGACGTTACTTTGATATACAAATGTCATTTCTCAACAAATTTGAGCTTTAACTGTCATATTCTTGTACCTTGCTTGCAAATAATTACTGAAAAACAATACAGAAACATTCTCGGTCGAGAAAATGTTCGAGAGAGAACACTTTCGGTCGAGAATTTGTCGACCGAACATGTTACTATTTTTTAAGCTTGCAACAATTTGATAAAACATGTGCAAACAACAGCATACTCGGTCGAGAAAAACTTCGATCGAGATAAATTCGATCGAAGAATAATTCGACCGAATCAAGTTCTGCTGAACTTGTTTGATTGATCTAGTTTGCTATCAATTTGCTATAAATGATTGATTTAAATTGCAAATTAAGAATGAATCTTGGAAAAAATCCTTTAAACATATACCATAAATTGCAAGTTCATTTTTAATTGCTATAATCTCCTATATGGTTTGGCTTAAAACTGAAAATATGAACCACGGTTGGTTTAATCAAGGAAATTACTGTTTTATTACAATCCACATGGTTTGTCCTAAGTATTCCTTGGTCTATCTATATAAAAACCATGTGTCTTGAAATTTGCTTTTAAATGATCATAATGATTGCATTATGGATATGCTTCTATTGTTCTATCATAATCATGGATATGCCTTTACTATTTCACCATGATCATTGTGTCTTCATCTTTTACTTGGTTTGTCTAAAATAATCTTTGATCTATATATACAAACCATGAATGGATATTGCTTTCAAAATGATCATTGTGATTCAACTCATTACATATTAACATGAATCTCTATGTTACAAATGTATCTTGACATACTAGTTAAATGATTACCTTGTGCTTAGCTTATGGAAAATGATATTCTTGTTATACATGATTAATACTCTGTAAGCTATGAAAATGCTTAAATTGGAAATCTGTAGAAATTGCCTCTTGGTTGAAATCAAATTTGACCAAGGAGCGCTGAGGTCAAAGTCAAGGTCGACCTAAAATAAGCTTGACCAAATGCTTATTTGTAACTCATTTTCTTGCACTTAATCTTAGTATATCAAAAGCAAGATTTTAGTGTATAACTCTCATAAAAGGTTAACTTATTATGATATAATACTTATTGTGACCTTAGGATCCTTAAATTATCTTGATTATAAAATTAAGGGGGAGCTAAAAAAACTATCTTGACTATAAGAAGGAGCTTACAAAACTTTATAAACATCATAAAGAAAAATTGAGGCTAGTTATGACCTTAGTATCTTTAAAGTAATTTTGGAGCCTACAATATGTATGAATATAATGGAATTGTCTAAACAATTCAGGGCTTAACATCCCATGTATTTAGAGATACATTCATGTACTCTACTATAAGCTTAAAGGATTCTCATGTCATTTTTCGGGCTTAACATCCCTTGTAAAATGGATGAGAAATCAAAACACATATGCCATGAATCTAAAAGGATCTCATATCATTTCAAGGCTTAACATCCTTTGCAAATGATTGAGAAATAAATTGTGGCTAAAATTGACAATAAGTGATTTGCATCCCTTGCTTTTACAACTGAATATCTTATTAAGAGGGAGCATCTAATTATCAAATTAAGGGGGAGTAATAAAAGTCATATTTAATGATTATCTTGGTTATCTTTTTGAAATGACAAAGGGGGAGAAATAATATAAAATCAAAAAAATATATAAAATAAAATGAGTTTCATAATCATTCGGCCAGCACACACTTGTAAATAAGAGAATGGCTAGAAAAGGTAAACTTCAGGTATGAAACTCATATGATTTACATTTCCTTATTTTATATTTTGGAAATGTTTGTCATCTTCAAAAAGGGGGATATTGTTGGCTAAATTTGACATTATTATAATCCCTTTGTTTTGATGATGACAAACATTTCATTCTTGTGGATCTAACGTGCTACTTGAGTGTTACAGGAACTAGGTGGATGACAAATCCTTGAAAGATCTATATGCTCGAATGTCTCAATTTCATGATTGTAATCAAATGTAAAAACTTGTACAAGTATATAATGTACAAGTACTTAGATATCATGTAAATCAAGCATTTAGATCTTCCCTAGCCAATCACAACACTTAGATAGGTCATCCCCTACAATAGTGTCACAACTGCACACTGGTATACACACTTAGTACATAGTTTAAAACATTGAAACAGAGTCAATCTCGGTCGACAAACTTCTCGACCGAGACACTCTCGGTCGACAAACTTCTCGACCGAGACACTCTCGGTCGACCAATTCCTCGACCGAGAATGACCCAAGTAGTTGTTAGACACATCATACAAGGTAGTTGGGAGTTGGAATCGAACGTTATATGCAATTGCTCCAGACTGTCCCTCGGTCGACAAAAACTTCGACCGACAGGATTCTCGGTCGACAATTCCTCGACCGAGACTGTCTCTGTCTGTACTTTTCAGGATTAATTAACTAGTCATTGCTAAAGTAATTAGTGGATACCTAACGGCTAGTTAAGCACTAATAACCCCCTATAAAGTGTCTAGAACGTCCTTAAGCACTCATAGGCCATTCCTATAAATAGGACATGCCTTAGGACACCCAAAACACACTTGTGCAACACTTGAGCATATTACTTGCAATTGGCAATCTTTCTTGTGAGCAATTGAGCAACTCCAACATTTGCTACTCATTTTCATTGCTCCAATTTTGTGCCCTATAGGCTAGCATCTCCTACCCACAACACCTACACTTTCATATACATTGGTTAGGAGATCAAAACGCTTGATATAGGAAATCAAGCCTTGTGCTACAACGGTAATTGTAATTTCCATTTTCCTTCTTGTTCTTTCTTATTTCTTATACTCTCCTTGCTACTCCTAGGGTTGGAGGCTGCAGATTGGAGAGGGTTTATCTTCTTAGGTGGAGAAGGAGGACTTTGGACTACTTCAAGAAGGTTGTCTCAACGGGAAGCTACTTCAAGAGGAAGGCTACTTCAAGGGGGAGCTTGAAGTTACTTCAAGGAAGGCTGCTTCGAGGTTGGTGGGACTACTTCAAGGTGAAGGTTGTCCAAAGGGTGGTGAAAGTATTTGTAATTTTATGTAACATCCTTGCGAGGTAATAAAATTTAAATACTTTCAAAATCCCAATTGGAAACAATTGGGTAGTGGACTGACTCCTTTAGTTGTTGCTAAAGGTGGAACCACTCTAAACACCTTGCCTCCTTCTTATTATCTCAATTGTAGTTGCTTGAGTTAAATTATTGTTAAAATATTTATAAAATCCTATTCACCCCCCCTCTAGTATTTTTTTCAAAATAGAATTTATTTTATTCTCTTCTATGTTTTAAATAGGCCAAATCAACTAGAAGTACATAGTTTGGCTCGACGAGTGTGTTTTCAAATCTACCCTCTTCTGGAGTATTTCAAACTAGTGTTGGTACAACATCGTCAAAATTTGGAACACAGGTACATATTTACAAAATTTTAGAATTTTTAAATGTTTATAGATAACATAAGTTGAAAATGAGAATCTTGTTTTAAAGGCTCAAATGTTTCCAAACGGGACTTCTCCTGGTGTGTTTTCTACTCAAGCTACCACAAATAGTATGAATGGGCCATTGTTTACATTTCAATCACATGTATAATATTACATGCATTGTTTATAACGGCTTATCTGAAAGAAACTCCTTCTCATGCTATCGATTTTTTTTTGAAGCCACATTTTTTCCAAATGGACCTCCTATTGTTGTGTTTCTGGCTCAAAGTGGTGCAAGTGGGTCCCAGGTATAAATAAAAAATATATTACTAATATTTTCCTATTCATGTTCATCTTTATTGAAAATTTGAATTCTTCTCAAGCATCAATATTTCCCAAATGGTATTCTTGTTGGTGCATTTCTCGCTCATGGTGGTACAAGTGGATCACATGTATATATAAAAATGTATTATCAAATGTGTGGTTATTCATGTTCATCTTAAATTGAAAATTTAAATTCTTTTTCAGCCTCAATATTTTCCAACTTCAACTCCTATTGGTGCGTTTCCTGCTCATGGTGGTACAAGTGGAGAAAATCATGCAAAGGATACTGCAATGGAAGACATTCATAATTCTTGAAGAATTTTCAACAATTTACAATACAGTTTTTAAGTGTTGTGAAACTTCACAATTCCTTGAATATAAATAGTATTTAGAAAATGTCTATGAATTGTATTTACATTGTCTTTATTTTTTATTATGCATGGAGAAAACTAAATTTGGTCCATATGTCAACTCATTATTGATAAAGTTTAAATTTAATTGACTTGGAAGTAGTTGGACACTCCATATGAGACTTATGAGTTATTTATATATATTGATAAATTTTAAATTTAATTGACTTGGGAGTAGTTGGACAAATGTGAGTTTAACAGAATCTATATTAGGTACAATCCTCTCTTTAGAATCTTGGCTTTCATTTTGTTCAATATTCTCTAACTGCTCCAATAATATTTCCATGGTTACACATATAGACAGTCTTGTTATTTGATATGAAATCTGATCTTGACCTTTTTGTGATAGGTTTTGTGAGGACATGGGTGCTTAGACCCAGATAATTGGCAACCAATGCTTTTGTAGAAAGGATGCATCATATTTGAGCATGTAAGAAGCTATACTTGTGTCTTATTATATTATAGAGATTGTTCTATATGTAACTAGTTGCCTCATATACTATTTCAAAGATTCTGAAAAAAAATTGCTACTACCTTTATGTAGTTCATATACGTGTTCCAGGGCACTTTGGGCAATGGAGCAGCGCGGACCGTCACTTGAGGAGTGAAATTAGAATTGCTCCACTAACTGATGTCCTATTTTGGCTGCTTCTTGCAAAGGAGGTAAGATCCTTGCATCTGCATAATTGTCTCCTTGCTGCTGTCAGACAAATTTAAAGTCCACGTTCTAACTACTCCAAGTTTTACAATTGGCACTTGTCATTTAATTGTACATCAGAACCATGAGTCATAGTTTAATTTATATTGAGAACAAATTAACTGGTTGTTTGTAGGGTATGTATCCTGAGGAGTATGTTTGGAAGACTAATGCATATTACATAGTCAATATATTTGTCTGGCATCTTTCTCCTTTAAAACTATTTTCAAAAGTTGTTTTTCTGTATGTAAATCACATTCAAGATGTACCTTGAATATTTAATAGTATAGGATATTTTTACCTTTCATTCCAACTACATTATTGTTATGCTTATTAAAACTTGATTTTGATTTCCCTGTTTATTATTGAGGGTGGCAGGAATGCATGAGAAAATCACTACCCCGCACATCTGCACACATTTGTTCTCGAGTCTGTCTAGACATAAATGGTTTGTTGACATTTTTATTTTGAACATTGTATAGAGTTGCACACATGTGGCTTGTATTGGGTATCCATGACCCACTTGGATGGGTATAATCATGTGTCTTTAAAACTTTCCCCTTAATGCGGTGGCCACATATTAAGTCAAATAGAAATGGGTGAATTGGGTATGGTTATGGGTTAATATATTTTACATTTGTGGTCAATAGAAATTGTTATGATGAACTTTCATAGAGACACCTAGCTTTTACAGCATTTCAGAGACCTTTACGTGTAGTGAGTTGACATCAGTGTTAGGGAGGTAGAGAGTCAAGCATGCTCTAGCCAAGTCGTAGTCATGTGTATACATTTTGCCAAGGAGCTGATCTTGGTAGGCTGAAACAACATTGAATGATATGTGGATTGTTGGCATTAATATTTTGATGTTATGATTGATGGTACACTTTGTTGCTCGAAGGGGGTAATATATTAAGGAAAATAAAACCTGTCATTGGTGATAAAAAGAATCTGCAGTGACTCATCCTGAATTTGTGAGGAATATATCTAGTCTTGTGTGTCTATAGATGCCTAGCCACGGTCAAGTAGTACACTAGGAATCTGTGAGGAAGCTAACTACTCTTGTTTGTCAAGATACCTAGGATCCCCTGTAGCTTTATATAGCCAATAAGTGCTTTCTATCAATTCCGGTCTCAATGGATAACTTTTCTAACCAAGCTGAACACTAAGTGTTGCTAGATAGAATCCTTCTGGGGTAAAGTCATATTTCTGCCACACACTAAAGAAAGCAGAATGGGTCCTAATGGCAGGACCAATGTCTCCAGCAAGAACCTGAAGACCAGGCCAAAAGATAATGGCCAAAGTTCATCTAAAGAAAATTCATGATCCATATAGCCATTAAAGGCATGGTAAAACATCTCCCTGGCCTCGTCTGTCAGCACTTTGGCCTCCTCCCATATTACTAGGCCTGAAAATTAAAAGTAAAGACAATAGTCTGTCACATGTGGCAGTAAGTGGAAGCTGTTGTGAAATACTGATGATGAAACATAATACTACTTCACTCTTTGTGTTTAGCTTACAAGTTACTCAACTTTTCCTTTTGTTAGAATGGTATTTTAAGTTATTTTTAACTTAGTTATTGCATGTGTACAACTTCAATGTTGTTTTACGTCTTACACAAAAGAGACTCTACTAGTAAACGGTGGTGATTGTTTCTTTATGTGTACAATCATGTTTTTATTCTTCTCATTTTTGAAATTTGTAGAGATCTTGCTCGTATTATAGTTGTATGAATTAACACACCAAGCATAGCTGGTGGGAGGTTGAGAAGCTTATAGAAATAAGGTGACATGTGCATAGCTATTTCATCTTCTATTGTTGAGGGGTCATCAAATTCTTTAGTTTAATGATGTAGATCATCTTAAGAAGTTCTAACTGCTATAGCATGGCCTCGAGCAAACCTTTTAATAAACCCCTTCTCAGTTCCTCTTGAGTTTTGTGGAAATATTTCATTTGGATTTTTCACAACCACACCATCTGGTCTAGATCTGTCAACATCACCACCCGAAAACTCTTTATTTTCAAATAACATCTATTTCATTCTAGTAGAATTGAGACTAAGAAATCCTTATAGAACTCCAAAAATGATTCTCATTTTCATTATTGCTAGTACATATACATCAATGAGTGCCAGATAAATCACCAACAATACTGAAGGGGAAAAGAAAAAGCATATTTGCTGGTAATCACCTTATTGATCCCTCTTCAACTTGTATCGAGAGTGCACTTTTTTCCTGATCTGGGCATTCAGGTTGCTCTCGTGCTCCTGCATTATTTAAATTAGCAACTAAAATTCGTTTTCAAGTGCTAAAGGACTATACAATTTTTCAGTGTTCATACCTAGTTGGTTGCATGTGTCTTCCACACTCAGTGCTAGGGACATTATTTCAGTGTTTGCAGCTATGTAATGATGGCAGAGTTTGCAGATTGGTAAGAACTTACTATGTTTGGATTTCATAAAATAATGAAGTGGCGTGCATCTATACATTCTGAACAGAGTTATAACTGCACCTCAAATTGCTATGTTCATTATTTATGGTCTAAATGATAGTGATGTAGAAAAGACTTTGCTTGCTAACTATAATTGCTTCTGTTGTTGTAGGTTTATTGGTGTGCTATTAGGGTTTAGGCACTCTTATATATATAAAGGGTTACTTCTAGATGGACGGGGAAGACCAGAAGATTGGAAAGGTGGTGCAAAAAGTAAAGATCATTGATATCTCGTTGAATGTAGAGAAGTTTTCTCTAAGTCATTCTTTGATGGCTATTACTGGAATCATAACCCAAGAAATTTTATGGAGATGGCAATAATTACCTTATCATCGAAGATTATTGGAGAAAATTTGTTCATAACCACTAAGATTCCTCTCAACATTATGAAAGATGTTCATTAGCTAAATGAGTGATAAAGTCAAGATGTATATATATATATATTTATATTGAAATTTGTATCGATTAAAGGGGAAAAGGCCTATGTCCTCCGCTATGTGATGAATAATTTTTCTATGTGAAATAAAAAAGAATGTTTCAAAAGAGTGATTTTTTATGGTTGTTGTGTCTTATTAACTAAATTAGTTTATTAAAATATTATTTATTCCTGATAGAAGCCACAAATGTATTACTTCATGAAATATAAGAAAGCTAAAACCTCATTGACAAATAAGAAAATGTAGATCACAATTATAATTCATGAGAAATTAAGTATATTCATGAAGGCCCTAGAACCTCATTGAAAGATGTTAACTTAGCCTTCACAAATGTATTTGGGAGGTCTGGGAAGTCTTTTTGTGAAGATCAAACCGTCCTTCAAAAAAAGTATTTGTGAAGGCCCTAGAACCTCATTGAAAGTTGTGAAATTAGCCTTCAAAAATGTATTTGGGAGGCATGGGAAGTTTTTTTGTGAAGGTCAAATAGTCATTCAAAATAGTATTTGTGAAGGCTAGAGTCTCTCATCAAAGTATTTGTGAAGAGGCTTTTAGAGTAGGACTTTTTGTGAAGGAATGCCCTTCAACCAATTTTTTTTAAAGGAGTTAATGTACATTTGTGAAGGAATCATCCTTCACAAAGAGCCAATTTTCTTGTAGTGATGGCCATCATCTTATAGTGAGTCTCCAACTCATTCGAGCTAGGGTTTCGTCACAAATTCCTATGCAAGCCACAATACAGTGGTCAAATGGGGCTGATGACCAAGGAGATAAGGTGAAAGCATGGTTTACCTAGGGTGGCGTCATGTACCAGCTATAGTTGTGATGCAAGGGAAATTGTTGCCCATTGTCAGGACCTCTCTTTTGATCAACATAAATATCAACCATTAGAGATAATCCCAAAACCTAAACCCAGATTATGAGATAAAACAATGAATTCTCGACAAAGGAAATTAAAATATTATATGAAAATCACAGATAATTTTTTCCTTTTTCTTTCTTCACAATTTTCACAACCAATGTCACATAAAGGACATCACAATTAGATAACACAAATCTTATTCAACTCCATTAAAACCATAATCAAATCTTATTCTCATATGCGGTTTAGTTTACATCAGATACATGTAGATTAATGAACAAACTTAGTCTATAACCCATCCGGGGAAAGAGATAGTACACAGACATTCTAATCTATATAGATTATGCTATTTATATCTTATTTGTCACGACCTCTCCGCTGGATAGATTTATACCTAAAAACATTTGAAAAAACCTCATGAGACTCATATAGAGCCCCAGTGAGTGGATAATAAACTTAACAGAAACATGTAGATATTAAAAAGTCTAATAGACAATTCCATCATAAGTCATATATATCTTATAATGGTAATTTAATCCAACAAATAAGGTAATCACTTAAACCAATTATAACTTTGAAACATCTTTTAGAGCATGGCTATGAACAAATCAGTAGATACTTCTTAGTTCAGATTAAGAATCCTACTGCATGAGTAATAATTCAAGCTCTAAGCATTTTGAATCTATACATAACAATAAAATTATCTTTGTGACACTCCACCAACTGGACCAGGAACACATCCTGCAGTCCTGAAGCTGAAGTACACATAATACATATCTACCAAACAATACTATCAAATAGCAAGCAATCCAGCTCATATTTAGAATGGATATAAATCCCAACATTAATAACTTGTCAACATGACAGATCATAATATAAAATAGAAGATTACTTTTCACAACAAGAAGCATAATTAACAATGACAATTCATCAAGTAGTAGTACAAGGAATGTAACAACCATTCAAATCATGTTCTACACAGCTTATCATCTTTTATTCATTTGCCCTGAAACTAATTGGCTTGTACCTCACCAAGTAGAAGTCACCACACATGATTATCATGTCGACGACTCACTGTCACTATCTTAGGTTTAGCCGGCCACCCTAAGATATCAACAACAGACCCTGGCCACCTCAGAGTTGCCTAAAGAGGCTCACGTCCTCATTTCCGCTACACGAGATAGGAACCAACAAAACAGTATATCACATATCACAACATTTCACATATTTTCACATTTCACATATTTCATTTCATCAGAGTCTATTCCATCTGGACATAGACTTTCACAACAAGGATTTAGGGACAGAGCCACTCCAAATGACTCACTCCTAAATCTTTGTGGTCTAACCTTTAAGATCTTGGTCCACACTCTAAAAATCCTTCTCATAATTCATCGATTACTACAAGGAGATCCATTTTGTTTCCCTAGTGTGGTCCTCGGGGGAATTCATGGTGTTCAGGGCACCTAACTAGATTTTTCATCATTTCACTTGTTCTTAATTTTTTTTTGACTCATCTTAAAAGAATTCAAAACATCATATATTATATCTGTGTATTCTCGTGTAACTAGAATAACATGAAATAGATTAAGTTTATCAATAAGGACAATGATCAAAGCAAGAAGCACAATAAATCTATAGATTGCAACACATATGATTATTTCTATCTTCTACATCATCTCACAACAATGACAACAGTGGGTTTTCAGCCCGATACATAATCTTATTGTCCAGCATTTACCCTTATCAGGGTTTCTCAAATGTAAGGAGTACATATTTAATTCAATTTCTACATATTTCTTATCATTTCATTTTATATCACAGTTCTTAACAAATATTAGCAGAGGCATTAAAACAAGCAACAGTAAAAGCATATAGATATCATGTATCATTCGCATACTCAAAATATATTTATCATACAACATATGCTTGTTCCATCCAGTCTCAATAGATGCAAATAAATTTCATGCATATACATGCATAACAGACTTAGTTCTCTTCTTCTTTTATTTCACATTCTTCAGTTGGGGTTACTAATCAACACATGTTGAATATCATTTGAAGTTTGTACTATTAATCCATTCTCAGAGTACAAGTCACAATCCAAGAACACATTCTTGTCAATCATTTCGAATACTTGAATTTCATCTTTTAGTTGAATTCAACTATAGTTATGTGCATCCCTTAATACTTCATTTGAGATTGTCATTCACTACCATCATTTTAGGGTAAGAGTTAGATTCTTAGAATCATCTACTAATTCCCATCTTTTTCCTTAATATATATCCAGTAGTCTCAAATTCTTTCATTTCATGTTCATTACATTATTCGAACCAATCTTTCTTGATTCACTTTACATACAATGCTTCTCTTCTGGTTAACATTTATCAAAGTCTAGTTCTTAGTATATTTCATTTAATTTGGGTTAAGCCACATGTAATTAAAATAAAAGATTAAAGACTTCATCATACTAAATTTATTAGTTTCATCTTTAACTTGCAATCACCATTAAGTACATCTTGTTCATAGTGTCTCTTATATGTAGATAAGTGTATGTTGGTTGTTTACAAAAATGAGTTTCAATCCAAGCAATGGATAGTTTACTCAACTTAACCAAACTTCGCAAGTATACGGAGGTAGTATAGTCAAGGTCGAACACAAGGAGCTTAGGCAATTTAATTGAGCGCAACAATACTAAACTTCAACAATCTAGACCGATTTTTAAGAGTAGAAGAGATTTGTTCTAAAAGCATAAAACTAGATTTTAACTACAGGAATTTCAGATCTTAAATAACAAACAAGGATCACAAGGAAAGTTCAATTTCAGAGAATTAAAGGATTCTTGGGCATTAGGATTTCACTCACATACCACAGCAATCAAGAGAACAAGATAATCTAAACATACATAAGCTCACGTTTCAAGGAAAAGCTGTGTTGCATTTCACCTCCCGGTGTAAATACAACGATCATAACTCCAAACAGCACTCTCGTGCATGAAATTCGTTAATAATCACAAACAAATCCTCAACTCATTCTTCTCTACTCTCGTAGAAGAAGAAGAGTTGCCAAGAGAAGCGCCTCCATACATTCCTACTTGTTTTCTCAAACTAAGCAAGAAAGCAGAAAATATGCATATAAAGCGGCCAACAATATACACAAGAAGAAGAGTAACTGGCACTTTCATGGTAGAGAAATAAGAACAAATGCATTTAGTATGAAATTACTTGTTCATTACATGCTATGGCATGGGAGTTACTCTCCCATGCCCAAGAAAAAGAGATCTACTCATCCATAACAAAGTACAGTAGAATTTCTACATAATTCTCAATACTAGCCATGGTTTAGAGAAGAAAAGACAAGAAGAACTGAAGATGTAACCACAAGGAGCAAGAATTCTGGATTTAGGACGAAATTCCCTTCCTTTAGCTGCTCCAAGTCGGGCTAACTCCTCTCCCAAGAAGTTGCTCGGAGTTGGGGAAGCTTGGCTGCACCTTGGAGAAGAAAATGAAGAAGTGGAGAAGAAGAAATGGTCTCTTTGTGCAAGAAACCACCTTAGTTTCCTCCCAAATCGCCCTCTTCTTCTCTCCTCTGTCTTTGGGACGAGAGAAAACCTCCAAATGGCCGAACGTAACCATCCCATTACTTTCCTCTTTCTTTTAAAATCGTATTCTGCATTTTCGGAATTCTGAAACTGCCAGGTGCACGCCGTGTACTTTGGGGTGCACGCCGTGCATCTTCGTGGCTGAACAGAATGGAATTCCCCTGTAATGTCGCACACCGTGCATTTTGGAAGTACATGCCGTGCACTATACTGTTTAAGCAAATAAATCTTCTCTGGAATGGTGCACGCTGTGCATCTGAGTTTGCACGCCGTGCACTTTACTGTTTCTATAGAAAAACATCTGAAATTAGTCATTTTTGTGACAAACTTACAATACAAGTTATGGAACACATAGAACATGAAAAGGATGGCAAAACTAATATGAAAAAGATTGAATTACACTAGAAAGAACCGAATTTGTGTGTGATAATATGTGAAAAGATGATATACAAATCACACAACAAATCCCCCTAAGCTTAAACCATTGCTTGTCCTCAAGCAAAAAGAGCATGGAAAAACAACTGAAGAATTGTGAAGAACATGAATAAATCAAATGAAATGAAAGATGTGTATAAAACCAAACCAACCATGCTCAACATGTTTATGCTCATAGCCATCAATTCAACTCAAACACCCAAGAAAAAGATTTTAGTTCAGCAGGGGTGGCATCAATTTCAATGAAACAATCAATTAAACAACACTAGGTAGAATTTGGATGACCAAGCCAAACAATCAGTAGATGTACAACTCCAACTCTCAATTATTAAGGATAACAAAAGATGAAATCTTAGTTAAAAATTTGATAATTTTTGTTGTACTCTCTTTTTCCCAGAAATGATATAACAAATGATTAAGGGCTCTGACACTCGGCTGCTAATGTAGGCTTATGCACACGAGGAATGTCGGTTGGGGTATTCTACCCTCTTTTAAGGCATACCACCTAACCATCATGGCCAGATCGGACTTACACTAGGCTAGCATGATATGTGGGCAGATTAGCCATCTTTAATGGGGTATAGAGTTATTTAAAATTTTCCAAAACTTTGGAGAGTCAACTGAATTGCAACATTAACTAGATTTCATTCATCTGTTTTGAAAATTTTTCATTGAAAGATTGTTTGCATATGCACTAAGAGTTTGGCAAAGTCATCCCGTATTCTAAATGGTGTTGTACAGTTGAATTTATTCACAAAAATTGAAACCATTACATGTTTTAAACAATCAGGGATGTGAAAGATGAAGGTTCAGGCTAGAAGCATAAACTTGAGTGAAACACATGTTGATGGTCTAAAGGTTTCATTTGATTAAAGCATGATTTTTACAACTTCTTCAATTGAAATTTCTCATCAAAGGAGGACAAACAGTTAAGCATAGGAGTTCTTTCCACATAAAGAGGATAAATCTCATATCATATTAGATTTGCCATTAGAAAAAGAAGAACTAAAAACAACAACTACAAGAGAGAACAAAACAAAAGTACAAAAACAAATGACATGAAGCAAATAACATGGAAAGTAAAAACTAGCTAGGATACCGATACCGTCTGGTTGCTCCCCCCTAAGCCTGAAATCAGCAGTGTCCTCACTGCTTCAATCAAACTTTAGGAGTTCACAACCGGGTACCTGTCATGTATGAGATCAGAAAAATGATCTGCCGCCTCCCTGCTCAGGGAAGAACTGAGTAATGATGTCGGGTATATCCATCGGCATTGCGGATGCTTCCGGTTGCTGCTGTGGGTCCTGGGGCTACTGTGGAATGTCTGGAGCTGTGGTCTGCTGGCGAGATGGAGACTGGAAGGACTGTGGTGCTGGGTAGTGGCCTTACGAGATGTGCCACGCATCCATCCTGTTTGCCATGTCGTACACAGTTGAGTATTGTGCACTCAATTGGTCAAACCTGGAGTCATGCTGCACGCCCATCTGATCAAGGCAGGTCTCCAAATGATCAAAACGCCGCTCCACGTAGGTATAGAGGTGCTGAAAATCCGGTGTTGGCCAGCCGTACTCGGTCTGAGTACCCGTGGACAGTGGTAGAGGGGTGGTTGCTCTTGGGGTAGGTCCTGGGGTAGAGCTGCTGGCACCCCTGGCGGGTGTCCCCTCATCATTCTCTGGCTTAAGCTCTACTTTCCAGGTTGCCTTGTTCTTGATATCATTACAGCTCGCATCAGGGATTGTGATGAACTGTGTCTTTGTGATATAAACTTTGAACTTTGACTCGCTGTTTCCATGTTTTGAGATCAGACCGAAAGAGATAAGATAGCTTATATCCATGAGATTCTTCCCTGGTGCAGGTTCTAAGATACCTATGTCCAACCCCAATTGCATAGCAAGGATGCTAATTACCCCGCCACACATGATGTCGCCAGCTTCCCTTTTCTTTTGTTTCTTTATTTCAAGCAACTTGTGCACAATGTAATAACTTGAACTTATGCGCTCATTTTGTACCACACACCATAAAAAGAACAGATCAATCTTCCCTACAACACCCTGCGTTTCATTCTTTGCAAATGGTCCCGTGCTAAGCAGGCGATGAAGGACTCAGAAAACAGGGTTATGGATGCTAGAAGCTCGTGCATTCTGTGCCTTATGCACTGTATCAGAAGTACTTTCCGCCAAGCAAAACAGCTCACTTGAGAAACCAGCTTACTAATTTCTGTCAAAGTGAAGGAGAAACCTTATATGATACATGGGAATGGTTCAAAGATCTTCAACGTCTTTGTCCGCACCATGGTTTGACGAACTGGCTCTTGCTGCATACCTTCTACAATGGGCTGTTTTATAACACTCGGTTGACTCTAGATGCCGCAGCTGGCGGTGCACTAATGACCAAGTCTTATAGAGTGGCCTATGATATCATTGAAGATATATCTCTCAATCACTGCCAATGGGGACCAAAAACTTGTTGGTTGTTTACACAAACGAGTTTCAATCCAAGCAATGGATAGTTTACTCAACTTAACCAAACTCCGCAAGTATACAGAGGTAGTATAGTCAAGGTCGAACACAAGGAGCTTAGGCAATTTAATTGAGCACAACAATACTAAACTTCAACAATCTAGACCGATTTTTAAGAGTAGAAGAGATTTGTTCTAAAAGCATAAAACTAGATTTTAACTACATGAATTTCAGATCTTAAATAACAAACAAGGATCACAAGGAAAGTACTTTGCAAGAAAAGCATTAAGCAATTGGTCCCAACTTCTAATATACTTCTTAGGAAGAGACAAGAGCCACGCCTTGGCTCTATCTCTTAGAGTGAAGGAAATAACATTAACCTGATTCCATCAGTAGACACTCCATTAATCTTGAAAGTATTAAGATATTCCAGAAATTCTGCAATATGAAGACTTGGGTCTTCTTTGGTTGTACCCCCGAAGCGATTTTGCTGAATCATTTGCATCATGGAAGGGGCAACTGAGAAGTTATTAGCTTCCACAGAAGGCAGATCGATTGCTCCACAAATATTTGTGGCAACCGGCATGGCGAAATCTTTTAGAGGGCGATCGTCCTCCATGGCTGAAATGTTTGGTGAAGCTACTGCAGAAAATGAAGAAGATGATGGTGGTGATTGTGGCGGTGATGACGGTGAAGTACCTCCAAAAGGTAGTTGTTCTACTCTTCTTGTTCTCCTCAAACTTGAAAGAGTTCGTTCTATTTCAAGATCTAGCAAGGCGGGTGCTTGGAGACCTCGTTGTGAACGACACATACAACCTGAAAAACAACAAGAAAAATTTAGAACACACTAAGAGGTATATGGAAATATGAAAATGATGAATGATGGTCTAGTCTTGAATACTAAGTAGTACTTATTACTCCAATTAAGTTACCGTAGCTCCCCGGCAACGGCGCCAAAAACTTGTTGGTTGTTTACACAAATGAGTTTCAATCCAAGCAATGGATAGTTTACTCAACTTAACCAAACTCCGCAAGTATACGGAGGTAGTATAGTCAAGGTCGAACACAAGGAGCTTAGGCAATTTAATTGAGCGCAACAATACTAAACTTCAACAATCTAGACCGATTTTTAAGAGTAGAAGAGATTTGTTCTAAAAGCATAAAACTAGATTTTAACTACAGGAATTTCAGATCTTAAATAACAAACAAGGATCACAAGGAAAGTTCGATTTCAGAGAATTAAAGGATTCTTGGGCATTAGGATTTCACTTACATACCACAGCAATCAAGAGAACAAGATAATCTAAACATACATAAGCTCACGTTTCAAGGAAAAGCTGTGTTGCATTTCACCTCCCGGTGTAAATACAATGATCATAACTCCAAACAGCACTCTCGTGCATGAAATTCATTAATAATCACAAACAAATCCTCAACTCATTCTTCTCTACTCTCGTAGAAGAAGAAGAGTTGCCAAGAGAAGCGCCTCCATATATTCCTACTTGTTTTCTCAAACTAAGCAAGAAAGCAGAAAATATGCATATAAAGCGGCCAACAATATACACAAGAAGAAGAGTAACCAGCACTTTCATGGTAGAGAAATAAGAACAAATGCATTTAGTACGAAATTACTTGTTCATTACATGCTATGGCATGGGAGTTACTCTCCCATGCCCAAGAAAAAGAGATCTACTCGTCCATAACAAAGTACAGCAGAATTTCTACAGAATTCTCAATACTAGCCATGGTTTAGAGAAGAAAAAACAAGAAGAACTGAAAATGTAACCACAAGGAGCAAGAATTCCGGCTTTAGGATGAAATTCCCTTCCTTTAGCTGCTCCAAGTCGGGCTAACTCCTCTCTCAAGAAGTTGCTCGGAGTTGGGGAAGCTTGGCTGCACCTTGGAGAAGAAAATGGAGAAGTGGAGAAGAAGAAATGGTCTCTTTGTGCAAGAAACCACCTTAGTTTCCTCCCAAATCGCCCTCCTCTGCTCTCCTCTGTCTTTGGGACGAGAGAAAACCTCCAAATGGCCGAACGTAACCGTCCCATTACTTCCCTCTTTCTTTTAAAATTGTATTCTGTATTTTTGGAATTCTGAAACTGCCAGGTGCACGCCGTGCATCTTCGTGGCTGAACAGAACGGAATTCCCCTGTAATGTCGCACACCGTGCATTTTGGAAGTGCACGCCATGCACTTTACTGTTTAAGCAAATAAATCTTCTCTGGAACGGTGCACGCCGTGCATCTGAGTTTGCACGCCGTGTACTTTACTATTTCTGTAGAAAAACATCTGAAAGTAGTCATTTTTGTGACAAACTTGCAATACAAGTTATGGAACACATAGAACATGAAAAGGATGGCAAAACTAATATGAAAAGATTGAATTACACTAGAAAGAACCGAATTTGTGTGTGATAATATATGAAAAGATGATATACAAATCACACAACAGTGTACCATGTCATTGACTTCTAATGTCATTACCATAATCAACATTGATCATTCTTTATTATACTAATCACTTTATCTTAAAATAATGGTTTAGGTTACATCTTCTTACATCATAATCTCTAATTATTCTTCCCAATTCATCGTTATGTAGCTTGTATAAAAGGACCCACATTCATGTGGGGGCTCACTCATCATTTCACAAGTCATGCTAAAACAAATGCATTAGGCTTATATAATATTGATCAAACTCATCATATTCAATTGAAATATTAATACTTACACTTCAACATTTCATCACATTTACAACATCATATACAAGTTTTAGCTTTATAACTCATATTTGTCATAATACTAAACATCTAGGGTTTTCAAGAAGTCATCCTTAGTTCAACACATCATAAGGATCATATCATTCATTAATCCAATCATGATTCAGGGGTTCATTAGGGCTATTCACAAACATGGAAACCCTAGTTTCCAATTTCACACATTTCATTCATCAATCATAAGTATACATTGATTAATTGACTCATTTAATTCACTTCCTCAACACAAACCCTAATCAGGAAATGTGGTCACCTCATATTGGTCCTTATGTGTATATCATATTCAATTACATTAGCATTCAACAATACACTTGTATAATACATTCTAGTACAATTCAAATATGATTCTATGCATGTCAATTCAATTCCAAGCATATCGGTCATTGGACTGACTTTTAGACAAAATTCGCACGAAATAGCATAGTCATCTATCCGTAGGATTCTACATGGATCCTCAAATAATATCAGGAACTAATCAACTTCCAATCAAGGAGAAATAATCAAAACTAGTATAATTTAATCCTCTAATATCTTTCCCAAATCAATATCCAATCACATACATATACAAGCAAGGTTTTTGCTTATTTTAGCCATATAGAATTAGGCTTTCAACATGAATATAGAGCTTAGGTGGGAGAAAAACTCTCACCTCAGGTGCCAAGCACCTTAAAAACATAGGTCAACCTCTGAATTTTTGGAAACCCAATCAAACTCTAGCAAATGAATCCATTTCTTCCTCCTCTCAACTCAGAAACCCTAGAAATGGGGATTAGGAGAGAAAGAGTGAGAAAAGGTGATGATTTGATGTAATTTCCAATCAAATCATCGAAGGGACAAAATCTTGAAATGTGAGAGAATATTCACCATGAAATGCTATGTAAAGAAGCCAAACTTACTTGATTTCATCATATCTCGGATAGAGAAACCCCAAGTCAATATCTTCACCACTTTCTCTTCTCAAAACCCTAGCTCTCCTCTCTCTCTAGAATTTCATTTCTTGGACAAGAATGATGAGTTATGAGAGCTCCTTGTGTGTTAGGTTGGTCATTTAGATGAATTGAGTTGCTTAGAACAATTGCAAATAAGCCCTCCATTGTATTTTTATTTTGCTCAGACTTGTTGGTCGACTGAGTTATAAACTCGACCGATACTACACTCTTCAGAACTCAAACATCATCAACAATTTATTAAAATTTAATACATGTCTAAAATTGATTTTATAAGATACAGTTAAAATTTTAGATCATTTGTAGTTACCAATAAATAAATAAAAATGAAATACTAGACTGTTATATTGCAGTCCACAACATGGTTGGTCGAGTTTGTCCTGGACAGAACTCGACCGACACCCCTCTTTGTAGAGATAAAAAATCATCCAAAAAATATTATTCCAATTTAATAGTATGTCTAAATGTAGTTTTCCAACTACAATTAAAATTTTAGATCAATTGGATGCACCAATAAAAAGATAAAATTAAAATACCAGATTGCTATATTTAAATCTAAATACATGATCTGCTAAGTTTCATTGGGGAAACTCGACCAAAAAATAGGTTAGAGAATTATTTAAAAATTCTGATATTTATCAAGAGTGCTTACATTTGAAATATACAAATCATATCCAAATTTTAACTATATCAAAGCTACACATAAAATACTAAAAATCATTTAGTAAGCGACTATACTTATCAAATTCTGTATTCATATGTCATCAAAACCCTAATTTGGGCCAATTAGGGTTTCCAATTCTTAACCCTAATTATGTGAATCAAAGTATGATTAAACCTTCTTGTTACATTTATAATATCAAAACTTAACTACCATCATTAATCAAGCTTTAAACAATGATCAACTTAGTTAAGCATACAATCATCCAAGTAAACCCTAATTAGATGACTAATTTGAAAAGGGGTCATTACAAATTCTCCCCTCCTTATAGGATTTTGTCCCGAAATCCAATAAAAGATGTGGAAGAATATCATATCATCTAATCATTCATCTCTCTCGACATCAAGTTATAAAGTCTTCCATTTTATCTTTCTTTCCTATGACATCTTTTTTTGGCATTAGATAACTATTTTATCCCTTGTCATCATCATATCTCTCTTTGAGTATTACAAACACTTAAATCACAAATATAAGTAATACATCATTTATCAAGATGTGGCTAACATCACCTTTCACATTCTTTCAAATTTTGATAATGTATCTCATGGATTTAGATTATGACTCATTCAGTATTATTGTCCACATTCATCAATTTTCTTCACAAGGAAGATCATTTAGCGTGCATCGTTCTTAGTTCTTAGCTTTTTCTTACAATTTCAAATATCCTACTCAGATTCAAACTCATTAGAGATTATCTTCATAATCAATTAGGCTTTCAACTTTCTTATATGAATTTTTCCTGCTTGCCGTAGGTTCCATATTGAATTATAAAATACTTTTCTCTTTCACCATTTTATCACCATTCTCTTTTTTTCATGCATCTTATTATACTGCCAAACTATGTTTGTCTGGATACGTGGTCAGGGCATCCAGAAGAAGTATAGTCAGTAGTTCCATAATAGCTTATCTCAATACCCAAATACTTGGCCAGAGTATCTAGATACTGAGTTCGGTTAGTATGCACATCATTCAGGTTATATTCAAACTCCACATTATCATTTAATCCTAAATCCCATTGTCCCTATAAACTCATCTAACATAGGCTCTGATACCACGTTGTAAGGACCCACTCTTTTGATCAGCATAAATATCAACCATTAGAGATAATTCCAAAAACCCAGATTATGAAATAAAACAATGAATTTTCGACAAAGGAAATTAAAATAGTATACAAAAATCACAGTTAAATTTTTTATTTTTCTTTCTTCACAATTTTCACAACCAATGTCACATCAATGACATCACATTTAGATATCACAAATTTTCTTCAACTTCATTAAAACCAAAATCAAATCTTGTTCTCATATGTGGTTCAATTTACATCAAATACATGTACATTAATGAACAAACTTAGTCTACAACCCATCTGGGGAAAGAGAGGTATATGGACATTCTAATCTATCTAGATCATGCTATTTATATCTTCTTTGTCACGACCTCTGCACTGGATAGAATTATACCTAAAAATATTTGAAACAACCTCATGAGACTCATATAGAGCCCCAGTGAGTGGATACCTCCCACTCAAGCTAGGTACATGATCATCATCAGATTAAGTATAATAAACTTAACAGAAACATACAAATATTAAAAAGTCTAGCAGACAGTTCTACCATAAGTCATATCTAACTTACAATGGTAATCTAATCCAATAGATAAGATAATCACTTAAACCAATTATAACTTTGAAACATCTTTTAGAGCATATCTATGAACAAATCATCAGATATTTCTTAGTTCAGATTAAGAATCTTACTACATGAGTAATAAGTCAAGTTCTAAGCATTTTGAATCAATACATAACAATAAAATTATCTTTGTGACACTCCACCAGTCGGACCAGGAACACATCTGTAGTCCTGAAGCTGAAGTACACATAATACATATCTACCAAACAATACTATCAAATAGCAAGAAATCCAACTCATATTTGGAATGGATATAAATCTCAACATTTATAACTTGTCAACATGACTGATCATAATATGAAATAGAAATGTCCATAGAAACATGATTACTTTTCACAACAAGAAGCATAACCAACAATGACAATTCATCAAGTAGCAATACAAGGAATGTAACAACTATTCAAATCATGTTCTACACGACTTATCATCTTTTATTCATTTTTCCTGAAACTACTTGGCTTGTACCTCACCAAGTAGAAGTCGCCATGCCTGATTCTCGTGTCAACGACTCACCGTCACTGTCTTAAGATTTAGCCAACCACCCTAAGATATCAACAACAGACCCTGACCATCTCAGGGTGCCTAAAGAAGCTCACATCCTCATCTCAGATACACGAGATAGGAACCAACAAAACAATATATCACATATTTTCACATTTCACATATTTTCACATTTTACATATTCATTTCATCAGAGTCTATTCCATTTGGACATAGACTTTCACAACAAGGATTTAGGGCCAAAGCCACTCCAGATTACTTACTCCTAAATCATGGTGGTCCAACCTTTAAGGTCTCGATCCACACTCTAGAAATCCTTCACATAATTCATCGATTACTACAAGGAGATCCATTTTGTTTCCCCAGTGTGGTCCTCGAGGGAAACTCACGGTGTTCAGGACACCTAACTAGATGTTCTATCATTTCACTTGTTATTAATCTCTTTTACTCATCTTAAAAGAATTCAAAATATCATATCATATCTGTGTATTCTCACGTAACTAGAATAACATGAAACAAATTAAGTTTATCAATAAGGACAATGATCAAAGCAAAAAACACAATAAATATGTAGATTGCAACACATATGATTATTTTGAAGTTTATTTCAAAGTTTAACATGAAACAAATTGTTTGTATATCTATTTATTTCAAAGTTTCAAATCTACATGAAAACTTTGAGAATTTCCAGAAATGCATGCTCTTGTAGAGTTCCTTATCTCAGTGACACATTTGAGATTTATGAGATTTATATGTATCTCTATTTATTTCAAAGTTTAAAATATGAAACACAAATTTGAGATTAATGAGAAATCCACTTCCCTAGAAATTTTGTTGGAAATCGCTCGAGTGTGTCGTGTGTGTCAGGTTCAAATGTAAATGTGAATGCCAAATTGGGTTATATGGGCCTCGGCCAAAATCGGGCCCCGACAGCCAGTTCAAAATAAGTATGGCACATATGAGATTCATGTATTGTGGGTCGGGTCGGGTCTATATGATTTGGACCGGGTCCAATTCGGGTTAGGCAAAATTCGGGTCTTGAAGTGCAGACAATTTTCGGGTTGGGTCGGGTCGGGTGTTTCTACTCTCGGGTCGGATCCTGAGTCGGGTCCAAAAAACCCGACCCATTGCCAGGCCTAGCCCCAACTAGCCACCACCATATATGACAACGCCTAATTTGGGGTGGGAATTGCAACCCCAGCCGTATTGGAATTGACTTGAGCGAGTTTCTAGAATTACGGAACCCCAAAAGAATTCCGAATCGGTCGTTCCAACCAAACGCCCTTCTTATTCAACTCGGACCAAATTAAAGTCAGGTGGCGCAAGCCAACAAGCCTCAATTGGGATTACATCCCGAACCAAACAGGGCTATAGCTACTCGACATCATCACTCCCACTCGCCCACCAGTCAGTCATCACTTCGCCGTAGCCAGACTGCCCGAGCAACGCAGCTAGAGCGCTGTTAGGGGATAAGCAACTGAAATATCTCCCACTCTTAAACCCTCCGAGCAGCTCCATAACCCAGACGCATCAGTGAGAGCCCTTAATCTTATCCTCAAGATGGCTGCTCCCGCCGCCGCGTTCGGCGTGCTGTCGGCGTCCTCCACATCGCTCGCCCCACGCCGTTCCTCCTCATTCCCCGCCGCCTCTCCCTTCCTGGGCGGCATGCCCCCCTTCCGCGCTTCTCGCCATGTCGTGCCCATTTCCTTGGCCACCCGCCCCCTCCATATCCACTGCAGGGTCCACCGCTCCGGGGACTCCGTATATTCTCCGCTCAACTCCCGCTCTGGCGGGTCCAGCTTCGGCGACCGACCGCCCACCGAAATGGCTCCGCTGTTTCCCGGCTGCGACTACGAGCACTGGCTTATCGTCATGGACAAGCCCGGCGGCGAGGGGGCCACCAAGCAACAGATGATCGATTGTTACATCGAAACCCTTGCTAAAGTTGTCGGCAGGTAAACGGAAACAAAGAAAATATAGGTGGTTGGGGCCTTGCATCGGATGCTCATGTCTATCTGCTGATTGCAGTAAAGAAGAAGCCATTAAGAAGATATACAACGTGTCCTGTGAGCGATACTTTGGGTTTGGGTGTGAGATTGATGAGGAAACTTCCAACAAGCTCGAAGGTCTGTTAGTTGGGCTTTTCGACTTCAATTGAATGTTACCCATGTTCAGTGTACTTGATATTCCTCTGCTTCTCATCATGATGGTATTTTTGGCTGCAGGACTTCCTGGTGTCTTGTTCATACTTCCCGATTCTTATGTCGATGCTGAGAACAAGGATTATGGAGGTATGCCCTCAAACTTGATTACTGCGTTTGAAAATATACTCAGGCCTAGTTTCGGGGAGAACTTTCAGAGTGCGGCATTTTTATACAGCAGCAGCTGTAGTAAATATAATAGCCGGTAATAACAAATACTATATGGTTCAGTTTTAAGAACTAAAAACCGCATTTGCAAAATCCGTCAATATCGACGAACTTTCTGATCACCACGATTTCTGCCGAGACGGGGCTTGCCGGATAACTTTTGACACATAATCGCTGCAATGTAAGCTATTCAACTAAGGAGCTGAAATACCACATGTGCAAAGTTTCTGTATAAAGCTGTGTTGTACAGGTGCCCGCCTCAAACCAGTGTTCTGAAAAGCGGTAATCGGTGTACGGGCGGATAGGGTACCGATTAAAGTATATGCGGTATACAGGAGTATAAGCGGGAGTATATTCGGTTTTAATCGGTTTTGGATTTTTTTTAAAATTAATTATATATTCACATAAATTTATATATTGGTTCTATATAATTGTATATATAAATTGAACTATAACAAATGAGGATGTAACAAGAAAGATAGATCCATTATGAATGTTTACTAAGCAACATGCATTACAAAGATGAAGATAGTTTAACGCATGCCAAAAGGTTCAAAACAAGTAAACAACAAACACCAAATAACCAAGTAACTCATGTCCAAATTACACAAAATAATACATCAACAATCAACACAGCTAATCAAGGTACACAAATAATAAGAAGAAATATATGATGATATGAAAGACATTTAACTAATTTATTACTACTAACCTATAACAAATATTAAGAAACATATTGCTAATATGAAACCGAAACAATAGTATTTGAAATTGGTAGGGAAACATGACAGGTGTAAGGGAAAGGTTTATGTTAGATTGATAGGGGGGTTGGATGTGAAATAGGGAGGCAAAGGAAATGGAAAGCGTGGAAGGTGGAAATAGGGAGAGAGAGGGATATGTAGTGCTATTGGTGAATCAGTAAATGGAATGGGGGGGACATCATAGTGGAAGAAGGAAAATAGGGTGTGGAATTGGAGATGGAGTAATATGAGGAGCAGGGGGATTGAATGTGGAATGAAGAGAGGAAAAAGTGAAGAGGGAAAATAGAATAGTAGGTGGAGAAGGAAGAGAGTGGAGTGAAGAGAGGAAATGGAAAACGTGGAAGGTGGAAGATAGAGGGAGAAGAAGAAAATATGTAGATAGAGAGGGGAGTGCCACAGTGAAGGCCCTATTGGGAATCATAAGAGATGCAGGACAACCATTGGGAGAAGGAGAAAATAGAATTGAAAAAGGAGTGAAGAAGAGGTCTTACCGCGGTGGATAACTCAAGTTGGCGCCACTGCTAGCCTGCTACGAAGAGCCGCCGCCGCCTCCAACAAGATGGTTGACTGCTTCCACACCCACAACAGTAGTTGGCGCCTACGGCCACAACCATAGAGGCGTCAGGGGAGAAAAAATCTACATTGCATCCTGTTCCAAGGTGGAGAGGTCCTCGGGGTAGAGAAGCCGCCACCGGAGGAGAAGTCGCCGCCAGAGGAGAAGTCATCGGAGGAGGAAGTCCTCGCTGGAGATCGCAGCCCTAATCCTTCCGGTTCCCCCGAGGGTTTTTCATGATAGAGGGAGAGAGTCTAGAGATGGGGGTGTCGGGAAGGGGGACGGGGAGTCGGGTCGGGGGATTAAGGCTAAGTGGCGTTTTTTTCTTCTTTGTTGGCCGGATTTGGAAAATGGCCGAACAATCGGCCTTTTAGGCGCCCAATCGCATAAGTAATCGACCCATGGCCAATTTTAGGTCCGATTTGGTCTAGGCGGTTCGGTTCACCTACAAAATCGAATAATTGATCGATTATTCGGCCGCTTAGGCCGATTTTCTAAACACTGCGTCAAACTGGGCGCCCAACCCCCTAATTGACCTAAGTTGTTGCCTAGGCCTTTTTGAGGCCCAAATTAAGCCAATTTAAGGCTACTTTAGCATAAATTAGATCTTAATTTGATCAAATTGAGTCATTTTATGGTTAAATTGGGTCTGATTTATCCCAAACGGGACCAATTTAGGGTAAGTTAGGTTTGATTTGGGGAATTAGGTCTGATTTGGTCATGTAAGGCCTCGTTCAGATCAACATAGGAAAATTCAGGGTTAGTTAGGTTTGATTGGTCATGTTATGCAAATTAGGTTTGATTTTAGGCCAAATTATGTCAAATTTGAGCAAATTAGGTTTGATTTGGGGAAAACAAGTTTGGTTTTGGGGAAATGGTCTGATATGGTGAGATTAGGTCTGATTTGGCCAAATTAGATATTGTTTAGGTCAATATAGGGAAAATTTGGGGAAATTAGGTCTGATTGGATCATAATATACAAAATTAGGTTTTATTTAGGCCAAATCATGTCAAAATTGGGCACATTAGGTCTAATTTAGGAGAAACAAGTATGATTTGGGGGAAATTGTTCAAAATTGGATGACTAGGTCTTATTTGGCCAAATTTTGTCTCATTTAGGTGAATTTATGAAAAATTTATGGAAATTGGGATTGATCAGGTCATGGTATACAAAATTAGGTCTGGTTTAGGCAAAAGTTAGGGTAAAATAGGTCAAATTTGGATCAAATGAGTTCAAATTAGGGCCAATCAGTTCTAGTTTAGGTCTTGTTAGTTTTGATTTAGCCTAAATTTTACATGATAATATTATACATGTTTTGGCTACAAACATTATACATGTTTAGCTTTCTGATTTCTATATGAATTTTGTTTCGGTAAAACTTCCACAATTCAATCCATATCTAATGATTTTGTTGCTTTCTTCATACGATGCTAGCACATTGATTGCATATTTATCATGTATATTTATGTGTGTAAGGATTGTATTTTTCAAAAATTTTACATAGTTAAAATAAAAAATATATAAAACGCCTGGAGACGCGTGGGCCTTCGCCTGGGCGCCTAGGCTGTCTAGGCGTCCCCCTAGAATGCCTGGCCACCTATACAACCATGATTACACTGTACATAAGAGTATTCGTTTGTGCTTAAATAATACTGGTACAAAGTTGTCACTTCATCTTCTGTCATTGAATCTGCATTGTTTCCGTGACATCTGCGCATATGTTTACATGACTCCAAAAAGTCTATTCCCACTCTACAATCATCAGCATCAACTGAAAGTAATGTCGTTGGATAGTGGCTTGGTTGTTGTAGAATTGATGCTGATTAACAATACTGCCGGAGCTCATTGTAGAAGTTGTTCTTACTTCTCGGAATTTACTGATATAACCTAATTTATAGATGATTGAAAGAGTGAGGAGCATGGATGACGGAGCTTCAATAGTAACTAAGAAGATAGATACAACACAAGCCTAAATCACTTCTTTAATCCACTTATATTATGACCTGGTAACACCGAATGTTAAGAAGAAGTCTGTCACCGTGTTAGCCCACAAAAACTGAGATGATTGGAGGTTTTCTAGAAGTAGGTGCACTTTGTCGGTTAATTCTAGATGCATTCCAATATAAGTATATATGCGCTAATCTTGAATAATGCCAGGAGTCATTGGAACTTAGGAGGTGGTTTTTTCAATGAAGTTAGCAGCTGTCACTTGTTAAGGAAATGGCATGGCTGTGAGAGGCACACATAAAAAGGGAAGACAGGTTGTGTGGCCACTAGTGCAATTTAATAGAAAACTTAACATGGAAAGTGGTTGTATGCAAGGAGAAAAAATTTTCAGTGATGATTAGTATTTTTGTGCATTACACGCAATAAAAAAAGGACTTAAAGAAGAAAGCTGCTTGCTATTAATTGTAGCAACTAGAGCTCGGGATTTGCTAGATTGTGCTAAAAAACTCGTCAAAATTCGGATACAACTGTGAAATTCCAGGAAAAGAGTTACCTAAAATTCAGCAGAAGTGTGGTAAACTATTTACAGAAAATGCAGGAATAGTACACACATACTCGAGATTTGTACACGTTCACACACACATTCCACAAAGACCTTTATATGCCTTGACCATTAGTCATGTGTAGCATCATCAGAATTGCTGATGAATTGAATTACAAATGAGTATTGTAAAAGGAAAAGATCTGAAAGCAAGCAATTGACATAAATGCTTTTCATAGGATATTAACAGTGCCAATCCTGTCTGAAAACTTATCTCCAATTTAGGAAACTAACAAAAAGCAGTCTTTTACTTCTAAGAGAAGGAGAAAAGAACTTGAAGCTTCATAATCAAAAGAACCATAGATAATGTCCTTGAGCCCTAAAGCATGTAAAGTTTTAGCTATAATACAACCAATGTAGAGGACTGATTGCAAAAGGACAAGTATAAACAAGCTAATAAGAAAAATTGCTATATTAATGAAAAAGTAAATGAAACGCCCTCATGTTTAATATGGGAATAAACCGCGAATTTCCGTACTATGAGTGAGTTGGTAGTTATTTGGCTGTAAATATGAAGGGGTATTTTATGAACGATGTGTACTACAGTCCATCAGCTATCAGGCAGTATTTATAGTTTCTGTAGAACTTTTCTAGTTGTGATGTTAAAGTTGGTCCTATAAATATGCTGTTAACTATTTGGTTTCTATGTGTCACTATTGATAAAATTATAGCCGTTTAATATGTGATGAAGTAACTATTACTCACATTAGGAATAGACCAGAGAAACATTTTAGATTGGTTTGCTGTTTTGCTTCATTTGATACCTCAGTAGAGCTGGTTTGGCAAACCATGTTTTATGGCAATTATAATTTCCATATTGCAGATGGCATGGACATGTGCAGCACAGACCGACTAACACGCCTATACGAAGCAATGCTATTAATTCAAACACAATTCAAAGAAGAAGATGCAGGCCTAAATTAACCTGTGTAAAGCTTATAAAAGAGAAATATTGAATCTTTACATCTTGATCAGCTAATGACCCATTACAGAGCTGATTGGAAATGAAGGATCCATGTAGCCTACCACAACATGGTTGGGATTGAGGCTTGATGATGATGATAATTTCCATCTTACATTCCGGAAGCGAACCTGTTATATAAATTATATAAAATTAGTTATACAAATAGTTCAAAAAAATCAAACATTATTCAAACAATCCAGTTTATATAAGAGCTGACCATTCTATGAAATGTTTGTTTGGGAAGGGGATTTGTGTATGCTTGTGAATATTGGCTGTCTCGGATGTTTGTAGGACTTCTACCCATAAGTTAAAGGAGGTATTCAAAATAATAATCTAGTGGCTGAACCTGTTAAGGGAGAATATTGGTGTTTTTTGGTGGGGTTATTAAGGTTGCTCAGTGAATGACAAGAGTATTGTATGAAAAGAAGTTTGAAGATAAGTTTTAAGATATCAGGGGGAAGTAGGCTTCCCTAATAGTATATATGATGGGGATGAAGAAGCACAAAAGATAATTACAACTAAATGTGGAATTTGTAGGAGTTTGCTAATGGTGAAACAATGTAGTTTGTGAGAGTTGCAAGTTAACAAAGAAGGATGCCAAGAAAGATCTAGCAGGGCTAGAGTTTGATATAAAACATGCATAAGAAGTTGGATACTTTTGTTGGCTAAAAGGATACATATATTTCATCATCATCGTCGTCGTCATCATCATCATCATCTAGGCAGGGCAGATTTTGGTTTTAAATATGCATAAGAAGTTGGATACATTTAGTAGGGTAAAAGAGTACATATAGATGCGCTCATACAATAGAAAGGAGAGAATTAGACCTGTATGAAGTGTATTAAGAATGGAAAGATGGTGGAAAACATTGTATATTCTGGAGGACTTGTTCGTGGAGGAAAAATGTGACATTATCTGCAGCCAGATTAGACAATTGGAGGTCTTGACTTCATGAAAATTGGAGGTCTTGACTTCATGAAAATAAGAAGGTACATTGGCCAAATTAAATCTGTTAAAAGTATGGGAGTTTTTTTTCTTCTAAATCTGGTAACATGGAAAATGCGAATGAAATGAGGAACGGTACGGTGTACCACTTGTGAAATAAGTGACTATTTCCAAGGTTGCGGAAAGTACCAAAGTATTTAGCTGATGTGTCACACTATGAAGGTTTTCAAATAAGATTATTGAAAATGAATTGGGATCTATATTTTTATGTTTACAACAAATTTGGGTTTATCATGCTTGCTAAGCCGTATGCCTAGTGCCACGGTATCCAAAGCGGCTCATTGTCTGCCTTATTGTAACAGCGTGCTAGATATATTTCGTGCCCACCTGATGTCCAAAGCAACTTGTTGCTTGTCTTTGATATTTTCAACCGGTCTAGGGTCCTCTTTTAGTGTCCTGACATCGATATGATGGGTTCCAAAGGTATGAAATGAATCAGTGATTTTTCTCTATATTACTTTCCCAATATTCTTATTATAACTTGTAGGCATGGTGCATATCTGATCAGATTGTAGGCTAGTGTAGGATTTATGAATTATGTGTTATTGTGTGAATTATGAAGTAGTTGTGATTTGAAACATCATAATCATCATTATGGAGGCCATCTGTTGATAATTGGAACCCCAAATCGATATGGCCCTTATCATCCATGAAATGTGAACATACATGGGTTAAGTAAGGAAAAGTTATATATATACACATAATAAGCAGCTTGCAGAGAAAACTATATTAATATTTATAACATGCATTAGCTTATGTTAATATCATATAGAGTGCCTATTATGTGCTAAATTTTGATCAATACATGTTTATACTACTCATGCTTCTAAAAGGATAAACATTATTTTACATAATTACATGTACTCAATAGTTTAATTTATTCCATTCCACCAAAATATTTTCTTTTATTTAACAAAGATGACATTGACTCATATGCAGTCAAAACCAAAGTATTATAGTATCATATTTGTTAAGTTTTCACAATGTTTGTCACCCCCAACAAAAAAAAGAAAAGAAAAGAAAAGAAAAGAAAAGAAAAAGAAAAAAGATACTTGCAAAAAGGCCCACCTTGACACTCATGAGGTCACGGCCTCCTCGTGCCCGTCTGTGCCTAGGGGTTGAACTTGTTACTTACTGTCCGAGGCCACAATTCTCATTTTTGAAAGGCTAATTGCTTTTAATGTAGACATGCATATCATATGGGATGTATTAATGAGTGTGGTGTATGCAAGGAAGATCTAATGTATAGTCTGGAGGTTCTACAAGCGTAGATAAATGCAACAAAGTATATCCTTCTGACTTTCTGTCATTTAGGAAAAGCAAAGTTTATAGTTACATGCCACAGGAAATGCTTTGGTGGTTTTGAGAAAATAGCTATTTAATTCAGGATATTGATATAATAAAGACATGCACATTGATTCATCTACTAGTGTCCTGGCTACAAGAGGGGAGATACGAAAGTTATAATAACAATCTATGTATACCAAGAACCGGCTTTGAGTGCTATCTGTATTTTGTAGTAACATATGAAGTAATTAAAAATAGTTAAGATGACATCCCTTGGTGTATGTTGTTTGCCAATCATATTGTGCTAAGAGGTGGGCTAGAGAATGGGGTGAATTAGAAACTTGAATGGCGGAGAAATACATTGGGGCAAAGGGGTTTAGGATTTCTATAAAGCAAAATATATTACAGGCATAAATTTGTGTCCATTCTAGAGGCTTTAAAAAGGATGGAGTCAGGTTGGATACAATAAAGATCCCAAATCATGAGAAGTTTTATTATTTGGGATGTGTTTTGCAAACGGGAAGTAGACTACAGTATGGTCTCTCTCATACAATCAATGTAGGATGGATGGGATGGATCATGGATTGTGACGTCAACATTGTGTGATCATAAAATTCTAATATAAGGGTGTTTGGCTCCAGTCATTTCAACTCTTGGGGGATTTTTATTGACAGCTGATATTATATTTTTAAAAGGAAAAATAGAAGGGGAGAGTGACCTTCCTGCTGTCTGTTAAACCACCCAAACCCCGGGATGAATGGCAGGGAGGTAAATCGTCGATGGGTATTCACCATGGATCCAAAGCGGGTTGCTTCATTGGCGCCCCCTGAGCTAATCTACTGGATCATCTCCACCAGGTTTTGATATTTTAGTTTAGGCTGTAAGGGGAGTGGTTAAAATGTCAAGTTAGCTGTGGACCATGCACAAAAAGCATTAAGGGAATTTGCAGAACGAGTTGCCAATGCCCCAAATTTGGGGTGTTTTATAAGTATTGTAAATCTGTTTTGAGTAGATTAGACTATATACATGAATACTGTAATTAACTAACCGAACCCCCAGTTTACATATCCAATACCGAGATTTTAAACGAGTAGAGCCAAACAGCCCCTATTTCAGATTTATAAATGACTATTTGTCCGACCATGTTGTATGAGAGTGAATGAGAATTACTTTAGTGTAGAAATGAAAATGGTTAGATGGATGTATGCGAGGATGAGGAGGTATTATTATGAAAGATTATAGAAAAAAGCAAGTGGGAGTGACAAATATCGAGGACACTAAGAGAAAGTTATCTTTAGATGTTTAGCGTGCATAATGTAGGCCAGTGAGTGTATGTGTCAGGTTGTGGGCTTAAAAATTTATGCAGATAGAATTAAAAATTCGGCTTAAATTATGCAGATAGAATTGGAAATATAATTTTAGGTACCTGAAATAACATAGGAAGAGCTAATTAGGTGGCTTCATTAATACTCAACAACAATATGACATAAGATATCATTCAATGGAGAAGAAGGGTCCATGTAGCTGACCCCAACATGGTTACGATATAAGATTAGATTGTTGATGTATATATTTTATTTCTGAAACTTAAATTCATGAATTCATCATTGTCGAAGCGTGATTAATTTTTTTTCTGCATGATACGTATGAATGATAATGAAACACTCCAAAATCTAAACAAAAGGAAATGGTACTTATATGTGACAAGGATTTAAAAACACTGATGGTAGATGTGGGGCAGGTGGGATATCTCGATCAATATAAAGTACACAAATAGACAATGACACCATCTCCAACATTTATCTTTCTGCGGTTGGCTCATCATAAGTGCTCTGCAGGTCAGGTGAAAAAGCATACTTTCTTATGTTTGTTTGACTGTAAGTGAGACAGACAAACAATTGAATGCGACATCATTTGTTGTTCTCTAAATGCAAAAGTAATAAAAGTTTGGTCCTGCTAATTCTAAGGTAGCTTCTTCCTTTGAGCGTTTAATGCAAAAGCTTGTTAGCTTCCTTTGCAATGACGAATTTGAAAATCCGATGGCTAAACAACAATCTTCTTATCAATGTTATCACTGGAAAACATTTGTTATCACATGATTTGATATCGGATGACTAATGAACTTTGATATCAGTTATCAACACTATTTGTATATTCCTGTTTCAGAAATATAGTGATTCCTGATTCATATCTAGTTTGCATTCACAAACTTATTCTCCACTTCAAGCTAGCAAGAAAGTGGGGTATATCTGAAAACTGGTTTGTTCAAAAGTGATGTGGGAGGATGTTTGTGGTTGGGCCTTCTCCTAGGTTTAGCGAGCCTTGGGTTCCAAGGCTGGGAATCGATGATTGTGAGTGGAGCTTTTACCTGGGCCAAGAAAGGCTAGGACGGGCCTCTTTCCTGACCCTTACTTTAATGAGCTCCACTCTCTGGATTGGGTATTGTTGACGTATATTGGCGAATAGGGACTATTTTTAAAACCCTCTGGATTTGGCTCTGCTGAGGATGGATGTTGAGTGGGAAGTGAGACTCTGGATAAGGGATCAAGTCACCTGAGGGCGTTGTTTTCAGTTTTTCTCATCTTTATATATCTGCGTGGTGGCTGTAACTCAGTAGTAATCAAGCTTGGAAGTAGATTCACATGAACAGGGGAGTGAATACCTTGCAGGAACAAGGGGATAACCTAGTTTGGTCAAGGTATCAATTTATAAGAATGAGAGGAAAATTGAATCCTTCTCTGACAGAGTGAAATGTAAATCCCGTTTTGGATGGAGGGTTGAAAGACGGGTAAGAATCCTCTAGGTTAGATGAAGGAAGGGATTATCCGTTTTTTATCTTTGGGTTTACTTTCATGTAATGCCTTTCCTAGGGATTTTGTTCTTGGATGCTCTCCTTTTATGGGGTTTGTTCACGCCCTTCCCTCTCTGTGCAATAATTGAGGCCCTAACCTCTTCTCCCCAAATAAGATTATGTCATTATCACTCTCAGTGGGTCTCTTAAATTGTTAATTTATGATTTATGCAAATACACCGCCGTGGTATTTCATTGTCAAAGATTTATATTCAGCCATATCAATAGTTTGTTTACTTACCTTCACATTGAATTTGGTGCTGAATTGCATGGTAGTGAAGAGGAATCTTGTTTCATGATAATTTTGTTTGTTATTCTATTCTTCCATCAAACTTGATGTTCCTCCAATGTTTTCTTAAATCTGAAAGCAATATTTCTTTTATTGCACAATTTGCAGCGGAGCTGTTTGTCAATGGAGAGATAGTGCAGAGGTCACCGGAGAGGCAGAAACGGGTGGAGCCAGTGCCACAAAGAGCCCAAGACCGTCCCAGGTACAATGACAGGACGCGATACGTCAGACGGAGGGAAAACCAGCGATGAAGATGACTAGAGTTTTTGTTTATATTCTTAACAGCTTTTATATCAGGATAATGCTTCCCAGCTACCAAGGTCGTGTACCCGTGCTATAAATGTGATTCTTAGTAAAGCTTGCCTGCATTAGCATATCTGTTCCTTTGGTGCTATAAATGTGATTCTTAGTAAAGCTTGCCTGTATTAGCATTTCCTTTGGTTCTCTCGATATACCAAGCCAATAAGAGACGAATCTAAGATTTTGCCAGTAGCAGCTATCACCTTCAAGGAATAACATATGTTAAAAAACAGGTGTGTTCTAATGAATTGTTCCGTCTGAGATAAAACAAAGTAGTATCTTCATCTCAACACGTCTAGTGTTATGGAGGATTGGATGTCTGGGCTTACCATTTTATTCGCTATAGTTCCTGTTCATTTAAGCATTGACATGCACCTTTACCGTTTGTTTTCCATTGTCTCGATCACATTGTCCTAATCAGTAGCTATAGGTTCTCGATTTTTGCCCAGGTGGAATTCATAGCCCATTACTTACTGATTGAACTGCAGGTAATAGCCGGCTGATTTGTCGTTCTTAAACATGCTTGTACTATACTTTATAATTCATTGTCCGTTTGGCATCATTGGTAGGGGTGTCAAAAAATCGGTTTCGGGCCGGACAACAATTGGGTTGATACAAAATAGCTCAACCCTGAACCGACCCAGAACCAATTTTTTTATGAGGTGACATGTCCAGAACCGGACTCATAATGCGTAACCCGGAACTGAACCCGTATTATAAATTTGTATTTTCGAATTTTTTTAACTTGGATTAATTAAATCACCACCCAGAACCGACCTGGTTTTAATTCAGACATCAACGTCCAAACCCAAAATCAATCCGGACCCAAGACCAACTCGGATTGGTAAAATCTGAACCCGTAAGCAAATTTTTCTGGGTCAGACGGAATTAGGTTCACAGGTTCGGTCAAAAATTGACAGCCCTAATCATTGGGTAGGCTTTTTCACGGTTGCAAATTTGCAACCGCGTATGAACAACGGACACAACGCTTTCCTCCCCCTTCTCAATTGTTTCCACATGTTTTAAGTTTGTTATCATTTTTTTTTGTAAAGCTAAATCACTTAAAAATGCAATTCATGATTATACATATGTTAATTATGTGTAGCATCAGACTACAATTCAATTTTGGATAGAAATGTTCTTAAGTATAGTGATGTGGTAGCATCCGGCAAAACCATTGGAGCATGTTTTTGTTTGTATTCTCTCCAATTACAAATCATGTAAGATTTGTCTTTAAATTTTCTCGTTCCCATATATCTTTAGCAACTTTTTGTTGTGAATTACATTATATATAAAAAACTACTTGTAAATTTTGAAGTAAATGTGATATTGTTAGTTTTCCATGAAAACTCGAACTACCCCTCCTAATGGCTATCAGCTTTTCCCATGCCTGAATTTTCATGTTGGAGCATACTCTAGAACTAGGTTTTTATATAAAGGCAGATAGTGTGGTGTCCAAATCTGAATTTGAAAGAAAAATTTGACCAATATGGAAATCCGAGTAGATCACGCATGGTGACATCCATATCCGATCTATCTAGATATTGTCTGATTCATACGATTCATAGATAAAAGTAATACATCTAATGCTTGAAAATGTAATGTATATATGAAATTATAATGATTTTTAATAAATATGACAAAAATTGTATAATTATATTTGTGTATAATATACGTACGTAATAGTTGGTTTTATTTTCTGCATTTTGGATTGGGTAAAGCAATACTGTACACCTGTTTTGAAATTCCAAATCTAAAATGTGATACTCAAAATTTATTAGATTAAACGAATTTCAATTTTTTATAAATTCTTAATGTGTGTTTGGATTGGGTAAGTGGATTCTGAATATCAATATACATGGCTATAACTCTAGCTTTTATGATTAAGATGCGAATAAGACACTCAATCATGGCGATCACTGTCAGTGATAAGTTAACAAATGTTGACGAGTAAGATGGTTTCACATTTTACTATGTGAGATGAACTATAGTCCAATGCTAAAGAACTATTTTTTAAGAGCAGGAGGGAGATCTGCCCCGTTTTAAATTGAAACAGTTTTAGAGGTACTTAAGTTCAATTATTTGGAAATGAGTTTAGACAAGCCGATTGGAATTCATGCTTTTTCCAGGAAAGTGCCTTGTATGTGCTATTATTATAGTAACTCGAGTTATATTATTGTGAAATCAAAAGTAAGCAACACTACACAACACATACTGTTACAATGTGATAAAACAACATACAATGTAGTTTCCAATACACATTTGCATGAAAATTTCAGATGTTGGTATTTACCTAATGTTTGTAGTGGATATATAAATTTTGAGAACCAAACAAAAAAATCAAATGTATGGTGATCCCACAAAGATCTGACGGATTTGTTATACAGAAACGATGAAATGCACATGATTAATTAATTTATAGTTCGAAATTGAACGACCAACCATTGATCATACAGAACAAACCATTTTATAAGGTTATGACGCAAAACAATAGAAAGATTTTCCAACGAACAAACTTATGTGAAGTTGAGTTTATAAATTCACTTGACAATGTAGAATTCCGTTTTCTCCATAGACACACTGAGAGGATAGGCTTTCATCCAAAGTAGCCGTAAACGAACATGCAATAGTGTGGCAATAACATATTCTTCACTAACGATTTTTCTTTTTCTTTTCAATTTGAGGAGGTAAGAGTCCTATTCGCCTCGTACAGGCTAAAAAATTGGGTACAGAAACTTCTCAGCACAACCAAAAAAACCGACGCCCAAGATGCCCGTATGGCCATATCCTTCCAACCAAAGAAGTCTGAGTAACTTTCACACATTTCAGAACTATAATCCCTTTTGTCTTTGTTTAGTACAACAACGAATCCGGATTTAAGGTTGTCATTTTGAACCAATAAAGCGGGGTTGAACCCCAGTTCGGTCTAATTCATAATTGGTAAAAACCAAATTTACCTGGTATGACGTCGTCCCGTTAGTTTTAACGCAATGTGGAAAATGGGACCAACTCAGCCCCACAATGAGTCGGATCCTTGGAGCATACACAGTAATTTTGAATGTGGGAAGATTTATTTCCTCCAACTCTCCTCCCCCGGCCCGGACCACTCTTGACAACCTAATTTCCCCTCCCTTCCCATGCGTGGCTAAGCTTGTGATGGCAGCAAAACTGAAATGGCTGAGCTACGACGGTTTCGGCGGTGCCCACGATAATGGCCGTGCATTGCGGTTGTCGCAACGATTCACACATTTTTCGTGATGCCGTCGACGACGACCAAGGTTAGTTGCACCAGGTTATAATATTTTTTCACGTGTCTGTTGTGGGAAATGAAACACCTTATAGGTACATTTATTCTCTTGTTGTCCTTCATCTTTTTCTCATTGTATTGTCTCTTCTACAATGTTGCTATTTTTCACCTTTATCTTATCTATATTGATTCCTGACTTTGATTTTTCATTGCAATTTTGGTATAACGTCTTTACTAGTATCATTTCCTTTGCCATGGAACTCCCTCTGTATATATCTGTGGATATCGTATTCAATACCTTCATACTCCAACTCCTAATTGTTGTCTCACATGCTACATGTGAAGATGACGAAGAAGTGTCCACTGCCGTCAACAGTTCTCTATTATGGTGGGCTTTCTCGTGCACCATTTTGTTAATATATATTTTTACTTAAGTTTTCTTTTGTTTATTACGAACTTAATTTTGATTTTTGTATGGACGTTCACCCTTGCTTGCTGTTGTCGTTGGATGTTGTCCTTGATTGCTAACTGTCGTGAATGTACATTTGCTGCTTCCTGTTTGCATATGTACCACACGCAACAACTATGTCTTACTATCTATTGAGTTGTTTGTATGTGTTATTTGTGCTACATATACCGTTTGAGTTACTTGATCACGTCTAACATATTTAGACTAGTGGGTATGTTCAAGATAATAGCATAGTCCTTTGTGTCAGCTTTGCGAGTTAGCACTTCAAGATTACATCTTAGTCCACGTGGGTGAGGTGGAACTCAAGGGTAAGCTTTTCCTCTTTAGATAATGTTAGTTTTAATTCTAGCTTAACTTTGCTTAAATTGTATCCAAATTACCACATGCTTTTTTAATTTTTTCATCACATCACTTTGATGATTGATATGTTTTCCTTTTAAATCTACGGCTTGTGTATCACTTTGATGATTGATATGTTTTCCTTTTAAATCTACGGCCTGTGTATCACTTTGATTGATTCACACTATGGTCACTAGCCAACATGGCTACCCTGCCGCTTGTCATTCCTTCATTGGTCTTAGTAGAAAATGATTTATTGCTTGTGTAACACAATTTACCAAAAAAAAATTAGCATTTTTAGGATTTCTTTTCCCGAGTTCTAAATTTTAATGATATGTTGTCCACGCCCAATGACGACTTCTGATTTTATTTTGCTCTTATTAGAAATTTACTAATCGCGATGCCTCGATTTTACTTTGGTAGTACATATTTTTGTTTCTATTTTTTTAACAGTGTCTGTTACATTGGTATATATGTCATTGTTCATATCAACTATTTTGGTCTAGACTTTCTAAGTCATTACACATTTTACTTTTTTATTAATCTAATTTCTAAACTATTGTCATTGGAGTCATCTAGGTGGACACTCCATTTGACCATGCTACAACACAACTTCATATGATACAGAGGCTTTTGGGTATTGGGTTGTCCTTATGTAGCTAAGACTTTTTGGTGGTCATCCGATCATAATCGTGACCTAGGAACAAATAATTGTATCTTGGGTTGGGTTACATGATAAGTTCCCCCTATATTCACATGGTTTCTGTGATCTCCCCCTGAGAGTTTGTCATATACATGTCTTATTTTTTCATTCAATTTCACACTAATTTGCTTATAAATGCATGTATACACTTAATTTTTCCTACACGATGAGGGACTTTTACCCCAAGTAGACTGTGAGGGACGTCGTGATAGATATGAGTTCCAATCTCATTTGTTCATCATGAATTTTTTTTCATGAATTCACATTCATATGCTATTCCATAAATCTTCATTTTGGATTGAGTACATGAAGAATGACCTAATATTGATAATTATTTATTATTATGTTTTGATTTTGTCATTATATGATTTACTGTGATTACTTTTTCCTCCCATGTGTGATTGGTTTTCCTACTCGTGTATGGGGATAATCATCTTGGCCCACATAATGGCTAATATTTACTCAAGTAAGAGGCACATCTTAATAAATTTAAGGTCCACCGGTTGAGATACCTATCTAATGTGATTTGATTGATATGATTTTTTGTTCATTAATTCACATTCATGTGCTACCCATAAAAACCCTAATTTGGGTAAAGTACGTGAAGAATGACCCAATCTTGACAAATCTTTGTTGTTATTTCTTTTTTTATTATATGATTTGCTATTTTTTCCATCCATGTGGGAGTGGTTTTCCTACTCATTTATGGAGATATAAATTTTGGCCCACATAATGGTTGATATTTCTTGAAGTAAGAGGCTGTCCAAATAAATTTGAGGTGCATCAATAAGAGATACCAATCTAGTCTGATTTGATCAATATGATTTTTTTCATGTGTTCACATTCATGTGCTAACCCAAAACCCTAATTGTAAAGTTGAGTACATGAAGAGTGACCCAAGATTGACAATTCTTTATTGTATTTTTTTGCAGTCACTATATTATTTATTGTGGTTGTTTTTCTTTTCCCCATGTGAGGGTGGTTTTCTACTCATGTATGTGGACAATAATGTTGGCCTACATAATGGTTGATAGTTCCTCAGGAGGAGGCATGTTTTGATAAATCTGAGGTTCATCATAAGAAATACCTATCTAGTCTTGTTTGGTCAGTATGATCTTTTCTTCATGCATTCACATTCATGTGCTACTCCCAAAAACTCTAACTTTGAGGCTGAACACATGAAGGGTGACCCAAGTTTGACAAATCATCATTGCTATTTTTTGTTAGTATATAATTTTCCGTGGTTGTATTTTTCCCCATGTGGGAGTGATTTTTCTAGTCATGTATGTGGATAATAATATTGTGTCGCATAATGGTTATTATCTTCCTAAAAATAGGAGTCATTTCTCTAGTTTGATTTTCTCGATACATTTTTCTTCTTCATGCATTGACATTCATGTGCTACTTCCAACAACCATAATTTGGGGCTCAATACATGAACTGCCCCAAAATTTATTGTGGTTGTGTTTTTATTCCATGGTCTAATTTTGGTTTAATATATGTAGATAATAATGTCACTCATTTGTTGCTATGTATGCCTAGAGAGCCACTCATACAATGATTGTAATGGCATATCTTGTAGATGATTTGGTTAATAATAAAGGTAATCTTCATCTATATGTTTGTTCAATTATGAGATAATGGTATAACATGATAGATGTCTAAAGAATGATGGTACTCGGTGACATTTGTCTTCAGGTTGAGGACCTAAACAGTGAGATCATATGTATGATAAGACTACATACATTCTTTTTTTTATGTGAACGGCGTGTTAAGACTACATTATTATGTCCCTAGTCGGATGTTATTGTGGAATCTAATAGACAACAATAATACATAAGACTAGAGTGTGTGTTGGTTTCTCATTAGTCACGATATGTGATATCAAACCGAACACATAGGCACTTGTTAGAGAATAGTGTATCAGATAGACCCACCTTGAGAGCGATACATGGAAACCATTGAATGGAAGTTAGAATTAACTCTCATAGTAGTAGTGGTGATTGTGGTTCTTAGACTAAAGTCACTACATCCATAACATGTCATTCAATGAACTTTGACACCATCCAACATGACCTTGAATAAGGGTTACCATAAAGGTGATGCTCGAATATATTATGAGACATAGGGATTGACTGTGGGTGATGTAGATGGGATTTGTCTCTCCTGTCAGAGTTGATATCCTAGCCACTTGATAAGAAAGATTGAGAAACCTATGTCCATACTCATATGAATCAATATATGATATGTGAGCTCACATGCATCTCAGACAGTTTGCTCTAGTTCAAGGAACATGGATTGAACATTGAGAGGATGCCATTTTCATACCTTGAGTTCAATATGAATATCATAGATGAAAGACCTATACGACCACTATAACACTGAGCACATATATAGGTTGAAGTTGTTCTCCAACTTTCTAATTAGTTGGGTAGCAATGGTGTGTTGCTAGATATAACTCATTGCTTGTGATGTCATAAATTAGTTATGAACATTCGCTGCCAACGTAAATTGGGACCTATAGGGTCGCACGCATAGGATGCACCTAGAATACAAGTTTACTCATGAATAAGGTTTAACTTGATTACTAAAGTGTTTAGGTATTCAATTTAAACAACATTGGTAGAAAATTAGCTGACTGAGAATATGAGTCGGCCAACTCAAGTGTTGAGTTGATTGATTCAAGTGTTGAGTCAATTTAAATAATGCTGAATGAACATTGGTTGAACTGGAATGTGGATCGACCGATTCAGAGTGTGAAGCAATTGGTTCAACATGTGAATTGCTTGATTCAATGACCAATAAAATTGGATCAAGGATTGATGTTGACGCCATATTGTGTATTAATCACTGATATGTTTACGAATAGGAAAGTATTCAATTTCACTAACTTGGTATGTGAGTCAACCGACTCAAAAGTTGATTCGACCGTCTCAATACCCGCAACAGCCAAAAATTCATGAAAATCCTTCTCTTTGACTCCCAGTGATCTAGAAACCTTAACCCTAGTCCTTCTATAAATAGGGTGGTTGTCAGGACTTTCAAAAGACACAACTAACACTGACATGTTGTATTTTCACATTTATAGTAATGTGAGAGCTTGATCAAGTCTTACCCGTAAAAAGGAGAGATAACAAGGAGAACAAGTCAACACTAACACGTTGACATCAAAGGACAACTCCTTCTTGCCATTTCTAGAAGAATGATAGGAGTTCCTGGTGGTCCATTTAGACTACATAGAGGCGTGGAGGTCGTTGCCACCATGCTAGGAGGACGTCGCCAACTTCTGTTCATGGTGCTACACTAGGAGGCCGCCACTGACAACTGTCCAAGTACTTCTTGAGAAAGAAGCACATCGTTGTAAGGATTCTTGCTAGACTTTATCCCGAACCAGGTATATGCCTTACAAACCTTCCTTCTCAATCCATAGTTGTTGATGCGATCTACTGGTGATGAGAAATATGCTAAGATTTTTTTTTATTTCCATTGCCATCTCTATCGTCATATTTCCCTTACTGTGCTATCAAAGCCACACAAATTTATTATATTTTGGGATTTAATCTATATGATCAATTTTTGGTTTTATCATTTATTTGTTACCTACAATGTGAATATTTTAAATGGATAATGTGCATACCCGATCAAATACCACATACGCTAGGGAATATATATATATATATATATATATATATATATATATAAAATTTATATGTGCCGCCTTAAGATTGTTTTGATGGTGGATGGAAGTGTGGTTATGGATAATACCCCTAGATATATGTGCATGGTTGAATGGTTTTATTCCTTCAAACCTCTTTTTTTCGTATGTAAGTTAATTCTTTCCTCCCTATGCTCTCCTCAAATGTAACTCGAGGTTTTACTTTTACAATATAATAATTTAATAGGAATAGGATAATTTTAATTTTATGTTTTACCAAGAGAAGACGTTCTACACCAGGTGAGTCAATCGACTAATGGATCAAGGAGGCTATATGGTAGGAGGAACCAATTGATCGACTAGAGGCCCAAACGATCGACTGGAGGAGTCTAGACGCCGCTTGAGTCAAGAACTAGTTGATAGATCCAAGAAGACCAATTGAGTAACCAAGGAGGTCAACCGATCGACTCAAGGGTTCAGTCGATCGAATGAGTTGGTTCCACATAGATTTTCTACCAGAATATGTTGCTACATATGATGCGGACCTTAGGTGGTAGTAATTCTTTGTGAATCCAATGAATTGTATCAATGTGGACATAACCATCACTCACATTTTGTGATTGCATGTTTCATTTGTAGATATAGTATGTATATGATATATATTATAAGTATGTGGTGATTAGAGATGTATATTTATTTATATATAAATAGAATACCTCAATAAAACATTAAGTTTTAGACACTTTCCATAAGAAGCACAAATGAAAATCTTGATCGACTAAGCATGGGCACACCAAACATGGTGCACCGTCTATCTTCTGGAAGTCTGATGGTATTTATTTCATCCTACCAAGCAGGGTGCATTACTATCGTGTTGGTTTTTGGGTCAGGCTAGACTAGGTGACCTTAATGAGGTTAAGTTCCTACAAGTATAAAGATGAGATATAACAAGGAGTTGTGTGTACCATCTATCCAAAAATTGCATAAGATGCAATTGGAAAAAATTGCATACCTTAATAATTGGTTATGGACACCGATATTGGTTGGGTAATAACTTAATTATTTTGTATCTTGGCTCACTAGAAGGTTGTACGCTGCAATCTTCCAAATTGATAAGTGAGGTCTATCAATTGAACAAAATAGTGGGAGCGATAATTGATCAAAAGCCTAATGAATATCGTTAAGTTTTTTAACAAATAAAATCAAAAGGGCTTTGACAAATGTACAAATGTCTATCGTAGAAATAAATGGAAAACAACAACATGTTTTCCTTGTGATCCGTCCATGACAAGGACAAGTTGAACATGAATTATTTCTAGGATTGGTTCAGGACATTGAGAATAGTTCTCATACAACAATGTAATCTCTATGTCCTAGAGACACTAGAGCTAGATGAACTCACTCCCATCGTGCCTAAGGCTGATAGAGATGCTTACAAGAAGCACTCTAAAGATGTCGCAGACGTCAAGTGCTTGATGCTATGCTCAATGAACTATGAGTTATAGAGACAACATGGGAACATGGATGTTATTGATATGGTAACACATCTTAAGAACATGTACTAAGATCAGGCGAGACAAGAGAGATATGATGTCTCTAAGGCATTGTTCAAGTGTAATACGATAGAAGGAGATCCAGTTGGTCTCCATGTCACTAGTACATTTCTGACCTCTAATGTCTATTTTCTTGACGCCGGTTCCAATGAAAAATGACATTATAAATCAAACAACACTGGTTAAATAGCTTAAACATTACCATTGGTCAAGTCCTGCCAATTTAGGAAAACATAGGTACCACTTTTTTTTAGCACTGGTTACAATCTTACAAAACTGACGTCTAAATAACCCGCAAAATATAATTTTTAGTAAAAAAATATTTGCCTCCAAAAATTTTAAAATACGTGTCAGTTGGCTGAGAACCGACAACAGACACCTTCTCCCGAAATAAAATTTTCTTCCAAAACACTTATGGCATCATTTTTTCTCTGCAAAATCGACATCGATTCACTGGAAAACTACAAAAAATTGCAAAATAGGTGTCAGTTTTATGTCAAGAAACTGACATCAGAGGTTTCATGCCACGTCCCTATAGAAAAAGTGTTCCTCCAAATTTCTCTCTAGCCAGTTTAGACAGACAAAATAGACGACTTAGGCTCTACACAACCTGACTTTTTTTATCCGAATAATGGACTTTTATGCATCGATTTATTAGAGTAAACTGACGCCTTTTTCACTAGATTATGTATCAATTTTCTCAGACGACAAACCTTACTCATGCCAATTTCTTTTTGTCTAGATAATGGCCTTATGCTTCAGTTTCTTAGAGATAACCAACATCTATAACACTAGCTCAGGTGTCTATTTTGTCTTGTCAACTGACGAATATGATCTTAGGTGTCAGTTTTTGCAAAAAAATGATGACTATAGACAACTTAATAGCACATGCACAAAATAGACTTTCTCCCAATCTCTATTTCATTGTGATTTCATCCCCCAGCTCTGACAATTTTACCTATCGCCTCTACTGCTCCAAGTGCTCAACCCCACTGTCATCATTGCTGTTAATGTGGTCGGCGTTGTTGTGCTCACATTCATCACCTCTTTCCTCCCAGACATCGTTGTTTGATCACTGTTGGAGTTGATGTGCTAGCCACTGTCACCGCACCACTATTGTGCTTGCTAGTGTTGCCACTATGCTCACCACCTTCATTGTGTTGACACTGACTAGAGCTCGACAGAGCTGCTACTTCAACCCCTAGCTTGTCGGAGCTTCTACTCTAAATGCCGGCTCGTTGAAGCTTGTTCTCCTATAGCAGTAGCTCAATCGATTGAGAGGTACATAGAGCCCTACTCAGGTCATCTCTGGTTCTATTTTTCTTGTTCTATTTTTTGGATTTGTATACAAGTAACAAAGTCAAATTTAGAAATTGGATTCAATAGATTAAAATTCTAGTAGTGCTAGATATGTTATTATTTCAACTAAATTTTTGTGTAATTTGATTAAATGTAACTAGGGTTTCATATAAATCTATTTTTGTAATTTGATGAAATGTAACTAGATTTTTAATACCTAATTTGATAACAATTGGAGAAATTATACTTGTCTAATTTCTTTTATAATTGAAATTCATGTATTAAGTGTTTGTATATTTGATTATATGAATGACTGAAATTGATATATGAATGACCTAAACTAACTTGATTTAGACTAAAATTGTTATTTATTTACCTAAACTTCTATTGGCCTAGAAACCCGTCTGAAATTTAGTCATTAGGAGTAAATCTTGGATAGTCCCCGGTTTGGGACTTTTCTTGAATACTTAATCTCACTTAGGATGTAAGTGTATAATGTGTATTCGGTTTTCAAGAAGTTTCATCAACACTCCCCCCTTTGTTCTCTAAGTACATATGTAGGTGGATATTTGCCCATCTACATCGATGTACTTAGATAACTATGGGAAAATACTGCAAAATTTTTCTTGAAAACTAATCACACATTATACACTTACTAGTGAGATTAGGTGTTCAAGAATTGGATATGCAGTACACATTCATTATTGAACCATAAACCCTAATTTGTAAACCATAAACCCTAAATCCTAATATGTAAACCCTAAACCATAATTTGTAAGCCCTTATCCCTAAATCCTAAATGATAAACCCTCATCTATAAACCCTTATGCCTAAACCCTAATCATGTAAACCATAATCATGTAAACCTTAAATCGTAATACTTGTTTGCTCTTTGATCATAGAATGGATAGATCATGGATTTCCATTCTAAATTGCACCCCAGAGTTTATTACTGATCTTGATCAGTTTATAATATTTATGAAGGAACATATACAACTTGGAGATAGGTTCTATTTGTAGGGAAATCGAGCACATATATAGGCAGCAGAAACAAAAAGAATGCCCATTTCCCAAAATAGCAAGATCGCGTCAACAACAATGTATCTAGGAAGGAAAGGTTTCAAGGTTATACCTTGTCCTAGAGCAAGTCCAACGACATTACCCTTGCAGCAGTATGCTTCTTCTTCTTCAGGCAGCAAAATGCTCCTTCAGCAGCGACAACACTCGAACAATCGTCTCCATCGACCTCCTAGTGCAACACCACAGATAGCGGTTGACGATGTCCTCCTAGCGACAAACGTTGTCAACCCGCAAAATGCAAATGAGGTTGAATACAAGGTTGAAAGAATTCGTAGTTCAAGAGGTTGTGAAGTTGCGTGATGTTGGGATCATCTATCCCATTTCTGACAACCCTTGGGTGAGTCCCATCTAAGTTGTGCCCAAAAGGGTGGAATCACCGTAGTCCAAAATGAAGATGGAGAGATGATGCTAGTGAGAAAACAATCCAAGTGGAGGATGTGTGTGGATTATAAAAATTCGAATGAGAAGACAAAGAAAGACCACTTCCCTCTCTCATTCATTGAGCCAATCTTGGAGAGAATTACAAGATATAGTTTCTATTGCTTTCTTGATGGCTACTCAGGATACTTCCAAGTGGAAATGCATCTAGTGGATCAAGAGAAGACCACATTCACATGTCCAAGTGGTACCTTTGCTTATAGGAGAATGCCTTTCAAGATTTATAAAGCCCCATATACTTTCCAAAGATGTGTCACATCCATTTTGTAGACATGTTAGATTCTTATCTTGAGGTTTTTGTGGATAAATTTTAGTGTTTGACAAGTCTTTTGATGAATGTTTGTCTCACCTCACAACTATTCTTAAAAAATGTGTTATGGTCTATTTGGTTCTATCTTGGGAGAAAAGTCACTTCACAGTGTCAAGGGTATTGTTCTTGGTCATAGAGTATCTAAAACTGGAATTGAAGTTGACAAGGATAAAGTGGGCCTCAATTCTACTCTAACCCTTCCTTCCACCATAAGACATGTTAGTTCTTTCTTGGGGTATGCATTTTTCTATCACTATTTTATAGATTTTAGCAAGATTTCTAGACCATTGTGTCATTTGCTTGAGATAGACATTAAATTCAATTCTATGACAAATGCATTGAAGCTTTCAACCACTTGAAGCACGAGTTGATTTCTACTCCCATTATGCATCCCTCGAGTTTCTCTTTGCCATTTGAGATCATGATCAATCACTAGATATGGCAGTGGGGGTTGTGCTTGGACAAAGCATTGTCCAGATACCACTACCATCTATTATGCAAGTAAGTCACTTGATGAAGCTCAATGGAACCACACTACCATAGAGAAAGAATTTCTTGTCGTGATGTTTTCTGTTGACAAGTTCCATTCATATGTTCTATAAAACAAGGTGATTGTTTATATCAGCCATGGAACTCTTAAATATCTCATGTTGAAGAAGGACTCAAAGCCTAGGTTGATCTTCTGGATTCTATTGCTCCAAAAATTTCATTTGGAAACTATTGATAAGAAATGGATTGAAAGCTCTACAGTCAATCACCTCTCTTGTATTGAAGCACCCTATGATGATGTGAACAAAATCAAGGAGACAATGCCCCATGAGAAGCTCCTTGTTCTTGACTTTACTCAAACACCATGGTACAAGCACATACCCAACTTGTTGGTGAGTAGAAGAGTACCAAGCACATGGACTAGGGAAGAAAGTAGAAGGGTGTTTGCTATGGTGAAGAGCTATGTGTGGGATGACCCACATCTTTTTAAATATTACTTTGATCAACTCATAAGGAGGTACATTCTAGAAAGTGAGAAGTAAGAAATTCCCTCCATGTGCCATTCTAGCATATGTGGAGGAAAGTTTTATGGAAAATGGACAGCCGAAAAAGCTCTCCAATGCGGTTTCTATTGACCAACCTTGTTCAAGGATTCTCATGAATATTTTAAAACTTGTTTGAAGTGCCAAAAAGTGGGCACAATCTAAAAGAGGGACATGATTCCTCTATCTCCTATTCTTGTAGTGGAGGTGTTTGATGTTTGGGGTATTGACTTCAAGGATCCGTTCCCCCCTTCTTATGGGTATCTGTACATCTTGGTGGTTGTGGAATACATCTCCAAGTGGGTTGAAGCAACAACTACAAGAACAAATGACCACAAGGTAGTGTGAGAGTTTGTCAAGTCAAGCATCTTTATCCAGTTTGGTGTACTAAGAGCTTTGATTAGTGATGATGGAAGTCATTTCATCCATAAAGCCTTTGAGAGTTTGTTGAAATGGCATGATGTGAATCATTATGTGGCTACTTGATAACACCCAAATCTATGCGTATTATCTATGCATTTTATCTATAGTTTTGTGTCACTTTAGTCTTAATTTGCCCTTAATAAACCATGTTTCTTATCTCCTTATAATTTATGCCCCTTTTCTAAATAAAGACCACTCAACTAGCCAATTTTGGGACTTGCAGGAACCAGACTTGAGAAGACATATTTACTTCATGATTTCTCCCCAAATCCACACGTTTTTGCAGTAGTGAAGTCTACACCATGACCGCGGTCCATTGTGACCGCGACCCTCACCATCACCACAGCCGCGACCGCGGCCCACATGGTCCCGACCGTGACCATGGCCAGGGCGCACACCGCGAATGCGACTGAACTAACTGTGACTGAGGTTTACACCTCGACCGTGGTGCCCATCCCCAACCAAGGTGATCAGCCTGCCTCAACTGCGACCACAAAAGGCACCTCAGCCACATAACCGCAACCATAGGTCCTCGCCACGACCGCGGTAGTTGAAGCTGTGATCTAGTTCAGAGCCGCGATCACACCGCCTATAAATACCCATCCCTCTCCACCTGAAGAGGGGTTCGGATCTAGGGTGTTTTTCCAACAATTGGTCTCGACCCAGTGAGGTTCCCGAAGTGCCTTTGGAGAGTCTGGAGGTCCAAAGGGGTCGAAGTGCTCGTTCTATGCCCGCCTCTTCAACATGATTTCATCTTCCACCACTTTTCCACCTCCATTAACTGACTGAGCTACTGTTTGGAGAGGATCTAGAGAGGAAGGAGGCCAAGGTGTCCAGATGACCAAGGAGGAGGGCCTAAAATATGAGATCCGGCCTATATGGAGGCTAAGGAGTGAGAGTTGTTGGATCAATGGGCTCTAGAAGGGGGGGGGTTGAATAGAGCTTAACAATTCTCACAAAATTGATTAAACCACCAAATTATATTAATTGCAGAAACTTAAACAAGAAATAATTTGATGACTTAATCTAACATGCACAATAAGGATGAGAGTCAAGGAAGAGAAAGCACTTGTATAGGGGGTTTAGAGTGGTTCCATGTCCTAAATTTAGGAGCAATGTCACTCCACTACCTAGAGTGGGTTAGTCTCTAGGATTTACAATCTTGGTACTCTTATATTCCACAATAAGATTACAAGATACAAAAACCACACATACAAGGGCCTAGTACCTCAAGAAAATATCTTCAACCTATATAAGGAGCTTACCCACTTGAAGCATGGAGTCTTTAACCATCAACATGGACTTACCCACTCCTTTCTTCAAGTCTTCTACCTTCAAGGGATTACCTATCTTCCTTGAGCATTGCCTTGCTTCTCTCCTTCACATGGAAATCTGGAGCACCTATCTCCTTCACTTGGAGACATGGAGCAGCTTGCCTTCTTCAACCTTGAAGAACAACACCTCCTTCTCCTTCACTTGGAGAGGGATTTTCAACTATCTTCAATGGGAACTTAGGTTGGAAGATGGAGGAGGAGAGCTTTACAACAAAATCGATATTCAAACGGTCAATCGAGTTTGTCCTGGGGAAACTTGATCGATCCCTGAAGATCATTTTGGTCAGCCACTTGATCGGTCGAGTTCTGTGTAAATACAACTCGACCGATGCTATCTTCAGAAAATTGACTAAGGATGATCGGTCGAGTTTTAAGGATGGGAAACTCGACCGACCAAGTGCCTGAAATCAATTTTCTAAATTATATCTAAAGTGTTTAAAGCTTGGTGTTTTATGTCCCAATAAATTTTCTCACCTTAGTTACAAGTCAATTCATCATTACAAGTGATTACAAAAATGTTCTAAGGTCATTTACATAGAAATCCCAAAATGCACACTTGTAGCTATTTTGACTTGAACTTGAGCCATTTTAGGGCTTTGGATTTTGGATCCTTTTCATGTACCTAATGCCTGCAGACAATCTTAAACACACATATCAGATACATATGAATGGAATGGTTAAGTCATTATCAACATATATGCAATGTATAACCTCTAGGTCAACATTCTCCCCCTTTTTGACAATGACAAACCATTCCTCAAGAATATTGAAAAGGATGTGAAAGTTATACCTTTGTCTTGTGAATTAGGGGGATTCATGATATGAATAATGTGAATTGCTCCCCCTCAATCTATGCTTCCTCTAATCTGCATGGTTAGTTTCTATACACATAGCAATACCAATATATATGTAATGTGTAGTCCTTTGCAAGTTCACATAATGGACAGTGAATTGAACAAGAAAAGGATCTCACAAGCAAAAGCAATATTATAGCACAGAAAAACCAATATGATTGAGTTTCAAGACATGAGCTATCACTTGAAATATCTCTCCCCCTTTTGACATTATCAAAAAGGTAGGGGGTGTAGAAGAGCATAAGGCAGGTCTTCTCCAAAACTCAACCAAACATGTATGCAATGGAGTAAACAACAATTCAAAGGCATATATCACACACAGATAAAAGATAACATACAATCCAAGTCATGATCAAAATATAACTCAAGATGGCACCAACACATAGGATAAAAATAGAGGAAAAACCATAGTGCACATCAAGGACAGTACAACTCAGATGTATGTCCTCAGAAGAGCAACTACATAACATAACAACGATAAAACAAAGATAAGAAATGGTACAACTTAGAAGAATGTGCCATGATGTTTCTAATACAAAATAGTCTAGAAAGATATATATGATAAGCATGCTAGACTAAAAATGAAGACACCACCTAAACGTCTAAGCTATCTAGGTCAACAACGTCCTCATCACCAGGAGTGTAGTCCTCATCCCCGTCAGAAGGCGGAACAGCAGTGCCAGCATCAAAACCAACACCAACACCAACACCATCACCATCACCATCGTCGGAAGCATCCTCGTCGTCACCGTCATCAGCATCAGCATCATCATCCTCAGCCTGGTATGACATCTCCTCATCAGCAGGAGGGTCAAAAGAATGACCGGGCCAGCGGGCATTCTGCTCAGCCCAAGACATACCAAGAGCATGAAGCTCATTGGCCTATGGGAAGGACAGAGTAGAGTCACCCAAAGAGGCTAGCAGAGTGGCCAGGGGGCCGTCATGTAACAGTAGAACAGTAGGAACGGAACCACCAACATCAAAAGGTGGCAGAGCAGCAACGGAAGGCTTGGGAGCAGGATAGTAATGCTCATATGCATATGAAGCATAGCCACTACCGAGGTATGGATGGTAGGTGGGGTAGGGTGATGCACATGATAGGTTCATGTGAGACATTATGGAACATAGATCTTGGTGCAGGTGGTCCTGAACCTGTTGATTGTATGCCTATTGATGCATCATATAACCCATAAGGGTTTCATTTGACACACAAAAATATGCACGACTGGGTCTAGGAGGAGGCTGCGGTGGTGGAGCTTGGGTTGAGGAGGATGGGGTAGCTGAAGCGGCTGCAGAGGCAGAAGCACCAGAGGCAAAGGAAAACACAAACACAAACTTTTGAAGAGTGGTTTCACTAATACAAACACCTTTCCTGGAGACCGGATAATGGAAGTCAGAAAAGAGACATTTGTCAGTGGCGAACTTGAAAAAACCACAGATCAAAGTCGGGTAGGGTGGGTGGGTGCCTTTGGTGTTCTTTCCAGTGTCAAAGTAGGTCATGTGATGTAAGATATACCTGGCCCACTTGACACCAATATTGTTTAACAAACAATACATAATGACTGCGGTGTTTTCGACAATGTCTGTTTGATTTCTCTTTGGATGGACATTACAGTTAATCACCAGAGCCAATATGCGCCTCTTTAGGTCAAGAGAGGAGGAGGACAGGGTGGACTTCTTCTTATAGGCCATGTCAGGTTTCTTCAAAAACTGATGAACATCCGGCAACGTCAATTCATGGTGTTTGTAAAAACCTTCTGGGTCAAGAAGATTGAAATACTCTCCATAATCCTTACACCATGTGTCATTTTCCTCATCTCTGGCAAAAAAGACATTTAAAGTATCCTCGGAAAGTTGGAAACGACGACCAACGATCATAGAAGTAAGAATTACTTGAGTATTCGATGGTGGGATGAGCGAATCATAGTTCCAACGCAAGTTGGCATAGAACTCGTGAACAACTTTAGTGCTTGACATGGAGTTGTGAAAGCAGTCATGTTCGATCGCTAGGGCAGACAAATGGTGGGAGGCGAGAAGCTGAGAAACAGAGGCAATAATCGCTTGATACCTAGGGGAAGGCTCGATCAAAGCATGAAAAGGAAAAGGGCTTTGGGGAAGAAGGTCCTTGTACCTATTTACAGCTTCAACTGACACAAAAGAGGTATTATCAAATGGAATCAAATGATTATTAGATGAGGAAGCTGGAGCATTGCTTGGAATAGGACATTTTCTTCTATGAGAAGCCATGGAAACGAAAACGAGATGAAAAACGTGCAAACAAGCAATGTCAAACCTCAAACGCCGAACAAAAACCACCAATGATGCCTAGGGAGTTCAAGATCAAGGTTTCTAGGTCGATCTAGGGCTGGGAGCGGGAGGTTTAGGGCAGGGTTTGAGAGCTTAGGGCTAAGAGGTGAGGAATCGATCATCTATTTTCTAGTTGAGAGGGAAAAAAGATGGCCGATCCTAACTTTTAAGTTGTCTCAGCCCGCGGATCGGTTGAGTTCTGTGTATGGAAAACTTGACCGAACGGTCCATTGAAGACTTGCTCTCGACTCCTGATCGGTCGACTTTTTTAGGGTGAAAACTCGACCGAAGGCCAACCTGACCTAAAAGTCACATACTTAGTTTCTAGCCATATACATGCCAATTAAATTTATTTTTCCATTCTATTATGTATCATTAACATACTTAGGCACATTTAGCTCATCACAGGGCACTATTTTGCGATAAAACATGGAATTCGATAAAAACCCAAAAACAAGCAAAAACTAAGCATGTTTATAAGCAAATTAGGCACATTTAAACATGTATAGGCAAAAACAAGGTGAAGAAAGACATGAGCAAACATATAGGAAAGTGAAAACTAGCTAGATCACATGGAAATATCATTCAAATCAACAATAAGAAGTTTAGATCGAATAAAATTAAATTGATCTCTAGCTAGAGGTTTTATAAAGATATCTGCCAATTGATTTTTCGTGTCCACATGCGTGTTATAAATATCCTTCTTAGCAATGTGATCACGGAGAAAGTGATGGCGAACCTCTATATGCTTGGATCTACTATGCAATATAGGATTGTAAGATATATTAATTGCACTAGTATTGTCACAAAAGATAGAAGAAGCATCAAAAAATATGTTGAAGTCTTGGAGCATTTGCTTCATCCATAGGACCTATGCACAAGAGCTCCCAATTGCAATATATTCAGCCTCAGTAGTTGATAATGCCACTGTACTTTGTTTCTTAGAGAACCAAGACACTAAGCATGGTCCTAGAATGAAGCAAGTGCCACTTGTGCACTTTCTATCAACCAAACACCCTGCATAATCCGCATCACTATATGCTCTAAGAGTAAAATTCCTTGATTTAGGATACCATAGTCCAAAATTTTGGGTTTTGTCTACGTACCTCAAAATCCTCTTAACAACAATAAGATGCGACTTATTAGGGATAGATTGAAAGCGAGCACACAAGCCAACACTAAACATAATATCAGGTCTAGAGGCAGTTAAATAGAGTAAACTTCCAATCATACCTCTATAGAGATTCTCATTTACCTTCTCACCTTCTCCATCTTTGTCAAGTTTGGCGGTGTTGGACATGGGTGTATCCATCGGGTTCATGTTCTCCATCCCAAAGTGATTGAGCAGTTCATTTGTGTACTTGCCTTGGTTGATGAAGTTTCCTTCTTTTGTTTACTTGATTTGAAAGTCGAGGAAGAAAGTCAACTCACCCATCATGCTCATTTCGAACTCACTCTGCATAAGAGAACTAAACTCCTTGCAAAGATCAAGATCAGTCCCGCCAAAAATGATATCATCAACATAGATTTGAATTATAAGAAAATGGTTTGAAATGTGTTTTAGGAACAAGGTAGAATCAACTTTGCCCATGAAATACCCGTTATCTAACAAAAAGTTATTTAATTTCTCATACCAAGCTCGAGGTGCTTGTTTGAGTCCATAGAGAGCTTTTTGCAACAAATAAACATGATTGGGTAACTTGTCATTTTCAAAGCTCGGAGGTTGAGCAACAAATACTTCCTCCTCGATTGTACCATTCAAAAACACACTTTTAACATCCATTTGATATAACAAGAAATTTTTGTAACTAGCAAAGGCAAGTAACATACGAATAGATTCTAATCTAGCAACAAGAACATAAGTTTCATCAAAGTCAATACCTTCCTGTTGGTTGTAACCTTGTGCTACTAACCTTGCTTACCTCACTTACCTCACTTACCTCACATACATCTTCACTAGTAGAGGCCATGAGAGCAAGATGACATTCTCCATCTTCAGAGCTTGAGGAGCTTGAAGAAGACTCCTCCCAAGCTGCATGGGCTGCATCTCTTGATCTTCTTTCTTTCTTGTCCTTCCTATTGTACTTGCCTTCTCTCTTGTGCTCCTTATCTTTCTTGTGGCTTCTCTTGTGGTGGCTCTTCTTGGCCTTGGGGCAGTCACTCTTGTAGTGGCCTTTTTGACCACACTCATAGCACCTTGGAGTTGAAGAGGAGGGCTTGCTCTTGAAGTGTTTGCCCTTTGAGTAGTTTGCCTCATGATCATTAGGACCTTCATCTTCACTTGAGGAAGGGCTGGGGGACTTCAAAGCAAGTTGTTGTTGCCGCACCATTTCTTCAATTTGTGCTTTGAAGGCTGTGTCTTTTATCTTCTTGGACTCTTTTTCTTCTCTCTTCTCTTCCTCTTCTTGCTTGTCCAACCTAGGCTCATGGGCTTGAAGGTTTCCAACCAGCTCCTCGGTTGAAAGCTCACTTAGCTTGTACACCTCTTCAATGGATGTCACCTTGGGCTCCCATCTCTTTGGAAGAGATCTTAAGATCTTGGAGTTGATGGTGCCTTTGTCTAGCACACTCCCAAGGGCTGCCAATCCATTTATGATGATATTGAGCCTAGTGTACATATCAACCACTCTCTCATTCTTACCCATCTTGAAGTTCTCTAGAAGACCACCAAGCATGTAGATCTTGGCTTCCTTCACTTGCTCGGTTCCTTCATAGGTGACACATAATTTATGCCATATCTCATGTGCAGTGTCCCATGAGGAGATCCGGTTGAACTCAGATGGAGTGAGGGCGGCATAGATGATGCTCACAACTTTGGCGTTGAGTTGAGCATGCTTCATTTCAACTTCAGTCCATGTGGTGATGTCCCCCTTTGGATCTTCATATTTGAGATGGACTATCTTCCACATTTCATAGCTCACACCTTGAAAGTAGAACTACATCCTTCTCTTCCAATAGATGAAGTTGGTGCCATCGAAGACCGGAGGTCTCATGGAGAAGCTTCCTTCTAGGTTAAGCGCACTAAGTGCCGAATCACCCATCTTCTCCTACTTGTTGAAGTAGCTTGGAGAAGACCTACTATGATACCACTTGTTGGATCAATGGGCTCTAGAAGGGGGGGTTGAATATAGCTTAACAATTCTTACAAAATTGATTAGACCAACAAATTATATTAATTGCAGAAACTTAAACAAGCAACAATTTGATGACTTAATCTAACATGCACAACAAGGATGAGAGACAAGGAAGAACAAGAACTTGGACAGGTGGTTTAGAGTGGTTCCATGTCCTAAACTTAGGAGCAATGTCAGTCCACTACCTAGAGTGGGTTAGTGTCTAGGATTTGCAATCTTGGTACTCTTATATTCCACAATAAGATTACAAGATACAACAGCCACACATCCAAGGGCTTAGTACCTCAAGCAAAGAACTTCAACCTATAGAAGGAGCTTACCCACTTGAAGCATGGAGTCTTCAGCCATCAACATGGACTTACCCACTCCTTTCTTCAAGTCTTCTGCCTTTAAGGGATTACCTATCTTCCTTGAGCGTTGCCTTGCTTCTCTCCTTCACCTGGAGATCTGGAGCACCTATCTCCTTCACTTAGAGACCTGGAGAAGCTTGCCTTCTTCAACCTTGAAGAACAACACCTCCTTCTCCTTCACTTGGAGAGGTATCTTCAACTATCTTCAATGGTAATTTAGGTTGGACGATGGAGGAGGAGAGCTTTACAATAATACAGGGAGTAGCTCTCTTACACAGGAACCTATCTCACTCATACTCACAAATTTGACTTGAAGGTAGAAAGAGAAAGGGACTCAAAGGCTTAGAACACTCTCATCTATGGTAGAACTAATTTTGCAATGAAAGAGTATCCTTGGAATGAACTCCAAGTGTCCTATATATAGCTGAGGGTGTTGCTTTGAGTTAGGTGAACTCTTGGGCTGAAATATAGCCGTTTTCCACAAGAAAACGTCTCTATTTGCGATCAAATAACCCACCAACAGTCACATCACTTTTTTTTCCTGCAAATTCCGTACAATGCAATCGGTCGAGTTTCAATAAAGGTAACTCGACCGATCAAGTAAATGACAAAACTGATATTCAAACGGTCGGTCGAGTTTGTCCTGGGGAAACTCGACCGATCCCTGAAGATTGTTTTGGCCAGCCACTTGATCGGTCGAGTTTTGTGTAAACACAACTCGACCGATGCTATCTTCAGAAAATTGACTAAGGATGATCGGTTGAGTTTTAAGGCTGGGAAACTTGACCAACCAAGTGCCTGAAATCAATTTTATAAATTGCATCTAAAGTGATTAAAACTTGGTGTTTTATGCCCCAATCTATTTTCTCACCTTAGTTACAAGTCAATTCATCATTACAAGTGATTACAAAATGTTCTAAGGTCATTTACATAGAAATACCAAAATGCACACATGTAGCTATTTTTACTTGAACTTGAGCCATTTTAGGGCTTTGGATTTTGGATCCTTTTCATGTACCTAATGCCTGCAAACAATATTAAACACACATATCAGATACATATGAATGGAATGGTTAAGTCATTATCAAAATATAGGTAATATATAACCTCTAGGTCAACAAGAGCCACCTCTCCTCTACAGGCTTAATCTCTTCATCTTCCTCCTTATTTCTTTTGTTCCCCTTGGTGTCTTGTACAACGATGTTCTTCCATCTTTGTTCGGGGCCAACTATGCTTGTCTATGGCTAGTTGGGCTCCTTCTGGGCCATGTAACCCGTTTTGGGCATGTTTGTGTTCTTTTACCTAAGGAAAGTAGTTTTATTCTATATTTATAGTATGTTGCTTGTTTTATCTTCTCTCTTTGGTTATGATTGCTAGATTGGTTGATCTCTTTCTAGTTTGAACTGCTATTTTTTCCTGCATCGAGAGATCCATTATAGGAATAGATGAGAGTTGGTAGTTTGGATCAGAATCTGAGAGGAGGACGGTTTGAGGTCCCTTGTTCCTAACATTCCAGAATGCTCTATGACCTGAGAGGGAGCTTAGAGGATTCTGGGGTGTTGATTTGTCATCCTCGAGAGAGGTTAGATGGCATATTGTTGATGGTTTTAGTCACGCTACGCGAGAGCAAGCGGGACGACCCCACAGGAATAGATACCACAATGCGTACTATGTTTGGTTTTATGATGCTTGCTTAAGTGTTCAAGGGTTGCCTACGCCCGAGAACGGGCACTTAGACTGCCCAGATTGCGGTTACATAGCCATGAACTCTTTCTCTCTGATTAGTAGAATCCTACAAACTCCATTTTATTTTGTTTTCTTTTCTTTTCTTTGTTTTGTTTTAGTTCGTGACAACCCGCTAGACTAGTTCTAGCATATATTTTCCTCAACCATCGCTTTTGGCTTATCTGACCCAAGAATGAAATCTTATGGTGTTCTAATGTCACGACATCCCTCTATTCGACCCCATAATAAAAGTTGCAGGCATCCTAAAAGGATTCAAGTTTATAAATGTAAATTTTGATTCCTTCCCTTGTCCCGCGTTCATATCTGGACGTGAGAAAAAGGAGGCAATCAACTTTTTGGCATAGTTTATGGGGAGTAACCACCAAAAAGTTTGAACCACTCCTTCTGTGCGATCAACTTTTTGGCACCGTTGCCGGGGAGTAACCGCCAAAAAGTTCGACCCACTCCTTCTGGGCGAACAACTTTTTGGCGTCGTTGCTGGGGACGTGGTTTTTCCACGTTTACACACCTAGTAGATTTTGTTCTATCACTATAAGCCCGTATATATATGCATAGTTTTCCCCTTGCTTTACACATACTTGTTCATATATACTGAATACCTTTTTCAGCCATGGATCTCGCTTCGGCAAGACAAGTTATCTTGTCCACCTGTCCTCCTGAGTTTTTCCACAGTTCCGACTGCTGGCAAATAATTGAAGGTCGTGCTCTACAACTAGTCGAGTTATACTTACCTCCACCATCATCATATGTCGAGATTCCAACAACGGAGACTGCCAGTCAGCCCTCGACTCCCGTGCTATCATGGGATCAAGAACTGATTAAGGCAGTGGAGTCGGCTAGGGAAAGTATTCACACACTCACCTCCTTAGCCCCTCATCTCCAAGAAGATGTTGATCCAATGCAACAACTACTAGAAGAGCAGGATCGTCATCTCAAACTAGTCACTGAGGATGTAGACCGCAGTAGAAGTCTCTTTGAACTCTTGAGCAAGGATCCATCCAAGCGCATCGGTTTGATACAACAGATTCCCCTCATATTTGCATGGTAGAATTGACGGGTCTTGAAAGCATTACTGCTCAAATACAACAACTTCATGATAAAGATGTTGAATAGGACAGGAGGCACCAAGAGCTCATCAATTTGGTTACAATCCGGTTACAACTGCCATCACAAGACAATGAAGAATTTAGTCATCAAGACCATTCCATTGGGTCTGAACTGGAGTATGCACCATCATCCTATTCAGACCATCAACTGGATTCATCAGGATTTTTCTATGAAGACCAACCCACTTTGGGAAACCCTTCATTCTATCCAGATGACCGAGATGATGAACCAATGGAAGATATGAGTCATAGACATGAATGGTTCGATGATGATGATGATGAAGACTCTTATCCTCAGAATGATAGCCAAACAACCTCGCATCTAGAGGGTTGGTTTGAGGAACCCGAGTCTGACACTGAACCAGACTTGAGTGACATCTCTCATATTAAGACTTGTCATTTTGCTTTGAGCATTATGCCAACCATGATTTGGAACAACTTGTTCAATGACGATGACGACAACCACTTGACATGGAGCAGTGATTATACTTATGACAATGAGTTGGAGCAGCACAAACCTCCATTTGTGCTCATACCTTTACAAGGTAGGGTGGACATCAAGGGGACAAGATGGATGGTTCACTACAACATGGCCGCTGAGCATGAAGATACCCCTGACTCCATGCCAGGTGATAAGCTTGGGGTGGTAGAACCACAAAATATTCTTTAAGGAGTACTTCTTGTTCAGAAGATGATTAGATGACTCAGACTGTACATGAAGATTTATCTGAGCATCCAATCTCAAATGTAGAGATGGAGAGAGAAGATATGAGTCCTCCAAAATATATCCAACCTCTCTCATCCATCTCATCCTATGTTGACATCCTAAGACCTTCATATTTAGATTCATATAATGAAAGGTACCCTGAGGATGATATGCCGAAGAATTCATCCCAGTGCAGTTCAAGCCACTTCCAGCACAAAGATGACTTCACCGAGTCACCGGATTTCACTTCGCTTCTTTGGACTCAGCAAGGCCAATACATCCACCTATTCTACTCCTATTATGTGGCGGAACCCTTTGGCAAGACACAGGTGACACTAGTCCCAAAACATAGGATTTGGGACCCCAATGTCAGTATCGTGGGGCAGCCACCCCCTTTTCTCTTACCCACCCTCCCACCCTTTTATTACAATAAATTTTTGCTATTCATTGTTCTTGTTAGTTAGTTTCTTTCCTATAACTGTTTTTATATCCTTGCATCCATGCATCATCTGTAGAAATTCAATAACTGCCGTTAAAATCATGCATTCCTGCCTCACTATTTCAAGTTTACGTCTTGCTCGAGGACGAGCAAAGTTTTAAGCTTGGGGTGGTAGGCTTCGCCTTTCTATCTCTCCATCCTTTTAACATGAATGTTTACTTCCTGCATTTAGTTTTAAAATTTTCAATTTTTTTTAGCTTTTTAGCTTTGCAATTATGGCTATATGGTGTGAATCTAATAGATAAATGATTGACTTTATGCCTAAATGCACAATTTTCATCTTTAAAATTGCTTGACCTTTCGCTTGACTTGCTCTTTGACTCTTTCCTTGAGTTTGGAAATGAATATAAGGCTATGTCCCTTTTTCATAGCTTAAAGCTAAATTCCCTTGATCTATGTCGTGAATGGCAAATCCATGGTAAAGGACTGTTGGAATGAGCTAAAACACGATCAAAGAATTCTAGTTGTGGTTTCACGAGCTTGCCTCTATTCTAAGGATTCTTGAATCATAATTGTAACTTTTCACACAGGTGTCAAGCAGATCATGATAGGCTTTGAGCTATGATCAAGATGAAGTGTTTTTCCTTGATGGACTACGTGCCTTATCACATTAGATTGAGTCAAAAAGATGAAAAATATATTAAAAAATGTGCAAAAGAGGCTTGGCCGCCCACAAAATCTCAAAATATCTATATAGTTCTCACCCAAGCCTACAAATAGAATGCAGACGATAAAAGCCTGAGTGTGAACAATAAATGAGCATTGTTTCCTCTTTTACAAGAGTTGAGGATGGTACCCAGCCGGTGTATGACTGCACTCATGAACGCGGGTATGTCGTGCGTGGTAGTATCACTCCAAATGCTCATTAGAGAGTCACTAGGAACCCCTAGGATACCTATGAGATCATCTCAGTAGCAGGGTTGGTTCGAGCGTAGTACGAGGAGTTTGTCTCACTACTTTGGACCAACTGGTTCAGACTGCAGGGACTGTTGCTCGTTACATGGAGAAACCTGACGTAGATCAAGATCCTCAGAAGTCATTAGAGTCTTTTGCTTTGTTTCTTAAGGACATGAATAAGTGAGAGGCACGGTGTTCCTGATCGGTATGCATGGAATCATGGTGATGGCTCATTGCTCATCACCCTTGAGATCACCTATGTGACAATTCTTTCATATTTAAACAATTATGATTCAAACACCCATGAGTATCGACATGATGTAGTGAATTTGCTTAATCTTGCCTGGAAACTCTTTGATCTTGCTTTAGCAGGACTGTGGTTGATTGGTGGGGGTTTGTTCTGAAATGACATGGATTAGGAGAATAGATGCTTTAAACTATTTTTCTTAACCTTAGCATCTGTTGCCAAGCTTAATTTGGATGTTATCTTTTTGTTCTTTGAGCACAGTTTTGCTTGAGGACAAGCAAGTTTTAAGCTTGGGGTAGTTGATAACACCCAAATCTACATGTATTATGTATGCATTTTATCTATAGTTTCATGTCACTTTAGTCTTAATTAGCCCTTAATAAACCATGTTTCTTATTTCCTTGTAGTTTATGCCCCTTTTCTAAATAAAGACTGCTCAACTAGCCACATTTGGGACTTGCAGGCACCAGACCTGAGAAGACATATTTACTCCATGATTTCTCCCCAAATCCACACATTTTTGCAGCAGCAAAGTCTACACCACGACCACGATCCACATGGTCCCGACCGTGACTGTGGCCAGGACGCACATCACGACCGCGGCCCTCACCATCGCCACAACCACGACCGTGGCCCACATGGTCCCGACCACGACCGCGGCCAGGATGCACACCGTGACCGCGACTGAACTAACTGCAACTAAGGTTTACACCTCGACCGTGGTGCCCAGCCCCAGCCAAGGTGGTCAGCTGGCCTCAAACGTGATTGTGGAAGGCACCTTGGCCACATAACCGCGACCAGAGGTCCTCACCGCGACTGCAGTAGTTGAAGCCGCGATCTAGTTTAGAGCAACGATCACACCGCATATAAATACCCGTCCCTCTCCACTTGAAGAGGGGTTCAGATCTGGGGTGTTTTTCCAACAATTGGTCTCGACCCAATGAGGTTCCCGGAGCGTCGTTGGAGAGTCTGGAGGTTCGAAGGGGCCGAAGTGCTCGTTCTACGCCTGCCTCTTTAGCATGCTTTCATCTTACACCGCTTTTCCACCTCCATACGCCGAACGAGCTGCTGTTTGGAGAGGATCTAGAGAGGAAGGAGGCCAAGGTGTCTGGATGACCAAGGAGGAGGGCCTAAAAGACGAGATCTGGCCTATACAGAGGCTAAGGAGAGAGAGCCACCTCTCCTCTACAGGCTTAATATCTTCTCCTTCCTCCTTATTTCTTCTGTTCCCCTTGGTGTCTTGTACAACGATGTTCTTCCATCTTTGTTTGGGGCCAACTACGCTTGTCCATGGCTAGTTGGGCTCCTTCTGGGCTATGTAGCCCATTTTGGGCATGTTTATGTTCTTTTACCTAAGGAAAGTAGTTTTATTCCATATTTATAGTACGTTGCTTGTTTTATCTTCTCTCTTTGGTTATGATTACTAGATTGGTTGATCTTTTTCTAATTTGAACTGCTATTTCTACCTGCATCGAGTGATCTATTGTAGGAATATATGAAAGTTGGAAGTTTGGATCAGAATTTGAGAGGAGGACGGTTCGAGGTCCCTTGTTCCTAACATTCTATAATGCTCTAAGACCTGAGAGGGAGCTTAGAGGATTATGGGGTGTTGATTTGTCATCCTCGAGAGAGGTTAGATGGCATATTGTTGATGGTTTTAGTCATGCTACGCGAGAGCGAGCGGGATGACCCCACAGGAACAGATACCACAATGTGTACTATGTTTGGTTTTATGATGCTTGCTTAAGTGTTCGAGGGTTGTCTACGCCTGAGAACGGGCACTTAGACTACCCAGATTGTGGTTACATAGCCAGGAACTCTTTCCCTATGATTAGTAGAATCCCACAGACCCCGTTTTATTTTGTTTTCTTTTCTTTTCTTTGTTTTGTTTTAGTTCGTGACAACCCGCTAGATTAGTTCTAGCATATATTTTCATCAACTATAGTTTTGGATTATCTGACTCAAGAACAAGATCTGTGGCGTCCTAAACGTCACCACATCCCTGTGTTCAACCCCGTATATCTACTTCGACCCCATAATAAAAGTTGTGGGTGTCTTAGAAGGTTTTAGGTTACAATTGTAAAGCTTGATTCCTTCCCTTGTCCCATGTTCGTATCTGGACACGAGAAAAAGGAGGCGAACACTACTCCTTACCACCCTCAAACTAGTGGTCATTTGAGTTGGCCAATTGGGAGATAAATCTCATCCTTGAGAAGACGGTGAGACCAGACTGCAAGGATTGGTCTCTATGTCTCAATGAATAAATATAGGACAACATTCAAGGCCCCTATGAGCACCACACCATTCAAGATTGTATATGGGAAAATTGTCACCTACCCATGGAATTGAAACACAAGGCATTGTGGGCCTTAAAGTCTACGGACATGGATTTGGACACCGTTGGGGCTAGAAGAAAACTACAGATCCATGAATTAGAGGATATGATGCATAAGGCCTATGAGTTGTCCAAGACCTACAAGGAAAGAATCAAGTTCTTACATGACAAGTTGATAAAAAAGAAATATTTTGAGCCAAACAATGGGTATGATTGTGCAATTCAAGGATGAAACTCTTCCATGGGAAGCTTAGATCAAGGTGGGAAGGATCATACCAAGTGAAACATGTGTATCCATCTAGTGATATAGTAGACAATGAAAAAGGAGGTGTGAAGGAGTTCATCATCAATGGGCAAAGGTTGAAGGCCGTTGTTGAAGTTGGGATGGACAAGGCTGATCAAAGCTTTAACATTGTCATGCTAGTTGAGTAAACCTTGATTGTTGAAAGGATATGCTTAAATGAACATGAGAGACACGAGAGAGACATATACTACAAAGTTTCTTTGAGATTCCTAAGAGGTTGAGTGATCCAAGAATCAACAAGCCCAACTAAAGGCATAAAACTTAGCGCTAGTGGGAGGCAACCCACCTAGGTTTGGGAAATTTTGCACCCAACCTTCACTTTTGGTACTTTTCTTTATTTTTACACATTCCAAGAGACACACACACACCCGTGTTTAATAGTTTTTTTTGGTTTTTGAATGTGACAGGTGAAACATGTTAGAGTTTGAGAGAAAGGGTGAATCTCAGTGAAAATGAATGATGACACATCAAGTGGATCAAAGGAATTGATGAAAATGAGATTGATTGAAGGACTTTTTTGGTACTTTTCTTTGTTTTTACACATTCCAAGAGACACACACACCCATGTTTAATATTTTTTTTGGTTTTTAAATGTGACAGGTGAAACATGTTAGAGTGTGAGAGAAAGGGTGAATGTCAGTGAAAATGAATGATGACACATCAAGTGGATCAAAGGAATTGATGAAAATGAGATTGATTGAAGGACTTGAGAAAATTGTGAAATTATTGAACATGGGAGAGCCAACATATTCGTGCGGGTGTAGAATGACCGTATTGGGAAGGCTATTTTACCAAGGAAAATTTGAAGTTTTGGGCCCGGTTAACACGACTATTCTGACCGACATGGACAGAACGAATGTGATGGCCTGAGTATGCAACTTAAGTGCCCGACTCCAGTTCTTGCTCATCACAAACACCTTCATTACACCCGTGCAACACACCCTATTCTATGAGCAATGGAGATTTAGGGGCACTTCATTTCACCTCCAAATCACCATCCCTTCCTCCCAAACTCTAGATTCAAGCACTCTCAAGCTCTCAAGGATAATCCTCCACCTCGAACTCCTCTTTCCACTCCTCCTCTACCTCCATTACTCCACCTACCAAAAAAATTCGTACCAACCCTTAAGAAGGTCAAAACCCCTTGTTCTTTCTCAAAATTCCATCAATTTCCTTGCAAGAATGAAGAAGGCTGGGAGAGCCATCAAGAAGGGGGTTGAAAGTAGTGTGAAGATCATCATGGGAGGCAAAAGCAGCACCAAAAGCCACATCAAATGTTCCTCCATGGAATTTCCTCTCCCCTCACACAACCCTATGCCATCACCATAAAAATCCATTTTTTCCTCTTTACAACACTCGACATTGATGAGCAACTCTTGTCTCCGATCCTCCTTAAGCCACCATACATTAGATTCAAGTTACAACAACCCCAATGAAGAGGAGGAAGAGGAAGAAATTGAAAATCTCATCGATTTTATATAAGTTGAGGCTCTAATCCACTAGAGAAGAATCAAGAAGGTTATTGCTACCTCATCATCACGACTAACTCTGTGACCTACTCTTGTGAGGCACTCAACATCTTTAGCATAGCCACATGCTAACAGCCTGCTAGATGACAATTGTTGATTGAAGAAGATGATGATGCACTGACTGAGAGGGACCCTTGAACTTGGACACAAGTCGGAGGTCTCACAATTATGAAGAGGAAGAAGAGGAAGAAGATGAGAGTGAGCAGATGGATGATGAATCGGTGGACACTTTGTCAAAATTGAAGGAAGATAAAATGAAGTTCTTGGGAAAGCATCAAAAGGGAGCTATGTTTGAAAGAAAAGTGCCAAGGAAAATTTTTGTGAGATCTCTCCACCCCAAGTGCACTACAAGGAGGGTGATTCCTATGAGATACCCATGTACTTCCACCATGTAGGCCCTAGGGATCCACTCTACCATCAAGAGTTTCTTAACTTCACTTGGGTTGTACAAATTGTTGAATTAGGTACAAGAAACCTACCATTGAGACAACCCATGAGTTTTTTGGGTCATTGGAGAAGGTACAATACCAAGGTGAGGATGTTATTCAATTTCGACTCAATGAATCCACACATGAGTTAAAGTCTCCCCATCTCAACAAAATTTTAGCACCAACACAGAAGTGGCACATAAATTTGATAATAATAGGTTTGATAGAAATGGAAAATGCAATTACTCATCCATGTGGATAACTTTTATTCGCCAAGACACATTTGCATCTGAAAATAAAAAAGCAAAATATTCAACTCCGCCTTGAGGTACATTAAAAAAACTCTAGCTAAGACTGTCTTTGGCCAATACCAAGACTTCTGCTTGCAAAAGGACTTCTTTGTGATGTCTGTGATGGTAAGTGGTGGTCATGTAAATTTAGGTGTGATGATGATTGACCATTTGAAGACAATCCTCTCTAAGAGAAAGAATGCTTTCATAATGGAGGGATTGTGACCACCATAGTAAGGGCACTTGATTGTGATCTTGAGGGCCTCACAAAGGCATAGGGGACCAAGTTGGTTGACTTGAATTATCTTTCTAGGTCCTAAATGATATCCATCAGGGATAACAAAATCATCTACAATATGAACCTCGAGTACACTGGCATGATTTTAGAGTTACCTTATCATTGTGATATTCTTCTTGATGATATAAAACCAGTGGATAATCTTCCAACAATAATTTCCTACTAGGAAAGACAAATTTCTAGGGAGAATTATAGACCACTGCCAGTTGACTTACCTGAGGGAGAGCGAGAGATAGACATACCAGAGAAACAACGCATCCTAGAGCAGCCTTGTTGCATGAGACATAGGCATGAGGAATTTTATGTGCAACCACCTCCAACAAATGCATATGCCATGTCAATCATTCATGCACAGTTGGAGGTGATTTTAGCAAACTCAACATTCCATGTGGCTGGACCAGCAACAGATGCACCACTAGATAAACCACATGCACTGCTACCATTATGCGTAGGTTCAGAGAGACCCCCAATGGGGGGAGTACTTATGGGGAGCTTTGTCTAGGTACCAGGAGAGATACCCACCTCCACAGGAGGAATACTGAGGCAGCTACTACCAGAACCCTCCACCACATGGTTGACCTTTTCAAGATCCACCACCACCACAACAGTGACAACTACCTTAACATTCCTAAACTTTAGTTTCATGCTAAGGACAACATGGTTCAAAAGTTCGGGGTGTTAGGGTGGTATGCCCTCCTTTCTTAGATCATTTTGCTTACATACCCCCCATTTTACTTTTTTGTTTGGATGATCTTGGCACCACTCTATCTAGGGTAGAATTCTTTTTACTTTCATACATGCATAATGTGTAGTTTCATTTCATGCATTTTGCATAATTTTTCAATTTTTTTGCTTTCTATGCCATTCCATCTCATTCATTGAATTTCATGTAGATTTTTGTAGTTTGTGTGTGTCGTATCTAGGATTTGCTTTATATGCTTTTATTTTTTTAAATGTAGGTTTAGATGTGGTTGAATGCAAAATTGGCATCATTTTGGCCAATTTTACCCAAATTTTAATTTACTTGACCAATGATGTGTTTCAATGAAATATCTAATCAATTGTGATGTAAATGATTTGAACATGGATAAGGAAACACGTTTATGATGTTTTTGGCTAAATGAGTCCTATGTAGGTGTTTTGCATGCGCTCCAAGCCTCTTGCAAGTAATTGGTTGTTTTGATAAAAGTGTGGTTCTTGCAAGCATTAAACCTTTGGGATTACTCATTACATCTAAAAAGAATGTAATGTACCATACTATTCATTTTATGCATGGTTTGTTTGTTTGGTGAATGTTGCATGGATTAACTTTCTTGAGTGAAATCATACATGAATTTCCACTGCTTGTGACCCCTCTTTGACCCGACATCATAATGATTGCATTCTCCATGTTTTCCTTGCATGAATTAAAAGAGAGATTAAGTTGGAGAATACTTGAGGACAAGTATGTTTTATGTTTTGGAGTTGATACAGTCCTATTTTAGGGCTTCATCTTGTGTCTTTTTGTATTTCAATCACATCTAGGCATGTTAGGTTACAAACTATTTCCCCTAATAATTGGTTTTCTATCAAATGAACTTATGGATACTCTTTGCATGTTTTTCATGTACTTGGACCACACTTTGGATAGACAGGAGAGAAGGAAGGTGTTCTAGGATTTCTCCACCCATGGAGGAGTCCAAAGGAGGCCCTAAAGCTCCCCCAACCTACCCCTAGTAGCCAAGGGTCAAGTTGAAGCAAAGGTGTCCATGGATCTCAAATGGATGAAGTTCAAAGTATAAGAAAAGAACCCATCATAGCCGTGGTGACACGGAATGGCCGTGCTACACACATAATAATCATAGGGAAATCACAAGCTTGGACAAACTACAACAACCTCAACACCATGTTCATTCCAGCCAGCACAGTTGTGCCAAGAAGACTCCAACATGGTCAATCTAGACAGAATGGTTGTGCTAGCTAGAGGCAATAAGAATGACCAAGTCCCATGTCACCAACCACGTTCGCGCTACACAACATGACCATTCTACCTAGCCTCCACTACAGTCACGTTGCCTAACACAACTGCGCAACCAACCTCCATTTTGCCCATTTTTAACTATAACTTTACCTCCACCCAGAATGGCCATTCTCTCTTAGTACGAATGTTGTACACCTTATGCACCACAGTTTTACTGCCACCCAAACCTAACTTTTTTCTGCATTGATTTTCCCAAACCACCCCCACTTAACCTAGTGCTTCCCTCCCATCCATATATACCTAGGTGAAGGTTCTAGCATGAGGTTAAACCATCTAGCATTCATTTCAACCTACCTTGAGCATTCAAGGAGCTCCCACCTACATACACTTCATTTCCACCTTCCTCCACCTCAAAACCCTATATTTCTAGGGTTTTGACCATCATCCAGCACCATTTCATGTTATCCATCCATCTTGGGATAAGAAGTGTATGCTCCAGTAGGTAGGAGGTAAAGAAGGAGGAGTCTTCACCACATTTCATGGCTTCCTACTCCTATACTCCTTTCTTCTTTTCTTCTTTTATGTGTAGGTATGCCCCTGTGGTGGGTTGTTTGGGGTAAACATGTTACTTTGGTACCATGTTGTGGGGAAATAACTTGTTAAATCTCTATATTCATTTTATGATGATTTCCTTCTACTTTTATCTTGTTTCCATGATTCTTCTTGTGGTTTGTGCTTGAAAAAATAAACTGCTTGTTGTTTTATGCTTGAAACCACTTAGGCTGTAAGAGAGAATGGATGGTGTGTTTCTATCTTAGGGATTTCTCCTAGGTACAACTAGTGGATCCCTAGCTAGCACCCTATCTTCCCACATACATTTCCTCTCTCTTACTCCTAGGTGGAAGATCCAAGTAGATAGTATAGGAGTGCTTAGTGCAATTGCCTAGGAGTTTCCTAAAATCTAGATGGTGAATGATGTGAGGTGAAACACCCACACCTCCACTCCCAATTCTACATTTGACTCCCAAATTCCCTAAGGACACCTACTCTAGAAACCTAGATTTTCCAAATCCTCTAGAATTCTACCTAAGCCCTAGTCTCACTACTACAGAAATGGCTTATAACGTCACTTTTAAAGGCGTCGGTTGTATAAATACACCGACACCTAAAACCTAAAGCCTTAGTTTAATAAAAAAATTGATATCTATCTATGAAGGGCGACCAAACACGAGTATCGCTTTTATTCAGTGTCGGTTCCCTAATAATAAATTGACACCTAAAATTAACCGCCAAATCCAAAATTTCCAGTGAAAAAAATTACCTCCAAAATTTAACATATGGCGTCGGTTATTAACTATGAAACCGACGACGAAAGGTTATTCGCGAAACAGAAATTGGGCACATTTTGGTCGTCAGTTTTGCTACAATAACTGACATTTATGGGTTTTTCCACGTTGTTCGTGGGAAAGTTTTCACACCCTTTGGGCGTCGGATTTTTTAAAAACCGACGACTATGGTCATTAATCGAGAACAATTTTTTTAATCGGCATATGTAGATAGACGTCAGTTTTTTTCTACTTAAAATCGACGAATATCATTGAGAATAGGTGTCAGTGTGTTTGTAGAACCGACACCTTTAGGTTTATGTGTCGTTTTTTTTACTAACCAACGCCTATGGTACAGTTAATAGCCCGCGAAACAGAGAACTTTTCCCCATTGTCTCTGTTTCATTGCGAACCTGCTAGGTCTGGCGATTGTTGCCGGTGCTCCCCGCCACCGTTGCTCCTGCCGTCGTTGCCCCAGCGGCTGTTGCCCCCGTCTCCGTTGCTCCCCCGTTTCACTACCACCACTCGCTGTTGCTGCTCCTCTCCTCGCCGACACTGCCTCCTGGTTGCCCGCTCACCGCCGACGCTCCTCTCCTCACCGTCGCTGCTCTCTCCTCGCCGACGCTCTGCTCCTGGTCACCCGCTCACCGCCTCCTGGTCACCCACTCATCATCCCCGCCCGCTCGCCGCCACCGCCCTCTCTCCGGCTTGCAACTTCGGCCACCAGATCGCTGCACCTGGTACCCTTCTTCCTCCTCTTCCTTCTTAGACAATAGGGTTTCTCCGGCTTGCTCCTTGCTCCTGCTCCTGGCCCCTACCCCTCTTCCTGCTTCTTCCTCCTCTTCTCATTTTTAATTGAGTTGTACATGCATCACAATTGTTCCTACTTCATATAAGATCTATATGTATGTACTGCTGCACCTATTTACATCTTTATGTATGAACTGCTGCACCTACATTACATATTTATCATTTGTACATACATTGTTGCTCTACTATGAACTCAACCACTAATATTTATTGATACATTACACTTGTACCTATACATACATTCATACCTTAGTTTTTCTTGTATTGTTATGCGTTTAACTAATGTATTATCTATGTAGATGTACTTTGTAGTTTGCAATACATATAACGGTATAATGTACATATCATGTACTACGTACTACTATATAATGCATATTCTATACTATGTAGCATGTACCTCTAAAGCATAATGTATTACATATATCATGTACTTTCTGGTACTATATATTCATATACTATATATGTAGTATGTACCACTAGTGTATATATATCATCTATGGGATACTTCTGTATATATTTAATTTAATATATTACTAGTTACTAGATTGAGTATGTTATAATTGAGTTTATCATCTATGTAGTATGTACCACTAGTGTATATATCATCTATGTAGTATGTACCACTAGTGTATATATATCATCTATGGGCTACTTCTGTATATTACTTTATTTATCAATTGATCTGTATTTATTTATCTACTGTTTGTATTTATTTATGTACTATTTTGGGAATTAATTGATCATCTACTGCTGCTCGCCGTATCCCTGCCCATCGCCTGCTCACCTACCTGCTTGCCTGCCTACTCGCCTACGCTCCGTCTCGCCCTCTCTCCCTGCTGACGCCCCAATGGGTTCAAACAGAGGTAAACATCCCCCAAAACCCTATTTTATTACACTACTTGATCTTTAATCACATAGACTTAATCAACATTGCTACTTGTATGATCCTAGTGATTAAAAGCACTCTTTCCTGACCCCTCAGTAACTAATGTTCCCTTGAGATGAGTGTTAATTGATCTAGCTTGCTTACTTTCCTTGTAATGCCATCTTTTATGTGCTATGACCCACTAGTCACCTTTAGAGTATTAAAATGATGCAACTTGTACACTTGTTAAATTTGAATCTATAAATCCTATGAAATGATATCACCCCACAAAATCAGTAGTCACTATTATGTCTTGTACACTCTAGAATCAAGATCTAATACTCTTATGCTATTTTAACACCATGAAACCTTTTTTGCTCATTCCAGTGGATTATTATGACCTATGATGACCTAACATGAAACCATGCTCTTAATGATATGATTTTGTTGGCCTAGAAACCCGTCCAAGATTTACTCATTAGGAGTAAATCTTGGATAGTCCCCGGTTTGGGACTGTTCTTGAACACCTAATCTCACTTAGGATGTAAGTGTATAATGTGTATTGGGTTTTCAAGGAAATTTTGGTAGCATTTCCCCGTTTGTTCTCTAAGTACATATGTACTTGGAGAACATCGGGGAAATGTTGTCGAAATTTCCTTGAAAACCCAATACACATTATACACTTACTAGTGAGATTAGGTGTTCAAGAATGGGATATGTGGTACACATTTATTATATATAATAATGACAACACATGTATTTGTTAACCCTAGACCCTAATCTTGTTGTAATATATATATTTTTCTCTTTGATCATAGAATGGATAGATCATGGATGTCCATTCGCAATCGCTGCACCCCAGAGTTTATATCTGGTCTTGACCAGTTTATTAGATTTGCCGAGGAACATAGGAAACAACCTGGAGATAGGTTCTACTGTCCATGTAGGCATTGCGGTAACAACTTGAAAGTCACTACTGGTGACGAAATCAGAAGTCATGTCATGTGCAACAGGATTGTACAAGGCTATACAGAATGGCACTGGCATAGAGAGATTTCAAACCTGAAACTAGTGGATGTCGATAGTAGTGCTTGTGTGGAAGAAGAAATTGCCTCCGATGACGTAGATGTGAATGAACCAGTTCCAGTAGACATCGTTGATGCGATGCTGGATAGTTGTGGGGTAGAGCACACCAAAACTGATCCACCTCCCATCTTTAGAAACATTGTGCATGATGCTGAGATACCGTTATACACGGGTTGTAAGTTTACGAAGCTTAGCGCTGTGTTGAGATTGTATAATCTGAAAGCTAACAATCGATGGAGCGACAAAAGCTTCACATCATTGTTGTCTTTGTTGAAAGAAATTCTTCCTGAAGGAAACGAGCTGTCGATCTCAACATACCGGTTAAAGAAATCGTTGTGCCCAATGGGAATGGAGGCCAAGAAGACACACACATGCAAGAATGATTGTGTATTATTTCAAAAGGACTATGTGGATTTGAAAGAATGTCCGAAATGTGGTGTGTCAAGGTATAAATTGATGACTTCGGGGGAGTCCAAAATTGGTTCTCCCGCCAAGGTGATGTGGTATCTACCTATAATACCACAGTTTCAACGCTTGTTTGCCAATCCTATAGATGCGAAGAATTTGAGGTGGCATGCAGATGTTAAGAAAAATAATGATGGGATTCTACGACATGTGTCTGATTCCCCATAGTGGAAGAAGATTGATTTATTGTACCCTAAATTCGGTGAAGAGGATAGGAATCTAAGACTTGGGCTTTGTACAGATGGGATGAATCTGTACGGGACATTGAGCAGCCAACATAGCACTTGGCTAGTTATGCTTGTTATATACAATCTTCCTCCCTGGTTGTGTATGAAAAATAAGAATGTTATGCTGTTGTCTTTGATATCGGGCCCTAAACAACCTGGAAATGATATCGACGTTTATCTTGAACCTATGATTGATGACTTGAAGAAGCTCTGGGGTGAAGGTGTGATGACCTATGATGCTTCACGAAGAGAGACATTTTATTTGCACGCTATGTTGTTTTGCACTGTGAATGACTTTCCAGCATATGGGAATTTGTCTGGATATAGTGTCAAAGGATCTAAAGCGTGTCCTATATGTGAAGAGAACACTGATTCAATATGACTAAAACATGACAGAAAGACTGTATATCTTGCTCATCGAAGGTTTCTTCCAAAATTTCATCTATATTGTAGGTTGTGCAAAGCATTCAATGGACGGAATGAGGAACATAGTGCACCTAAACATATATCAGGGGAGGATGTTTATGAAAGAGTGAAAGACATCTCTAATGAATTTGGTAAGAGATCACAATGTACGATGGCCACAAGGAGTGACAAGTCTTTATTCATGAAGAAGTCGATATTTTGGGATCTTCCTTATTGGAGTTGTTTGACAGTCAGGCATTGTATCGATGTCATGCATGTTGAGAAAAATGTATGTAATAGCGTCATCGGTACTCTGTTGAATATACAAGGTAAGACTAAAGATGGGATAAAATCCAGAATGGACCTACGTGAAATGGGAATAAGGACAAAATTAACAGAAGTAGTTAGTAGCGATCGGAGAACATACTTACCTCTCGCTTGTTACACGTTGTCTAGAAAGGAGAAGAAAGCATTTTGTGAATGCTTGGTAAATGTTAAGGTGCCACAGGGTTACTCATCCAACATCCGTACATTGGTATCAATGAAAGATCTGAAGTTGATAGGTCTTAAATCTCATGATTGTCACACTCTAATGAAACAAATATTGCCTATGGAAATTAGATCTATATTGCCGAAGCATGTAAGGTTTGCAATCACCAGACTTTGTTTCTTTTTCAATAGTCTGTGCAAAAAAGTTATTGACCCTTATACTCTCGATAATTTGCAAAGAGAAGTGGTTGTTACCCTATGTCAGCTTGAGATGTATTTTCCTCCGTCGTTCTTTGATATCATGGTACATCTTGTTGTCCACTTGACTAGGGAAATGAAAATGTTGGGACCAGTTTTCTTGCATTGGATGTATCCCTTTGAATGATACATGAGCGTTTTTAAAGGTGATGTTCGAAACCGTTATCATCCTGAAGGGAGTATTATTGAGGGTTATGTGGCGACAACGGTTATGGATTTTTGCAATGACTTTCTGAGTGGTAATGACGCTCCCATGAATGACAAGAATATTGAGGAGCATTTTGGCAAAGGAGTTTTGGGATCACGGGTGAAAGTAATCAGCCGTGAGCAGTTGGAGCAAGGTCACTTGTATATTTTACACAACATCGACGAAGTGAGTGTTTATATCGAGGAACATACCAATTTAATCAAGAGACAATATCCTCGATCCAATTCAATGTGGCTTACTAGAGAGCATAACAAGACATTTATTAAGTGGTTTGAAGAGAAAGTCTTACATCAACTATCTCAAACACCAGATAATCTTACTGAAACCATCAAATGCCTCACCTTTAAACCAAAATTGAATGTTATGTCTTATGAATGGTTTGACATAAATGGTTTCTCATATTACACAAAGCGTCAAGATGATAAGAGTGTCGTCCAAAACAATGGGGTCACCCTTCAAGCATCTTCATTGTTTTTTGCAAGTGCAAAGGATAAAAGTCCACGTGAAGCTAAAATGTCATATTACGGTGTCATTGAAGACATATGAGAGTTTGACTATGTAGATTTCAGAATTCCACTCTTTAAATGTCATTGGGTTGACAACAACAAAGGAGTTATAGTGGATGAATTGGGTTTCACGTTAGTGAACTTTAAAAAGATTGGCGAGAAGGGTGAACCATTCATATTGGCATCACAGGTGAAACAAGTATTTTATATCGATGATCCTGCAAATGATAAATGGTCGGTTGTTCTTCATGGTAAAAGACAATTCATTGAAGATCCTATAGATGAAGAAGAGTACTATGATAAGTATGATGACTCCAGTCCATTCTCAGTTGGATTGCGAACACCACAAAACATTGAAGCTGGGGATCACAATGACTTGTATGTTCGCGGTGATCATAATGAAGGATTGTTAATTGATCAAAGATCACAATATTAGAGGCATGGATGTTTATATTTTTATTATGTTTTATTTTTCTGAATGTGAACTTTACAATGTGAATGTGGACTTTACAATGTGAATTACTTTACAATGTGAATGTGAACTTTACAATGTGAATTACTTTACAATGTGAACTTTACAATTAGTGTTACTTTACAATGTGAAATTTATAATTTGAATGTGAACTTTTAGATGGCTGAGCATTCCCATGATGACCGTGCTGATGATCACCGTCAGGGTGAGGACGTGCTTGCACTGTCTGACAATGTAAGTTTTAAGAATATATCCCTGAGGTTTCTATCTATATGTTCATTTATAATTATATTATGTAAGTGTATTTTTTTAATCAAATTTTAGGTTGGTGATGTACCCCCTGAAGAAATTACATCACTTGATGCGCAGCAAAAGAAAATTGAGAAAGTGAGGGGCATCACAATGATGAACAAGTTAATACATCAAAGGGGCAATGGACCCAAATTGGCTGTGGATTTTGATCAGGTAGGAAATCCATATGGAGTGAACCACAACTCATTTGTTCCATATCTTGGGGTTCTTACTCGCAACCATTGCAGTCCTATCCTAGAATCATGGCATAAAGTTCCTAAGGGGAAGAAAGACCACATATGGAAGGAACTATGTGTGAGTTATTATTATTTGTAATTCTATTTGTGTAGATTACTAGTTAATAGGATACTAGTTAATAACAATTCTATTTAATTTGCAGAGTATATTTGATCTGGATGAAAAGCTGCATCGTAAATGTGTGATGCAAAGTTGTGGGAGGGTCCTAAGGAACTATAGGACCAATCTCACCCGAGATTACATACGCAATGCTGAGAATAGGTTCTTGATTGATTCCAATTCTAGACATTGATCAATATTTCACTAACTCTACACTAATAATTTTTGTTTGTATTCTCTTTGAAAAATAAATATAGGAAGAAGGAAGCCACACAACAATGGAACTACTTGGACCCCAAAGAATGGGAGGAGTTTGTTACCCAAAGAAAAACAGATGAATTCAAGGTATTAAGCGCCACTCCCAATTTAATTAATATACATTTTTATGTATTCACCTATTCAAGATTAACCTTTATTGTTACTAACCAAATCAATGTGCTAACTAACTAGGCTATCAGTGATGCTCAATGAGCAAGGCGTGCACTGAATGTGCATGACCACACAATGGATCCAAGAGGATATGCTGGCATTCTCCAAAGACTACAGGCTGAGTCTACTCAACCTACTGCTACTCAGGAGACTACAGAGTCCTCTACTGCTGCTCCCGCACCTCTGCCTCGTCATGTTATGTTGATAGCTGGGAGGCAAAACAAGAAGGGAGAGGTATCGAAGCCCGCAACCGCTGAGGCAGCTGCAAAAATGGTAAAAATCAAACTCTTAGAGCAATCTATCGATATTGATTATTGTTATGTTTACTTACGAATTTTTGTTGACGGTGATTAGCGGGAGCTGCACGAGCAAAGGAAGGAAGGCAAGTTCATCCCTCAGGGCACAAGGGATGACCTGACAGTTTCTCTGGGTAACCCAGAGCATCCTGGACATGTAAGGGGTGCAGGCACTGGTGTGGGCATCAAAGCGTTCTTTGGGCCATCCCAGCACAAACCTGTCCCAAAAGTGGGACTTTCACAAGATGAGGTAACTTATTCTTATTTTAGAACGTTATTGTGAAAGGGAATTCAATAATCAGAAACTAGCATTTCTTTTATCCATGTATAAGTAGATTCCTTAATTGATAGGAGAGTCGAGGAAGTAGTTGATAAAAGACTCCAGGAAGAAATTAACAAGTGGCAGGCATCTCAGACTGCCACTCAGATAGTACCTGTGGCAAACCTCTCTTCTCCTACTGCTCTTGTGTATAAATGCATATAACATTCTTTACGTAAATTTGTAGGGGTTGAAGCCATGCCGACTACAAAGTGAAGGATATATCATTGCAGATGCATCGGCTTACCCACCCCTTAAAGAGTGCATGTTTCATGGGAGTCCAGTACCAGATGGCATGGTACGTGTGAGCCCGATACATATACTCACTGGCTGGACGAATCTTGCACTACCTCATGCACACCCAGATGCTGAAACACTTGGTGAGGCAGTAGGCGGAGTGATACTGTGGCCCGAAGCGGATGTCCTCTATACTGATATTGTATGATACATTTTCATTACTTTAATTTGTTAGTGTGTATATATATATGAGTCAATTGATATGAAATTATATATATAGGTCAAAAAGATGAGACCTGCTACATCTCGGCCTCCACCTCCTCAACTACCAAGTTGGCTTCCAGGGGACCTACACGCCTCGATAGGTCCTAATTGTAGGAGTGTGGTAGTATGGATCGGCAAACATAATCCAAATTGCCCTATAAATGTTAATAATTTCGGAGAATGATGCAGGTAAATCATACGATAACAATCTATTTATACAAGTTTAGCATACGTATTAATGCATATGTAATAGAAGTTCTGGATACGTATTTATGCAGGTCAAACATTCGGAAACAACATATTTATACAAGATATTTTGGAGTTGTTTAGCTATGAATGGATGAACACATCTATGATAGAGCTGTGGATATGGTGAGATTAATGCATACAACAATCTAGTTTATACATCCATATACCTTGTTTTATATATGACAATCTGGTTTCTTATATATTAATGCATATGTAATACATGTTTTGCAGCCACTTATACAAGACATGTACATATTTTGGGTTTTCCCATGTGGGATTTTTAGTTCCATCTTTGATTAGTTTTATAGATACAGACCCTTCTTCAGTTACTTCATACTGCTGTGATGCTTTTGAATATTTTGGTAAAAATAATAAGACGGTGATAATAGCTCCATTCAATGTTGAGTAAGTTTACTTTTCTTGTAATTTGGACTTAAGCAAATTACATTTTTATTGCGGATATTGAGTTATTAATTTTCTACTTTCTTACCTGTAGTGCTAAGCATTGGGAGTTATTAGTTATTATCCCCAAGACATTCACCGTCTATTATCTAGATCCCGTGGGGAGTGAGTTGGATGTATTATATGGACATGTAATTAAAAGGCCATTATTCTCATGAGAAATATTTTATGTTTTTATATCTGTTAACATCTGTTACTGCATTACTATTTAATTATACAATTTAATGTGTTACATTAACATATATAGGGCTTTATAAGAGTACAAAAAAGCTGGAGGAAAGGTCCCCAGGAAAAAAATCTGACACTCATTTGGGAGAATGTGAAAGTAATTTCCTGACTCCAATGTATATATTATTTATGTGAACTATCCTTATTTGTATTTTTGAATATTTTGTATGTTTCAATTTATAGTGTGCTACACAAGACAACGGCTGGGCATGTGCCTACTATGTGATGCGATTTATGGACCTAATCATCAAACATGCCGTATTGGAAATCGATAACATACAACAGGTATTATACATAGTCTCGTTAGATAATATGAAATATATAAATCTTATTATATATTATTATAATTATGAATGTACACCATTCTCTTTGTAGGTCTTTAAAACTGAGGACTTCAACACAGGTGCAAAGCGTTTCGATGTACATGTTCCCTATATGAGAGATGAATTAGATGTTGTAAGAGAAGATTGGGCAAAAGCCCTGCAAAGAGTGGGAATTTTTCAATATGATTTTGCTGACAATGATGACAATGATGAATAAAGAATAACTTTGTTCTCATAATTAATTTTGTGTGAATGTGAATGAATTTTTATGAATTGTCATATGTGTGTGAAAATCATCAATACATGAATGTTTCTACATGTGTCTGAATGTGAAAAGAGATGAAATAAATGGAACTGCATGTTGCTACTGGTTTCTACATGTGTGTGATGAAAAAATAATATGAATTAAATGTTCTTATACATGAGTGTGAATCACATATATATAATATTTCCCATCATGTTAATTTTGTAGGTTTGTGGCCTGTTGTTGGTTGATATCAATGGATGTCGTAAAACCTACAGTTCATAACTGAACTGCAGGTTTTTCATCCTGTGACCAGCCACAACAGGTCTGCAGACTGACATAAAAAAATCAAAACATAGGCGTCGGTTATTTGAAAAAGATTGACACCTATGTTATACGGCGGTGGTTTTTGATAACACCAAATTTTGTGATATTTTTGGCCTTTATCCTGTTATCAAAACTGTCCTTTTTCTGCCTTTTCCTCTCTTTTATATGCATTTCTGTAATAATTGGCAAAGCAATGCTCTCAGTCCAATATTTCCATCTTTTGCAGAGTTTCCTCATGTTTTGGCCCATTTAGCACCAATAAGGCCATTTTGGCCCGCAAATAAGTCCAAGACTGTCCCGGCCCCCTGACGCCCGATACACACGCTGACTGGCAAGGCTGCACGATACGACGATGTGCGACACAAGGGTGCTGCGCGAGAAGGTATCGATGGACGACACACCTCTTTACCCAACAGGGAGCCAAGCGCGCCGCAACTACTCCATGTGCCGCGCGATATCGGCCGCCCACCGGCAGGCACCTCTCGCCATGACGCCCGACAGCCGACCTCCTTGTGCCGAGCGATATCGGGCGACACCCGCGTCAGCCGACCACCAAATGAACGGAGGAAAGGAGGGCACGTGGCGCTTCGAGCACCATATCTGCTCCCGACCAACTGCCTATAAATTGCAGCTACAGGGAGCTGAAAAGACAGCTTAGACAATTCGGACAAGCTTGGTCACTTCAGGTTTCAGATAGTCGAGTGATCTTCGGAGGAGGCTGCGAGAGCAGGCGTATCGTGCTCCAGTGTTCGTACCGGGCGACACTAGGTGAGCTCTTCCTCATCCCGAGAGGGAGGGGATTGGTTCACCTAGGACTGTACTGGGCGACACTGGGAGCCGATATCAGCCGATGTAGATACGCGACACGAGTGCCCGACACCAATGCCCGACAGTAGGATACACAGCTCCATGCCCAACACGATAACGAACCCGATACGCTCCGCCCGTCAGGCGTGTCGCCCGAGAGGGTGTGCCGCCCGACTTGAGCGTATCGGCCAGGTCCTTGAGCGATACAGTCGCCCGTCGCGGTATGCCGCTTGAGAGAACGTGCCACCCGACACGGCTGTATTGGGCTAGGCCCCTTTGTCCGATATCGGGCGGGATGGTTACTGTAGCTTGTCGTCCTTCTACGTCAAGAAGGCGACACATATCTTTAATTCTGTTATTTAATTCTTTACTCATGCATTGTAACTAAGACCTTTAATGCTTATAGAAATAGAAATGCTTACTTACTTGCTGCTCTATGCTTGGTGCAATATGTTGGATGACTGCTATGTTTGGTATCTGAACTCTAGCTTGCATGTTTTGGATCACGTTTCGCTTAGCTATCGAATCGTGTTTTCCCGTCGCAAAAACTTCGAGAGTTGTGTTGCGGCTCTAGTGTTTGGTCCGATTCTGGAGTACGAGAGTGCCCAGAATGGAGTTGCTTTAGTAACCTTTCCACTCTAATTTGAGTCCGGTGACCCCTAGAGTGGAACCGATGCCTTGTTAGAGGTGCCCGCTTCGAGAGGAGGGGTACAGGATTGGTCCTACCGCCGCTTGCTTTACCGCAGTTTTATCCTTCGTACCTCGCCTTAGCTCCGAGTGTATCCTTCTGTTTCTGTTGCATGAAAACCCCTAAAAACTGCTAAATGCTTAAAACCTTAAATCTTTCTAGTAACTCCACTTGGAGATAGTTTTCTTATTTTGTTCGTGACATCTTTATGCTTCCCTCCTAGGGAAGTTATCATCTCTTTATACCTGCCGGAGTGTAGCATGTCGATTCTGGGTTCTCAACACTACCCCCCTTGTCCCTGTGTTTGACCCCGTATATCTACTTTGACCCCGTAAACAAAGTTGCGGGGGCCTAGAAGGATTCAGGTTTATAAATGAAAAAGATCGACTACCTCAAATCTGCCTCCAATTTTAGGACGCGCGATTTAGGCCGATCAACTTTTTGGCGCCGTTGCCGGGGACAAGGCAAAGACGGTACTGTTGACGAATCCAAATCCACTAACTATACTCCTGTGCCTCAAGCTTAGAAATAAGTTTGACAACACACTTTTTCTTTTATCGTTTTCTTTTTATTACTATTATTCTTAGCCTAAGCCTAATAATTCAATTTTCTGACTTGATTTTTCGTGCCATTCTTTTAGGAACCCTGAAGAATAGATCACTGTTCCACCGAGCTCCGACACCATTCAACCAATCGACAGAGCACAATCATCGACATTATGCCTCCCCGCGTCAACCCGCAACACGTTGAAGGGGAACAATAGGGAAGGCCTAGGGATGAATCACCTCCGCCAAGCGACAACGATCGCTATGACAGAAATGATCAGTAGGAAGATCAGGAATCGGAGCACTCCGAGGAAGGCCACCCCCATGTCAGGCGTCGTCACCGTCATCGACACAGGCGACACCAGCGCCAAGAACAACAGGGAGGCAGCAACAACGACGACTCAGATGAAGAAGAGAAGACTCTGAGGGAGCTAGCCTCCACTAAGGCCAATAATTCTAGATGACGACAGGGAACTTCCAAGCACAGGGGAAGTATCAAGGGCCTAACCAAGAACAAAGCAAAGGCACGGGCCAGGCAGACATGGTTGGTTAGTTATTTGATTTCTTCAAGAAGCAAGATACGATCAACAATCAACTGGCGCAGAGTGCGTTATCAAATTCCGGTGTCTTGAACTCGTTGCAGGTACAACTGGCAACATGCAGACGCACCAACGCCAGATTGACCAGCAGCTAGCTCAATTGTCTGAAATTGTGAAGAACCCATCAGGGAGGATTCCGTCAAATACTGAACCGGTGAAGAGAACGGGACAATGACCGCAGGAGCATGGATGAAGATGCAGGATGAAGAAACTTTGAGCGTCCAGCTGAAGACGAGAAACGCAGTGCTTCTCGGGAGGCAACCCGAGTTGTCTTTTTAATTCCTAGAATAGGACGCTTTTACTTTCCTACAAAAGAAACATTACAAACATTTTGGGATGTAATAAGGCCCGAGTCAGTGCATGCACCACATGCGCTGACTCCATTTTATGGGTCACTGAAGTATTCTTTAGGATGGGATGGGTAATGCTAGCTGAGGCCAGGAACTTAGTTTTGGGCCAGTGATGTTTTACTCCTCAACCTCTTTAGCTACCCCTTTTCATTTTCAAGTTTCCTTTTCTTTCTTCTAGCTTTTGCTCCGAAGGTCGTAACGCAAAGCAACCCCACCGGCAAGATATGCACAACATCGTGCAAAAAGTGTTTTGGGTGTAACATCCCTGACCCAGGTTATGAATTAACCCTAGGTGTTTTGCCTAAGATATGTAATTAAATCCTTGTGATTATCTTTTGGCATGTAATTAAGTTCCTAAGGAACATACATTTTCATTTCTGTCCTTTTTAAACAATGATTGTAGTATTGTTTGGTAATACATGGACCTATGTGCAAATTACCCAATTAGAGGGGTTAACTTGCAAATTACACAGGTTAAGATGTTCCTCTAATAAAGAGACATCATATGAAGGAATATGATGAGGTATGATGGATTTCCCAAGTTTGGGCACCAAGGTGCAGCTTGTGGAGCAATCCTTGTGCTTAAACCCTAATTTTGGTGAAAAGTGCAATTTACCCAAAATGTGGGGTGCAACTTGTGCTATACACTTTCTAGAATATCTTTTATGACTCTTGACATCAATTAGAGAAGAAAAGATGAGAGGGGCGCTTCAATTAAATAATTGGATAAGAAGGATGACCTTTGTAGTGAAAATACTTAGTATGAGTAAGAAGACCCTTCATATATGTACCTTAGTATGCATGTTGGTTTTATATACCCTTAGATCTTGAGTTTTGATGAGTTTTGCATAATATTATCATGCTTGGACGTGCCTTAGAAAGAAGAAGGGACTTATATGAGAAATCTATGTTTTAGAGGTCCTTATGGTGGAAAATAACCTAAAGTATATAAGCCTAGTTCCTTGTAAAACAACCAAACATATTCCCTTCACTTCCTCACTTCTCATCTTTCTCAACCAACCAAGGCAAAGCTCTAGATCTCAGGGAAACGACCAACCTGTTCTAAGGTAAGAAAGCACCATCTTCTAGCTTGAATTCATGGGGGAAATCCTTGTATAAGGTTGATTTCATGGTTAATTCACTTAGTTTTCTCTTCCTAGCCGATCCTTCCCAACCTTTCTTGAAGAAACAACCTTGGATGACCTGTGGAGCTCTAGCCACCATTAAAGTCTCGAAGCTTGGAAGCTTGGAGCTCTAGGAACAACGTTTGAGGCGGGTTTTATAACTCTACACCTTGCTTTGTTATACATACTTTTATTCTTGCAAATAATAGTTAGTTCTTCTTCTTCCCCATCTTTCTTTGCACTCTTGCAAGCCTTTTCGTGAAGAATAGACCTTGGTTTCAAGGTTGAAGATGAAGGGCGTTAATACCTATGTTGGTCCTCATCCAACTTTATCAAATGGGTTCAACTCGTTTCACCTCAAATGGGTTCAACTTGTTTCACCTCAAATGGGTTCAACTTGTTTCACCTCAAATGGGTTCAACTCATTTCACCTCAAATGGGTTCAACTCATTTCACCTCAAATGGGTTCAACTCGTTTCACCTCAAATGGGTTCAGCTCGTTTCACCTCAAATGGGTTCAACTCATTTCACCTCAAATGGGTTCAACTCGTTTCACCTCAAATGGGTTCAACTCGTTTCACCTCAAATCGGTTCAACTCGTTTCAACTGAAATGGGTCACACTCGTTTCAATCCAAACGGGTTCACACTCGTTTCAACCCAAATGGGTCACACTCGTTTCAACTGAAATGGGTCACACTCGTTTCAATCCAAACGGGTTCACACTCGTTTCAACTGAAATGGGTCACACTCGTTTCAATCCAAATGGGTTACACTCGTTTCAACCCAAATGGGTCACACTCGTTTCAACCTAAAAGGGTTCAATTAAAGGATACCTTGTTTTATGTAAACTCTAACGACATGATAGTGATGAATTGGTTTATGTTAATCAACAAGGACTTAAACCAACCCTATCTAGAGTGATGTAATCACCTTTCATTAGGAAGGAGAGAGAGAAAGTACCATTTATGGTTAAAACTCAAATAAAGTACCTTCAATGTATATGAATATGCAAGATTAGGGTATGATCCACTTATGAGAGATCATGAAAACCCTAATTAAGATAACTGATGAGTCTTAACCTAATTTGAAAGTATCAATAATGATGATGTTTCTCATTCATGATGATGTTATGAGTAATGTGAATAGTAAACCCTAATTATAGGGTAATCATGAGTAATGTGAATAGTAAACCCTAATTCTAGGGTAATCATGAGTAATGTGAATAGTAAACCCTAATTTTAGGGTAATCGTGAGTAATGTGAGTAGTAAACCCTTATTCTAGGATAATCATGAGTAATGTGAATAGTAAACCCTAATTCTAGGGTAATCATGAGTAATGTGAATAGTAAACCCTAATTTTAGGGTAATCATGAGTAATGTGAATAGTAAACCTTAATTTTAGGGTAATCATGAGTAATGTGAATAGTAAACCCTAATTCTAGGGTAATCATGAGTAATGTGAATAGTAAACCCTAATTCTAGGGTAATCATGAGTAATGTGAATAGTAAACCTTAATTTTAGGGTAATCATGAGTAATGTGAATAGTAAACCCTAGTTCATGGTAATATGTAGAAATGAACAATAAAACCTAAACTCATGTTATTCCTTTAAGCATGAATTGTATTATCAAAGATATGAGATGAGGAATTATTATTCCCAATCATAATGAAAGGGGTGAATAACCCTAAATGATGTAAACAAGGGAATCTTACCCTTTGTAAGGACATAAAAGTATAACCTTTGAATTGAAGGGTTAATTCTGTCTTATTGACTGCTGATCTGATTATGAATTTTGATTATTATCAATTGATTTAATCATGCAGGTTCCTATAAGAAAATAATCATATCCACGTAAGGATCATGACATCATGTTCATTGAAAGCATGTCAATAGCTTTTGAACAGAAATAACTATGTTGCCTAAATGCAAGTAGTATCATATGAAACTGATATGCCTTAAGGGCCATGAATGACATCGAGGTCATGCTAATAGATGACTTGATGCTGACATGACATTTGATAGCAAGTGTTATGATGATATAAGGGTGTGAACACTTATGTTCCTGAATTATAGTGATAAGATGATTAAGAATTGACATCCATCTGATAATTGATATGAGTAATACCTGTTACATTTAGTATTCTTCTGTTATAGCCATGTTTAGTACTTGAATGTTTGGAAACATGTATGATGCTAAAAGAATACTGAAATGTACCTAATAACCAAGTTTAATCATATCATGTAGAGCCCTGATCATAGATCCATCATTGTCAGAGTTTAAATGATGGTGAAACAGGTTTTCCTAAGGGAACTTCTGGATCACATACTTTAGAGTATGTGGGGGAATATGGATGTGTATATCCTTACATCCTAGTGTAGGAGTTTATGTTGATGTATCTTAATCCATCAACCCTTCACTATATGTTTATATCGGGATGATGTAACACTATTCTTCCAAGGGAATCTTTTATACCACATCGATGAGAGATAAACATGAAATCTTTCGATGGCGAAGAGAGTGCAGAATGCCACTGTGACTCTAATAGTGAAGTACCAGAATACCCTGGTGAGCTATATTAGTAGGGACACTAGATGTCCTGCATGTTTATCCTCATTCTGACTGAGGTAGTTGAAGGTCATGAGAATCCGGCTCTTTTGATGACCTAGTATGATACCGATGCGACTTACTAGTGATCGGTTGGAGCATGAGCGGTATACCTCTTCTCCGCAGGGCATAATGATGTTTGTAAAACATAATCAACCGCGTAGCATAACTGCTTAGGTTGAACTACGAGAAACATTGATTGATATTACATTGCTTGTTTTTAATATCCTGTTCAAACATTAGTACACGTGTTCTTCATATTCCTTAAATAAAGATGAGTATTTGTTATCAAGCCTGCTGTGAGTAACCTAAATTACCTTCTCATGATATCCCTTTGATTGCTTTTAACAAAGTTTCTGGCGGAGAGTTATAACTCTCGCTGGGACAATTATTTAAAATTGTCTCACCCCGTAGATTTCTACCTTTAGGTGGACGTCGAGGTCGAAGGGACCGATCTACAGGTGGACAGCAGCAACAACAACAAATTCAGGAGCAGTAGTGACTTCAGGTGGAAACACTGTGCTGTCTAGTCTTGTAGTCAGAATAGTCTTATGTCGTCTCTGTACACTCATGTCCTAGGAGTTTGTTGATCTGAGAATTTTGAAATCTTGAGATTTTGTATCATGACGTATATAATCACTCGAGAAGTGATTTATCAAAGATGTAAACAGTTCATCTTACTTTTATAAAAGGAGTTTCAGTTTTTTTAAGATCTCGTTTTCAAAAAGTTTTAATTTCTCATGATTTTTGTATTCCGCTGTTAATCGAATCGCTTCCTCTATGTTTATCTTATGTTTTGGAGATCAGAGCCCATAATTAGTGGTATCATAGCTCTAGGTTCGCTGAGTCTACAGAGACATAGGACTTAGAGTGTCAAGTCTATCCTTAGTACTTCTTTCTTATCTAATAGAGTCTTCTGCTCCTCAGGAGAAGAAGATAATTAAGGATGTCTGGACCACAGGAGGAGTACGAGGCCAAAAGTAGTGTTGCTGCGCCTCGAGAAGGTGCAAGAAACCTAGAAATAGAGCAACCTGTACCCGAGCCACCTATGGAGCCACCTCGGTTTGACCCAGCTGACATGGGAAACCCAGCTGTTCAAACTATGTTTGGGAAGTTTATGACTGCCATGACACATATCACCGACAGGATGCCCATGCCTGCACCTAGGGCACCTGTCCAGTCTGAGGGTCAAGGTATCGGTAAAACGTTCGAGTGACTTCGTCGGGTTGGGGCAACTGAATATTTTGGAACAGCTGACCCTGCTGATGCTGATCTGTGGTTAACTGAGTTGGAGAAAGTTTTCAGAATCCTTAACATCCCCGAAGGTGAGAAGGTTAGACATGTTGTCTATCTTCTCAAAGGTAGTGCTGGTCACTGGTGGACCATGGAAGAGCAGAAGAGGCCTGGAATAGAGATCTCGTGGGAAGAGTTTCGTCGGGAATTTGTCCGCAGATATTTTCCAAAGACCTTCCTGGATGAGAAGATCTCTCAGTTTGAGAGACTGAGACAGGGTATGATGAACATTAGCGAGTATGAGGCTAAGTTCATGGAGTTGTTGCGATTCTGTCCGCATATGGCTACCACAGATGAAGAAAGGATTAGGAGGTTTGAGAAGGGTTTGAATGCCGACATGACTACTCCCGTGTCTGCACTAGAAAACCGGGAGAGATTCTCTACCTTTGTTGAGTCAGTCCGAAGGATAGAGAGATCCGTAGTCGAGAAAAGACAAACCCAAAAGAGATATCCACAGTTCCAGGGATCTTCATCTAGAGACTTTAAGAAGCCTAGGTTCTCTGCACCTACACCTCCACCACCCAGATCGAGTTCTCAGACTCAGTGGTCCCCAAGTAGAGGTAGAGGACGAGGTTTACCACCACGAGAGACTCACAGTTCAGCATCAATATCGGTCACAGGACCGCCAAGACCACAACAACTGGAGAGAAGTTGTTATAACTGTGGGAAGGTGGGACATCTGATGAAGGACTGTAGGTCTAGGCCTGTCAGTGTGACACAGCCTCTGAGGCAGGATCAACAGGGATCACAGAGAAGGCAGTCTCAAGGAGCAGCTAGAGGACGTGGGCAAGTGTCTCAGGCTGGATCGTCAGCACCAACTCAACCTCAGGCGACAGCGAGGTTCTATGCTATGAACCCACCAGAAGAAGTAGTCAATCCACGGGTTGTGGCAGGTCAGATGGAAATTTTATATTCTGATATGTCTAAATCCTGTGTGGTATCTGTTTTGATTGACCCGGGTGCTACGCACTCCTTTGTCACTCGAAGAGTGATTCGTAACTGCAATATGACAGTTAAACATAGGGTAGATAGCTTGTTGCTTGAAACTCCGTTGAGAGGATCTGCTATTTTGCAAGAGGTATGCTCTCCTTGCATCCTCTTCTTTTCTGATCATCGCATTCAAGTGGATCTTATACCACTTGATATTCAAGGATTTGATATAATCCTGGGGATGGATACCTTGGAAAGGTATAGAGTTGTCTTGGGTTGTGAATCCAAGCAGGCCGTGCTTGCTGATGAGAGCAACACATGGATCTTTCAAGGAGAGAGAAAGATTCTACCCACCTATCTTGTATCTGCTATGGTTGCTGATAAGCTGATGAGGCAAGGATGTTATGCATTCTTGGCCCATGTGATAGATACCACCATGAAGAATGCTAACCTTGTTGAAGTTCCTATAGTCAGGGAATTTGAAGATGTATTTCCTGAAGAACTTCCAGGTATGCCACCGCCTCGGGAAATTGATTTTGAAATCAATTTGATCCCAGATACCCAACCTATAGCACAAACACCATATAGGATGGCACCTGCTGAGATGGAAGAACTCAAGAAACAGCTTCAAGAGTTGCTTGAGAAAGGTTTTATCCGACCAAATACTTCACCTTGGGGTGCTCCGGTCTTGTTTGTTAAAAAGAAGGATGGATCAATGCGGTTGTGCATCAATTACAGACAACTAAATAAAGTAACGATAAAGAATAAGTACCCTCTACCTAGAATTGATGATCTTTTTGACCAGTTGTGTGGTGCAACCGTCTTCTCGAAGATAGACTTGAGGTCAGGATATCATCAACTTCATATTAAGGACATTGACATACCCAAGTCTGCTTTCAGGACAAGGTATGGTCACTATGAGTTCACAGTTATGTCGTTCGGACTAACTAATGCACCAACTGCATTTATGGAACTCATGAATAGAATTTTCTGACCTTTCCTCGATCAGTGTGTTGTTGTCTTTATAGATGACATCCTGATCTATAGTAGAGATACTCAACAGCATGAACAACATCTTCGTCAGGCTCTAACTTTGCTAAGACAACATAAGCTATACGCTAAGTTTAGCAAGTGTGAGTTCTGGATGCCGGAGGTATCTTTTATTGGACATGCGATATCTGCCTCAGGAATTCGTGTTGACCCTAAAAAGGTAGAATCTTTTCTACAATGGGAACAACCGAAAACACCGACGAAGATTCGTAGTTTCTTAGGGTTGGCTGGCTATTATCGAAGGTTCATTAAAAACTTCAGTTCTATAGCCCTACCCTTGACAAAGTTGACCCGGAAAGATGTTCCTTTTGCCTGGAGTGATAAGTGTCAACAGTCTTTTCAGCTGTTGAAGGAGAGGTTGACAAGTGCACCTGTGCTTGTGCTACCTGAGCAAGGAAAAGGATATGTAGTCTTTTGTGATGCCTCCAAGAATGGATTTGGATGTGTGTTGATGCAAGATAAACAAGTGATTTCTTTTGCTTCCCGACAGCTTAAGAAACACGAGGAGAATTATCCGACACATGATTTAGAGTTAGCTGCTGTGGTTCATGCCTTGAAAATCTGGAGACATTATCTTTACGGAGAAACCTTCTAGATTTTCACAGACCATAAGAACCTTAAGTATATCTTCTCTCAGCATGACCTTAACATGAGGCAACGTCGCTGGATGGAGTTAATCAAGGATTATGATTGTACAATAGATTACCATCCAGGAAAGGCCAATGTAGTTGCAGATGCCTTGAGTAGGAAATCAGCAACATCATCCTCTGATAGGGCACAATTAAAATCTTTAGTATGCCCTAGGAGAGATATGCTTATCTCCTTAAGGCAAGAAAATGTACATATGAAGGTGTCATGGATTGCCGGGTTGTTGGCTGAGATGCATATCAAACCCACCCTAAGAGAGCAGATTAGGGAGGCACAACAAGTTGATGTTGTAGTTCAGCAGATCAGATCTGAGTATGGTGATGAGAAGCGAGAAGGTTTTCATGAATCAGATGATCAAGTAGCATGCTATCATGGGAGGATGATAGTACCAGATGTAGATAACCTGAGGAAGTTAGTCCTGGAAGAAGCTCATTCTTCAATGTATGCTATGCATCCAGGAAGCACCAAGATGTATCGAAACTTGAAAGATATGTATTGGTGTCCTGGGATGAAGAAGGACATAGCTGAGTTTGTTCTGAGGTGTCCAGTGTGTCAGCAAGTTAAAGCTGAACACCAGAAGCCTACAGGAACAATGCAACCTTTACCCATACCACAGTGGAAGTGGGATCATGTAACCATGGACTTTGTTGTTAGTCTACCTAGAACAAACAAAGGACATGATTCCATTTGGGTAATTGTTGATAGGTTGACTAAGACAACGCATTTCTTACCTGTCAAAACAACCTATTCTGTTGAAAGGTTATCCCAGTTATATGTTCAAGAGATAGTGCGTTTGCATGGAGTTCCTATCACCATAGTTTCTGACAGAGGTCCTCAGTTCACAAGTCGTTTTTGGGAACAACTACATAGGGCACTAGGCACCCATTTAAGGTTTAGTACAACCTTTCATCCACAGACGGATGGACAGTCAGAAAGGACTATACAGACCTTAGAAGATCTGTTGAGAGCATGTGTTCTCCAGTTCACAGGAAGTTGGGATCTACACCTAAGCTTGATAGAGTTTGCCTATAACAATAACTATCAACATAGTATTGATATGTCACCTTATGAAGCCTTGTATGGCAGGCGTTGTAGATCACCCTTATGCTGGTATGAGACTGGTGAACATCAATTGTTAGGTCCTGATCTTGTGCAGCAGACTACAGAAAAGATTAAAGTAATACAACAACAGATTAAGACTGCACAAGATAGGCAAAAATCTTATGCTGACAAGCGTCGTAGACCGTTGGAGTTCCAGGTTGGAGACAGAGTGTATCTCAAGGTCTCGCCTTGGAAAGGAGTCCTTCACTTTGGAAGGAAAGGGAAGTTAGCTCCTAGATTTATAGGGCCTTATCCAATCATTGAACGGGTTGGAAAGGTAGCCTATAGACTAGAGTTACCACCATAATTACAAAAACTACACCCTGTGTTTCACATTTCTATGCTAAGGAAATGTCATCCCGATACCAAGTCAGTTCTACAACCTATGGAAGTAGAATTGAATGAAGATATAACTTATGAGGAAGGACCGGTGTCAATCCTTGATAACAGAATTAAAAAGCTAAAGAAGAAAGAGATAAGTCTGGTAAAAGTTCTCTGGAATCACCGTGGTGTTGAAGAAGCCACTTGGGAACTAGAGGAAGAGATGAGAAGGAAATATCCTACTCTTTTCTCTTAATATGTTTTATCGATTTCGAGGACGAAATCCTTGTAAGGGGTGGATAATTTGTAACATCCCTGACCCGGGTTATGAATTAACCCTAGGTTTTTTGCCTAAGATATGTAATTAAATCCTTGTGATTATCTTTTGGCATGTAATTAAGTTCCTAAGGAACATACATTTTCATTTCTGTCCTTTTTAAACAATGATTGTAGTATTGTTTGGTAATACATGGACCTATGTGCAAATTACCCAATTAGAGGGGTTAACTTGCAAATTACACAGGTTAAGATGTTCCTCTAATAAAGAGACATCATATGAAGGAATATTATGAGGTATGATGGATTTCCCAAGTTTGGGCACCAAGGTGCAGCTTGTGGAGCAATCCTTGTGCTTAAACCCTAATTTTGGTGAAAAGTGCAATTTACCCAAAATGTGGGGTGCAACTTGTGCTATACACTTTCTAGAATATCTTTTATGACTCTTGACATCAATTAGAGAAGAAAAGATGAGAGGGGCGCTTCAATTAAATAATTGGATAAGAAGGATGTCCTTTGTAGTGAAAATACTTAGTATGAGTAAGAAGACCCTTCATATATGTACCTTAGTATGCATGTTGGTTTTATCTACCCTTAGATCTTGAGTTTTGATGAGTTTTGCATAAGATTATCATGCTTGGACGTGCCTTAGAAAGAATAAGGGACTTAGATGAGAAATCTATGTTTTAGAGGTCCTTATGGTGGAAAATAACCTAAAGTATATAAGCCTAGTTCCTTGTAAAACAACCAAACGTATTCCCTTCACTTCCTCATTTCTCATCTTTCTCAACCGACCAAGGCAAAGCTCTGGAGCTCAGGGAAACGACCAACCTGTTCTAAGGTAAGAAAGCACCATCTTATAGCTTGAATTCATGGGGGAAATCCTTGTATAAGGTTGATTTCATGGTTAATTCACTTAGTTTTCTCTTCCTAGCCGATCCTTCCCAACCTTTCTTGAAGAAACAACCTTGGATGACATGTGGATCTCTAGCCACCATTAAAGTCTCGAAGCTTGGAAGCTTGGAGCTCTAGGAACAACGTTTGAGGCGGGTTTTATAACTCTACACCTTGCTTTGTTATACATACTTTTATTCTTGCAAATAATAGTTAGTTCTTCTTCTTCCCCATCTTTCTTTGCACTCTTGCAAGCCTTTTCGTGAAGAATAGACCTTGGTTTCAAGGTTGAAGATGAAGGGCGTTAATACCTATGTTGGTCCTCATCCAACTTTATCAAATGGGTTCAACTCGTTTCACCTCAAATGGGTTCAACTCGTTTCACCTCAAATGGGTTCAACTCGTTTCACCTCAAATGGGTTCAACTCATTTCACCTCAAATGGGTTCAACTCGTTTCACCTCAAATGGGTTCAACTCGTTTCACCTCAAATGGGTTCAACTCGTTTCACCTCGAATGGGTTCAACTCGTTTCACCTCTAATGGGTCACACTCGTTTCAATCCAAACGGGTTCACACTCGTTTCAACCCAAATGGGTCACACTCGTTTCAATCCAAACTGGTTCACACTCGTTTCAACCCAAATGGATCACACTCGTTTCAACTGAAATGGGTCACACTCGTTTCAATCCAAACGGGTTCACACTCATTTCAACCCAAATGGGTCACACTCGTTTCAACTGAAATGGGTCACACTCGTTTCAATCCAAACGGGTTCACACTCGTTTCAACTGAAATGGGTCACATTCGTTTCAATCCAAATGGGTTACACTCGTTTCAACCCAAATGGGTCACACTCGTTTTAACCTAAAAGGGTTCAATTAAAGGATACCTTGTTTTATGTAAACTCTAACGACATGATAGTGATGAATTGGTTTATGTTAATCAACAAGGACTTAAACCAACCCTATCTAGAGTGATGTTATCACCGTTCATTAGGAAGGAGAGAGAGAAAGTACCATTTATGGTTAAAACTCAAATAAAGTACCTTCAATGTATATGAATATGCAAGATTAGGGTATGATCCACTTATGAGAGATCATGAAAACCCTAATTAAGAGAACTGATGAGTCTTAACCTAATTTGAAAGTATCAATAATGATGATGTTTCTCATTCATGATGATGTTATGAGTAATGTGAATAGTAAACCCTAATTCTAGGATAATCATGAGTAATGTGAATAGTAAACCCTAATTCTAGGGTAATCATGAGTAATGTGAATAGTAAACCCTAATTTTAGGGTAATCATGAGTAATGTGAGTAGTAAACCCTAATTCTAGGGTAATCATGAGTAATGTGAATAGTAAACCCTAATTCTAGGGTAATCATGAGTAATGTGAATAGTAAACCCTAATTTTTGGGTAATCATGAGTAATGTGAATAGTAAACCTTAATTTTAGGGTAATCATGAGTAATGTGAATAGTAAACCCTAATTCTAGGGTAATCATGAGTAATGTGAATAGTAAACCCTAATTCTAGGGTAATCATGAGTAATGTGAATAGTAAACCTTAATTTTAGGGTAATCATGAGTAATGTGAATAGTAAACCCTAGTTCATGGTAATATGTAGAAATGAACAATAAAACCTAAACTCATGTTATTCCTTTAAGCATGAGTTGTATTATCAAAGATATGAGATGAGGAATTATTATTCCCAATCATAATGAAAGGGGTGAATAACCCTAAATGATGTAAACAAGGGAATCTTACCCTTTGTAAGGACATAAAAGTATAACCTTTGAATTGAAGGGTTAATTCTGTCTTATTGACTGCTGATCTGATTATGAATTTTGATTATTATCAATTGATTTAATCATGCAGGTTCCTATAAGAAAATAATCATATCCAGGTAAGGATCATGACATCATGTTCATTGAAAGCATGTCAATAGCTTATGAACAGAAATAACTATGTTGCCTAAATGCAAGTAGTATCATATGAAACTGATATGACTTATGGGCCATGAATGACATCGAGGTCATGCTAATAGATGACTTGATGCTGACATGACATTTGATAGCAAGTGTTATGATGATATAAGGGTGTGAACACCTATGTTCCTGAATTATAGTGATAAGATGATTAAGAATTGACATCCATCTAATAACTGATATGAGTAATACCTGTTACATTTAGTATTCTTCTGTTATAGCCATGTTTAGTACTTGAATGTTTGGAAACATGTATGATGCTAAAAGAATACTGAAATGTACCTAATAACCAAGTTTAATCATATCATGTAGAGCCCTGATCATAGATCCATCATTGTCAGAGTTTAAATGATGGTGAAATAGGTTTTCCTAAGGGAACTCCTGGATCACATACTTTAGAGTATGTGGGGGAATATGGATGTGTATATCCTTACATCCTATTGTAGGAGTTGATGTTGATGTATCTTAATCCATCAACCCTTCACTATATGTTTATACCGGGATGATGTAACACTATTCTTCCAAGGGAATCTTTTATACCGCATCGATGAGAGATAAACATGAAATCTTTCAATGGCGAAGAGAGTGCAGAATGCCACTGTGACTCTAATAGCGAAGTACCAGAATACCCTGGTGAGCTATATTAGTAGGGACACTAGATGTCCTGCATGTTTATCCTCATTCTGACTGAGGTAGTTGAAGGTCATGAGAATCCGGCTCTTTCGATGACCTAGTATGATACCGATGCGACTTACTAGTGATCGGTTGGAGCATGAGCGGTATACCTCATCTCCGCAGGGCATAATGATGTTTGTAAAACATAATCAACTGCATAGCATAACTGCTTAGGTTGAACTATGAGAAACATTGATTGATATTACATTGCTTGTTTTTAATATCCTGTTCAAACATTAGTATACGTGTTCTTCATATTCCTTAAATAAAGATGAGTATTTGTTATCAAGCCTGCTGTGAGTAACCTAAATTACCTGCTCATGATATCCCTTTGATTGCTTTTAACAAAGTTTCTGGCGGAGAGTTATAACTCTCGCTGGGACAATTATTTAAAATTGTCTCACCCCGTAGATTTCTACCTTTAGGTGGACGTCGAGGTCGAAGGAACCGATCTGCAGGTGGACAGTAGCAACAACAGCAAATTCAGGAGCAGCAGTGACTTCAGGTGGAAACACTATGCTGTCTAGTCTTGTAGTCAGAATAGTCTTATGTCATCTCTGTACACTCAGGTCCTAGGAGTTTGTTGATCTGAGAATTTTGAAATCTTGAGATTTTGTATCATGATGTATATAATCACTCGAGAAGTGATTTATCAGAGATGTAAACAGTTCATCTTACTTTTATAAAAGGAGTTTCAATTTTTTTAAGATCTCATTTTCAAAAAGTTTTAATTTCTCGTGATTTTCGTATTCCGCTGTTAATCGAATCGCTTCCTCTATGTTTATCTTATGTTTTGGAGATCATAGCCCACATCGGGCATCGCTAAGGCCATGACAAAAGATGCTCCTGGACGGCATGAGCCTGTGACGATCATGCCAAAGGACTGATCACCCTTAGGTCGACGGATGGACTGCCCGTCTCGGGAATGATATGCCCTATTGGCCGATGCATGCCCAGTATGGCTTGCCGTGTTTTCACCGTATTGAAAAACCAAGGTTGAGTTCTCTCTATATATACAAACATGTTTTACCATGTCGGGCTACCTGAATTACTGTGCTCGTGCTCCTGTATCGTGCAAAGGACTTTGTGCTTTTTGCTCTCGTGTCGCGTGACACCCCTTGCCTTCATAACGTGCGGAAATCCCGAGCTCTGTGAGGTACAGCCCGAAAGAACTATCGCCCAGTAGATATCGCCCGGTATATCTATCGCGCAGCAGTCTTTGCCGCCCAACACGTTCTCTATTTACATGTATGGACTATCGGCCTTGTTAGCTTAACGATTTCGTATCGCCCGACATGCATATCGCGCAACATATCTTTTAGTAACTATTGCCCGATATGCCCTGCCAGGTGAGAGTCGTGTCGTCCATTTTTGTATCGTCCCATATATTTTGTGCCGGGCGACACGTCATTTCCTTTGTGTATATACGAGCCATATCGGGCATCATTTATCACCTGACACGGCCGAGCGTTTGTCGCCCTATCGCCTAGTCTGTATCGGGCGATACCCGTCCCTAGTATCGGCCACATGACTTCACCACAGAACCTTGTGTGTCACCCGATACTGGGGGGGGGGGGTAGGGGCCGTGCAGCCTTTGTACAAAAACACCAGGCCACACATTTATTCTTTATTGTATACCTCTTTCAAAAGCCAACATGTTTAATCAAAGTATTTCTTTTGTTGTCCTACAGAGATGGCCCACACCAAGATCACTGCTGTCCCCGTTGACTCTCAGGGTAGAAGGATCTACCCAGAGACTGCGGCTGGAACCTCCAACGCCGGGCGGAAGCGCCCGAATCCAAGACCAGTCGAGGCCTCTACAATGGAAAAGAGGGCTAGGGTTGGAGAAGTAGCAACTCCAACTCCAATTCTAACTCCAACACCCCCAACCGCAACAGCAATCCCGGAGGCCTTGGCAGTGAGTTTCGAGCCAAGGAACGACGATCATACTTGCCGGTACGCTGAGCTCGTGTCCGAAATCTACCGCCCCAGCAGGTTCTGCCACGAAGCCTCATTTGCTGATCTGGGAATCGAGAAGAGGCTGAAGGCCATCCTCGCCGCGGCGGGTCTGAAGAAATTCTGCTTCAGCAGGTCTTCCTCGTATACTAGGCTGACAATGGAGTTCATGTCTTCCCTCCACCGGGTAAGAAATTCACCGGCGGAGAGAAAGGAATTTGGAGGGCCAGACAGACTCCAGGCCCGACTCTACAACTCAGAGTGCACAATCTCCGAAAAGTTCCTGAACCAGATCTTCTCTTCAAGCGAGGAGGAGAGGAACCTGATGGACAACGGTGAGAGAATCACCGAAGGAGACGGGTTCGATCCCGTGAAGCTCTGGAACCAGTTAACTGGTGAATCTTCGTTCAAGCCGGGAAAGAAGGTAGCTGCTATGCACTCATGCTTCTAGAGGATAGTGCACAAACTGGTGGCATGCCTCTTGTTCAGCAAGTACGAATCCAGCAACATATACACGAAGGAGCTCCATGTCATGTGGCACATAATGGAGGGCTGAGTAATCAACCTCGGACGATTTTTGATGAATAGACTACATCCGATGAAGGAAGCTACAAAGGACTACTGCATGGGCAGAATAGTCAACCTTATCACAGAGGGACTCAGGTACCTGAAAGAGCCGCGCAACCTTTCGAGGACGCAGGGCGATGAGGTAATCGACACCAAGTACCTGATCAGGGCCAGTATCATCAGGAAGGAGGGGAGAGACTTTTTCTATAAGTTCGCAAGGACGAATGTACTCCTCCCGCTCCCTCGCTGCGCCGACTACGACGTAGACAAACTAGTCTTCACCGCTGCAGAAATAGAAGCTGTGGCGGCCAACACAGCCCAACCCGCCACCATAATAGCCCAAGAAAGGACATCCACATCAACTACCGCCCCTACGAGGACGGTGGCAGCTGAGAAAGAGCCGGTGATCGTAGAGGTCACCGAGACATCAACTTCGGGAGCTGCTACGGGGGAAGCAACCGCAGCCCCAGACATCCCTGAAGGGCCTGTAGAGGCAGAAGAAGAACCTGAGTTGGACACCAGTAATGAGGTGTTCGCTGAGATCCTGAGAAGGGAGCTCGAAGGTGCACGGCTGACACCGGCCGCGACAACAGTGGCCCCTGTCAAAGCTGCTGGAAGGATCGCCGAGGATGCAGAGGTGGAGCAGCATCCGCCCTCACCAAGGCCGTCTTCACCAAGATATGAAGGCGAGGCAGAGGCGGCCGCAAGGGGGCCAACACCTCGCCCAGCAACATCTGCAACTCGAACAATTGAGATACACTCTGCCTCGTATGGTGGGCCATCACGCGGGCAGGATGTCACGAGGACGGGAGGGAGGCACGCAGGAACCCCTCCGTCACTCAAGAAGATGATAGGTGATGAGCTCGACCTCTTGCGGGAGGTAACAGACAACAACTCCGCTACTTGTTTTTCCCTAACTCGCAAACTTGCATCTTTCCAAGATAGGATGGATAGCCAAGAGCGAGAGCTGCTGACTCTAGCCAGCCTCCCCGGCGGGCTAGAGACTCTGAATGCTATAATGCAGCAAGTTCTCCAATGCCTCGACAAAATTGAGGAGAGGCTGGATAGAGGGGACGACCATCCGCGCCGAAGGCAGCCGAGACGGTCGCCATCACCCTTGAGCCGGGGCTCTCCATCATCTTCGTCAGTGTCTCCCTTGACATCAGCGTCACCCTCCTCCTCATGTGGGTGATCCTCAACGCTCGAGGAGGGGACGCAACCGAAGTCCACCGACGGAGCTCCAGCAAGACAGGCGAGCCCCATAGGCCCTGAAGAAGGAAATCCCTCGATCCCCCTGGATGATATTGAAGATGATAACGGAGATGTCAGCATCGGGACATACTCTTCAGACGAGTCAGAGGGAGAAAAGGGGGACGTGTACGCAGCCAATGAAAGACACTTCCCCCGAGGTAGACGATCGATGGAAGACAGGTTTCACGAGCCATCAGAGATACCGTCCTTCGAAATGGCCGACTTTGACAGAAGGGCCATCGGCTACCTGTCGATCAGAGACCAGAAACTGCTAGATAGGGTCCTAAGATCGCAGGCAGATGAAGAAGACATCGTCTGGAGCGACGACTACTTCTTCGTACAACGGGGAACACTCTGCAACATGTTCCGCTCGACCGCCGTCGTCAGAAAAAGGCTATTCAGGGTCCTCGAGAATGCTATAATAGAAAATATCGATAGTAGGACAGGTCGGAAGAAAATATACTGCGCCACCCCGACCTTGGCGAGAAGGCTGATGTGCAGAGAACTAGACTCCTCTGTGGTGTCCAACATGCTGCAGAACATTGACGAGCACGACCCTAACCTCGTGTTGGCACCATACAAGCACCGCGACATATGGTTCCTTTGCGTAGCAGACCTAAGGAACCACGAAGTCCGGCTCCTGAATTGCAGCCACAACGAGGCGCCGCACTCAGGGATCACCTTCAGCCGCCCGGAAGACAAAAACTTGAGGCTTCTACCGGTGCATCTTCAAAGAATTATCAAGCGAGGAGCCAAATGCCACGGCGGCATTTGGAACTTCTTTTCTATTTGCAACTTCCCCGTCCAGGCTGAAGAGGGAAGCAGAAACAACGCCTTAGTCGTCTTAAGTGCCATTGAGGTGCTCAGTACATTTGGCAACTTGAGGGCCCTTAGGGGCCATTGTTTCTATCAACGCAGGGGCACCTACGCCATGTTGCTGATCAAGGACAAGTGCTATTTCTGGGACGCCGGGGTACCGGAGCGGCTGTTGGACAGTGACCTAGATGAAGACTCTTCTCAGTCCAGCAGCCCCTCAGAAAAAGAAGAAGAAGTGGCGACCGTCAAACATGGGGCTGGCAAGGAGCTGATGGTCCTTAAGAAAGTGCACGGGATGGAAAAAACTGCTTCGCCTAAAGCCACAGAAGGGATGATCAAAAACTTCGACCGTTTCTCGAGCGCTACGCTCATGCAGGAGCAGATAGATGTAATCCTTCTGAAGTTAGCAGATGCTACCCCGAGGGATGTCATTTACAAGGCGGGAAATGTCGTAGTCCCAATCGATGAGCTAAGGGACGTGGTTAAAGAAGGAGGATGTTTGTCGGTATCGGTATTAACCGCTTGCGTCCAAATTTTACAACCAAAGTTCGATCACGCATATATAGCCCATCCTATGCTGTTTAACGACGTTTTCCTAGTCGACGAATCAGGAGAACAGAAGCTTTTCCTGGAAGAGTTGGAAAGCAGAGTCCCTAGCCAAATCTTTCTGCCAATTATTCATTATAACCATTGGACGCTCCTGACGGTGTACACCCGGCAATGAGCAGGAATCTTTAACAACAGCTCGGATGGCAACAACAACCATCCAGTGCCGTGTACATCAGAACCACTGTCATCCGTCGAACGCTTAACTCGGAAATACTATGACGGGGTGACAAAGATGATACAACCATTCCTGGACACACAAGCAAACAAATGGCACAAGCTTCAGTTCTGCCACCGCAGCCCACAGCAGATCCCATTATCCAACGACTGCGGTATCCACATCCTGGAATGGATAGTGAATAAAGAGACGCCTGACCAGCTCCATCACATCGATTACCACAACAAAAGAGGAGAATATGTGTGGGAGCTTTTATCTGACAAAGGCACGCTCGTCGGATAACCCTCACTGGGTTAGCATTACCTTACCTAATCTACTTCACAACTCTGGGACAGAGTGTGGAGTAAGTTTGGGGGGGTACCATGGTACCAGTGAGGGAGGTAAAAAATTCTGTCAAATTTTCTAACTTAATCTTTTGATTCTTTTGTTTATCACGTATACATATACTTGTTCATGTAAAACTCTTGGATACATATACATGTTCATAAAAAAAATTTATAAAACTCTTGGATACATATACATGTTCATAATTTTTTTTTTGAAATTTTGCAAAATTTTGCTTATTTTGTCCCCATGCATATGTACAAAGTAGTAATATTAGTAAAAACCTTGATGCAACTGCCTGCCAAGTTTATTTTCTTTGCGCTAAATATGACGCAAGTCCTGTTATATCTTTTTGATAGTGCTGCTTCAAATGAACAAAAGAATATGTTTTGCCTTGCCAAAAATTTCGAAAATATAATAATCTCGCAAATAGCTAAGAGACGAGTATGGAGAAGGAAAAAGCTGCCCAAACAACAAGAATCTCTTTGTTTCCCTTACTCGACAAAAATCCTAAAACGGGAGAGAAACCTTATGAGAGCGAATAAAAGCATGAGAGTTGTGCCCAATAAAAGAAAAAGAAAAAAAATATACACACACTTGTGTTCCAAAAGTACCCATCTTTAGGCATGGTAGATCCGGGGCAGTGGTACGTAGGATGTGAAATCACTGCTCTAAAGCCAAACTGGCTTGGATTGCAGGGACCACTTGCCCGTTAACGGACCCTTACCTGGATGGACCGATGGGAAACAAGAAGAAAACCCAAAAAGCCTTAGCCTACCCTATACACAGCTTTCTACCCCGAAAATAAAGCTATTTGGTGTGGAAGCTAACTTCAGAATCATACAACAACGTCTCGCCGAAGCTGTAGAGAATAATCTTACTTAAAAAATAAGGCAAGAAAAATGAAGTCTTTTGTTCGTAATGAGGCAGCATTATCTCTAAAGGCATTACGATACTTGTTTTACATCTTCCTTTTTCCTCTCTTTTATATGCATTTTCGTAATAATTGGCAAAGCAATGCTCTCATTCCAATATTTCCATCTTTTGTAGAGTTTCCTCCTGTTTTGGCCCATTTAGCACCAATAAGGCCATTTCGGCCCGCAAATAAGTCCAAGACTATCCCGACCCCCTGACGCCCGATACACACACTGAACGGAAAGGCTACGCGATACGACGACGTGCGACGCAAGGGTGCCGCGCGAGAAGGTACCGATGGATGACACACCTCTTTACCCAATAGGGAGCCAAGCACGCCGCAACTACTCCGTGTGCTGTGCGATATCGGCCGCCCACCGGCAGGCGCCTCTCACCACGACGCCCGACAGCCGACCTCCTTGTGCCGAGCGATATCGGGCGACACCCGTGTCAGCCGACCACCAAATGAACGGTGGAAAGGAGGGCACGTGGCGCTTCGAGCACCATATCTGCTCCCGACCAGCTGCCTATAAATAGCAGCTACAGGGAGCCGAAAAGACAGCTTAGACAATTCAGACAAGCTTGGTCACTTCAGGTTTTGAATAGTCGAGTGATCTTCAGAGGAGGCTGTGAGAGCAGGCGTATCGTGCTCCAGTGTTCGTACCGGGCGACACTAGGTGAGCTCTTCCACATCCCGAGAGGGAGGGGATTGGTTCACCTAGGACTGTACCGGGCGACACTGGGAGCCGATATCGGCCGATGTAGATACGTGACACGAGTGCCCGACACCAGTGCCTGGCAGTAGGATACGCAGCTCCATGCCCGACACGATAACGAACCCGATACGCTCCGCCCGTCAGGCGTGTCGCCCGAGAGGGTGTGTCGCCCGACTTGAGCATATCGGCCAGGTCCTTGAGCGATACAGTCGCCCGTCGCGGTATGCCGCTTGAGAGAGCGTACCGCCCGACACAGCTGTATCGGGCTAGGCCCCTTTATCCGATATCGGGCGGGATGGTTACTGTAGCTTGTCGTCCTTCTACGTCAAGAAGGCGACACATATCTTTAATTCTGTTATTTAATTCTTTACTCATGCATTGTAACTAATACCTTTAATGCTTATAGAAATAGAAATGCTTACTTACTTGCTGCTCTATGCTTGGTGCAATATGTTGGATGACTGCTATGTTTGGTATCTGAACTCTAGCTTGCATGTTTTGGATCACGTTTCGCTTAGATATCGAATCGTGTTTTCCCGTCGCAACAACTTCGAGAGTTGTGTTGCGGCTCTAGTGTTTGGTCTGATTCTGGAGTAGGAGAGTGCCCGGAACGGAGTTGCTTTAGTAACCTTTCCACTCTAATTTGAGTCCGGTGACCCCTAGAGTGGAACCGATGCCTTGTTAGAGGTGCCCTCTTCGAGAGGAGGGGTACAGGATTGGTCCTACCGCAGTTTTATCCTTCGTACCTCGCCTTAGCTCTGAGTGTATCCTTCTGTTTCTGTTGCATGAAAACCCCTAAAAACTGCTAATTGCTTAAAACCTTAAATCTTTCTAGTAACTCCACTTGGAGATAGTTTTCTTATTTTGTTCGTGACATCTTTATGCTTCCCTCCTAGGGAAGTTATCATCTATTTATACCTGCCGGAGTGTAGCGTGTCGATTCTGGGTTCTCAACACTACCCCCCTTGTCCCTGTGTTCGACCCCGTATATCTACTTTGACCCCGTAAACAAAGTTGCGGGGGCCTAGAAGGATTCAGGTTTATAAATGAAAAAGCTTGACTACCTCAAATCCGCCTCCAATTTTAGGACGCACGATTTAGGCCGATCAGTTTTCCACCTAAAACTGACGTCTATGTGACCAGGTACCACGACCTTGCTAGGAAGCACGACCGTGGTGGCAGACAAGGGATAGGGTGTCGGTTATTATCACAAAACTGATGTCGGTTCAGATGATGTGGTGTCAGTTTCTCTTAGAAAACCGACGCCTATAATCCCTTTGCTGGCGTGTTTTGGTGGCGGGAAGAGTTTTGGCGGTGGTTGTTTAGTAAACAACTGACGCCTATAGTCCCTTTGCTGGCGCATTTTCGGTGGCGGGAAGAGTTTGGGTATCGGTTTTTACTAAACAACCGACGCATATAGTCCCTTTGCTGGCACATTTTCGATGGCGAAAAATGTTTTGGCGTTGGTTGGGATCCGACGCCGAAGGTGTCCCCCTTTAGCGGCACCCACTTGGGTGTCGCTTTGAAACTGACACTAAAGAGCTTAAATAACTGACGCTAAAAGGCTTTTATGTAGTAGTGTCTTTCTGAGACTTGTAAGGTTGGAGGGTGTGTGAGGGTGTAGTTCCCCTTCACACACCTTATACCACCCATGGCCAACTAGTAACTAAGGGTAATTCTATATCATTTAATTTATTGTTTGGTTTAACAATCTAGAGTTAACGGACATAGTTTGCATTTTATAACACCCATCAACATGGATTCTAGTAACATCCCCCAAATGGCCCACACCTCCATAACTTTCTTAAAACCCTAATTTGCTTCTTTCTAGCTCATGCTTTCTTAGTTCATTACCTTATATTCTTCTTAGCTAATTGCCTTGTTCTTGGTAGTTGAATCCTGTTAGAGTAGTTAGTGTCATCTTTGTACTTGCTTTGCTTATCTAGTGTTAATTTAGCTCTTTACTTGACCATTATTAATCTAGTGTAGTTCTTGCTTAGTTTAACTAGTTGTCACTTTTAGGTTACTAGTTAGATCTTGCTTTGCTTCTAGTCTAAATTTCTTTCTTTCTTACTTATTTATCCTTCTTGCTAATTAGAACTTAACTAGTCTAGGGTTAATTTAGCTTTTGGTTGATTGTTCTCTTTATTCCTTGTTTGCCAAACTTAGTTTAACAAATAAACCCCCAATCAAACCCTTGAACCGTACTCTAAATTAGGAACCTATCCAACCTAATTAAGCTATAGTGCCCCTTATCTCCCCATGGATCAACCCTATTCTTTCTGCTTGCCTATACTCTAACACGACCCTATGCACTTGTAGATTGGTGTGTCAGTTTAAGTGGGTGTGTTAGTTTAGGTCCCTGATAAATATCAACGCATACCAAGTGTATTTGATCCTTTGAGGTGTGCATCTAATCAATACTCAATTCATCTAGGTGTGTGAACTCAAGGGAGAGGAAAAATGCACCAACAAGTAGTAAGTATACCCCCTTGATGTTCATTAGAGTTGAACTAGAAGTCATTGGTTTCCTTCTTTACAGATTGAACTTGGTGGAGAGAGTGAAGTAGTTCAATGGTGACATTGGATGGAAGGTGTCATTAGTCTATGTATCCTTTGAGATCAAGACCTTGGATCCTTAGAGGAGGCAGAAGCTTTGTCGATTGAGGGGTCGTCAACCAACAAAAACCTCAGATGGAGATGGATTTTGAGTATGGATTGCACAACCTGGTAGCATCCGGATGGATACTTATAGTGGAGGTTGTAACTTATATCATAGATGGAGTACTAGGGTTTGGAACCCTTCCAGACACATGTTGGTGAATGGCCAAACACTAAGTATGTGAAGGGGAAATTGCACAACAAAGATGAAGAATCTCATAAAATTTAGTAGTTCTATCGGTAGATGAAGGGGTAGGATGACCTTTGGTAGGTGAGTGTAGAGATTCCATCAAAATGTGTGAGCAGGATGCTAAATATCTATCGGTTGGGAATCTAGAAGTTCCATCAGAACGCATGAGTAGGAATCCCATGGGAAGATGGATATAGTCTTTCCATCAATAGGAAGAGTGTAGGACTTTTATTGTTTGGGGCATGTAGGCTACCATTAGAACACATGTGTGCTAGAGTTCTATTAGTTGATGAGCATTGTAGCTTCATCAAAATGTGAATGTAGAACTTCCATAGGAAAATGACCATCCATAGGTGGGTGTTGGACTTCCATAGGAAGGTGGAGGGAGGTTTATTATCAGTTGTTGAGTAGAAAATTTTACCGTAGTCAACCAATGTAAAGACAACTTCTGGGGGGACCGACATAACTTTCGTACAATAGGAACTCACCCACCAGTGGTATTTGCATGTGGCATAGGGTATGTGCCCATGAAGAAACACTTGATGGAATCATCAAATGATTAAGGGATAGATCAATGGATATTTGGTCCATATATCAAAAATTTCTTATGTCCTCTAGTTGGTTAGTGGAACTACAGTCTCCTAAGTTGGTTTATGAGATATGAAGCTCAAACATTCTATGAAAACCAGATATTTGAATCAATTTGTTATTGCTAAATAAGGATGTAGAACCAAAGCAAATAAATGTTAGGTATGAAAAATACAATATAGAGGTTTTTTGGATTTCTAGACACATAATATTTCTGAGACAAATGTATGCATTTCGATTAGGGTCGTATTCTATCTTTTTTTTTCTTTTTTTTGAATGTCTAATAGAAGATCCACTTGACTGGACATAGACTGACAGAAAATCGATTCATGAATGAATATCCATTTTTTACAAAAAATTGTTAATCCTCGAGCCTAAAAAGGAATATTTTTCAAAATCTTATAAATTTACATAAAATTGAGAAAAACTAATTGTAAGCTAGTTCTAAAGTAAAATGATGGAAATGAATGTCAAACAAGTTGAAAATACAACTAAAACTAGGATGATTATGCATTCATCAAATAACCCTGAACTTAAATATTTCTCATCTCGAGTAACACAAAAATATTTTATAGATGCCAAATGAATACTTTCAACCCATGTGATTGCCTCACCTTCACATCATTCTCATTTCCCTACCACTTGATATGACCATCCTATCAAACTTCTTGAGATCACAAAACACATCTATCCATATATTCAATCCCAATTTTTCTTCCCAAAAACACTCCCTCACCACTCTAATACCATGCACACATAGGAGTTTTCATGAAAGTTTAGAGAATCCACAAAACAATAAGTATGCATATGATCCAAAACTTAAGACATCCATTGTGTCCCTGGTAGAAAATGGTGTGTGTCTAAGGAAGATGTGAATCTCTCCTCTATTGATCTTGAGATTGCATTAATTTGTGCAAATAGATATATTGCAACATCTCCTTTTCTTTTGCGTACATTGTTATCTTCTCATTTTGGTGGTATGCCCCTATTACATAGAGGAGTGTGGAAGAAGCAGATAGAGTGATGAGAGTGTGTTCCATTCTGAACTTGGAGTTTGGCACTTTTATGTTTTTTTTTAATTTTCTTTTTGACGAATCAAAGGTAAGAAGATGGAAGAAGTTAGAAGAGGGGTCATATAAACATGCAACCTAATTCACAATTCAGTCCATCGAGTTGTTATCCTAGTCCCAATATGTTGAAATAGTGACATGATAAGGGAAAAATGATGATTCCATGAATTTATTTCACTAGTCAAATAGAATAACAGTGTGTTTGATCCCTCTCAGTTCTTCAAATACTTGCCATCTTTTCAAGAGAAACATGATGTTTGCTTTCCTAGGAGACACAAGGTGATTTCTAGCCATTAGCATGTTTTGAATATTGATCGTTGTGAGGTTTTTCTTTGAGAAAGGGGAATTAAGTGATGATAATATGCATGATGTAAACTAAAAATTTAAATTTAAGTTGGATAGATAATGGCTTTGATTACTCTAGATAAGTTTCTTTGAAAAACTTAACCTAAATGCAATGTGGAAATGGAATAATGAGATTGTAACTTATAAACAAAAAGTGTAGGAAGAGAGTAGAATATGTACCACCCCACCCTCTGCCCCAAACTTGGATATTTTTTCATCCTTGAGCAACACTAAATACAAGGTGGATGGAAAGAGTTTTACTTCTTAGTCCACAAGTTGTGGTTGCTCTCCATTTAACAAAAGTCATTCACTAGTAATCAAAATTGTTAGAACATATCATCTTGGCATGAGTTTCACTAATTAACTATATTCAAATATGAAGTAAAATGAAAAAAAAAACTAAAATCAAAAGTAACACTCAGGTTGCCTCCCGAGAAGCACCTTTGTTTAGAGTTGATGGATTGACACTTGAAGCTTAATTATGATACATAAGAGGAAGAAGCATGAGGTGTTGATTTTCCAACATATCCTCCATTGTGAAGTAGTGTTTGAGATGATGGACATTAAGTTTGAATTGACCAATTTTCTCGCTCCAGATTGTAAAAGCTCCATGAGGGAAGGTGTGCTTAATTATGAATGTACCCAACCATTGGGTCCCGAGCTTTCCTAAAAAAGACAAAGATGAGAGTTGTGTGATAGGCTTGATATCTGACCTACATATCTTTATCTTCAAGTATCCATCGTGCCACATCTTTGTGTGCTCCTTGTAAATATGTGCATTCTCATATGTTGTTAGTTGTAGTTCTTCTAGTTCTTGTAGTTGAATAAAATGATTTTATTTTGACGCACAAAGGTCAAAGTTGATTTGTTTGATTGCCCATTGAGCCTTGTGTTCAGGATTTATTAGTAGGTGGCAAGACTTCCCATAAGTGAAACAGAAAGGTGCAATGCGCATGAGTGTCTTATAAGCAAATTGATAATACTGGTGTTTTTCATTCATCTTGTGAGCCCAATCTTGCCATGTCATGCCAACTGACTTCTCTAGAATGAATAAGATTTGGTGATTAGAAACCTCTACCCGACCGTTCATCAGAAAGTGGTATGGATTAGCTACATAATGAGAGACGCCATACTTGTGAAGGAGAGTTTCATATCCATGCTTGAGAAATTTAGATTCTTTAAGGAGTGGGACCAAAGAGGAGATCTACTTCTCACTTAATTTGAGGAATAAACCCATATAATCCAAACACACTAATAAGTATGTTGAGATAGGTGTATTTTTTCATTTATCAAAATAATGGTATTTAAGTACAAAGTATAAAAGTGGAAATAACAATGACTATATTCAATTTTTATGAGATATCATAATAATCTCTCACTGGGGGCTTACATGAAAGAAACAACATCAAGATCTAAGCGGTGAGAATCCAAGAAATCCAAGTCTATCTCCCAAGACTCAACTTATCTAAGTCAGGTTCATGTTATCATATTGAGTCTTTCATATTCTTTCACCTAAGGGGTTCGGAGCATACCCCACAAGAGAAGACAAAAATGGATATTGTCGGCATAAAAGCCAATATGATCATATTAATAGGGATTGAGAAACATTATAGAAAAAGTACACACACACACACACACACACACACACACACACACACACACACACACACACACACACACACATATATATATATATATATATATATATATATATATATATATATATATATATATATATATATATATATATATATATATATATATAGGGCAACGATCCAGTGAGAAACATATCTGGAGAGAGCATGAGAGGCATTTGAATAACTCTCCACATAGATCAATTTTTCATAATCCAACCGTATAGATTACAAGTATACCTTAATATATACCTTCCTATAAAATTTTATTACCATACAATTTGTAGTTCATTCACAATAACCAAATATTTTTCAACGCTCTATATTGAATTTCAGGCTGACCGTTGGATGTAAAAAGTGTATATTGTACATATGGACATGTAAACAATGTCTTATTGCAATGATTTTTTGCGACAAGGTAAATGAAATGATGCTTTTTCCATCTATACGGTTGGATTTTAAAAAATAGTTACTTATTTGTAGTTATTCAAATGCCTCTCATGCTCTCACCGTAGGATGTTTCTCACTAGATCGCTACCCTATATATATATATATATATATATATATATATATATATATATATATATCAAGGCTTCCATCAAAGAGGCAATGTGAGCATCCAAATGGATATCAAATATGAACAATTAAAGGTTTAAAAAGATACACTTGCCATAAGAACATAACAACATGCGATACATAAGCACAATTAGATAAGTTTGGGCACATAACCCGTCATCAACAATATCAACCTGCATGCACGTGATATAAACATAGAACTAGTTAAAATATAAAGTTAGTGGTGGTTAGGGCACATAACCCAAAACCTTATAGAGAATGCCACATAACCAAACTCCCTTGTTATACAAGCCAGGGTATGGGGCATACGATCCTCCATCCCAATATATACAAGTGTAGGAGGACTAAAACTTCAGCACATGACAAGAGGACCAAAACCTCATTGTCTAATAATATCACAGAGGGGAATATAACCCAAAAACTAAATAATTATATTATTGTAGGGACACTGAATCACAAAGAATGCATAAATGTAGAGGCAAGTGAAAGTTCAGACATATAAATAGAATTAATGAGTTCCATCACCAGAAATGGATAATATGAAACATACACCAAAAAAGAGGAAAAACAATTTGTAACCATAATCCAGGTTTCATCATGAAGTAAAACACAATTTAGAGTCAAAAAGTGCATCTAATAAAAGATTCATATCATCTAACTCACATGAGTCAGTATCTTATAGGGGGAGAGAGAGAGAAAAGTGTATAGGGTAGCATCTCTTGAATGACTAATAGAGTGATAATTATGGGTAATTTGTCAATATAGAAGTAAGAGATGCAACATACATCAAGAGAGAGTAAACTTAGGTAAATTGATCAATGTTGATAATAAAATGCAACATACCTCTCATATCAGGTCTACATATGTCAACATCAACCCTAGGTTCAATACAAGGTTTGAAACATCGATGGTTGAGAAAAGATCACCATATGAATTTTTTTATGAGATTACAAGGCTTTGACATATCTTCCAAGGAACTTGAATAGGAAGTGAGTAACATGATAGGGGAGAAGGCTAGAAGTCATGTGCTATCAGATATGTGGAGGAAATTACACATAAATGAGCCACAAAGGTGCAAAATAAGAAAACTTGTCATGGAACATGTAGTGATTTCTATGTGTGTAATGGCCATGGAGAAGGGTCTATATAATTATTAGGCTTGAATAGCAAGAAACTTATCTATTTTTGTTTACCAGGGAAAATATGCAATGTATATTGTAAAGGATGAAGACTAAATGAAAAAGGTATAAAATTGGAACTTAAGTAAATTATGGAAAGTAAAAGGAAAGGTTTCTGACTCAGTGAAAGAAACATAAATAACAAAGAGGAGGAGAATTTTGTAGGGATTTTCTATGGGGGCCGTTGGAAGACAAGAAGAATCTTTACCTTCTTAAATGGGATAAGGTGACATTACCCAAGGAGGGTGGTCTGGGTATTAGGAGAAGCAAGGAAGTGGCTAAAGCATGTTTGATCATGAATGCATGGGGTGTGGCAAGTAAGAAAGACTCTTTATGGGTCAAATGGATTGACGAGAAATATATGAAAAAGTTATCCTTTTGGTTTCTATCCAAATCTTCAAACTTTTTGTGGATGTTTAATGATATTTTGATAGTTAAGAGACATTCTTCTTCCTCTCATTGACTTTAAGATCAACTCTGGAAACAATTTCAAAGTTTGGCAAGATCCATGGTTAAATGGAAAGTTTCTGGTTGACTGTGTTGACAAGGATCTGGTTATAAGGGTTGGCATCCCTTTCGACTCTTTCCTATACTCAATTATTTCTAATAGTGCTTGGACTATCTCAGTTCCTAGATGTTCTCAGAGGCTGTTGAATGTTGTTAAGGGTGTAAACATTTCTCCTATTGAGGATGACCATTTGTTGTTTAAAGGAAGTAAGTCGATTAAATTGAAAAATGTTTGGGATGTAGTCAAATGTAGGGGAGTTGAAGACCACAATTTTGAGTGGATCTGGCATTGTAAGTGTCATTGCAATGCCTTAATTCATATCTAGAAGTCCAGACATAACAAATTACCTACCTTCAATTATACAAGAAGGAGAGGGATTTCTATTGCTTCTATTTGCTTCCTATGCATGAGTAACTATGACGAAACTTTTCATTTATCCTTTGCTTGCCATTTCACTTGTACACTGTGGAGTTTGTCATTCCAAAACAATCTTATTGATTTTGTTCCTATTGAATTGGAATGATCTCTTTATTTTGAAAGGCTTAAATGCTGGTATTATCTATCCTTTAATTTTGTATCATGGTTGGCTTGAGAGGAATAGAAGAGTGCATCATAATTTAAGTAAGAATGTGGATGCCATTTGGAATCTTATCTGCTCTGATTCTAATATTTGTACTTCTTGATATGAATATTTCTTGGTTGGTTCTCTTCTTGGCTCCTTGTAGTTGGAAGGGGCTTTTGGTTATCTTGTTTTTGTGTTTCTACAGATTCGTCGAGTTGTTTTATTTGAGATAGTTAATGTGTATGCTGATATGAAGATGTAGTTATGTTCTAGTTTTTACATTCTATGAAGTTGCTGGGATGGATTTGTGCTCTTTGTTTGAAAAAGGCTTGAGCTTTGTTGCTTTCATTTTTGGCATGTTCTGGTGAATCTATCTCTTTTGTCTGCAAAGTGGCTTTGGTTGGGTATGTTGTCTTGCTTATGAAGGCCATTTGAGTGTATAGTTTTACCGATCCCTTCTTCTCTGAAGTGGGAGTTGGTTATTTTCTCTATTACTATATATGTTCTTCTTGAAAGGAAGAGTTTTGGATGCAGTTATGTTCCAGTTTCTTCTTTCTCTGAAGCTGTTGAGATGGATTCATGTTCTTTGTTTTTAAAGGCTTGAGTTCTAATGCTATGATTTCTAGTTTGATCTGGGGGATCTATCTTATCTGCCTTCGAAGTGGCTCTGGTTGAGTATGATGTTTTGATTCAGAAGGTGATTTGAGTGTATAGCTTATCGATCCTCTCTATTCTGAAGTGGGAATGGGTTCTTTTCCTGATTTTGCTTGTGATCTCTTGTATAGATAGAGGAAGTATTTGTTGTTGGGTTCAGGCTCTGTTGGTTGAGAACCCTTGCATAGAAAGAGAATGAGTTTTCTTGTAAATATTTTTACAAAGTTTTGTAACCCCTACCAAAAGAAAATACGAAAATAAGCAAGACGAGTTTTGATAACCAACAAAAAAGAGGAAGAGAAATTTGAGTTTATACAAAACCATTAAATTTTGAAAAACAAACTAGAAATATAGAGAAGTGAAGTACATTGTGAAAAATTTAAGAAAATAATATATATATATTATTTTTATATATTGTTGATGGAGGAAAATGTTTTTACTACATTTATTCCTTAGTAGAAAATAAAAATGGTAGGATCACAATAAGAGGGGAAACAATTGAGAGAAAATTAATATGAATACATATTATCTAATTAAAAGGAGAAAAATTAAACAGTTGTTAACACAAAACATGAAAGAATAAATATAAAAATGTCAGTTTCCTTCCTTCTTTTATTTCTACCTTTTATAATATATTTCCCCTTTTTCAACAACTTGGTCACAAAGATATTGACTACTACACTTTTATTAAAGAGACATCTAAATATCTCATTCTGTAATTATTTACTTAATATTAACATGTATAATAATTTATTGTACAACTGTGTACGATATAGTTATTGAATTCCTTTTCTATCATTCAATTGATTAACCTCTTATATATACTTAGCCATTCCATTATGAAATAACTTTATCACAATGTTTCTCTTCTCACTTTAGAGATTTGGAAGCATGTATAACTATTATATCTCAATAAAAAAATTTGTAGATCCAAATTTATAAATTTGAGGCAACCATATATATTGATAACACATTTTACATTAATTATATGTGGAGGATATAGGTGTTAATTAATTAATAAATCCAAAACTAATTCTTGTAGACACATGAGTTTCAAATGAAAAGGGTGAAAACATTATCTATGAAACCATTTTCCTTTTTTCCTCAAATTTAGGAGGTAATAGAGAGGTTTACTAAGGAAATCATTTAGTCAAGATGATTATTTTTTCTTATTTGGACTAAGTAATTAATTATATAAATTGTGAATGTTAATTGTTTCCAAAAAATATATGTAATCGAGTTAAAATATTTGTTTCCTTTAAGATATATTAACGTCATTGTTTTCATTTATTTATTGCTTTCAATCATTAAGGAGAGAAACTAATTCTTTAAAGTTTATTCTAATTTATTAAAACATCTTATGTATTCCAGATTTTTGCAATTACCTCAGTTGATATTTATATAACTCATAATGTATTTGGAAAGTAAATCCATTTTAATGTTTTCCATCATAACAAAATTTCCATAGATTTATCATGCATGTACAACATTACTTCCCTTTATGTTATACCACAATTTTATTTCTTACAACTTCACCTTCATATGTACATATAAGTTGGTTTATACTATTTATTTAACATATTAAATGCTTTTTAATGAAAACAAATAATTAGGGATATTTATCTATAACGATCCCTTATATATATCATAGTTTAGGAATGGGATTTAGTGGATATATATCATAGTATATCAATGGGATTTAGTGGACATTAGGATACCATCTTGTTATAAGAAAATTATCTATTAGATTTATTTTAATTCCAACTATGCTTCCATGGTTTGAAGGATAGGTACATTTAGATTTTGGTATGTTACAGATCCTCCATCAGATATGATAGTGTGTAGAATTCCAAAGAATGGAAATATGATGTCCTTGAATAGTTTGATGGATGGATTGGAGTCGCTAGAAATTGTGGGTATATCTTTGAGACATTTGGAAACATAATTTTTTTGATGTAAACAACGTGCTACTCTTCCATTGCTTTTGTAAGAACTTCACAAAATAGACCCAAGGCAAGGTACCAAGGAAAAAAAAGAAATAAGACTCAATGTGCATAACTAGAAACAAAAACTATACAAATGAGATAGTGAAACTAAACACCTAAACATCTCATATCTCTATAGCAAATCAGCCAAATTGCTTCAAAACAATTACCACGACCACAAAAAATCCTTAAGTTTCTCTTAAACCACAAATGATGAAGAATATCTATCACATTAATATTCTTTTCTCCTTTATACTTCAACATGTAAGGAAGTACCAGTGGCAACTCACCAAATTTCTTACTAAAAAGACACAAAACTTCATAACTGAAGGGACAACAAAAGAGTAAATGATGTGAATCCTCTTCATTGCATAAACATAAGCTGCATTGAGAAGCAAAATGAAAACATGTCATTTTCAAATAGTCCATAGTAGGAAAATGATGAAGGAAACATTTCCACAAAAAGCAAGCCCAATTCCTAGGCACATCCTTCTCCCAATCCCATTTCAACCAATTAACATGTTACCTTTTTTCCTGACTATCTCCCACTCATTCCTCAAACTGAATGATGTACTACCCTTAAACCTGATCTGATCAATATGACCAAAGGGTTTAGGTAAACCATTCAAAATATTAACCACTTGCTCACTTCCTCTAATATCTAGGAAGCACCATCCACCAAACAAGAATTCACTTTGCAATAATCACCTTTCCCATAACGCAACACTACTTGATAATCACATAAACCAACTAAAATTTTCTTATGTGGTAACTAAGGGTCCTTCCATAGGACAAATTTATTGCCATCTCCCAAACAGAACTCAATATTAGTCTTCAAAATATCCCTGTACTTAAGCAACCTCTTCTAGAGCCATGAGGAGTTAGACTTACTCTCCACAACCCAAATGGACTCCTGAATATACCTCTCATGCACCCATTTTTCCCAAAGAGACTTTTTACTACTAGCCACATCCCATAGGTTTTTAAGCATTCCTACTCTAGACCAATCATCCACAAATCTAATGCCTAATCCACCTTCAAAGCGAGGATCACAAATAGTGTCCCATGAAACTGTGTGAATGTGTTTTTTTTCTTCTCACTTTCATTCCATATAAAATCCCTCATCACCTTCTCAATTTCCAAAGTGACATTCCTAGGCAATGGGAAGGTCGCTGACCAGAACATGTGATAAGAAGCGAGCATAGATATGATGATCTCAACTCTACTAGAAAAAGAAAGCAAGTTGCACTTCCAAGAATCTAGTCTTTTTCTCAACTTGTATAAAATGGGAACACAAAGAGCCTTTGTTAATCTACCTTTGAACTAGGGAAGCCCCAGGTAACGAACATGTAGATTGCAGTAAGGAATCTTTAGAATATCGCTTAGTTCCTCATTGTTAACCACACCTTTGCTGAAAAAAGCTTGACTTTTCAAGTTGTTTGACCTCACCCCTAAGATCTCTTCAAACAGAGTGAAAATATCAACAATAGCATGCACATTAGAATGACTATCACTACAAAAAAATTGGCCTTTGTTGAAGAACATTTGTGAGGAACCAAAAATCGTGAATAATGATGTCTATTTGTGAGGGCTCATCCTTCAAATATGGGACCAAATCCCTCAACCGTGTTTTTAACATCCTTAGACCTTTTATGTGAACACTAATCCGTCAAAAATATATTACTCACTAATCACTCCGTGAAAAATGCTGTGTCAAATATTTCCCTCCCTCTCATCACCCTTCCCTCCATTCTCTACCAGTTGTATTCCGCGGACTTCCCAAAATTCGCCGCGAGATTTGCAATCACCAGAGGGAGGGTTTTGCCCCGATTCCATGTCCGCCCACTCCCTTTCTTCCCCATTCCAATTCCGCCTTCGTTTCTCTCCATCGATCGATCAATCCGTCCAATAGGGTTTTCCAGATCGAGAACGTTTCTTTACCCTCTAAGGAACATGAAGAGGCACGATGGTGGGTTCACGGACCGCGACGACAACGAGGTCCCAGAACGTTCGACGGCCGATCCTCGCCGGGATGACGACTCGGATGGCGGCTCTGGAGGAGATGCTTCTGCTTTAGATCGACCGGAATCTTCGTCTTCCTCGTCAACAGAGGGGGCTCCTCCTTCTTGTAGGATCCCCAGGCTGGCCTAGAGGCTTCGAGGTATTCTCCTCGACGATGCCGAT